>CM067065.1:8971872-9689372 GCA_033980235.1 Diadema setosum | reverse complement strand
CCATGGGAGGGGGACAACCCGCTCCTATACCCTCCCCCTCGCTAGCTCCGCTTGCTCGGGCTCGGTCGCGTTCATGACATCAGTGTTTTATTTAAATTATTTCATTTTATAGGCAAATTGTTCATTAACAATTTACATCAAAATGTACTGCTACCTTAAACAAGTGGGACTGTTTCAAGTCGATAAAACACGCAAAAACCTGCATCAAATTGCACCATTTACAACATCAAAATGCAAAAAGTTCTCACCGTGGGAGGGGGAAACCCCCTCCCACACCCTCCCCCCTCCTCCCCCTCGCTCACTCCGCTCGCTCTTGTTTTGTCGCGTTTATGATATTCAGTGTAAATATTAAAACAGGAAAATTATTGGGATGGTACTATTTTATAGGCAAATAATTGTTCAAACATAATTTACATCAAAATATACTGCTACTTTAAACAAGTGGGACTGTTTCAGCCGAAAAAAACAAGCAAAAACATGCATCAAATTGCACCATTTACAACATCAATATGCAAAAACTTCCCACCGTGGGAGGGGGACACCCCCTCCCACACCCTCCCCCCTTGCTCACTCCGCTCGCTCTTGTTTGGTCGCGTCCATGATATTCAGTATAAATATTAAAACAGGAAGTTTATTGGGATGATACTATTCTATAGGCAAATTGTTCATTAACAATTTATATCAAAATGTACTGCCATGACTGCTGTACCTTAAACAAGTAGGACTGTTTCAATTCGATAAAACACACAAAAACCTGCATCAAATTGCACCATTTACAACATCAAAATGCAAAAAGTTTTCACCGTGGGAGGGGAACACACCCTCCCACACACCCTCCCCCTCGCTCATTCCGCTCGCTCTTGTTTCGTCGCGTTAATGATATTCAGTGTAAATATTGAAACAGGAAATTTATTTTGATGATAATATTTTATAGGCAAATTGTTCAACCATAATCTACATCAAAATATATTGCTACTTTAAACAAGTGGGACTGTTTCAAGTCGATAAAACAAGCAAAAACATGCATCAAATTGCACCATTTACAACATCAAAATGCAAAAAGTTCTCACCGTGGGAGGGGGGACAACCCCCTCCAACCCCCCCCCCCCCTTGCTCGCTCCGTTCGCTCGGGCTTGGTCGCTGCGCTCCGTCGCATACTAACAGCCTCCTCCCTCCCCCCCCCCCCCCCTACCAAAAAAAGATGAAATCCTAGCTACGCTGGTGCCCTTTCTCCGCTTGGTTTTCCTAAAAAAACCCAAAAGTCTGGGAATTGAGAGCTTCCTGAATTCCAAAAGAATGTCCGTTCAAAAGATCTCGTTACATTTAGTGTCAAAACGCACCCCCCTTGAACAAGCGCGCCGGAACACTTCTGGTTTGGGGGGGGGGGGGGTTGGGGGCAAAATCTCAACGGGGGCACATTTATGTGACGATGTGAGATCCTCGGCGCGGGAACGAAGCGAGCGAGCGGGGGGAGGGTGGAAAGGGGGATCCCCCCCCCCCCCCCTGTAGGGAGCTTTTGTAAAACAGGGTACAAACGTCGCGTTTATAGACAATTTAAAAGCAAATTTCTAAGGAATTAAACAAAGTGAAAAATAATAATAATCATATTGAAAAAATCAGTTGGAAGGACTATGATCATAACATACGGGTGTACATAATAATGTGATGGTGTGAGATCCTCGGCGAGGGAGCGAAGCGATCGAGCGGGGGGAGGGTGTGGGAGGGGGGATACCCCCTCCCCCGGTAGGGACTTTTTGTAAAAACAGAGTATAAAAGTCGCGTTTATAGAGAATTTAAAGCAAATTTCTAGGGAATTAACATATTGAAAAAATCAGTTGGAAGGACTATGATCATAACATACGGGAGTACATTAATAATGTGATGGTGTGAGATCCTCGGCGAGGGAGCGAAGCGACCGAGTGGGGGAAGGGTGTGGGAGGGGGGACACCCCCTCCCACGGTAGGGACTTTTTGTAAAAACAGAGTATAAAAGTCGCGTTTATAGAACATTTAAAAGCAAATTTCTAAGGAATTAACATATTGAAAAAAATAAGTTGGAAGGACTATGATCTTAACATACGGGGGTATATTATGTGATGGTGCGATCCTCGTCGAGGGAGCGAAGCTACCGAGCGGGGGAGGGTGTGGGAGGGGGATACCCCCTCCCACGGTAGGGACTTTTTGTAAAGATATAAAAGTCGCTTTTATAGAGCATTTAAAATTAAATTTCTGAGGAATTAAACATAGTAAAAGAAATCACTGCGAAGGACTATGATAATAACTTATATGAAAACTTTTCATTTTACTATAAGTACGGTCAGAACGAGCGAGCCACTTTCACTTTGCAATTTATGTGAAATGTCCTCATTAAAAGATTAAACGTGATCGCATCGTTCGAACAATAACAAATATTCTTATACTGCTAGAAAGCAAAGAAGAAAATGAAAAATGTAAGGTTTACTAAAGGTATGTTTCAGCGGGCACACTCAAGGACACGAGGCTACCATGTATACATTAAATTTACTCTTAAGTTAATAGATACAATAATGTATGTTGTTAGTGTATTATAATTTTCGCCCCGTTAGGGGCGAAAATTTTTGCATTTTCAATTATGAAATTACAACATTTAGACAAGAAATATGCCTTCATTGTTCATTTTGATCTTTAAATCAGTGATTAATTATTTGTTACAGGGGGCACTTTGGGGGGGGGGGGGGCAAAAACTCGTTTTGCCCCCCCCCCCAACATTTTGTTTGGGGGGGGGGGGGAGCAAGTGCCACCCCTGCCCCCCCCCCCCCCCCCCCCCCCCGCTTCCGGCGCCCTTGCCCTTGAAAAAAAAAAAAGCTGGTGACGCCCCTGCACTCGAGATAATCATTTTGGAAATAAAACGGAATTATTGCACGCCATGTCAAGATTGAAAAATAAACAAAAGATAATCTTTGAAATGGTTTCATGTTTAACAAGAAACTGCTAGCCTCTGACAAGATTAAAATCATGATTGATACTCTCATTTTCTTATTATTATTAGGAACTTCAATCCAAATTCATGCCATCAAATTTTACAATGAAAACAACTTTTTGCTACGTTTCAACTTGATGTGTACCTTCCCGATATCTTTTCGTACATGCTTGAGAGGAGTCGAAGAGACAGTGTTCATAAAATCACGAAATCTGAGTCTGGTTCCAGTCCGGTTGTATCACCATGTCGTTATGCAGCACAAAGAATTTTATCCTCGTTGCCTACAAGTCCATCAGGTTTGGGCGGGGGTTAGGTTCAGTCTTTAAAGCGCGCCAAGTCTCCTAATCCAGATGACCCGGGACTGATTTCACCGAGTCTAGTTGAACAATGATGTGTGCAATCATACCGTTCCCTCTAATAAGAGGCAAAACATTCTGTCTCTCAGATAAGACATTAAAATGGAGGTCCCGGGATTGAGTTCATGACTCACGTAGGGAGAAGATCCCACTTCATTAATCCATTCATTGTAAAGAGCAGGTAGCTAACGCAGTGAAGTTGTCCGCCTACCTATCCAGATTTTTAAGAAAAACGGGCGAGTAATGATGCCGAGTCGACAGTAGCAGTGACTAGCAATAAGCCAGTTCACAATTGGAACTCGCCTCAAATGCTCTCTCCAACCACAGACTTAGCAAAATATGGAATGGTCTTCAAGAAGAGCTCTTGAAAACAGCCATGCAGTAAGTGGTAATAATTTACTTGACAGTGCTGCGTGAATGGCTTTTGTTCATGTTGCCGAAAAGAATGCACATTCATCTGTAAAAACCAATCTGTAAGTGGTTCATTTACAATTCAGTTGTCAAGAAGCCCTAAATAGGTTCTGAATACCTCACCTGCAAATCCATTTTAAGAGTAGGTCTGCAATGACCTTTGACTGCACACGCTCAGATTGGAACTGTGAACTGGCTTATAGTCAGCAAATGGTTTCAACAATTCACGAAGTTGTTTTTTTTTTTTTTTTTTTTTTTTTTTTTTTTGCGAAGAAGAAGACGATCTTAGGAGAGAACTATAAAAACCAGTCGGTGATGACCTGAAATAAAATCAAGCAGATTTTTATACAAATTTTTGCACTCCCAATGTCTTTGAAGCTTGTGGTTTCTCTTTGCAACATATATTCATAATAATCTGACTAAGATGACGTGACTTAGCGTGGACTTAATGGCGAATAGAAACCAATACACCTGAACAACATTATGGCCATCCTTAGCAGACGATCATCCAGCCTCTGGGCTGTACTTGAGCGTGTTGCTATAATTACAATCACTGCACAATTTCATGTAATATTCCTATCTTTAAAACCGAAAGTAATGCCTTATGATGTAAATTTAGTTTTACTCTCTATATAAGCTTCATTTATCCATTTTTCCTGTTTCATTTCAGATTGCATTACAGATTTTACAAGGAAAGTCTAATATTTTTCAACTCTTCTTCTTCTTCATAAAAAAACGAATATTTATAAATACTTTTTTTTCATCTGGTACATACAGATGCCTATAAAAAAAAATCCTATTTTGTTTAACTTTATAATTAAAAAAAAATGATTTGATTCTGATCATGATAACGGCTATAATTGATATTTTCGTATCATCGCCACCGCTTTTATATTGATTATTTTAAGTTACTTCTTAAACTAATAAGTATGATCATATTTGTCATTACCAATATCGGTATCATAGAGTTGCAATGATACTATGTCTCTTATATACGTTTGAATTCAGTTACTCTATCTGTCAAAATGTATGTAATTTTATTTCGGACTGTTTAGTGCAATTCATTAATGTCAATATTCGCATTGGGGAGAGAGAGAAAACGAACAATCAAACAAACTAGACAGTACTGGAACATAATGTTGTCTCGCTGTATCTTGTTTGGATTTTATCTGGTAGCTCAGTGTAAACTCACTCTGTGTGTGTGTGTGTGTGTGTGTGTGTGTTTGTATGTATGTATGTTTGTATCATTTGCTCTTACTGCAAAATAAGCGTCTGTGTAATTCATTGTGATGTGTTTGATTTCATTCATTCGTTGTTGTTGTTGTTTTTTTTTTTTTTTTTTGGGGGGGGGGTAGTTTGTATGTATCAATGTGTGACATACTGTAACTATTGATATAATTCAATTGTGTGTTCATAATTATTAAGTATTTGTCCCCTTTAAAACAAACATTGAATACCTTTTAGAATTGTTCGATCTTTGATATTTCATGAGCCGTTTCTAATCATCTCTTAGATATTATTAAAAAGAAGCGCTTGTTGAGGGGCTTGGGACCCACTAGTGGAAAATGAATTCGTATAATTTTTTTTTAATCATATCATGAACTGCAAAAGCCTAAAAGTAGAAATCCATCATTCCAAAGTAAATGAATACGTAGCAAGTTAGTTAACACTCTTGGAGAATTCTAATCAAGGTGAATGTAAAACTTCATGTAAATTTGCATTGTTGCCCAATTGCTTGAAATATATATGTAAATATTTTTAGATGCGCCGTGTGGTTTCGTTGCGAAACCAGAAAAAGGAAAACGTCCAAGCTTCAACTTCAAGATAGACTTCTTTTTTTTTCTTAATCGAAACAAAGCAAAACAATCAACAAAAAGGTAGAAGAATATGATATGAAGAAGAAAGGAAGAGAGAGAAAGGGTGGGGGAGGGAGCTCTGGAATGACCATAGATTCTATTTTTAGTCCTATTTCCTAATTCGAAGGTCAAGTTTCTTCCGACTTTGTCTCCGTGAAGTTTCGGTGTCGTGAAGTCAGTGAACACGATGGGGTGCCTAGGGTATTCCGTGACAAGCGGTCTGGACAGCTATCGATCCATAGAACAAAGATACAGAAAAAAAAGTTGAAGAAGACCCTAAAGAAATAATCGAAACTGTGCTTAACGAGCGATTGAAAGCTTACCCGCTTTTGTGTTTTGAACACAGCTCCAAGCGACCACAAACCGGAAAGACACTGGCACTGATTTGTCTGTGTGGGATAGTACATCTAGGCTACACGGTTAACAATTACCCAAAATAGAACAGAACTTGATCTCGTATTTGGAAAGACGTCTGACGAACTGTTCGTTGCCTTTGCGTGATTGCCTACACCCCACCTTTCTTTCAATGTATTGACTTCCTTTAAGTCTCTAATTTAGCTCAAGATCTATATGTCCGCCTTTCATGGTGATTACCTAATCACCTACTATCTTAGGATGATGAAGACGTTCGATACGAAGATATTATTATCTCATTTACCTTTTTTTTTTTTTTTTACTCGCTGACAATTACAATGGCAATCTTATTACCATATCCTCATAACTATATTGGTATTGATCCAAAGGAGGCCACAAAGTTCAACCCACGTTATTATCAGATGCTAAGGAATTTCAAAATCAAACTTCCCAGGCGCTACAAGAACTTTCCATATGTAAGCAATTCTTGTTGAAAATTACACCATTAGCATGTAACACACTGTGAATGTAATGTGGCTGACGTGTCCTGTCGCATCTGTCTCGCCCGTATATTATGCAATGTACTGAGTACCTCCCCTTAATGTTTATTAATAGAATATCATTTATTTCATTTCATTTCATATCATTTCATTTCATTCCATTCCATTCCATTCTATTCCATTCCATTCCATTCAATTCCATTTCATTTCATTTCATTTCATTTCATTTCATTCCATTTCGACATCTTATACAAAGAATATGAGAACTACAGAACATAGAAACAGTACAGGGAAAAAAGTACTGTAACATTTTGACAATTAAGAGACAAAACACAACATGAAAACAGTTGTTTCAGTTTGGGGGTGGGGTTGAAATACAACGTTGGCCTTTCTAGGACCGATCCCGAGATTTACAACTAAGAATATTTGCATTAATGCAATACATAAAAAAAAAACCCATTAAAATTCAGAAAGAGCAAAATTTGTTTATGAACAAGACAAATTTATAGTTTCTTTCGAATATTGAAAGTCTGTGAAACAATTCTATCAAATTTGTAATGACATTCCACAATACTGGTCCCATGTGTTTAAATCTGTGTCTTGATGTGCAGTATTTAAAGTTAGGAATATACAATTTATTCATCTATGTACTATTACAACATTATTCTTATTGTGAATGAAGTACATATTAATAAACTTTGGCAAAATATTTGTATATGAATATATTAAATCAGCGATGAAAATGTGTTCATATGAAAAATAGTATGTTATGTTCTTCGAATAAGGGACGTGTGTGACTAAGAAATGATCCTTTACTTATCATTCGAATTGCACCCTTTTTGTAAAGTCGACCTAAATGACGTGGTTGCTTCATCAAATTCAACGTATTGAGCTATGATTGCGTTTGTAGAAAAGGAATAAATAAAAGTAAATAATGTTTTTTGTTTCGTTCTCTCTTTTTTTTTCTTGACAATCATTCCACTTACCGATTCGTCGGCATGCCGAAGTACAAAATAAAACAGGCATTACAGTTGGCATTAATTCAACGGTGACATTCGTAAAATGTGGGGCAGTTACAAAGTCACGACACAGTATCAAAAACCGCAGTTATGTTTTTCAGGTTTCCTGAGGGGCCGTACATGTCCTTCATGGGATCAGGGGATCAATTTGGCTACGAAATTGTCTTTGTTTTTATTTATCTTTATTTATACATTTTCTGTTTTCCTAAATATTTCAGTCATGTAGCAATAATAGTTCAGGTCAGTTCAATATATTTTCATACTTCTATTTTTCTTAAAGAAACAACAATTTCACTGCCATCAGTACAACAAATAAGAATACAAATGTATACTACCGTGCATTTTGATTGCACCAACGGTGATTTAATAAAGAACTTACTGAACATAATGTTAATGGACACGGGTGTCTCAAAGAAGTAACAGAAATATGGGTGCTGTTCGTTATTCCGAAGGTTCCTTATTCCGAAGGTTTGTTATTCCGAAGGTTCGATCGTTTATCCGAAACACACAAAATCCCTATACGTAGAGGTTCGCTAATCCGAAAAAGAAAAAGGGTTCGTTAATCCGAACATTTGTGGCGTTATTCCGAAGGTTCGTTAATCCGAAATTGAAATAGGGTTCATTATTCCGAAGGTTCGTTATTCCGAACCTTCGGAATAACGAGCTTTGTGTCATTTTCGGATTACGAACCTTCGGAATAACGAACCTTATTTCATTTTCGGTTTGAACCTTCGGAATAATGAATCTTCGGAATAACGAACCTTCGAAATAACGAGCCTTCGATCTAAAGAACCTTCGGACTAAAGAACCTTCGGACTAAAGAACCGTCGGAAAAACGAACATTCGGAATAACGAACTGTAACCAGAAAAATGATAGGGCCGTCATAAAGGTTGGCTTGTAAAACTACAGGTCCCAAAATTCATATATTACTGAGAATAATTGCTTAGAATTACTGAGAATTGATACAAATGTTTTGCCCAACTAAAACCGTTCCAATACTGGACCTTAAAGACGCCCCGTCGTCGTGAGAAAAAGCTCGCAATGGTAATTTTGAATTGTGCGCACGCCGCACATTCCGTGCAAAATTCACATTCACCAGTGTGTTATTGAGAGATCGGGTATCACGTACGAACTAGACCATGCAGTTCCGAATACACGACAGCGGCCCAAGTTGCTTTCTCCTAAAGCCGAACGCACGTAATGACGCTATTCTCCATCGTTCGGCTTACAGTTTTGGAGCATTCGAGATCTTTCTCTTGCTCATATCTCAGCGAACGAGTACGCGCGCGCCTATGCGTACGCAGCTGGCCTGGCCACACTGATGGATTGCATGCCTAATGTTTATGCGAGAGTACGAGTAGCGAGCAATTATGTATGTTGACTGTAGGCCTATGTAGGCCCTACTACATATACTTCGTAACATCACAGTAATTCGCGATCGAAATATTCTAGGTCTAGTGACTGGTAGAACAATAATGAATCAATAAGTTTAGACTATAGCCTATACTACAGCCTAGGTCTACTTACTGAAATTGACACAGCTGGTTGACCTATTGGTACAGGGTCGGCTACTCGCCGTTTATATTACCACAGCTTGCAGCACTGCTTCGCTGTGCAGCTCTGCCCCCACTCTTGCAAGGACAGCAATTTCGCCCCGTCTTATACCAGCACGAACCAGAGCATTTGCAGCTTGTGGGATCTACCGCTTCAATGTCAGCAATAGACAAATCTGCGAATGATATGTCCTATAGATCCATCTCAGGCCGTAGCCGTAGGCCCTTAGGCGTGATATTCTTCTTCGTCGCAAAAATGAAAAACGTAACACAATTACAAATTGTCAAATTATTACGAGGATCGAGTCGCTACGCAGACGGTTACTACTGTGCATATCGGCGCTGATCTAGTGACTTACGGCACTAGCTCGAGAAATGTATACGAGTTAATGAGCAGCACACGCAAAACCGAACAATCACATCCGAGCTTGTGCCGAAGACTTGTCTCCTCGGCCTCTGTGAAGGAACATTTCGCTGATCCTCAAAATACTTTCGACAAGACATAGTTTCGTACTCGCGCGAACTGTGTTACAGCATCAGCAAACAAGAGATTTATCCCCATTGAAATTGACGACCGGGCGTCTTTAATGTTGACAACTGAACTTGTAAAGAACACCTATTGCTTCGATGTAACTGGTATTAGAAAATAATCCATCCCAGCAAAAATGTCATTAAAGGGTGTTATATTGAAGGTACAGGCTGGCAGGAAAAAAGAAAACATGTCTGCTTAAATTTGGGGGGATTAGTGGAAAAAAAAAGATTGTTGCATTTTAATTAATGTCACTTCAGGAAGCCGCAAAATAGTCTTTCAGGACTTTTACCTTTGAGTGTTGCTTTCCGGTCACAATGATGTTACTGGAAGAAATCGTATCGTGTTCTTTTTGATACATTTTTATCATTAAATATCGCTTTACTTTAGGACATTGTTCCAGAATTTGAAGATTTCCGGGGTCCCACGAGCACGATACGATGCTTTAATGAAGAAAAAATAAAGACAATGATGATAAGATCAGGAATTGCAACTGATTGACAAATTGCCCTACATCGACGTAAATAAGCACTGAATTGATCAGTGTTTTTTAGTAGTAGCCATGATAAAAAATCATGGGCGTACATACTCGAGCAGGATTCGAACCTACGACCTCCTGAAATTCATGAATTTGAATAAGATCAGGAATGCTGATATTACATTCCCAATAAGGATCTCAACGCTAGTCCATGAAAATCATAAACCATTAATAGCAAAGTAACAGCATTATGCAGAGACGCACGACAGTCAAAACCTGTCTAAAATTTCTAGTTTTACTTGCGAATCAAAAACTCAGATGTTTGGTTTTGTAATTACTATTATTATTATTATTGTTATTAATATTATTATTATTATTATTATAATTATCATCATCATCATCATCATTATTATTACTATTACTATTATTATTGCAGAGTATCGAGTTTAACTTGTCCATTCTTCGAAACTAATAAGATATCCTATTCTAAAAAGCCAGAACCCAAGTCTGCGACCTATAATAACATGACATCAACAAAGTGGTTATAACATAATGAAAATGACGAGCTGTGTTCTATTGTGCGAATAAGGACAGACACATTTGAAGGACAAAGAAACAAGCAGAATGGCAAAGTTTCAGCCAAATCGAAGATTCATATGTGTTAAATGTATGGTATTCTTTGGATAAAGAATAAATTAAAGATTTGAACTCTTTGTGTAGAAACTACTGATGAAATATGAAAGAGCTTAGAATAATGAAATCAACGGTCATTTGATGAAAATCACTCTTGAAACGGTTGAGCTTTCCAAACACAAAGTAAAACAAAATGGTTACAAAGAGTTCAAATCTAAATCTCCACATCAACCGAAATTAAACCATCCCTTTAATGGAATAAAGATGTAGTCTTAAGTCACATCTAGACCAAAAAAAAAAAAAAAAAATTATAAAACAGGTGCATTGATAAAAAAGCGCATCTTACCTATTGGTCAACACTCCAACACACCTGATATACCCAGCAACATGCAGAGGATATCATGTGTTTGATTCCTGATTGAGCAACCGATACTCCTACCTGCTAAAGTCACAGTATTGCTGTAGATCATTACAGTATTAGACCACTTTGTTGCAAAGTAAGTATAGAAGCGTCATTGGGGGAATATACGTCTGAAAAAGAAGTACACTGTAACTTAAGGAGAATCCTTCCAAAGGGGGATTTTGATTTCCCTTGAGGTTTTGACAATGTTTTTCGAAGCCTTTTCATTTATCTGGTGCCCCAGGACTACTCTACAATAGGGCACAGATGGCATAGTGTGTGTAGATTGAGGACTGTACCATCAATACAATTTAGGGGAGATTGGTAGACATGCAAAAAAAAAAATGGTGTATATATTGGATGTGCGTCGGAAACGGAATATTGGGAAAATTTAGGTATATCTGCTTTTTTTTCTGAAAAAGACTTGTATTTTGTCATTAGCATACAGAATTTAGTGGTATAAGATGCATTTGTGCTCTTGACAGTTCAATCCTTAATTGAGCCGCCATGAGCCCATATTAATGCAGAATTTTTCAAAAAGGGAAATATTTCCATTTTTCTGAATATTTTTATGCCTTTTTTTTAAATTCTCCCAAACTATCATCTATTCCGCATTTCCCCTTATGGGTGGAAATAGCGTTATATATATACCTATTTATATGTATAGTATATTTACATAATATATTTATATTTATATTATAATGTATACATGTAAATATATATATAATACATAATATGTGAATGTATGCTTGTTTTCTTTTCTCTTTTTTTTCCTTCCTCAGGAAAAATGATAATTGTTAAAGCTTTCCTCTTTCTCTAGTTTTTTTTTTTCCTTTTGCAGACGCCCTCCGTGTTCCTTGGTAATTATTGCTATTTCAACTCGTATTGTTTTCATAAGGATCTTATTATAATGCATAATTATAATACACTTGTATGTGTATGTTTGTGTAGGACATATTCATTCATATACGAAGCTGTTCTTTGATTTTTTTTTCAGTGTACGCATTCTAATTTGCTTCATGTCATTTTACCTTCTTGTACAAATTGTCAATGGTATTGTGTAGCAATTTTAAGTTATTTGGATGTGGAAAAGAATTCAAATGAAGTCGAAATTAAATGAAATACATGGAAAGGAAAATTTGAGTACCGGTGGAGTGGAAACTTGTCAGAAATACCAGCAGGCACCTGTGCTACTATGTCTTAGTTTCAATCCCAATTTCAGGAAACTTTTTCAACCTTTCAACTAATTACTTATTTAATAATAATCAAATAATTGAAGTTCAATCCGTGGTGTTCAGCCAACGCGAACAGAATGCGAAATCATTGCATTATCAACCGATGACTATACGTACAGAGCAGTACAAACGCTAAGGTTTGTTTGGTGTTTGTTATGTTTGTTTTTATTGCTGTTGTCCGACACAGATATACAAATCGTCAGTATTATATTGGTGAGGTGGCCTTAACGTAGGGCTCCAGATGATTTTTAGACTTCTGCATTTGAACGCCATAAATCAGTTATGAGTACAGAATATCAGAACTTATATTGATCAAGATGAGAAAAAAGGAATGTTTTCAGAAAGCATTACAAATCACAATGAACTAGGGCGATAACATACCAGCTTCGTATAAGAACCCATGATAAGGTGCTAATTAAAGCAGAAAAAAAAAAAGAGAAAGGATGCATGGCTTTTACACAAGTGAACTTTAAAGCAAGCAGTACTGTAATTGCAATGGAATTACATTGTTACATTACTGGAACGTGTGAGCCTCCTTTATTATCGTCATCCTTGTTCAGTGAATTATGTTTTGGATTTTCAGGGTGTTCTTTTATCTGCTCAAGTACCACAATAACTTCGACAAATCTATAACATGACACTCTCGATTTGATGTGAATTTTATAGATATTATCTATAATGCCCCTTTAAAGCTTTCTTACAGTATGCAGAGATATATGGTTTGTGACTATTAAAATGGCGCAACTCTCTATACTTCGGCTCGTTCAGAAAGATTGGATCTATCACATATAACAATATTACGAAAAGTATCCATTTGAGAATAAACATCATCTTTAATCTTCTTAAATGTGTCACCTCTTCATGGGGAAGCTTTAATCTTGGATTATGATTACATGATTTTGAGGTTTGTTTTGTGTTTTGATAAAATTAATC
Source organism: Diadema setosum (assembly GCA_033980235.1). Classification (NCBI taxonomy): domain Eukaryota; kingdom Metazoa; phylum Echinodermata; class Echinoidea; order Diadematoida; family Diadematidae; genus Diadema; species Diadema setosum. Next base: position 9,676,156 of record CM067065.1, on the reverse strand, counting down.
TCCAACCAAAATAAACAAATGCATTCGGCCATTTCCCCTCCAGAAGTCCAAAAGAAGGGTTGAAATAAAAGAGGTGTCATTCTACACTGCGAAATAATTACTATGCAGGTAAATATTTGACTCGGAAGACCACTCCTCAACCGGATATTTTGCTAAGGTCTCTCTTATAAACATGTGATTTCCGACTTCTGATGACAGGTCAAAACGTTTCTTTTTCTCTTATCAAAGCATCATTTCCTTTACAGCCTTGATATTTTCCGCTTTTCTCACTGGAAAAAAAAAAAGAAAGAAAAACAAAACCATCTCTGTAGGCCTACATCGTGATTTTGTGTAATGTTTTGTTTTATTTTTCCCCCTTTAGCACAGAAAAGCAGAAATAAAAATCAGCAGATATGAACACACATTTTTCCCCCGACGCCTCTGAAAGTTTTCCAGCAATTACAGAAGAAAAACAAATAAATCCAGGTTGACAGAATGGATGTCATGTGATGAGAAAAACCACACGATTTATAGCTGCACGCACCGTAGCACGTCCACACCCGTCAGATGATGCACCTCTAAATGGATGTGACCGTGTATTGCGTTCGTACTCCAATTTTACCCTGAACCATGAACGTACAAAAACACATTTTCAGAATGTAACTGTTTTTTTTTTTGTGTGTGTGTGTGCGTAATATTTTCTTAAAAACAGTACAAACAGATTCTTCTGAGTTCATACTGATGTTCTGTGTGAAAGTACTGGTTTTAAATTTTGCGTGATACATGTATTTTGATTATTTCATTTTTCTGCCGCTTTCAATTTGTTTCTTCACATTATTAGGTATGTTGAGTTTCACTATTCATAAAAAGGATTTCTCATGTACATTCCACCCTTCATCGTCGCAGGTATTGTGTAATTTGTGCTTGTATAGTGCATGTATAGTACTCTATGTCACCGTTGTTTGGATTTGTATGTTAGGGCCTATGTCATATGCTTCTTTTATCCTTGTCGATTGATTGAAACAAATGAAATAAAATTGAATTAAATTAAATGCTTGTAAGATTTGTGTTGTGAATGGAATTTAATATATTTATGTATTATGATAATGATAATAACGATTTAAAAAACTCTTTTGATGTCGCCTTAGAAGTGCAATTATGGTTATAATCAATACATTAAGCAGAACTAGAACCTGAGGGTACATATCTTTGTCTCAACGTTTTCACTTAAATTACACCACATTCAATCAATGCTTTACGGTTGACAAAGGTCAATACGCATGTTCCATTAATTCACATTCGCTGTTTTCTTGACGTCAAATGATTTTATTTATTTTGCATTTGTATTTAGAAATGATTTGTATTTAGCAACGATCGGCGCTTTGTGGATACGAAATTATACACCTTTCTTCCATGGTTGCCTTTGCAATGCCATGAAACGGGCAAGGGGGCCCGTCTTAATATTTCTGATAGCCACAAGAAATTTTATTTTTAAAAAAGTAAACAAAATGTTAGTTTGAGGATTCTGAACGTCAACGCTTAGTCGTCTGTATTACCACGTAAATTCCTTCACGATACTAATCTTGTGCATGACAGCTGCATTCACGTCGATCCACACTCTTGATAGCTCCGCGCATGTACTGTACCGGTGAGCCGTTTGTTTCCACTACACCGGAAGTGACCTGTACCCAACCATAAGAATAAGACACACGTTCTCCCAGTCTGTTGAAAAAGTGATAACTTTTGTGAGTATTCAGGTACTCACCATTGTTTACTGGAGTAAACTTATCACGGGATGCAGCGGGAAATTCCACCGGATTTTAGAGGCGATAGTAGCAAAGAGAGAGAGAGAGAGAGAGAGAAAGAGAGAGAGAGACTAAAGTAATATACTCAGAGGAAAGACAGAAAAGAAGTGAACGTATTACGCTTTCGTTTGACTTTGTATGTACATGTATGCAAATTTTATGCTACAATTGTGCTGTGCTTGAAATGGAATAAATGAAATGAAATGAATGAAATACAGATTCAAAACACTAGAGCTCGTATTTTCGCCTTTTTGTTATGATTTGCATTGCAGTCCAGCAACCTTCCGCAGATATAAATGTAGAGAATTTTATTGCAAATGAGCTAAGCACCATTTTTAAACATATCAAAGTAAGTCCATCATCAGATAGGGCAAATCAAACCTTTTTTTTGGTAAATATTCGTTGTGTTTAGCAGCTTTAATTGCAAATATCTCAACTAATCAAGAATGGAGTTAGATATAATGGAATTACGACATTTATTTCTGAAAAGTGTTTTTGTATATGTGTTAAGGAAAAATATATAAAAATGTTGTAATGTACCAGCGAAAATGGAAAGTGTTGAGTATAAGAAAGTAAAAGAGACATTCCAGAGGGGTTTTTTTTCTGCCCACATTACAACACAATGACAGCCCCACTCCCTATGTCGCGTTAGCCCACTTTAAGTCATGAGTTAGAATTATTTGTTTGGTTTTAGGTTATCTTTTTCTTTTAACAAGGTGAGGAAAAACCATGCATCTTAAAAGGGAATTCCATATGATTTATACATTATTTAACCTCATAATAATATTGTATATAAATCGATAGTACTAAGTATAGATATTTGGAGTTTATTGTCCTTTAGCAGAAGCAGCGATACTCTGAAAAATAAAAACCCCAAACATGATACACTGAACAAAGATGATGACAATGGGAGACACATAATGATATTCCAGTAATGTTACGTGATTTCATCGGTTACAGCTCGTTATTCCGAAGGTTCGTTATTCCGAAGGCTCTTTATTCCTAAGATTCGTTATTCCGAAGGTTCATTGTTCCGAATTTTATTTTCGGATTAACCAATCTTCGGAGTAACGAACCTTCGGAATAACGCCACAAATTGTCGGATTAACGAACCCTTTTTCATTTTCGGATTAACGAACCTCTAGGTATAGGAAATTTGCGTGTTTCGGATTAACGACCCTTCGGAATAACGAACCTTCGGTATAGCGAACCTTCGGAATAACGAACAGCACCCATTTCATCAACACTGTACACTGAATTATGCCTGCTCTCTTCCTTTGTTCTGCTTCCTTGAGTAGCCAATCCTACATTCTTACGTGATGCTGCTTTGTTATCAAACTCGATCGTTGTAATTTGTTACGACTCTTGAAATTATTCCTATTCCTATTCCAGTCACTATGAATTCTGTAACTCTGTAGCCATTGTAAACAATCTACACTGTCATGTTTCAATGTACAAATCTTGAAATCATTCAGAAATCTCCTTAAATGACGACAGTAAAAATTCCCGTTTTCATTTCTTTTTCCAACATGTACTGTGTTTGTCGTAGAACTTTGTAAGTCGGAAAATGTGTCGCACAAGGACACAAGTACCATGGCGTGGCTCGAACTCAGATCGTCCATCTAATAAAGGAGACCTCCAGGAGATTTCTAGACTTTTACATTGGAACCATGATAAATTGGTTATACAAGACTGGACACAGAGTTTAACGAGGGAATACGAATACTCTTAAGATCACAATGAACAAGGATGATGACATAGCAGCTTCACATAAGAATGCATGGTTGGGCTCAAAAGGGAGCAGAACAAAAGAAATAAGCGAAGAAAAAAAAAAGGAGGTGAACTTAAAGGGATGGTATAATTCAGGTGAGATTCGGATTCAGGTTTAAACTTTATGCGAGATAATTAGAAACTACTAATATGACAAATTGAAAAACATATGACTGTAAGATGGATTAAAAGTATATTTGATGAAAATCGGTTTTTAGATAGATGAGATATCAAACTGATCAAATAAACCAGCTGGAATCGACCTGTCATCAACTGTGGGGTGTTTTTTTTTTTCGACACGTTTGTTTAAAGGGGAAGGCTAGTAACTGATCAGTGGGAATCAGTGGAAATGCTGGGAGATGATTGTTCCAATCCTTATGGGATTCATTCAAGAGTTCATTGTATATCTATTGTTGTGTGAAAATGATTTGCTTCAGAATGGTCTCATATTCAAGTAATGTGCAGTTTAATGCTTCCAGGTTAGCGTCCCTGGTCAGTGACGGAGCATTAATCTGCACATTACTTGAATATGAGACCGTTCTGAAGCAAATCATTTTCACACAACAATAGATATACAATGAACTCTTGAATGAATCCCATAAGGATTGGAACAATCATCTCCCAGCATTTCCACTGATTCCCACTGATCAGTTACTAGCCTTCCCCTTTAAAGCGTAGATCAGCAGTTGCGATCTTGCAAATTTCATTTTGTGCAGATGGCAGACAAACTGAAGAAAATTCATACCTCGTATCTTCACACCTCTGCTCAATAATCTCACATTGCTTTCATGCGAGAGACCTATTGTCCGCGTAACCCAGGGGTATACCACAATTTTAGTCCAATTCATTTAGTCCAATTTTTATGACCCACGTCTTTCTTCAGGAATCTCCTCCCTTCAAGACTGAATTCAACGTGTGTTTTTCTTGTTTAACTTTTTTGGGGGTCATAAAAGGGTAAAACAACCAACTCCAGTCAATAAAACAATTATAGACACGTACACAAAAGGAGAAGTTTTGAGGACAGGAAAAAGAAAAGCGTGGACTTGCACATACATAATATATAATGTTGTGTAATATCCTGACACTGTCGACAGTTTCACTTTGTAGGTCGAGGATGAAGCTAAAACAAAACCCACAACAGCAACGAGGTATCACTATTCAAGCGCGCCTTTTGTTCAAGCTTTAAAAGACGATATCGTCGGCTTAATGGATCGATTAGCCAGATCAATAACCTAGCTCTAAACGCACGTTGACATTAACTTCATTGACCACTAAGATACTGCCATAAAGAGTGTGATTAATGTTTGAGTCTGCGTCAAAAACAAAAACTCCAAACTCTGACCGGCAGTTTCTAGACATTGACACAAACCGAAATTTAGCATCGGCGAAGTCAAGACAAGTTGCTGTCCTTGACATAATGATTATCTTATGTTTCGATTCCATGTGTATGGTGGTGGGAATTTTAATCAATCAGTAGTAAGAAATTGCAGAGAACAGGCTAAACACCTTCTTGATACTAAAAGTACAGAATAGCCCTTTTAAGTTCCATATAAACCACCGCTCATTTTGGTTCGTGTTTCGCTATTTTTTTCTCAATGATGAACCGCCTTGGAAACTTGCCATTAGCATTGTAACGTCCGAGCAGTGAACGAATTTTCTCCCGCATTGTCCTAGATTTCAAAGAGAGGGTATAGTAGTTTCAGGGGAGGATTCAGCCTTTAACATTTTGCAAGAGATTTAGAAACGTCTTTATGACATGTTTAAGAACATACCATTCTATTAAGAGGAATTCAAAATTAATTAGACAAAAATCGCTTTTGAAAATGGTCGAGATATCCAAAAACAAAGTAAGGCAAGCGATTGTAATAAAAAGTGGGTCACACCTGTTATTAGGATTGCTTGGTTTTTGGATATCTCCGCCAATTCAAAATCAGTTTTTCTCAAATAAACTTTGAATTCATCTTAGAATTATATGTTCTTTCATGTTTTACAAGGGGTTTCTCATTATCTTAAAAAAAAATCATCATAAAAAACGCTGGAAACCTTTCAGCTCCATCCCAATCGAAACTATACTATCCGTTTAAAATCGGAGTGAAATAAGATTATCCAGAGAGGCAGACTATGAGTAGTGAATGGATGTGTAAAATGAGGTCAACTTTTGGAAGGAATGAAAGCTTAGTGTGTATGATGTCAATGTGTAAGGCGGATATTCCTCTTTTGGTTTTTCAGCTAGCTAGGTTGCTAAACGATACAAATCGTAGTTTGGTATTAATATGCTTTGATAATGACGTTTCGAGTTACAGTAAATAATGTGTATAATATATCTGTATCTATCTATATATCTATCTATAAATAGAGATAGATAGAGGGAGGGTGAGAGATTAAGAAATATTGTCAAAATTTGAGGTAGTATAATTTATGCATACACACACACACTCACACTCATATACTTATATGTATATATATATATATATATATATATATGAAGAGTTTGTTTGCAAAAACCGATAAGTCCATTTTTGGAGATTTTGAAGAACGGTCTCTGTCATAAAATGCAAAATAATATCTTTTAAATGATATATTGGTCACTACATATAAAGGCACATTTTTGAAGTTATGGCCAAAAGAGGCACATTTTTTTCTTTTTATTCTCTTTATTTTTCTTGACCTTTAATCGCAAATATCTCCATTTGGCAAAAATGGACTTATCGGTTTTTGCAAACAAACTCTTCATATATGAAGAGTTTTATCGCAAAACGGTCCAAGCACCATTTTCTAACATTTAAAAGTAATTCCATCATCAGATAGAGCAAAATTAGACCTTTCCAGTAATACCTCACTCGCGAAAAAACAAGGAATATTCTAGGAGTTGTGATTAAAAACATGCGTTATTTTCTTATTATTTTCTGTTTTTTAGCAGCTTTAAACACATATATCTGAATTTGAAAAGAATTGACATAGCTCGTTTTGCGATAAAATTCTTATTGATTAGTACTTGAAATGTAGCCCCTTTCTAGGTGACAGCCTTTATTGACACGCTATCACATAAAAAAAAAACAACAACAATGGCTTGATGCTGAGGCCGACATTTCTGGTGTTCAGAATAAAGAGGGGGTGGGGGAGGGGCGGGGGTTAAATCATTTTCTTAGAGATTTAGTCTCTATATAACATGCTTTATCTACTGGTATTCGTTTGCTTTCGTCCTTTTTTCTTCTGTTGTATCTATTGATTCATTATGAAATGAATGAAATGAAATAAAATGAAATGAAATGAATGAAATGAAATAAAATGAACTGAAATGAAATGAGAGGAAAGGAAATTAACTTTAACAAACAAACATCGCCATCATAGTCACAGCATTCAGTAGTTGAAGTACAAATTGGAAAAAAAAGAACCGGCAATAGCGTGCAGGCTAGTCGAGGCCAGACCATTCAATGATATAGATTATGGTAAGTATATCAATATTCTAATACGGTATGTCATGTTTATCCCAATAGTTGTAAATCCTATATCCCTTGACGAGAAAAGTGACGTGTTTGTACATCAGGAGTTCACTTTACAATACATATATTAAAAACAGAATAGGTTCAATTTTGCGCATTTACAAGGATCACACTGGGAGCACCTTTGCGGGTGCAACTTTGCACCTTTCAGACCAGAGAGGAGAAAAGTTGCACCTTTAAAGGTCTGGATAGGGAAAGGAATACAAGCATTATGGTATTGTAAAAGGATCGTCACAACAACTGTTTTGCAAATTGAAATCAGATATATCAATGGGCGAAAATAAAAGACATGCTGTTGGAAATGCAATGATAAGAGTAGGAGTGGTGGTAGTATAGTAATAGTATAGTCGTGGTAGAAGTATTACGCCTACATGTGGCAGTGGTATAGAAGGCAATTGTAGAAGGTATAAGCAGCTATTGTCATGGCTAATCCCGTAGCAGCAATGATAACAGTTATAGTTGCAATAGCAATGTCCTGCCTTCGCCTTTTGGCAAACCCTCGTATCTCTCTCTTTTTTCTTTTTTTCTTTTTTTTTTTTTTTTGGGGGGGGGGGGGGGGTTGTTTTGTTTTGTTTTTTTAAAGATTTTAGAGGAAAGACTTTCCCCGCAGTTGTAACCCTAAAATCTTTACCACCACTTGCATCTTTTGATACAAGCTGAATCTACTTCATTATGGTGCAGTTCTGTTCTAAAAGTATTTACACTACGAAAATGATTGTAACCACTTGTTGTTGTTGTTGTTGTTGTTGTTTTTCACGTTATCAGGGGCTTTCTCGAGATACGTGGCTTTGCCAACGAAGTCGCCACCATTTCAGTTGTATTTCATGGTTTCGACAAACCGCGTAACTTAATCAAGTAAACGTAAATTCTTTTTACGTCTCCCCGGAGGTAAGAGGTGCAGCTGCAAAATAACAACTCTGACGTAAGGTTGTTCATTTGGCAAACCCACGTAGGCCTACATCTCTGCCAAATTATTTTGAGCTGAAATCAGAAATTGCTGAACTTAAGTTAAAATAGCTACCCAAAACGAGGTGAAGTCCCATTTTTTACCGAATCAAAGACCACGAATAACTGTAGACGAACAAGTTAAGAACCTGGAATTTGCCACATTTTAGTTTTGTCAAATCACAGCCAATAGTACTAGAAGCAACAAGGTAAAATCATTACAATGATTGTAATAAAATTACCAGTAAGAACTGGAGGTGGAAAAGATAGTGTGGTAGTGGTACCCGTTGGTTTTAAGGAGGTGGCAGGGGCGGCAACATTAAATTCAAAATCAAATTCAAATGAGATTTTATTTCCATTATCACATTTTTGTTGATACAGGTTCAAGGGGGAAAAAATTGAAACAAAGAAAGCCTGAGGCTGTTTTTGTTCCTTTTTGTCCTTCTTTTTTTGGTTATTGTTTGAATGTTTGTTTGTGAGCGGGTTTTTGTTTTGTTTTGTTTTGTTTTTCTTTTTCTTTTTCTGTTTGCCGGTCCAGATTGACCAGGATCCTATCAGCTGAAAATAGATGAAGAAACCTAACATTCAATTCAACTTCCCAGCAGTTTATAGGACGGAAGTCCACGGGTCCCGGTCTTATTGTTGTGACGACGTCAAAATGATAAAAGCTTAGGTTATTAAACTTTCATTTCAAGCTTTTTCACTCCGGCAGTATAATCATGTTTTACGTAAGAGAGAGAGAGAGAGAGAGAGAGAGAAAGTGAACTTGGGAGGGGGACTAACTCAAAAACAATCTGCCGAGACGTTGTCGTACTATAGAAACAAAACATTATCCTCATTTCGAATTGACCACAGATAATAGTATATTTAAAGTCAATAAGTCACAAGTGCTTTATGTAAGTTTCGAAAGAGAAAAACAGACTGAACTATGACGTAAGTAAAGGCAACGATATCCTTACCCGTTAAACGGATCGGAGGGTCCTTTCGATTCCGGGTGGTAAAAAGCATGTGCAGTAAGTGTTTGTGCCGGGAATCCGAAGATAAAAGAGAAAGGGAAAATTAAGGACGATAATAGGCGCGTAGGAAGGCTTGATGACATCCTTGTTAAACACGCTATTTTGTGTTGCACTCAGCGAACGAAATCTGTCACCTGCAATTCCTGGCGTTTGAAGCAATCCCCAAAACTTTCCGGACGCTCCCGCCAAATTAAGAAATCAATAATTGTTGTCTGACTCATGTGCATTTTACGGTGATCTTCCTATCATCGAAAGCGATTATCAGCACGGAGAGAAGCGTTAGAGCAGATAGGCTATAAATAATGGATTGCGCCGTCACTAGAAGAACAATTCCATCGTTGTTGTTAAAAGGTGAGCGAACAGCTCTCGAGACGCCAAACAGAGACGTACCTATACAACTAGCTCTCTCATTAGCATTGATATTGTAACGCATACTAGCATTCACGTAAAGTGATTTAAAGTAGTAATACCGTGACTGTTTACCTACTAACTCCACTAGGGATCTGGTTGTTATCCACGTCCTCGATCATTACTGCTGCTGCCCTCCCGGAAACGCTGAGGATTATGGGGCTAAAAATGGTAAGTCAAGCATCATGTTTGACAGGGCTCTTATCACGGCCTCTTTTGTAGTGCACTTCGACTTGCAGATTAAAGTTAACAAATAAAAAAAAAAAGAAATGCTGCCTTCTTATCACACTGGTCCTATGAGTATGATCATTTCAATGAAATGAAGATGCAGATGTCTAAAATGAGTGACTATTTTCTTTGATCTGAGGCTCGAAATATCGGCAAAATTTGTCTCTGAAAATTACAAAGCTCCTCAGAGTCTGAACTTTACCGCCACCATGTTTACACTGTAGACCGTATTGGGGCTAAGCAGTCTGGTTGCTCAATATTTTTGACTTTTTTTTTTTCTCGACGAAGCATAATCGTCTTAAGCCGCTTTTCCTTTAACAGAATTTTGTTTTTATCGAATGACCTTTTGTTTGCTTGCTTTCCACGCATGTAAGAAACCATTAAGTCTCGCAGTCTGAAGTGGAAACTAGCTGCTCGTCGTTAAGCGTGGGAAAGATGATAATTGTATCATGACTGATAGTGTGCAAATATTACACGCCCAGATCCATGTGCACTGAGGCGGATGAACGCGCTTTAAAGGGTTTCTTCATTGGTAGCGGGAGTTTAAAACCACAGCAACAGAAGTTTGATACAAACTTAAAACTGTGCATTATTTGTTTTATTAGACAGCCCATTTATACGTATCATATACTCAAAAGGTCGAGACCTTTTAAGTCACGACATGTCGTTTTACCATGCACGAACTACTATCTTGGAAATCAATATCGTACCCACTCTACCGGGTCTACCGTCGGTTCGTCGCCCGACACTTAGCGATACTCTCGGATTTGTGTAAACGTTGCTGCCGGCTTTAGCGACAGATAACTTAACTCTGCCCCGTAAACTTGCCTTACGTTGATTTTGTTTTTCTAAATCTAGCGGCGAAAATTTTTCGCCTTCGTTCTGGAGAAATAAATGCAAATGGAAGGGAAAGCACGTGCGATTTATACTGCCCTACTTTGGCAAAAGGAAGCAAGTGACAAAAGTGACATTTCTCGTAAAAGAGCAAAATGTGTCTGTCATTTACACTGACGTCAATGGACTATCATGATGTCTTATCGAACATATCTCTTAGTAGGATGAGTGTTTCTGTATAAAATTTGGTCTGGAAGAAGAGCTCATTTTGTGAATTATGAAAACATCAATAAATCAAATTCGGATGGTATGTCACTTGCTTCCTTTTGCCAAAGTAGGGCAGTATAGTTATTTGCAGGTGATCCCTACGTTTAACCACGAGTTGATCTCCAAGAGAATTAAGATACCATTATTTTATGAGATGACACATTGTTATATTTGATAAATTTATAAATTCCTATACAAGATATTGACAGTTTAAACTTCTGTATAATTGATATTTTGTATACTTACCATGTGATTGTTGACCTTGCTGATATTGACATGTGTATCTTCTGTAATATGGCAAATATGTTTGTTTACCTGTTGGTTTACATTCAATAAAAAGTTAAAAAGATACCATAATTGAGCACATGTGAAATGCACATTGTTAACGTTAGCAAACTTAATCACTTCGGTATCTTATATTGAAGTATGATATAAGATCCGTACACGTGGCAAAGTGTACATAGGTGTGTGCGCGGAATTTGTACACTTAGGCCTATGACGCATTGGCATTCAAGAAAGGGTTAATGAAACATCGAGCAGTTATACACTGCAAAAACACCGATCAAGTGTCAATAGAGGACCACACCCACGTGCAGGACTGGTGTAGAAAGTATGTTGTGAGGGTGTTGAAAAGTGTTCACCTGGTACTTCTCGGTGTTAATTTGACAATGACACCGCATGATGTTGATTTAATATTGCTGGTGTTAATGTCAATGGTATAACACCCGTCCAGCTTCAATATGAGACCACACCAACTGGTGTTACTATGGTGTAAATGTGTTCAAACTTTTGTTTTTAATCAAGTAGTTTGTCGGAAAATTCTTGATCGTCTTGCTGAAGTTCAAAATCAACAAGAAGAATAGTAACTAAGAAACTATTTAAAAAAAATATATATGTTTTTAAATGACACCCTGAGGTGTTAATCTAACACCATAATGAGCACCAAAAATTTAACAGCTTGTTGTTTCATATTTAAAGGGGATGGCTAGTAACTGATCAGTGGGAATGCTGGGGGATGATTGTCCCAATCATTTTGGGATTCATTTAAGAGTACATCATATATAATATTGTTGTGTGAAAATGATTTGCTTCAGAATGGTCTCATATTCAAGTAATGTGCAGTTTAATGTTTTCTGGTTAGCATACCTGTACAGTGACAGGGCATTAAACTGCACATTACTTGAATATGAGACCGTTCTGAAACAAATAATTTTCACACAACAATAGATATATAATGTACTCTTAAATGAATCCCACAAAAATTGGAACAATCATCCCCCAGCATTCCCACTGATTCCCACTGATCAGCTGCTAGCCATCCCCTTTAACACCGGACTTTTTGCAGTGTAGACATGTCTATCTACCCACGCCTTGATTGGCAGTCAAGTCGAAGAAGACAGAGGGATGGGGTGGATGGTAGTAATCATAATACTCTAAATATTATAACAACTTAATCTCAGACGAAACGACCTATGGTGCCAATCAGTGTGTACCGCAGAGGTCCACTCTTCCAATTTCATGCGGTGTTCCCACTATCACGATTGGCGCCACGATTGAAATCGTGGTCTTAATCGTGGTCTTAATCGTGGAGCAATCGTGATGATCTTATCAGATCGTATCAGATCTTGAAGTCACTTGTGACAATCGCGTTAATCGTAGAAAATTGTTGAACCGCCCCCCCCCCCCCAAAAAAAAAAAATGTATACGAATAAGACGATTGCACAATTGACCTCAAGATCTGATACGATTTGTTAAGATCATCACGATTTTTTTCGCGATTAAAGACCGCGATTTCAATCGTGGCGCAAATTGAGATAGTGGGAACGCCTCATTAGGGGGGAGGGGGCACCCCACTGTCCCCAAACTGGCACATAGTGATAATACGAACATGAACACTCGCAAGCCTACATAATTCTTTTTGGGCTTGCCAAAGAATTCGCCACCGCGCGAGTTGTTGCTGCCGGAGTCTGAGAAACTCCATGCGATCGCATGAGTGCCCTTTATGAGTTTCGTTCTAAAAGGGGTTATACACGTCAAGATGGATCCAAATCTGAAACGGGTGCGCATGCGTGACTGTGCATTTTGACCCTAGAGTGAGACCAATCTGACTATAGATTTTTTTTCCTATAAAAATACCTGTGGCGCTTTACTGGTGCCAATATGTTACTTGCTTATCAGCTGTGAAATGCATCGTTCCATGCATACAAATTGTTTCGAGAGTAGGGAAAAAGAGGAGAAGAATGAATCATCACAGAAATATACTCAAAATCACAGAATCTAGTTACTAAAATATAATTTTAGTGATGGTCATCACGATGCTAAAATTTCTGTTCAAGAAGGCGCTAAATCTACAAAATCCCCCAAATTAACTGTAATTCATTAATATCAGGCAGAAACCTAGATTAATTTTTTCCGAATCACATTTTCTTTATCCTATATTGGGTCCTCTAATTTGACATAGAATTATTGCATGAAACACTTAGAAGCATGTGAAATGAAAATTCATCTCCTTTTTGTGGTTGACATGCGATGGCATCTTTGCCTAAACTAGTTGGTTCATGGAGTTGAGAACATCTGCATCATTCGGAGAAATGTCTTACGTGGGTTGAGAGCTTGCAACTGAAATGCGTATGGCTATGCTCTATTTATCATTATAAGTCTTTATTTTGAATTTGATATTTCTACGTTACCGGACTTAGTCGAGGCTGTCGACTTTTTGTTTTGTTTTGCTTTGTTTTGTTCCAATCACAATGGTGCCGCGGTTGCATGGATCTTTTACTATTTCCGAATGACTGAATTTTCATTCATTAGATAATCAGAGAATATACCAACGGAGTCGATCCAAGCACTCGGTAGGGGGTAAACAAGGAAATTTGAAACCATTAGCAGGTGGGAGGTAGATTGGAAGAGGGAGAAGGGATGATGGAGGATGGTTAGAAAAGAAAGAAATAGATAGATAGAAAACTCTTTGGATCAAAGTCCAAGAACCATAAAATGCACGTACAGTACATACTAAGTATTTCATTCTGGTATTATGAGATCTGTGTATTCATATACAAAATAATGCATGTTTGAATAAATGTATGCACACTATCACACTCACATACAGACAGACAGACAGACAGACAGACAGACACACCTACACGCAGACATACATATAGACATAACTTAAGCCCTATAGCATGCAATTATTAGCCAAGATTGATGTAGAGAAAGTGTTAGAAGAATAAACGCCTCAAAAGTGAGTTGTTGCTACATGCCGTAATGTCTTTCCTCTGGTGCCGAAACATAATGTGAGTGGGAAAAAAAAAAAAAAAAAACAGTCTGTAGCGAGAGATTTTTGATTACCACACGTCGCGACTGATAGTTTTCTGTATACGCTTGCACGCTTGGAAAAAGAAAAAAAAATAATCATGTTTATCTATCCATTTGTTTATCCTTTCTTCCTTTGGTTTTCTTTTCGCTTTTTTTTTTTGGGGGGGGGGGGTGGGAACAGGGCTGAAGGTAGTTTCACAAAAGAACATTGGTGCTTCCAATCCTCAAGCATTCATAAACAACCATTCATGGGGATCGAAAAACAGAAATAGGCCCATAACACTACACAGACATGCATCACGCGTCAAAACAGGCAGAGGAGGAAACGTCAAAAAAAAAAAAAAAAAAAATGATTCACTGTGACCTGCTGACATTTAGTAGTCTAGATTGACAGGAGTTTCTTTAAAATGTCCACACCTTAGTAGCTCGTTGCTTTGACAATTGAAATTCTATCTCTATTACCTGATTACTGGCAAATATCCTGCCACATGTGCAGTGGACATGGTGAATTGTTTTCCTTTCACCTATAGACCTCAATACATACATCTTTCCGAGTACTTTTTTTTTCATTCATTCGAATCTAATTTCCGCACTTTGCAAATGTGATATTATGACAAAAGCAATAACATTATAAATATAATTCATAGCATAAATATTATAATATAATGTAAGCGTAATTAGCGTGTGCGTAAGTACGACATAATGGTGTTCCTGTTATTATGATATTTACATCATGCAAAATTAACCACTAAAACTATATTTCCTGAAGTGTGATATGCAAAGTAACCACAAGTAAAATATTCTATATCATATGAAAAAAAAGAACAGAAATGCGGAAAAAATTATTGTCTTTTTTCCCCCCACTGTGCTTTTGTATGATGCAGCTCTTGGCAAAACTTGTTCTGATGCTTGTGACGTCACACGCAACTGCCCATCTGATTCGTCGAAATGCGAACCCCACGGTGCAGCGTAAGTACCCCAATTATGTTGATTCAGTGAATGCGACATTGTTTAAAACAATGCATCAGTGGAGGTTGAGGAAAACCTAACAATCTGTCCATGATTGTTTAGATGGTAGTGGCAGTTGTGATTTAAAGTAACTATGAAGATTATTCCACGAATTTTCTGGCACAATGAAAGACCACTTTAACTTAGCTCTTTCAGAAGGTAGGGAAAATAGTATCACTCCTTATACATTGTCTGCAATCAAGCGAGAAAAAAAAATTATAATCATAAAGAATAAAATGTTCAATTCAATTTCGATTCAAACAAATTTATTTCAAATCGACCAAATCAAGACCATCCTTATATAACTATTGTAAATGCTGAATAACAGCAGCATGATGAACATTTACAGTATAGTATAATCATAGCAAGACATTAGACGCTGTTTTATTTGAAACTTCTTCACTTATTTTTTTTTTTTTTTTTTTAACAGCGATTATCAAAATCCCTTGGTCACTAAGACAACGGGGACCCACTGGGAAAACAAAAACCATGATTGGTGTGCAACAATGCGTATAGAGCATAACTGAAATGTAATTTGTTATTATACAATATCGCTCGACACTATTCAATAGGCAAAAGCAATGTAAAGAGAATCATACTTTTAGACACTTATGATTTTCTTTTTCTTCTAATTCACCCTTCCTTTTTATCGATATTTGACCGAATTCGGATTTCCAGCACTTGATGGCAGTTCCATGGCCGACAGCGAGGTGGTCTACGAATCGAGCAGTGGCGACATCGACGGCATTCTGCACTCTCTCTTCATGAGCATCGGCAGCGACGGGTTGTCTTCTACCGGAGACGAGTGCGCGGAGCCTGCGGAAGACGAAATCCGAAAGAAGATAGACTGCCTCGAGCAGGGGGACGCGGACGGTACCAGGACGCCACCCCATCCAGCCGCGGAGCTCTTCGACACGCTCAGCATCCGCCAGTGGTGGCTGAATCACTCCGATTTTCACGTTTACTCTGCCGAAACGCTGCCACCGGAATATTATGAACAGGATCTGACGGACGGCGCCCTCAACGATCGAACTCTCTGCCCCTGGCAGTATGTGGTTAACAGTGCCCCTGACAGGTTTGTGTTTTTGTTTTCATCCCCCCCCCCCCCTTCCCCCATATAGCACATATTCAGCTGCAATAGCTGGTCTTCCGTTGGGGTCTCCTCTGGATGTGAGGCGGCGCCATTCCAACTGTCTATCTGCTAAACTGTAGAGCTACTGCTCTACAGCATCCCGATCGATATCATCGAATACACTTTAATTTGTACTTTGAATGTAAACGCTGCCGCGCTACGCGTAATACTGGCACGTTTATGACGGATTTGCTTCAGGTTCATTATAAACTGGATGTTTCTATCATAATCATACAAACATTGACTGTAGGAGCAGGGTTTTAACGTACACTATTTGCCCAGAGGTAATTTCTCGACAGTGCCATGTCCAGAAGAGAAGTTTGCTATAAAGAATTACAGATTTTGGCAGAAGTTTGAACACTACAGATAGTTTTTCGTAAAGAGGGAACTCAATTGGAACTGAATTGCATAAAATTTCACTGCAGTAAATGACTGTGTACTCTTTTTTCTAACGAACACAGTTATAACGAAGTAAAAATTCAGGTCGTAGCTTTATTCACTCTATCATGTCTGCGTTTCTTTCTTTTCTTTTTTTTAATTATTGTTCATTCTTCAGGAATAACGAAATTTCGATATAACAAAAGAAAACTGCCTGTCACGAGAACTTCGCTATAACCGGAATTCACTGTACGAAGAATTCGTTGGAAAGGAACATAATATTCCACAACTGGCGTCTTTCGCTGCTCCTTTTCTTTCTTTCTTTCTTTCTTTCTTTCTTTCTTTCTTTCTTTTTAATCGTGTTAATAAACAGAGATCTTAGCAGCTGCTTGAAGACGGATATTCCAATATTCCTTTATTTCTTTATTATCATAAATGATATTACGTTATTATAATATTAATTATTATATTATCATATTATTATTGTTATATTATCATAATTATACTTATATTGTTTCTATTTTTCTTTTTTTCTTTTTTTTTAACTCGAAGATTCCCGAGGGACATCCTCTTCGCACAGTGCCGCTGCCACCGCTGCATCAACCCGACCACACACTCGCTCTTCGAGGGCGAAACACTGTGCAAGCCGATCATTGTATGGCGGACTGTCTTGAAAAGAGGGGAGTGTGTAAACGGCGTTTACCAGTAAGTGTCTCATGAATATTCATGACGGTTTCTGAAGTTAGATAAGAAAACTTGTCGATGCTAACAGTTGATGTAGATTTGTGTTTGTTTGTTTGTTTTACATATCTAATGTTAAAGATGCGTAGAAAAATAATATGAATTATACATTACCAAAAAAAAAAAAAAAACGAAATAGAGGGGTTGCCTATAAATTTTGAGATTGACTCTAATTTCATTTCTATCTTTTGTTGCGTCCAATATACAGAAAAGCTGAAAATTGTATTCATAAATAGTAGGATATTCAGTGTTTAAGCATGCACTTGTCTTGTATAATGATACATATTCCATCCTCCCATAACTGAAAACAGTACATCCTTGACAAAGTTGTTCTTGTTGTTGTTGCATCTTTCAGAGGAATCTTTTGATAGATGGTAGACGACAGCAAAAATGAAACAAAACAAATTAACCAATCAATAATAATTATGTGTATTGAATTTGAATATCACCCACACCCAAACAACCTAACCCCTTTTAATAGTTTGGGCCTCCGTTTACATTGTTTTATTGCCTGCAAACAATGTTTTACAAACAAAACTGTCAAACTACACAATAAACATGCACATCACTATACCATATACTTAAGTCTACCTCATCTCAAAATTCACAAACCTGACTGTGACTGCAATAATCTAAAACAATCAAACATTTGTGTACAATATCATTATCTAAATCCAAATTTACTAAATGGACACTTGCTATAATGCACTCTTCCACCATGATTCTGCTAAACAAAATGTACGACTACATTCAAATTATATTCATTTTATATTGACGTTTTTCGTTGTATTGGAGGCGGAAAAGTAATTTAATTTATGCATGGAATTATGTCGAGAAAAATGAAATAAAACAAACAATGGAAAGAGTTAATTTTGCTCTATATTAGTATGTACTTACTTTATAATGATTATCAAAACGACGCTTAAGTCGTGTTTTTTTTTAGATCTAAATCGCCATAAATATACGTGTGCATGTTTATAATTGTGTATTAAATGAATATACTATTCGTATAAACACATGCTTGTAACTATTCTCCTCCCCTTTGTTTTCTCCAAGGTATAACCAAGAAGAACGAATCCCAGTACCTGTGGGCTGTGCTTGCGACCGTGGACGTGTCATCTAGAAGACCGATGAGTATTATGAATTAATTTGCCCGATGATTGTCTTGAAATCTTATAGTAATATATATCGTAATATAATGGTCTGTACTACGTACGGTTTCCCTCTTTAAATCATCGATAGAAACGAGTCAGCGCTTTCTCCTTTTACTATTATTGTCTTGAATGGCATTCTTATCATCTACGTATATCAATTCTTCATTTCTCATTGCTGAAAATTTGGCAACATTTCTGCTCAAGTCTGGAGCAATTACCTCAAAGAGTAAGCTGTCGTCAAACTTATTTTAAACTATTTTTGATCTGATGTAAGACTATTCGCTGGATTAAATTTGGTCAGATATTGCGGTTTGGACGAGACTGGTACTTTCGATTGCAACTACGTGAAACCGATCACGGAGGAACGTTTTATTTTCTGTTGCGTGCAAAGTAAGAAAGTTAAATCGTAGAATTATGTATTGCATCATAATGATATTGCCCCAAACTGGAAGTACTGCCTTTATGACGTCATTGCCAGGAAAAGGGAATATTCATCCCACCGGACAGTATTTATTCTTACACCTTAGAGTAGAGATCATTAATGTTCTCCTGTTCTGATGTGATATCAAGATTGTACACACTCGATATTAAATACCAATCAAAATTAATAGTCAACAGGATTAACAGCAAGATCTTTAATTATGACGTCACTAGATCGTTTCTTTGCACAGGGAACACTCATAATTTTCCTTTTCAATACTTCGTAACCATTCCCCTTCATTTACTTTGACTTCATCACGTTTTGTTTTGAATCCATCCTCAATTACCCCCGTAATTATGGGCATGGGAATTTTCAGCCATTGTATTACACTTTCGGTTTAAGGTGACTGCTAGGGCAAACTCAACTGATTTCACATTAGATGTTGCGCTTAATGGGTGTCATCAAATTTTACTACGTGCTTGCGATTATGATTGTGTGCGTCTGTGGTGAGGGTCCATGCGTGGGTTGCCAATGCGTGTACGTGTTCTCTGTGACTTTCTTCGAACAGCTTTCATCAGGACTTTGTAAACAAGTTGTGCAATTTTTACTTTCTTAATAACTTTGCTACTTTCGCAGAGATACAACTATTGTAATCAGTTCCACTCCCGCAATACCTATAACGTTGCAGAATATTTATACATGTACTACCTACAACAATGTACCAGAGTAGCTAGTATAACCACAGAAGTCAAATGTAACTCTGGAAGGCTCGTGTGCACGAAGAAAGTACCCCACCTGGAGCCATTTTGTTCTAGTCCCTATGAGCACAAAATCAGAGAAGTCGAGGACTCTTCGGCTTAACAACAAACACATCAATTCACAAAAGTATATCTGTGGTTTGATGCTGCTTTTTTTTTCTCCATAACTGTTAGTTACATTATTCATTATTGCGTAAATCATTGCAAATCATTTTAAAATAGAATAGGATCTTTTTTTTTTTTTCATAATCCATATTGGCAACACATTTGTGAAGTCGAAAGTTGAAGTTCTCTTCTTTTTTTTTTCTGTATCTCTCTCCCTACAAAAGCACAGTACAACAAACGAAAGTATAGCACACGATTTTGGAATAAACTTGTTTAAATTATTTCTTAATATATCTCTATGTATACATGAATACCTCATGTACGTATATGCGCCCGGCGTATGGATGTATCAATGGATCGTGAAGCATTTAACTTTCTTTGTATGTTCATGTAATGATCTATGTTTTGCGTGTTGTACGTGGATATGTGATCAAATACTGCATTTAAACATTCGTAATTCCGAACTGAATTAGTTGTTCTATGGATGCCAATGCTAACGTAAGCTGTATCAGCAACTGCAGTACTTCCCCACAACCTTGACTTTTAAAGCGTGATTATTCATGATATTCTTGAATTTATTGTAATACAGTGAAAGAAAAGAATCTGCCGTAGAATGGTAGTTGTAGCTCAATGTGTGTTAGTTCTCCTCTTCGGTTATGTATCATGTGTCATTCATGTTCATACATTCAGTTTTCAAGCCGCATCTTCTGTCGAGTTTTCGTACAGGAGTTGAACATTTTTATGCTATTAGTACTAACTCAGGTACAGTTATTGTAAATTACCTTCCTCATGCATTCCAGGCTTAGCCTAATGAGTACTTTGTCTTTGATTGTATACATTTTTTTTTGTCATATTGATGTAAGTCATCGCACAAAATGTGAATCCCTCTCTGACAAACGCATGAATGATAATGTATTTCAAGTGATGCATAATGAATGATATATGATGTCAATATAATTATTTCATACCTCTGTAGTACTGAAAATTCCAGAATCGACACTGTCATAGAGGATTAAGAAAAAAAAAACATAATTCAAATCTGGTTCATTATAAGTTTCACTGATGCAAAATGACAAGCACCGTATCATGGGATCCTTTAGGAAGCTTGTTTCTTCTCTTTCCTTACCTCGCTGTTACAAGTCATTTAATGTTTTTAGTATTTCCTTTCAGACCTTTTCTTTTTTCACAAACTCACTTCAACTTTCTTTCTTCAAACACAGGGGATAAGAAATGATGATGCTACGTATGTGAGGGAGAAATTTCGATAATTGTAGATTGTTATTGTCCACTTTAATGACGGTGTTGTCGTATGTGTATTCCAGCTATCGTACTATGGATTTATGTAAAATTATCTCTACAGGGTCTTTGCCAGCAATGATATATTTGTTACTATTTTGTATTTTGTGGACCTGTATTAGTATTTACTCGTGTAACCAGATTGATGAGGAACTGTGTTTTTGGAATTTGATCCAGCGTGATGCTTTCTTGATTTGTTTTCTTAGTCATGTTAGTACAAAATGTTATGATATTCGAATAAGCTGATGTCTGTATTTCAACTGCATGTCATACATGCATGTTATTTGAAATGTTTTACTTCTTACTACGCTTAAAGTGAAGAAAAAATCTTGTACATGTACATTGTAAACCTTGATATGTACTCTGATTCAGAGTGAAATAAAGTAATCCAATTTTGGATAATTTGCTCTTTTTAAACGCTGTGTCTTCTTTAACCTTATTTCATGCTCAAATCTCGCTTCTTATAAATTTGGTAACCACAGGGATGAATTGTATTATATATATATATATATATATATATATATGCATACATTATAATATACGAAGGGTTTGTTTGCAAAAACCGATAAGTCCATTTTTGAAGATTTTGAAGTACGATCTCTGTCATAAAGTACAAGATAATACCTTGATATATTGGTCACTACATATAAAGGTTTTTTTTTTTAAGTTATGGTCAAAAGAAGCAAAAATTTTCCTATTATTCTCTTTATTTTTCTTGACCTTTAATCTCAAATATCTCCATTTGGCAAATATGGACTTATCGGTTTTTGCAAACAAACTCTTCATATGTTAGTACAATATACAGGTGTATTTATGTATATATCTATCATATATATATATATATACATTATAATATATATGTTAGTACAAATAATAATGGTAGAATAGTGTGATTGGGTGTGTCTTTAGAATATACCTTTTTCATTTCTGAAAAACCTCGTCCACACTCTTCACTTTCAACTCTAATAACTTTTGAAAGGATAGTGCTACTGTTTTGAAAGTTGGCATTAATTATGGGCAGAATGTGTTAATGAGGCATGCTTAATTTCAGTTTTCAATCTTGTAATCCCTTCATTGTTGTTACTCTGGTGGTTTACTTCCTATTTTTTGTCCCATTCATCGCACAGCCAGCACGGTTTGGTAAAGATTAAGCGTTTCAATAGACATTGTACTTCAGAGTCTCCTTTCTCAGTTCACACTTTTCCTGAGTTTGTGCTTTCTTTCCAATATTTAGATAGGTTAGGAGAGTTCATTTGATACTGTAGATGATTATTGTGGACCCTAATATTAACTTTGCTGCTGCCGGGAATTTCGCTGTAATATGACTGGAATGCACTGTACAGACATCACACAGGAATAGAGATCGTTAATGTACAAAGAAAGAAAAAAAATCCAAGAACTGTACATAATCCAAGAACACAGTTCTTCATCTATCAAGTAAGTTACTTGAGATTACCATATTTGACCGTTTACATCGTGCACCTGACAGCAGAATTGTTACACGAGCATGCTTTCAAAAAACATGATAAAACAAACACTAATAATGTAGTTTGATACATTACAAGCTCGCATAATACACACTAAAAAAGTCTGTAGGGTTTGCGGATAAGACCCTAAACGACAATTCTTGCATTTATCTCAGCGAGAAGAAAGGCCCGGGGATAAGCCTGGAAGCTATAATAATATCATAAACAGGTACTTCTACAGAAGTAAAATGGATTTCAACTTTCGTACGTACATTTATACACTGAAATGTATATACATGTACTTTAACACACGGGTATTAATCAAGCACAAGAAATGAATAGCGTCTATACATACACATATGCATATCACAATGTATTAGTACTAAAAAGAAAAGAAAAATGTATGCATTCAATTTTCTTTTTTTTTTAAGGGATCGTATATTGTTTTGAGTGAGACCCAATTCCATAATTATATGTTTCTAACATTTTTTGGTGAGATAATGAGAAACCCCTTATGAAAGAGCATGTACCGGGTAATTCTATGAGGAAGATCACATTATTAGCCTATTGATGAAGATTAGTTTTGAAATGATGGCCGAGATATCCAAAAAAGAAAAAAAAAAAAGCGATTGTAATAAATTGTAGGACCCACACACTTTGTTTTACTTTACTTTTGGATGTCTCAGTCATTCCAAACTCAATTTTCAAATAAACATTGAATTCCTCTTAAAATGGTATGCTCTGTACTGTATCATAAGTGTTTTCTCTCGGTAATGATAATAATGATAATAAATCATTTAACTCACTCCATTTGCTCAAACTGGAGTCAGCTATGTTTTCTCAAATTTCCCGATCAAATAGCGCGCTGTTTGCATCGTCACTACACAGATAGCGCGTTATTTTGACATCGGAGTAGTTTGGCAACCGCAAGATAGCGCGCTATTTCGAAACTTCGGGTTAATGAAGACAGGCCTAGTGTACCAGTCCATTCCATCGTATTCAAGTGGAATCAACTGGTAAATCTGCCAGTTGTGTCTAGTCAATTTCAATACAATTATTAAGGGCCCGTTTATGTCCAGCTGTATCTATACAGGAATCTGGTAGTTGATATTTCAGTATGACACTTTATTCCGTTTCTTGCAATTGGAATCCAGTGGTGAATCTCTAGGTTATGTCAATGAATTCTAATTGGTAGACAATTGCCCAGTTTATTTCATTTGTTTCAGTCTGTCAGTTGGAATGAAATGAGTCAGCTTGTCTAAGTGGAGTCAACTAGTGAATCTGTCAGTTGACTCGGAGCGGCATGTTTTCCAGCTGTATAAATAAAACTTCATAATCAATGATTTAGAGCCAGGCCATTATATTCAGCTGGAATTGATTGGTGTTTTTCAGAGTGTGCCAGCTCATTCAATTTAGTTTCAGCTGGAATGGCGTGAGTTGGTATCAATTTTCATCTTTAATTGTATGGTAATTCACACCACGGTAATATGAACGAGTATCTGCCTACTTCCAGTTTGCAACTATTTGAACAAGTTAGGTCAAACGGATAGCTATAATGGGACCATTTTTTCCTTGTGGTACCAGTAGAGAATGAACCTTTTTTTCGTCATTATTTGACATTTAAAGGGAGTATACAGTACTGGATGAGACAAGGATACAGACTGTAACGTTTTGCGAGACATTTAGAAACCAGTCTTTGAAATAATAAATTGCAGACTGAGAACTCACACGTTTATTTAATGGAAATAGGCTTAGAAATGACTGAGATATCTAAAAACAAACTAGAAATGTCGCTACAGTGACTGGTTATACCCCCGCCAAACAACATTTCATAAGCTTTGGTCAAAAAACTGAGGAAGTAGTTAAATCCGCAAGATCTTTCCTTGATCTTCTGCCATTAATATGCCATAACCATGGCAACGTACTTTCGGATACTGTCGAAAAATGCGTCTTGCACATCTACAACCAAAGGCACACATCTGTACCAAGTTTCATGGAAATTGGGCAAAAACTGAGGAAGTAGTTTGCAACACAAAATTTTCCATCATTTTGGCTCATATGTGAGCTGTTACCATGGCAACATACTTTTTGTCACTGTCAAGAAATGTGTCATGCTGACCTATATCCTAAGACAAACATTCAATATGAATTCCATGAGAATTGGAAGGACACTGATGAAGCAGTTTTGCCATGAAGCATTTTGCCCTATATTTTACCAATAACATGCCGTTACCATGGCAACGCACTTTTTGCCACTGCGGAAATATGTGTCTTGCACATTAACATATTCAGATGAACATCTGTACCTAATTTCATAAAAATTGATCAAAAACTGTGGGAGGTTTTCGCGACGCAAGATTTGTACCCATTTTTGCCCATAATATGCTACCGTGGCAATGTACTTTTGAGTACTGTCAAAAAATACATCTTGCACATCTACAACCCAAGGCACACATCTGTGTTACCAATAACATGTCGGGCCCGACCGCCCGATTCCTACATACCCCCTTCAAACTTCGTTTGGCGGGGGTATAACAAAATAAAACAAACCCAAAATGAAATTGTAGTCTTCAAAAACTTGCAAAAAACTTACCACACTCTAAGATCGCACCAGGAATTATAAAACCATAGACAATTGGTAAAGGACAATCAGGATGACTTTCCGACAACCATTGAGATATGCTGACAATTAAGAAATGGTCTGCTTAATTTCGGTGCAAACTTTAGGTTACTTCCGAGTGACCGTTAAAAGCCATGAGGCGTTTCCACATCAGCCCAATGTTTCGAAATAGCACGCCATTTTCTGACTTGGGAAATTAACCCGATCACGATATAGCGCTCTATTTGATAATGCAGACACAAATTAGCGCGCTAATTGTATCGCTTTGCTGGAGAAAATTTCTCGAGTCCCACTCGGGAAATTTCTGAAATAGTGGGCTAGTAGCGTGCTATTTGGCAATGCGAAAACAACTCGAGAAATCAGCGCGATGCATCCCATCATGCGTAGCGTGTGTGACCCGATCGAACGAGGCAAACTGCACACAAATCAAGAGGAATTTTTGAGAGGGCACACACATTACTGATGCTGTTGGCACATACTCAGCAGTCAAATTAGCTCGACAACAATTTGGGATAATTCTCTTCGGGCTGATGTGAATAAGAAATGAAACAGCGCGCTATTCGCAATTGTGAAAAATATCTCGAGCTTCGATTTTTATCAGGCTGATGTGAAAACGCCTATGGAGGACACATCGTATTGGATTTAATGGTATAGCAGCTAAATTTTTCATCAGTTTTCAAATCTAAGATGAGAGAGATGCTCAGCTAGCCCTGCGCTTGGCACCAGGGGATATTGAGAGAGAGCAAGGGGGGGAGGGAACCTCCCTCCCCAGAAAACAGAGTATCTAAAATTTTAATGGTGGATGAGTTCACGGTTGCCAAAAGAAATAGGGTGCACATCACTAGACGACATCCATGAATAATACAGTCCACAAGTCATGCAGAGCTCTCACTAGTTCTACAGCCCATGAGTTATACAGCTCATGAGTCATACAGCCCATTAGTTTGACACTATTAAAGCCAACAAGGCCCACGAGAACGACACATTGGCCCGAATTTAGGACGGTGATACAAAAGAAACCATGGTTGGAGCGCAAAGTGTGGCATGGAATATTTCGTTATGAAATCAGTCATTTTGTCGATGAAATGATTATTTTGTAACGAAATGAACATCTCATCCATGACATGATAATTTCGTGAACGAAACGGTCATTTTGTCGACGAAATGACCAATTTCGTATCGGAATATTCCATGCAACACTTGGCGCTCCATGGTTTTTGTCCATGGTTTAAACCATGGTTTCATTTGGACCACCTTCGTGAATTCAGGCCATTAAAGTCACGTGCGTTATCTGTCGAACTCGTGGGCTGTTTTTACTTAGTGTGAAACAAATGATTGACAAGTCTTCACACGCGACACACCTCCAAGAGAGTTGAAAACATACATTCTTTCAAGATCGAGGTACCATGCAGTACAGTAGGTACCTGAATTTGAAAACCAACATGCTCTGCTGATACAGATGACCTTTTTCTGCTCATGCTAAAAGTGGAACCCCGAAATGACTTATTTTTACTTTACTTTGACACCGTTATTGTTCAGACTTTACTGAGGAAGGCATTGGGGCACCATTTCTTAGTCAGGTAAAATTGAATTGTTGGTCAAAAATGCATTGCAGTTTGTTTCTTTCTGAACTCATGTATACAATATATATGTAATCATGCATGTTTATAGAGATGATAATTTATGATTTCAAAAGAAAAAAGAACAACAGGGCTATCCTGTGGAGTCCGGTATACCAGAGGTGACAAAATCTCTGCATGTTTGTAGTAAAATTTCCAGAAAAGCTGTTGCACTTACAGCTTCTATTGCTCACATACATCTGCATCAATAAGTCCAACATTCAGCCGACAATCCTCATACACTATTGTAGTATGAATTGTGTCAATGAAGTTCACTCCAGAATGCATGAATCAACGGTTTTGCAGTTTTAAAGCTCTCTGTTGTCTTTGCCAATTGCAGCAAAGATGAATTTAGAGTACAGTTTAGCTTTCAAAAAAAAAATAAAAAATCAAATCACGAGATCTCCCAGGCCTTTGCTCTGCTCTCCTCAAAGGTCTGGCAAACTCGAAGCCCTCTTGTCTAGGAACTGTTTTTCACAGGCATTGCACTTGTAATCTACTGCTAATCACTGTGAGTGTTCATGTGCCACTTTCCGCTTGGTCTGGGTGCGGAAGATCTTGCCACAGATTTCTCAGGCGCAGGGTTTGTCTCGCTTGTGTGAGGCGGCATGTTCTTTGAGGAGCAATCGTCTGCTGAAGGACTTTTCACAGATGTCACATTGAAATGTCCTTTGTGACAAATGTATCTTGGCATGTTTCAGGAGCTCTCTCTTGGAGCTGTAGGTTATCTTACACGTCTTACAGGCAAATCGCTTCTTTTTTGGGGTTGAGGACTGGTTGTCTTTGTGTTGCATTTCTGTCTTGGTTGCTGCCAGCACCTGATGTTGCTTCTTGAGTACATTCCGATGATTCATCTGCCTCTGATGCCTGAGAAGGTTTCTCTTGTGGCTGTAGGTTCTCCCACACATCTTACAGGCAAATTGCTCCTTCTTTTGGGTTGAGGACTGGTTGCCTGTCTCCTGCAAAGATCGCCCAGATCCATCATCTTCTATGGTGTGCTGTATTTCTGTCATGGTTGCTGCCAGAGCCTGATATTCCTTAATGCTAACTTTCCGATGATCTGTCTGCCTCTGATGCCTAAGAAGGTTTTTCTTGTGGCTGTAGATTCTCCCACACAACTTACAGGCAAATTGCTTCTTCTTTGTGGTTGAGGATTGGTTGTCTGTCTCCTGCAGAGGTGGCCCAGATCCATCATCCTCTATGGTGTGCTGTATTTCCGTCACGGTTGCTGCCGGCCTATGATATATCTTCCCGAATACTTTCCCATGATCTGTCTGCCTCTGATGCCTGACGAGGTTTTTCTTGTGGCTGTAGGTTTTCCCACACACCTTACATGCAAATTCCTCCATCTTTGGGATTGAGAACAGGTTGCCTGTCTCCTGCAGAGGTTGCCCAGATCCACCATTCTCTATGACGTGCTCCATTTCGGTCTTGGTTGCTGCTAGTGCCTTGGAGACGACCTGCTGTTCCTTCTCATGTACATTCAGATGCTCTGTCAGTTTCCTCTGCCCGAAAATCGGCTGGTTGCAGACATGACACTTAAAAACAGTCCGGTTCAGGTGGCTTTGCTTATGTCTCTCAAGCTTATATGCTGCCCAAAACTTTTTTCCACAGTCCTTGCACTGGTGTTGCTTCTCCCCAGTGTGTTTTCTGTTGTGGTTGGAAAGCGTACTCGGGTCGGTGAAAGCCTTGTTGCAAATTTTGCAAACAAACGGCCGCAGATCTGTGTGTGTAATGGCATGTCGCCGTAGAGTGCTTTTTAGTGCAAAGGACTGGCCACATTCTTCGCAACTATAAGGTTTTTCTCCAGTATGCGTTCTTGTATGACCGATCAGCTGCTGTTTGCTGGCGAAAGCATTACCACACGTCTGGCATTTAAACGGCTTCTCACCGGTGTGCATTCTCAGGTGCAGCACCAACCCTGCTCGCGTAGTGAGCACCTTGCCACATATCGTACATGGGTGGCTTTCTGATGTAGTGCCGCCTACAGTGTGCTTCATTTTCACATGCCTGTACAGCCCCTTTTTGTCACTGTATCTCTTGTCACAAAGTTGACAGGCATGCATCCTTTGGTCCAAATGTGTTTGTTTGTGCTTATTCAGGGAGCTACCATCAAGGAAAGACTTCCCGCAGATGTCACAAAGATGTGGCCTAGCATCGGCATGAACCAACTTGTGATGCCGCAGAGAAAGTGGGTGGGCATAACACTTGTCACACTCGTCGCATTTGAAAGGTTTTTCGGCTGCATGAACCTTCATAAGGTGTCTCACAAGAAAGGCTTCCTTGGTAAAAGACCGATCACAAGAGGTGCAGGAGTAGGGCTTGCCATCTTGTGTGTACACTCTTTCTCTTTTAGCAGCCTCCACGTGTGAATTCTTGTGCTCCACCACCTCTGCATTGCTGTTTATTTCCTTGTCACATATGCGACAACTCCATGCTCCTGGTTTGTTGGCTGCAGCACATACTTTGTGCACCATCTTTATGTGCTCTGTGAGGTCATTCTTCATGATGAATGCTCTGTCGCAGATTGGGCACTTGTGTGATCGTATCCCTGCGTGCATAAGCAAATGGTATCTGTACCCGCTCTTGGTGGCGTATGCCTTTGGGCACACGTTGCATACGTATGGCTTCTCGCCTGAATGTGTCATCATGTGTCTCTTAAGCGCTGCTTCGCTAAAGAATATTTTATTGCACACCAGGCAGACCTGCTTGTTTCCACTGTGGCTGAGCATGTGTCTTTTTAGACATTTCTTCCTCACATATGATTTGTCACAAATATCACACCTGAACCACTTCCCGTCCATAGGGGCATCATGTTCCTTCATATGGTCAGTGAGGTCGACTCGACGACTGAAGTACTGCTTGCAGACAGCACACACGTATTTCGCCCTGCAACCCTTATGCCCCTGGTGCCGGCGCAGCAAGAAAGCATTGAGGAAGCCCCTGCCACATCGTTCGCACCTCACCAGCCTTTCCTCTTTGTGTTCCTGGCCCCCGTGGGACAACCTGTGTTTTCGCATTTGGTAACTGCTTACAAACATTTTTTGGCACACCTCGCACTCAATGTTCCTGATTCTTGATATGTCGCCCTTTGCATGAATCAGCAGATGCTTCCTCAGAGATTTGCGGTCCAAAAAAGAATGTTCGCACTCGCTGCACTGGTATGGCTTCTTTCTTGTATCCCTGACTATGTGGCATTTCTTGTGTTGACTGAGAAATGCCATTGAAATGAATGCCTTGTCACACACATCACATACATGTACATACTTTTTCTCATACGAATGCATAACCATGTGTCTCTGTAGAGCATTTTTGTCCAAGAACACCTTGTTGCACTTGCGGCAGGCTAGATTGATCACATTGTGGCTCAGTTTGTGTTTCCTCATATTTCTCCGCTGTGCATAAGATTGGTCACACATATCACACTTGAACAATTTCTTGTCAATATGGGTGCTGTAGTGACCTGTCAGCGATTTAAAACTGGCAAGGGTCTTTCCGCAAATGAGACAAGTATAGCTCTCCGACTTTGTCTTTTCTCTCTCTTTTTCTTTGCTGCCTCTATCTTCACTCCCCCTTTCGCTGTCACCTTGACTGCCCTCTGCTACGGAAGCTACATCAGATAGACCCATGTGTTCCTTCATGTGCACAGTGCAATCTGACTTGCGACTGAAATGCCGCTCACAGAAAGCACATTGGAAGTTCGCATTGCAACCATCGCCCCTGAGGTGCTTACGTAGACAGCTGGCATTAAGGAAACCCCTGCCACAAGTTTCACACCTCACAAGCTTTGCCTCCCTGTGCTCCTGGCCCCCATGGCACAATCTGTGTTTTCGCATGTCGTATTTTCGCGCGAACTTTCTGTGGCACACGTCACACTCAATCTTGCCTTCTGTGTGGGGCAGCTGGTGTTTCCTCACCATGGACTCAGCACACTGGTCTGGATTCTTTCCTGCTTCGCTGATTTTCTGGCGGCTTTTGTCCTGACTTCTGCTGTGCTTGTCAGCCAACACCTTCTGGGACTTGTGTGGAGAATTTTCAGCATGAACGTTCATATGATCATCCTGCCTGATCCTTGTCGTGAATCGCTTTGGGCAAAACTGGCACTTAAACCTCCGCTTGTGCATAACAATATGCTTCTGGAGTAGCAGTAGGGTCTTGAAGGTTTTATTGCAGCATGGACAGCACAGTGTGCCCCTTTTCACCTTTGTCCCTTTCTTCTTGGGTGCACCACTATCTTCAGGTAGAATGCTGGCAGGATCCCAGCCAGCAGGCATCTCAGACTTGTGGAGTTCCATATGTACGACTAGGTAGTCCTTCCGTGTGAATGCTGATCCGCAAACTTTGCAGGCATACATGATTGGCTGCCCAATGTGCATCAGCATGTGGCGTTCAAAGAACACTTTGTTGTCAAACGAGGCGCCACACTGCAAGCACTTCAAGTAGTCATGCTTTTTTCGCATGTGCCTGTTCCGCTGCGAGTCCTTCTCGAAGCAGCTGTTGCAGTATCGGCACACATACGGCTCATCCTCCTTGGCATGAGTCTTCCTATGGACCTCATAGAGGCGATCTTTCTTGAACTCCCTCCAGCAGAACTGGCAGATGATACTTGTGGCTGTTGCAGCCACCTTCATGGTTATTGTCGTGGTCAGTCTCTTGGAAATCTTGATGGCCAGGCTGTTCTTCTTGACAGACTCAGGTTTGGTTTTCAGCTTTGCCTTGACCTTAGTTTTCCTTGGGTCTCTCTTGTTCACTGTATAGTGGAATTCAACATGTAGGAATACAAATACAATGAGACAATTTATACCTTGAAGATCAGCAATATTTAGCTCTACTCTGCAGGAAGATGTGGTGTACAAAAAGAAACTCAGATCTAGTCTATGTCTGTTTGTTAGTTATGTTTACTCAGTCATTTAAATTGTCATGTTAGACTCATTTTTCAAGATTGGTTTCGAAACTCACAATTACTGTGCAATTTACCGCCTAGTATTTTCCCTGCAAGTTTTCAAAACAAATATACATTACAAATAAAGCATGCAAAAGATGCTCATGGCATTTTGATACTTTGCATGCTTTATGTTACCAGACAGAGAGGCCACTACAGTCAAGCTTGCCAAACATAAATATGTGACTGTGCATCACAAAATGAACAAAAAGTTGCACCCCTTGATTTTGTGTGAGGACTCAAAAAAAAAAAAAAAAAAAAAAAGGTGGATGGGTCAACCAAGTCAATCTTGAGTTTTTCATATTTTCTGAAAGAGTTATGCTTCTTCTCCATTATTCTTTAGTTTAGAATCATAACATGAATGGTGATGTGTGTTTTCAGTCAAATGACATGGTATCTCTTACAGGCCCCTTCCCACCTCTTGAATTCCTTTGCACACGCTTCGTTTTCAAGTCTAATAACATTTGAAAGGATAACACTGCCGCTTTGAAATTTGGCACTGATCACGTAGAGAATGTGTTCATAGAAGATACTCAATTTCAGCTTAATCTGACAAACCCTCAATTCCTGATGCTCTGGTGTTGTACATCCTGTGCTATGTCTCTTTCATCGCACAGCTAGCACGACTTGGCAAAGATTAAGCACTCGAATAACCGCTTTACTTCTGAGCCTCTTTTCTTTAATAGTTCACACTTTTCCAGAGTGTGTGCTTTTTTTCCACTATTTAGGTAGACTAGGGGAGTCCATTTGCATTAACCCTATTCTAAATGGGCTATTTGAGACCAAGTTTTTACTGGGGGGGGGGGGTCAATTTGAAACCCCCTTCAGATCTCGGCCGCCCATCACGCGATCGCCGCAAAATTTTGCCTGTACATAGAGCCGGATGTCAACTATAAGATTATATCGTCATACAGTAGAAAAAATTTGATTTTATATTTTTTAATAAATCAATTATGCAAATTTACTCATGAAATCACATTTTCACCTATAACTCCATTAAAAAGATTGAAGGATTCATAAATTTTTGTGTCAGAGTTCCTCAAGACATATCGAACAATTTTCTTATAAAACTAGAAATGTCGCTTTGGCGACTGGTATGCCTCCGCCATAATGCATGATTTTCCCAATAGGTCTAGATAATACATGTGGACAATGTGTGATTACATTTTCACAAAATTGGCAAAATATTGAAATGACAAGTTTGTCACAAATGTGTTGACTGTTCACCTTCCTTGACCTAGGTTTAATTGGATGAATAGGAGAGCATGTACAATGTATCTAGGGATTTAAGGACTTTAACTTGACTTTGACCCATTCATACATTTAGGCATTGAGTAATTTTCAAGGTACAGGTGTGGAGAAAAAGTGCAATTTCTGAACTGAATAGTAAATTGTTACCATTTTCATCTGGCCCTTGACCCTAAAATTCATAAGATAATCACTTTCAGGTAGAACATGCATAATATGTACTAAGTTTCAAGATAACTTGAGCCACTTCCGAGATATGGAGGAAAAAGTTAGTTCAGCACTTTCACTTGATCTTTGACCTTTTGACCTTTGAGGCAAAAAAAAGATAATGCTTCCAGCCACTTCGTTGGCGGAGGCTTAAAAAGTATCATTTCAGTATTAAATGGTAAAATAGCAGTATCTAAACCTGGTCTTTGACCTTTGACCTCACAGTTCCCCAGAGAATCACTGTTAGGTAGAACATGCATAAATATGTAAGTTTCATGATGATACCTTGAGTTACTTTCGAGATGTGGAGGAAAAAGTGCAATTTAGCACTTTCACTTGACCTTTTACCTTTTGACCTTTGACCTTTTGGCAAGAAACTTCCCCAAAAATATATATTGGGTAATACATGCCATACATTAAGTTAAAAAAAAAAAAAAACCTTCAGGCATACTGCATTTTAAGGAAAGTAGTAATATTTTGAGGAGTTGACCTTGACCTTTGACCCCTGACCTTTGACCCCTGACCTTTCACCCATGACCCCCAACTTCCCTAGATAATCACTGCCCATCGGTACAAGCATATATACTAAGTTCCATGAAGATACCTTGAACCATTTGCGAGATATGGAGAAAAACATGAAATTTCAATTTTTTTTTCACAAAATAATCTGTGACCTTTGACCTTTGACCCTGTGACCCTAAAATCCACACAAAGTATTATCCCCCAAGGATATACCCTCATACCAAGTTTGATGTAAAACCACCGCACGGTTCTTGAGATATTGACAAAAACAAAACGGGACGGACGGACGTACGGACAGACGTACGGACGGACGGACGGACGTACGGACGGACGGACGTACGGACGGACGGACGGACGGACGACCCGAAAACATAATGCCTCCGGCCACTTCGTAGCGGAGGCATAAAAATAGCACAATCAAAATCAGTTTCTTTTGTTTTGTATTGTTTTGTTAATGTATTTTATTATTTTTTCGACCTTTTGTTTTCTATTGTTTTTTTTGTCAAAATTTTCCAAGCTGATCTACATTAGAATTGATTAATTTTAATGGTTAAAAGTTGAAATAATCTAATTTGTATCAATTAGACAAAAAAACACAATTTGCATTGGATTTGCACACAAAATCATGAATTTGAGCTGTTTTGGGGTTGACATGCATATGCAAAACATTGCGTAACTTCAGAACGGTGTATGCGGACATCGCAAATTTAGTCTCAAAATATGCGGGAGACTTAAATGAAGAAAGTCATGACACACCGCGGCAAAATCTTTGCGCGTTGCGGAATTGTGGCGCGAAATGTTGAGGGGGTGGGTCAATTTGACACCCCCCCTCCCCTCCTCCCCCCCCCCCCCCCACCAGCCCCCCCCCCCCGGTTACAACAGGGTTAAGTTATGCATCTTTTGAAAGTTTAAAGTTAGGGTCTGCTTTTCAAGAATCTGCCCTTAAAGGAGACCTCCGGATGTTTTCCAGATTTTTACATTTGAACAACTATAAATCAGTTATACTGAGGACAGAGTTTCAGAATTTGTGATAATTGGGATGAAGAATAAGAATATTTTCCAAATTTAGAACAAATTGCAATGAGCAAGGGTGATGACATGGCAAAGTCACCGTAAGAATGCATGATTTGGGGCTCAAGGTAGTAGATCTCGGCCATCGACCGCGCGATCGCGAAGAAAATTGGCACACACATTGCCTATGATGTAATCTAAAATAGCATGAAATCAATTTTTCAAAGAATCATCATTTATACTAAATTATGATAATTTTATGCATGATGATGCATAAAATCAGACTATTTGGTATAAATCACAAAATAAAGCTCAAAACAGGCACATTTTTTGTGTAAATATTCTTTTTAGTGTCCTTAGCAAATGTAATAAAAGAAATTATGATATAGTAAAAAACTGTTATTAATCTTATCGGTTTTTGGAATTTCTTATGTATTTCTGTTTTTTCGACTTTATGTTTTTCATTGTTTTTTCAATGAAATTTGTCCGCGACACCGCTCCGAACAAGAAAATATGTTATTCATTGATTTTAATCAATAAAACACCAAAATAACCATGCTTTTACAAAATTTGCCTGTAAGCACAGTTTGCATTGAAACTGTACACAAATTAACGTTTTTGAGCAATTTTTGGTCTGACATGCATGTACGTATTTATGCGTAATTCGGATCCGTGTCCGAAAAAGTCATGAAACGTCGCGGCGATAGCTTTTTGCGATTGCGATACATCGCGCAAAACATCGAGGGGGGCCTCGGAATGAAATACAGGGTTACAAATATATTTTCTTCAAACATTACAATCGGTTTTGCAAACCTCCTAATAACCTCCTGTTTTTGTGTGTAATAAATTGCTAGCAGACGAAGCAGCAAATACTTGACCTCTGTGGTGGAGGTCCCTGCCTCTGACCAAGAACCAACCTAATATCTGAAGCTGTTTTGGAGCCATGTCGCCGGCCATGCTCACTGCTTGGACTCCAGGAAGATTTCCTGGAATAAAAATCAAGGATGACATCCAAATTAGAATGATGACAGGTAAGATGAAGAATAACCAATTGTTTATAGGGATATCAGCTTTATAAAGAGCATTGAAGTATTCTTAGGGCTGGAAAGGCATATCTTTGTTGGAAAAAAATAAATTTGCACCTTCCTTATAATAGAAATAGGAGGCCTACTAATACAATGCATGAAAACTGAACTATAAAACCCAGGGTTATATTTAAAAAAAAAAAAAAACTGAGCATTACATCAGACATGTTGGCATTGCTGAACGTGTAATTTAATGACATGACTAGAGAAATCAAACACTCAAAACAAGGCAAGTGCAGTAATGTGTCTCGCCCACAAACGTACAACACCTTTTCTTTCATTTTGTTCACAAATGGACCTACGGATAAAAAGTTAGGAGTCATAATTAAATGCACAGTACATTGGGCCCCAAAAGTTCACTGACTCCTGTTTGTGACCTTTCAACTTGTGGTGACCATCAATTCCCTGAGGGACATCTATCACCCAAGTTTAATCACAAACGGACTTATGGATCAAAAGTTATGACCAAGAACCAACCTAATATCTGAAGCTGTTTTGGAGCCATGTCGCCGGCCATGCTCACTGCTTGGACTCCAGGAAGATTTCCTGCAATAAAAATCAAGGATGAAATCCACATAAGAATGATGACAGGGAAGATGGAGAATAACCAATTGTTTATAGGGATGTCAGGTTTATAAAGAGCATTGAAGTATTCTTAGGCCTGGAAAGGCATATGTTTGTTGGAAAAAAATAAAGTTGCACCTTCCTTGTAATAGAAATAGGAGGCCTACTAATACAATGCATGAAAACTGAACTATAAAAAATAGGGTTATATTAAAAAAAAAAAAAAAAAAAAAATACCGAGCATTACATCAGACATGTTGGCATTGCTGAACGTGTAATTTAATGACATGACTGCAGAAACCAAACACTCAAAACAAAGCAAGTGCCGTAATGTGTCTTGCCCACAAATGTACACCACCTTTTTTTTCATTTTGTTCACAAATGGACCTACAGATAAAAAGTTAGGAGTCATAATTAAATGCACAGTACATTGGGCCCTAAAAGTTCACTGACTCCTGTCTGTGACCTTTCAACTTGTGGTGACCATCAATTCCCTGAGGGACATCTATCACCCAAGTTTAATCACAAACGGACTTATGGATCAAAAGTTATGACCCATAATCGAAACGTGCCCTAAAAATTTAACATTGGGCCCTAAAAGTTCATTGACCCCTGCCTGTGACCTTTGACCTTGTGATGACCATCAACTCCCCGAGGGACATCTACCAACTAAGTTTAATCGAAACCCTACTTATGGATCAAAAGTTATGACCCATAATCGAAACGTGCCTTAAAAACTTATCATTGGGCCCTAAAAGTTCATTGACCACTGTCTGTGACCTTTGACCTTGTGGTGACCATTAACTCCCCAAGGTACATCTACCATCCAAGTTTAGTCACAAATAGACTTACAAATCAAAAGTTATGGTCCATCATCTAAATGCGCCCTAAAAACTTAACATTGGGCCAAAAAAACCTAACATTAGGCCCTAAAATTCATTGGCCCCTGCCTGTGACCTTTGACCTTGTGGTGGAGATTATTGGAAGATTAAATACAGGGTTAAAAACAATTTTCTTCAAACATTACAATCGGTTTTGTAAACCTCCTAATAACCTCCTGTTTTTGTGTGTAATAGATTGCTAGCAGACAAAGCAGCAAATACTTGACCTCTGTGGTGGAGGTCCCTGCCTCTGACCAAGAACCAACCTAATATCTGAAGCTGTTTTGGAGCCATGTCGCCGGCCATGCTCACTGCTTGGACTCCAGGAAGATTTCCTGCAATAAAAATCAAGGATGACATCCAAATAAGAATGATGACAGGGAAGATGAAGAATAACCAATTGCATATAGGGATGCCAGCTTTATGAACAGCACTGAAGTACTCTTAGGGCTAGAAAGGCATATCTTTGCTGGAAAAAAATTAAATTTGCACCTTCCTTGTAATAGAAATAGGAGGCCTAGTAATACAATGCATGAAAACTGAACTATAAAACCTAGGGTTATATTAAAAAAAAAAATACTGAGCATTACATCAGACATGTTGGCATTGCTGAACGTGTAATTTGATGACATGACAGAGACCATATGAAGCAGCCCACAATGATGTTACAAAGCAATTATTTCACAAATAGTGTAGTCTTTGGATCATCATAAGAAAGTTACATCATATTTCCATTTATACAATGATTTTTTTTTTTCAAAGCAAACATGCAAACATACTGAAATAGGTCAAAATACGTATGTATTATCATATGAAGCTCTTTCAACCAGAGGATACATAATTTCTTGTCAAAAATATGACTTCTATGACAGGAAGTCTTCACATTCCTTTGCTATTTAAAGACCCATAGAAATACAAGTGTTTTTAAAGGTCCAACAAAGATGATGTCGAACACCAATCTCTACCATTGTGATTCCTTCTGCGCCAAATGTTGGGATACCACAAACACGACATGGCAGGAAGCGACAGAGATGGGAAGATTTACCAGTCTGATCCACGATCTGAATTATGTCTCTATTAGTCACTTGGATCCTATCCTTTGGATGCTCTACCAGCTGCAGCTGTATCTCCCCGGCTCCGCCCGCCTCCATGGCAACACCACTCTCCATCATTTCTGGAAAGGCGAAGCTGTCGCCTGGCATTACTGAAGAAATGAGCGAGAATCAGGAAGAAACGTGCAGACACAAATTCAGTCAAGACCACTCAGCACTCTGGCACCTACCCAACTTTGCAGGCAATCCCAACATTATTGTATTAAAGGGACTGTACAGTACTTGTTGAGGTGGGGATTCATGTTTTTAATTCATGCTCTTAAATGAGATAATGAGAAACCTCTCATGAAATATGAAAGAAGATGTAATTTCAAAAAGGATTCAACATTTATTTGACAAAAATTGGTTTTCACATGGATGAGATAAAAGTATCCAAAAATGTGATAATAATAAAAGGCAAAAGGCCACAACTTTATTAGGATCACTTTGTTTCACCTTGTTTTTGGATATCTCAGCCATTCCAAAACCAATTTTCATCAAATAAACTTTTGATACCCCTTAGAATTGCATGCTCTTTGACATCTCATAGAGTGGTTTCTGAATATCTTGCAAACGTTAAAAGCTAAATCCTCACCTCGACCAGAACTGTACACACCCTTTAACCTTACACCTCAAGTACACGCCCAGTGAGCATATGCATATCATGCAATCCCTCGTTTATTGGTCCTATTTGTCAAAGATAATCCTTCAACACACACAGGCATACAAACACACACACACACACACGCAAAACTCCTGTATGATGCAATGCATATTGTGAAGGAATGGGAGAGGGGGCACATATTTTGATCAGCAAATGGTAGGCTAAACTATGGCGAAACAAATCAAGTTTTAGGAAAAGAAAACAACCTAATTTTAACCTGAACCACACTCTTCCCTATCTCCGTCAATTGACAACACTTGACGGAGATTAATTACAAAGTTTATCTGTCAAACAGAAATTAAAGAAAGATTAAATTACCGTACCTGTTTCCACAATCACTTCTTCAACCATATTCATGTTGCTGACCAGTCCTTCCCCGATCCCTGCCATGTTGTCACCAAAACACTTGCCTGTTGGTAGAAAATAAAATTTTTTGCTCAAGCAGTGCGTACAGTCAAAGTTCTACGAACTGGCTTTGCACTTATTCAATTAAATATCATTTGGGTACACATCAAGAAGTCATTTGAGTATTACTGTTGTTTGAAGTTATTGTTTTTGTCATTGTTTTTCAATATATGTTGCATCAAACATAAATTGTTGATATGTCAATAGGTACTACTTTGACACAAAACTTTCTCAAATTACAGCTGCAAATGTAAAAAAAAAAAAAAAAAAAAAAAAAAAAAAAAAGTGTATTGTCCTGGTACCAAAAGCGGTGCACTGTCGGAGATCACTCCTGAAATATTCTATCAGTTAAGAAACTGAATCACACAATGGAAATTTGGGTACCACTGTTTAAATGCCAAGATTTCATCAAACAGTTAATACGTGTAGGGCCTATATTTATTTTTGACTGGTACATTATGTCATGATAACAAAGCTTTTTCCGAAAATCTATTCTTTTCTAACTTGACCCCCAAAGAAAAAAGTACACTTGTAGTTAAAACATGTATTACATGGTGGACATGTGTAACCCATGGTAGAGAATAATAAACTTATATTAGCATAATAATAACACCCAAACACATTTGAGGTTCAAATAATATTGCTATAAAAGAAAACCTAATTAATAAGTATATATTTGATCGAACACTGCAGTATCGGCATAATCGTGATTTAGTCCCCACCACTGTGTGTCCGTACTAGTGTATAAAACCCTACCTAACCCTATACCCTAACCCTATACCCAACAGGTGCACGCGCACTGTGGTGGCGCAGCGGTGTATATCACTATTATACCGCAGTATCTCAAGAAGCAGAAACCTAAAAACAATTTACTTACAGCTCTTCAAAGGAGAAACTAAAAGATAGAGGTCACCTTTTTCTGCTTCTTCTTCAACCACCTCCATGTTGCTGACCAGTCCATCCCCAATGTCTGCCATGTAGACTTCACAGCACTGAGCACTGTCTTCTGTTTATAACACACATTGAGAGTGATGAAAACCGTTACAGACCTTGCACGTACTTTAAGTTTAATAACGTACAACTTTGAATAAAGAAAAGTACCTGTATAAAGACAATTCCACGTACATGTAAAACTGTCATGTTACTGTCTTGTTGCTGGCTATTAAAGAAGTATGGCAGTGAACTGTTATCTGAGAGGTACAATTCACATGCTTTTGGCATTTAATGCAACAATACAACAACAAACTAACAAACTTACAAACTGTTGCATAAATCTGAATTTTGATCTGAATTAAGTAGGGGGTATATTAACTACCATAGCAACAAGCGTTTTGGCGGGAAGGACCTACGCGTTGGAGCGTATCAACGCGCGTGCACCTCTGAGAGGACTTAATCACAGAGCTAATTACGGATAGGTATTCTGAGGGTGTAATTAAGTATGAAAGTTAATGGAAAACTTAATGACACCATGCAAAGAGTGTCACTACTCCGATATCACGCAATACATCGTGTTTTCTTTGCCACAACGATGCTAGCCGTCTTCGGTAACCGAGAAGTGGTTGAATGTTGTTATCGTATAGTATCCGTAGAATTCAGAGAAAAAAAAAATATAGCCAATCTTCGAGGAATTTTGTTATTTTACATGTGAGCAAAGAGGTTGAGATCTTCACGTGCGCAGGTGAGGGGTTGTAATCAAATGCGCACGGAGCTCTTGCCGTCTTTAGGGGCGTGGAGGAGCACGCATTGTGGGCATATTTGCACGTGTAATCATCATTTTGGCTTCTAACAACGCATCTGATTGGATGGAATAATAATTAACACAGTTAGATGGGAGGGACCTAAGATAATTACAGGGGACCTAATCATACATATTACCGGTACGTCCTCAGAATACTGATTTTGCCCGTGATCAAGGGCCTATTAACTTCACGACTTAATCACAAAGTTAATTACAGAGCGTCAGAGTTAATTACAGAGTTAATTACAGAGTTAATTACAGGTTAATTACGACCTCAGAATACCACCACCCCTGGTTATAGCGCCCGGCGCCGGGGTTCTAGATACAGGTCAAAATGAACACACAATGGAATTAAGCAGCAACAGCTGGACACTGGATGAAACATGACAGACTTCCAAAATTTCAGGTTTTAAATTGACTGTAACGTTAGAAGTGTACAGTAGGCCATAGTGTTTGTGACGCTACTACTATACTATTCAACTGATCTACTCACGCATGTCTCCGAATCCCGAAAGGTATAAAAGTCAGACTACTAACTGTTATTGTTAGACCTAGGTGTCCTAACGTTACAGAATCCCAACGAAAGGGCACGCTATTCGGGCACCGAGTACACCATCACCCGCACCGTCAACTCACCATCGTATCCCATGGCAGTGAGGATTTCTTCCTCCTATTGTACATCCAAGCAAATCTTATGAACAATTTCTATGCTTCTATGTGAACGCAGTCTTAGGCTGTGTTCACATAATAAAGTTAGGGGCCTAACTGTTAACGTTAGACAGTATGTTACACCATCACCCGCACCGTCAACTCACCATCCCATGCAGTGAGGATTTCTTCCTCCCAACATGCAGTTACATCCCAGCAGATCTTATTAACAATTTCTAAACTGCATCAGAATGTCAGTCTACATGCTTATTTTTGCTAACGTTAAAGGGCAAATCCAGACCAAAATTGTCATTATTTCATAGACCTAAACGAGAGACGGTATAAATTTACGCTGCAAGAAAATCGAACAAGCTCGATTCCCACTTTGCTATAGATATAGTATAGAAACCTAGGTCCTACTATTCGCAGCTATTCGGTACTTTCCAATGAACCTTTCGAATAGTGCCCTCTTATGTGAACGGGTGTGAGGAAATCCTATCGTTCGATTCAAGCTATTCCATTATTCGCGTGCCCTCGAAAACGAGCCCCAATACCCGATACTTCTATGTGAACGCAGCCTAATATGCAGGTCGGTTGTTCGCCCCCCAGTTGAAAACTGCGGACCGCAGTCTCCACATTCGCACAAATCACCATGTGTGCATCGTGGTGTATATTATACGAATAATTTATGAGTTGTGAGTGCATAGGGCACGAATATCGCACGAGGCGCGAGATGAGCCACTGGTCTATTCAACAAGGCGCGTAGCGCCGCGTTGAATAGACCATTGGGCATTGGCGAATCTCGCGCCGAGTGCGGTATTACGTGCCCCAATGCACGAACAAAATCATAAATTATTCGTTTTATACAACACCTTGTCCACAATCACAGTACTAAATTAGTGACCGCCAACTCAGGAATGCCCAAAAATAAATGTAACAATTAGGCAGAGAATTGTAAACCACCCTGTGTACTGCTTTCAAACACTCGTCATGATTCGACCACACAGTCCCAGGAATCACAAACTCCGCAGGGTCTCACCCATTCTACGCTAACGTTCGAGTTAGGCCTGACTGTTAGGCCGATCTGAGATGTCGGTAGATCTAGTAGTAGGTCTAGACTTTGTCTATTTCCGAAAATGATAAAACACAGAAAAATAATCA
This sequence comes from Diadema setosum, assembly GCA_033980235.1. Classification (NCBI taxonomy): domain Eukaryota; kingdom Metazoa; phylum Echinodermata; class Echinoidea; order Diadematoida; family Diadematidae; genus Diadema; species Diadema setosum. Next base: position 9,633,221 of record CM067065.1, on the reverse strand, counting down.
AATTACGATTTCTCAACTTGAAATCAAGTCTCGATTTTGGGATCACTGTGGTCCACGTAGCAGATCAGCGTCAAAAGTAAAAACACAGCAGTAGGTATAAAGGCCGCGATACATGCAACTACCTAGCTAGGTAAAGTAACTGCGCGTACACACGTTTACGTTGCAGTCAAAGAGCAGTGTGCCGACGGCACTGTCAAAACGCCCTCTTGTGGTATAATCTCTTTGGTTGCAGTACTCCGCCGCCTGGTGGTCTGTGAGACAAAATTACCGGCAGCGCAGCGCAGCCGGCCGGCCAGAGCCAGCTAGCACGTAGTTACACTTTACAAGGGGTACAACCGCTAAACATGAGAAGGAAGCATGTAAGAAATTTTGATTTCGAACAAATTTTTCACTAAATTTCCAATTTTTTACCTTGTAATTTACCTACCTTAGCTTAAAATCGGTAAGGATGTTGTAGCCTAGACGTGTCTCGTTCGTAGCCGATAGAATTCGTAATTTGTTCGATCGATCGTTTATAATATTCTACGAAAGCCGAAGCACGTTACAGCCACAGACAATTTCACGCATGAAACTACATAGGGCAGCTAGCTGCGCGACGTTTACATACAATTGTACCCCGAGAAATTGAACGCATAAAATTAAGTCCGACATACAAACGGCGACAGCGCACTTGACTTTTGACAGCGCACTACTCCGTCATCGTATCATCAGGAGATTCTGGGAGGTGATTTTTCTGCATTTTCGTGATATTTATTGAGAAATTCAGGTACGATTGTGGAATAACTTCTTAAGAGCATCACAAATTTTCGTGCGTGCGTGTCAACCATAATGTTGTACGAATGATACACCACACATCACATCACATCGATAGTACTAGTAATAGTAGATACGGAAGTAGAGGACTGGTCCTGTAGTATTCCGGTCTCAACATAATATAATCATCTTCAACTTTGCTGCTTTATGTGCGTTGAGGAGCAGAGGTTTTAAATGTTTCCCCCCTCCAGTGTCTGTCTAATAAATCTGTGAAATTATTAAGACGTACGAGTGTTACACAAAGGGTACACAAGGGGGTTTGTGCGAGTGTCGAGACTGCGGCTTGAAGGCGAACGAGCAACCTGCATGAGGGGGTGTCCACGATACACGGTTACGTGCTCACTTTAGACCAGCATACAAGGGGGACTCAATATGGGGCCACCCTATGTAACCCCGGCGCGGGGCGCTGTAACACAGTACGTATTGTGGTTGACAAAAATGAAAAAAATGAAAAATGTGCCAAATTCAAGGTCACGGATCACCCTTCGTCCCACCTAGGAATGGCCTCATTTTTTTTTTTTTTGTATTGATAGACATTTACCTATATTATCTTGGGTTACCAAAGAAATTTTGCTACAATCCAACTTTGAGGGCGCTCTCCGTAAAAACGGTGGGCACGAATCCGCTGATTTTTTTCAAAATTACTGAACAAGCAAATCCATAATTTGATAAAAACAATAAGTCGCTCCATTTTCCTCATTGCACTGCGTGTAATATGTGTTTTGAAAGACTTTTCACAGAGCAATTGGTTCAAGAATTATGAAAGCTGACAGCCTACCTTATTAAGGTTCTACTTCTAAACTATTTGTGCTCTTCTTTCAGATTTAGTGTCAATTTGATCATGAATGTTAGATACCCTTGACCTTGAAGTGCTTCTAAAAATAGCTGTAAATTTGTTAACTACAAATTACACACATGCTTTTGTTTTAAACAATAAATAAAGGGGGGTGTGTGCCTGTAATTGCGCCCCCTCGCCCTCTGGATCCCCCAATTTACATGTATGTACAACGTAATACCAGGGAGGTGGAAGTACCTCCACCTCCCTGGTAATACTATCCAATTGATCTAGGCCCTACTCAAATCCGTCTACCTACAAATAAAACATTATTTTTCATTATTACAGTTTTCATGTAATTTTGTACTTGTTTAGGCTGAAATTATGAAAATATCTCCCAAATGCATAAAATATGCATTATGAATAATTAATTAGCTAATTTCTCTTCAGGTTTCTGCATGTTAAGATACTGTGCAGTGTCCAATTAAATACCTTTATTATATGTTTTCTTTGTTCGGGTGTTAAAATGCTATAAATGTAAGTTTAAGATATTCTCTATCATGGGCTACAAAAGTCTATCTGAAATACATTTTCAAATCACTTTCTTCTCAGGGGTCAAGTTAGAAATAAGGAATAGGTTTTTGGAAAAGGCTTTGTTTTAATGACATAATGTATGTTCTTTCAAATAGATGCCCTATTAACTGGTTGATGAAATGTTGCTGGGCATTAAAACAGCGTTACCCAAAATTCCAGTGTCTTATTCAGTTTCTGAACTCTTTACGGTATGTGCCATGGTGGAAACCCCTTGTGTGCAACATTATTCTGAAACATGAAGGTAGTTGTGCCTTGAGAAAGAATTCTGTTTTTCCAATATGTATAACTTCCACAAATTTTTGTGGGCATGATATTGAGCAAAGTTGTAGAGGAATGCCAAACTTTGCTGCGATATAAATTGTATGACAAATCTATTTTCAATGTTTCTTTTGAATGACCAGTTGCTACATTACTGTAAAGGCATGACTTCTGCACATAAAACAGTGACAGAAACTCAAATTGTATGCACAAATCTAGTTGCGACAACGCTTGATAGTACTTCACCACATAGAATGCAAGCCTTATGTGAGAGGAACAAAAGCGCGAGAAGCGCTTCCATTGTACTGCGGGATTAGTGATTTATCGATCGGCTTTGGCAGCTTTGTGTTTTGAGCAGAATATGCGAAGTTGGCACGCCGTTGACCGAGTTGGACGTGCGAACGTGGCACATAAAGAGTTAATTGATAGTCAGAATATTTCAGGAGTGATCTCCGACAGTGCACCACTTTTTGTGCCAGGACAATGATCTATATTTTTTTTTTAATTTGTTTACATTTGTGGCTGTAATTTGAGAAAGTTTTGTGTCAAAGTAATACCTGTATGACTTCATAAATTTATGTTTGATGCAACGTATATATTTAAAAACAATAACTTCAGATAGCAGTAATACTCACATGACATAGGTGTGTATATCCAAACGATATTCAATGAAACGCAAACTTAGTTCAGAGAACTCTCCACTTTGAGCAGTTGTACAGAAAATGTCATTTTGTACCAACAGGCAAGTGTTTTGGAGACAACATGGCAGGGATTGGAGAAGGACTGGCCAACAATATGAATATGGTTGAAGAAGTGATTGTGGAAACAGGTAATTTAATCTAATAGATTTTTAATTTCTGTCTGACAGATAAACTTGATTAAACATTTGACAAGTGTTTACAATTGTCAAAAATAGGAAAATATGTGCTTTAGTTGGAAATTTGGTTGTTTCTTTTCCTTAAAACTTGATTTGTTTGACTCTAATTTACCATTTGGTGATCAAAATATGTGCCCCCTCCCCCATTCCTTCACAATATGCATTCCATCATGCAGCTTTTGTGTGTGTGTGTGTGTTTGTGTATGTGTGTATTAAGGGATTATCTTTGGCAAATAGGGCTTACAAACAAGGGGGTGCATGACATTTGTATACTCACTAGGCATGTACTTGAGGTGTAGTTTTAATACTATATGTACATGTAGGTATTACAGTCTGCAAAGTTACAAGTAGGTGTCAAGAGTGCCAGGTGGTTTTGACTCAATTTTGTGTCTCCCTGATTCTTCCTCATTTCTTCAGTCATGCCAGGAGACAGCTTCTTCTTTCCAGAAATGATGCAGAATGGTGTTGCCATGGAGACGGGCGGAGCCGGGGAGATACCGCTGCAGCTGGTGGAGCAACCAGAAGGCAGGATCCAAGTTTTGGCTGGGGCCGATGGAGACATTATCGAGATTGTGGATGAGACTGGTAAATCTTCCCATCTCTGTCGCTTCCTGCCATGTCATGTTTGTAGAATGGTATCCCAACGCAGAAGGGATCACAATGGTAGAGATTGGTGTTTGACATCATCTTTGCTGGACCTTTGATGCCTTGTAGGACCGGGGGGCTCCTGGGGGCTGTTGACCGCGTGATTGCAAGGAAAATTGGCACCCATCTGTTTGAATTTCTAATCTAAGATATTACAAACAATACAGTAGTTTTTACCTAATTTTGAGAGTTTGGTTTCTCTAGTCATGTCATTAAATTACACGTTCGGCAATGCCAACATGTCTGATGGCATGCTCAGTATTTTTCCTTTTTTTATGATATAACCCTAGGTTTCATAGTTCACTTTTCATGCATTATATCGGTAGGTCTGACATTCCTGTAAACAGTTGGTTATTCAGCATCTTCCTTATCAACATTCTTATTTGGATTTCATCCTTGATTTTGATATGCAGGAAGTCTTCCGGGCGTACCAGCATTGAGCATGGCCGGCGACATGGCCCCAAAGCAGCTACAGATATTAGGTTGGTTCTCGGTCGGAGGCAGCAACATCCACCACAGAGGAGAAAATGTTTGCTGCTTTGTCCGTTTCCATAGCAACTTATCACACACACACACACACACACACAAAGGAGATTTTATACCAGGATGTATTAAAGACCAGTTGTAATGTTTGAAAAAAATATGTTTGTAACCCTGTAGTTAATCATCCAATATCATGCCACTGTGGCTGATCCAGGAAGGACCACACTGGGCTCATGCCCCCTCCCCCCCCCTTTCCTTTTTTTAAGATATAAACAAAAGATATAAAAAGGAGAAAAAAATGGGTGGAGGAGTGCATGGGCCACCCTATGATTTTGTAAATGCGCCCGCTCTTGATGGAATTCATGCATCCGTCCTTGTGCTTTATCAAAACTGCAATACTTGCGGTAGTAGTGAAAAGTTTATTAGGTTTGATGATAAGAAAAAAGAAAAATGGTTTTCAGTAAAGTAAGCTTGCCCAAAACAGTGCCCTCTAGATACACCTGTTCTGTTGAGTTGTGAGGTACAAATAGCTCGGTAGGAATTACATCTGCCTTGTAATCAGATGGTTCAAAATGAGTCCAGCCCAATAGTGTTAGGTGGAAACACACTGTTCCCTTTAGTAAGACATTTAAACATTATCAGAGTGGATTTCCCTTTTTGTGGCAGAGCCAAGACTCACCTACAATGGTACAGAAAACATCCCACTTCACTTTCTCGCAGAGAGATGAACGTAAATCCGATGAACTGGTGTGGCCCTCATACCCACACAGGAGCAGATCCTGAAAAATCAGACCCTAAGCTGTGAAATGATGTATAACTCAATTCAAATGGACTCTCGTAGTCTATGTAAATTTTGGAAAGAAATGCACACTCTCTGGAAAAGTGTAAACTGAAAAAAGGCGCTCTGAAATAGAGAGTCTATATTCAAGCGCTTAATCTTACCATGCCGTGCTTTGTGCAATTGTGAATTAGACAAAAATATAATGGCAAAGTCCATAGCAACAACAATGACAAGATAATTAGATGGAGCTGAATTTGCTATAAACACATTTCATCCATGACTAGTGTGGATCAACAAAAAAAGCAGTAGTATTATCATTCAAGTTATCAGTAAAGGGACCTCTTTGACAAACCTAATCAAACTATTCTACAAAACAACAACAAACATGTTCCAGAAAAAACTGCCTAAGACACGATTTCTTCATTTTTTTTTTTTTCTTTTGTAAATGGTCACAATCTTGAGAATATTGTAGAGGAAGGACTACTCTTTTAGGATATATGAAAAACTCAAGATTGACTTAAGATGACCCATGTCACCTATTTCGAGTCCCCACGTATTCAGGACATGAGACATTTTGTTGTTTTTGTAATGCACAGTCACATTATCAACCATTGCCATTCTATTAAAAGAGAACAAGAAGAAGCAGCCAGTTTAATTTTGTGCAGCCCACATTCCCCATATACATCAGCAGGTGTATGCCAGAGAGAAGACGTAAATGAGTTAAATGTCATTTCCCGATCTGCGTCCCTCCTCTCCTCTTCCCCACAGGAGGTGAGGCTACCGTGGAGGTTACCACGGAAACAGTGGAGCACATCCTGGAAGCGACGATGCTGCAGTCGGCAGGGGGCAGGGATGAGGAACAACCCTCCCGGGACCAAAAGTTGACAGAGCCCTCTGAGGTAGTCAAGGGAAAGAATGAAATCGGACCAAGTACGTGCTTGATGTTTTGTCAATAGTTTGTTTGTTGTTTTGTTTGTTTATTTGTTTTCTGTGTTTGTTTGTTTATTTGATTTCTGTATTCGCCACAGAGCATCAGGAGTGATGTTATGTTTCAGAGCTGTAAGATAAAAACCTTGTGATATTCTGCATGTACATGTATGTCTTTTTTTTTTCATATCTGCCGAACATCCTTCTGATTATTTCCTTTTATCCGCTTTCATGTTACGTCAGTTACGGGAATTCAGTGAGGATTTGTGTTCGCGCAAATAGGAGGCCTGTAGAACTGAGGTGTTATGGCTATGATATAAGACTGGTGTACAGCTACAGTATAGGGCTCGCACGGTTAAATAATTCACCGAAAAGATTTGTGTGAAATTTCAATATTTAGAAAGTTCAGTATGATAACTGGGAGAAATGAGGTGTTAATTCTTTGGTAATCTGAAAAAGTGACATATTCCCTTTCATCCATCAAATTTCCACGGCGGTTTCTTTAGCTGAAACTCTGTTGAAGTGTCTGCAAAGCCAGTTTTTACTGAAAAAACAAATCACGTAATTTATTTTCTGTGCATGCACCCAGCCATTTCTTGGTCTCTTCAAATTTCTATGAGAAAAGCTTTCAGCTTCCAAGCACAATGCTGTTTGTAGAGGAATTCATACTCAATATCTGCAGCTATTCATGTTGTTGTTTTTTTTTTTCAAAGTGCCTTTTCTGATTTTTAATTATTATTTTTTTTTTTTATTCATTTTACTGTATGTATAGTAGCATGTTTGGTATGATTTTGTGATTTGATCAAGAATATTCCATCATATTTTCTGGTGTAAGCCTTCCAGGCTGTGGTGTAAATCTATAATGGTTACAGGCTGTGGTGTTAGCTTCTTCCTTGATTTGCCTAGATAACTGTGACCGATGTCAGTTGATTGAGGAAAATGTTTTGCTATTGTGGAGATGCTCAAATTCCTACTTTTTTGTTCTTCTACCAGGTGTCACCATGATCTTACATACAGGTGATGAGAAGGCAAGCAGCCAGGAACTTGGGCCTTCAGCCCAAACAGCTGCCAATAAGGATGTAGGTAGCAAAGAGTTTGATCCTCCAGCCCCAACAGAAGTGGATGGGGGTTTAGACAGCCAGGAGCCTCTACCTCAAGCCCTACCAGCAGCCGATGAGGATGCAAGCAGCCAGGAGCTTGGCCTTCCAGCACCAACAGATCCTGCTACCACCGCACCACCCTCAGCTGCCAGCCCACAACCTGCCGATGTGTGTCCTCCGATCACTGGAGTCAGCCAAGCTCCCACGGGAGGCGGCGATGAAGCCACGTCTGTAACTGTCTTCCTGGCCATGAATGGGAAACTCCCTCCAAGCCCATCACTAGCTTCAAGCTCTGATGAGTGTGAGGACTCTATAGAGACTGCAATGACAAACTCAGATGCTGACTTGGAACCAGGAAACAGGCCTACCAGTAGAAGAGGTTCATACTCTTTGTCACTTCCATATCAAAAGTGATGATTACCATTCATAAGCTTAGTGTCTGTGTGTGTGCAATCTGATGAACATGACAGGACTTGTAATGAGTCTTACTTTCATGTTTGTATCAGATAATAGATATATCGTTATATGTGTTTATGTGTTTGTGTGTGGCGAAAGGGGTAGGATAATTTTGATTTTTTTTTTTGCGTTGGTATCTTCTAGTGTTTGTATACAATTGAAATATGTTGTGATTTTGTGGTCATTACTGATTTGTTGTTTTCATTTGATCTATTGTTGTTGATTGTGTATTTTTGGCATACATTCAAGATGAATCTTTTTATTTTGTAAAGTTATAGTATAAAATCAAGTAAAGATCATTGAAAAACAGAAAAAAAAAGGTGATTCGAAAAATTTATACTCAAAAATTCACATAGTCTTGTTGGCCCATTTTGAGCTTTGTTTCTGTGTGTGTTTGTGTGTGGTGTAATGTGTGTGTGGAGCATTAAAATATGAATCGAGAAATTTGAACTTCAAATTTCACAGAGTTGTTTCCCTTTTCTTTGTTTCTTTTTCAGCAGAGAGAAAATTTAGCAAAAATATTATGGTCATCTTAAAAGACAACTTACTTGTACATGTATTCCAAACAAGATAGTGGTACTGATGATAGTCAAATATCCTTTACTTTGATAAAATTGCAGTCCTTCTCTTTTTGGGGGTATTTTCTTACCAGGCATCGCCATGATCATACAGGCAGCCGATGAGGATACAAGTGGCTGGAAACCTTGGCCTCCATCCCCAGCTGATCGTGGCAGCACAACCCCACCCTCTGCCACCACCAGCCCTCAGCCTGCTGATGAGTGTCAACTGATGACTGGAAGCTGCAGAACACCCAAGGCACTCTCTAAAGCTCAGAAAACTATCTCCACGGAGGTCAAAAAAGTCAGGACCGTGAAAAAGATGAAGAAAAAGAAAGGAAAAGGAGATCCTGGTAAGAGTTATTTACCATAGAGCTCGTATCATGGGGATTCAGAAAACCTGGAAAGTCATGATATTTGGCTTTGTCCTTTTCCAGGCATTAACCCTAACTGCACTGGGGGGGGGGAGGGGGGGGGGGGGGGCTGGGAGGCCCCCCCCCCCCCCCCCTCCATACTTTTGGCGATTGCATCGCGACCGCCAGGAATTTCAGAGTCTCGCTTCATGACTTTTTACCCTGAAGTCTTGTGCACATTTTGATACCACATTTGTCCATATCGGACCTACCTAGGGGGTGTTATGGGCCAATTAGTATGCGCATGTCATTAAAACCGCTATTATAATCGCTACATATATTTGTGTACAGTTACAATGTACATACTGTTCATAGACCATGGCTTGCATTACTTTATAAATTTTGCTTAGGAATTGGTTTTCAACTTTTTATATGCTTCTATATTGTTCTCAAATAAATTGGGCAAAGTTTAGAAACAATGGGTCGACATACATAAGGAATATAAAACAATAGAAAACATAAGAAATAAAAACAATACAAAAACAAAGAAAATTGTTTTTTTCTTGTTTTTTTTTTCTCTCAACATTATTTTTCATTATTACAGTTTTCATGTAATTTTGTACTTGTTTAGGCTGAAATTATGAAAATATCTCCCAAATGCATAAAATATGCATTATGAATAATTAATTAGCTAATTATACAAAAATTTGCATAATTGATTAAAATAAATTACACCATCAGATTCAGCACGCGAAGATCTATCAGCATGCAAATTTTCAAGTTCATCGGACATTGCGTTTCCGAGATCAGGGGGCCTCGGAGCCCCGAGTTTGGCAAGCTTGACTGTAGTAGCCTCTCTGGTTAACATAAAGCATGCAAAATGTCAGAATGCTGTGGGTTTCTTTGCATGCTTTATTTGTCATGTATATTTGTTGTGAAAGCTTGAATTTTTTCGTGCTCTTAAACCCAGCTTGCAGGGTAAATACTAGGTGGTAAATTACACAGTAATTGTGAGTTTGGAAACCAATCTTGAAAAACGAGTCTCACATAACCACTTAATGACAGAGTAAACATAACTATCAAACAGACATAGACTAGATCTGAGTCTCTTTTTGTGTACTACATCTTCCTGCAGAGTAGAGCTACATATTGCTGATCCTCAAGATATAAATTGTCTCATTGTATTTGTTTTCCCTACTTGTTGAATTCCACTATACAGTGAACAAGAGAGACCCAAGGAAAACTAAGGTCAAGGCAAAGCTGAAAACCAAACCTGAGTCTGTTAAGAAGAACAGCCTGGCCATCAAGATTTCCAAGAGACCGACCAAGACAATAACCATGAAGGTGGCTGCAACAGCCACAACAGCCACAAGTATCATCTGCCAGTTCTGCTGGAGGGAGTTCAATAAAGAACGCCTCTATGAGGTCCATAAGAAGACTCATGCCAAGGAGGATGAGCCATATGTGTGCCGATACTGCAACAGCTGCTTCGAGAAGGATTCGCAGCGGAACAGGCACATGCGAAAAAAACATGACTATTTGAAGTGCTTGCAGTGTGGCGCCTCGTTTGACAACAGAGTGTTCTTTGAACGCCACATGCTGATGCACATTGGGCAGCCAATCATGTATGCCTGCAAAGTTTGCGGATCAACATTCACACGGAAGGACTACCTAGTCGTACATATGGAACTCCACAAGTCTGAGATGCCTGCTGGCTGGGATCCTGCCAGCATTCTACCTGAAGATAGTGGTGCACCCAAGAAGAAAGGGACAAAGGTGAAAAAGGGCACACTGTGCTGTCCATGCTGCAGTAAGTCCTTCAAGACTCTACTTCTTCTCCAGAAGCATAGTTTGAGGCACAAGCGGAGGTTTAAGTGCCAGTTCTGCCCAAAGCGATTCACGACAAGGATCAGGCGGGATGATCATATGAACGTTCATGCTGAAAATTCTCCATACAAGTCCCAGAAGGTGTTGCCTGACAAGAGCAGCAGTAGTCAGCATAAAAGCTGCCAAAGAATCAGGGAAACGGGAGAGAAGCCAGACCAGTGTGCGGAGTCCACAGTGAGGAATCACCAGCTGCCCCCCACAGAACTCAAAATTGAGTGTGACGTGTGCCACAAAAAGTTTGCACGGAAATACGATATGCGAAAACACAGATTGACCCATGGGGGCCAGGAGCACAGAGAGTCAAAGCTTGTGAGATGTGAAACTTGTGGCAGGGGTTTCCTTAATGCCAGCTGTCTACGAAAGCACCTCAGGGGCAATAGATGCAAGGCGAAATTCCAATGTGCTTTCTGTGAGCGACATTTCAGTCGCAAGTCAGATTGCACTGTGCACATGAAGGAACACATGGGTCTATCTGATGCAGCTCCCGTAGCAGAGGGCAGTCAAGGTGAGAGCAAAAGGGGGAGTGAAGACAGAGGCAGCGAAGAAAAGGAGAGAGAAAAGAAAGAGACGGAGAGCTATACTTGTCCCATTTGCGGAAAGACCCTTGCCAGTTTTAAATCGCTGACAGGTCACTACAGCACCCATATGGACAAGAAATTGTTCAAGTGTGATATGTGTGACCAATCTTATGCACTGCGGAGAAATATGAGGAAACACAAACTGAGCCACAATGCGATCAATCTAGCCTGCTGCAAGTGCAATAAGGTGTTCTTGGACAAAAATGCTCTACAGAGACACATGGTTGTGCATTCGCATGAGAAAAAGTATGTATGTGATGTGTGTGACAAGGCGTTCATTTCAATGGCTTTCCTCATTCAACACAAGAAATGTCACATAGTCAGGGATACAAGAAAGAAGCCATACCAGTGCAGCGAGTGCGAACGTTCCTTTTTGGACCGGAACTCTCTCAGGAACCATCAGCTGATTCATGCACATGGTGACATATCAAGAATCAGGAAGATTGAGTGCGAGGTGTGCCACAGAATGTTTGTAAGCAGTTACCAAATGCGAAAACACAGGTTAACCCACGGGGGCCAGGAACACAAAGAGGAAAGGCTGGTGAGGTGCGAACAATGTGGTCGGGGCTTCCTCAACGCTGGCATGCTGCGCCGGCACCAGGGGCATAAGGGTTGCAGGGCGAAATACGTGTGTGCTGTCTGCAAGCAGCGCTTCAGTCGTCGAGTGGACCTCACTGACCATACGAAGGAACATGATGCCCCTATGGACGGGAAGTGGTTCAGGTGTGATATTTGTGACAAATCATATGTGAAGAAAAAATATCTAAAGATACACATGCTCAGCCACAGTGGAAACAAGCAGGTCTGCCTGGTGTGCAATAAAACATTCTTTAGCGAAGCAGCGCTTAAGAGACACATGATGACGCATTCAGGCGAGAAGCCATACGTATGCAACGTGTGCCCAAAGGCATACGCCACCAAGAGCTCGTACAATTACCATTTGCTTATGCACGAAGGGATACGATCACACAAGTGCCCAATCTGCGACAGAGCATTCATCACGAAGAAAGACCTCACAGGGCACATAAGGATGGTGCATAAAGTATGTGCTGCAGCCAACAAACCAGGAGCATGGAGGTGTCGCATTTGCGACAAGGAAATAAACAGCAATGCAGAGGTGGTGGAGCACAAGAATTCACACGTGGAGACTGCTAAAAGAGAAAGAGTGAACAGACAAGATGGCAAGCCCTACTGCTGCGCCTCTTGTGATCGGTCTTTTACCAAGAAAGCCTTTCTTGTGAGACACCTTTTGCAGGTTCATGCTGCCGAAAAACCTTTCAAATGCGACAAGTGTGACAAGTGTTATGCCCACCCACGTTCTCTGCGGCATCACAAGTTGGTTCATGCCGATGCTAGGCCACACCTTTGTGACATCTGTGGGAAGTCTTTCCGTGATGGCAGCTCCCTGAATAAGCACAAACAAACACATTTGGACCGAAGGATGCATGCCTGTCAACTTTGTGACAAGAGATACAGTAACAAAAAAGGGCTGTACAGGCATGTGAAGATGAAGCATAGTGTAGGGGGCACTACAACGGAAAGCCACCCATGTAAGATATGTGGCAAAGTGCTCACTAGGCGAGCAGGGTTGGTGCTGCACATGAGAATGCACACGGGTGAGAAGCCGTTTGAGTGCCAGACGTGTGGTAATGCTTTCATCAGCAAACAGCAGCTGGTCGATCATACAAGAACGCACACTGGAGAAAAACCTTTTGGTTGCAAAGAATGTGGCCAGTCCTTTGCACTAAGGTCCACTCTACGGGGGCATGCTGTTACACACACAGATCTACGGCCGTTTGCTTGCAAAATCTGCAACAAGGCTTTCACCGACCGGAGTACGCTTTACAGCCACATCAGAAAGCACACCGAGGAGAAGCAACACCAGTGCAAGGACTGTGGAAAAAAGTTTTGGACCGCCTTTAAGCTTAAGAGACATAAGCACAGCCACCTGAACCAGACTGTTTTCAAGTGTCATGTCTGCAACCAGCCGATTTTCGGGCAGAGGAAACTGACAGAGCATCTGAATGTACATGAGAAGGAACAGCAGGTCGCCTCCAAGGCACTAGCAGCAACCAAGACCGAAATGGAGCACGTCATAGAGAATGGTGGATCTGGGCAACCTCTGCAGAAGACAGGCAACCAGTCCTCAACCCAAAAGAAGGAGCAATTTGCCTGTATGACATGTGGGAGAACCTACAGCCACAAGAGAAACCTCCTCAGGCATCAGAGGCAGATGAATCATCAGATAGCACACAAGAAGGAACATCAGGGGCTGGCAGCAACTGAAACAGAAATGCAACACAAAGGCAACCAGTCCTCAACCCCAAAGAAGAAGCGATTTGCCTGTAAGACGTGTAAGATAACCTACAGCACCAAGAGAAAGCTCCTGAAACATGCCAAGATACATTTGTCGCAAAGGCCGTTTCAATGTGACATCTGTGAAAAGTCCTTCAGCAGACGATTGCTCCTCAAAGAACATACTGCCTCACACCAGTGAGGCAAACCGTTCGCCTGTGAAATCTGCGGCAATACACTCCGCATCCAGACCAAGCGGAAGCGGCACATGAACACTCACAGTGATTAGCGGAAGATTACAAGTGCAATGCCTTTAAACAACAGTTCCAAGACAAGAGGGCTTTGAGTTTGCCAGACCTTCGAGGGGAGCAGAAAAAGGACCTGGGAGATCTCATGATTTGATTTCTTTTTGTGAAAGCTTAACTGGACTGTAAATTCATCTTTGCTCTTTGCTGCAATTAGCAAAGACAACATAGAGCTTTAGAACTGTGAAACCGTTGATTCATGCATTCTGGAGTGGACTTTATTTAGCACAATTTATATTATGAGGATTGTCGGCTGCATGTTGGACTTATTGATGCAGATGTACATGAACAATAGAAGCTGTAAGTGCAACAACTTTTCTGTAAATTTTGCAACAAACATGCAGAGATTATGTCACCTCTGGTTTACTGGACTCCACAGGATAATCCTTTTGTTCTTTTTTTTTTCTTATGAAATCATAAATTTTCATCTCTATAAACATGCATAGTTACATACATATTGTATACATGACTTCAGAAAGAAACAAGCTGCAATGCATATCTGACCAATAAATTTAATTTTACCTGACTTAAAAATGGTGCCCCAATACCTTCTTCAGTAGAGTGTGAGCAATAACAGTGTCAAAGTAAGGTAAAAATAAGTCAGTTCTGGGTTCCACTTTGAGCATGAGCTGGAAAAAATGATCTGTACCAGCAGAGCATGTTGGTTTTTAAATTCCTGTACTGCATGGTACCTCAGTCTTGAGAGAACGTACGTTTTCAATTCTCTTAGAGGTGTGTTTCGTGTGGAGACTGGCCGATCATTTGTAATCAGAGACTAATTTCTTGGGGTCATCCCACTAGACTGACATCCACGAATCTTACAGCTCATGAGTTTAACATTGAAAACAGGTCCATGATTCGTACAGCTCACGAGTCACACAGCCCATGAGTTTGACACTACAGCTGTATAGGCAAATACAGTGTAAAGCCCGTAAGTTCCACACTTAGTAAACAAAGCCCAGGAGTTCGACAGAACAACACCGGGCGTAATGTGTTGGTATCGTGGGCCTTGTTGGCTTAGTGTTGAACTAATGGCCTATAATATGACTCGTGAGCTGTGTAACTCATGGACTGTTCAACTTGTGAGCTGTATGACTTGTGGAATGTATCATTTGTGGGTGTGGGTCTAGTGACATGCACCCAATTTCTTTTGGCAACGATGAACTCATCAACCATTGAAATTCTAAATACATGTACTCTGTTTTCTGGAGAAGGGGGTTCCCTCTCCCCCCCCCCCCCCCCCCATCTCTCTCTCTCTCTCTCTCTATCCCCTGGTGCCAAGCAATACATGTACTCTGTATTCTGGGGAAGGGGGTTCCCCCCTCCCGATCTCTCTCTCTCTATCATATTAAAGGGATAGCAAGAATAGATAGCGAGAGATAAAAGTGAGAATTTGGCTTTTAACTTCTTGTGAGATACATACCAAGAAAACACTTATAATACAGTACAGAGCATACTATTTTAAGAGGAATTCAAAGTTTATTTGATGAAAATCAGGTCTGGAATCACTGAAAAAAATAAAGCAAAATGTTTGGGTCTCACAATTTATTGGAATCGCTGTGTTTTTGACATGTCAGCCAACATTTCAAAACCAATATTCATCAAATAGTCTAACAACGTAGAATTCTCAAATAATTACATGTTCTCTTTTTCATAAGTGGTTTCTCATTTTCTCTCCAAAAAAAAGGAAGAAACATGGAATTAGGTCTCAATCAAATCCATACAATCCCTTTAAGAAAAAAAAAAATAGCATACATTTATGTTTTCTTTTTCATACTAAACAGATACCTCTTCATGCTTTTGGTTTAAATTGTGATATCCATAATTATGTATAGACCCTATTCATTTCTTGTGTTTGATGATAATCCCCAAGTGTGTTAAAATATGTGTATTTATGTATTTCAGTATATAAATGTAGGTATGAAAGTTGAAATCCATTTTTTTTTTTCTTGAAAGAAGTATATGTACCATGTGTATATTATAGCTTCCAGGCTTATCCCCGGGTCCTCCTCTAATGAGATAATGTGAAAATTGTCAGAGTCTTATCTTCAAACCCTACAGACCTTTTTTTTTTTTTTTTTTTTTTAAATGCGTATGTGTTACGCAAGCATTAGTGCTTGTTTTATCATAGCAATTTTGAAAGCATGCAGGTGTAACAATTCTGCTGTCAGGTGCATGATGCAAGTGTGATGTTGTCTTACTTGGTTTCTCTCTTTTTCTCGACATTTTGCTCCTTTCTCTGTTCATGATTGTATAGAAACTTACACATGCACACACTCATACACTATCATAGTACAAGTGTATATGAGTGATGTACACTGTATGTATATCATGCATTATACACTGTATATATGAAGTTTGTTCGCAAAAATCGATAAGTCCATAATTGCCAAAAGATATTTGCGATTAAAGGTCAAGAAAAATAAAGAGAATAATATACCTTGTATAAAAGAAAATGTTCGCTTCTTTTGACCATAACTCTAAAAATGTACCTTTATTACTTGAAGTGACCAATATATCAGTCAAAAGGTATCATTTTGTACTTTATGACCGAGATCGTACTTCAAAATCCTCTTCCAAAAATGGACTTGTTGGTTTTTGCAAACAACAAAAATCCTTCATATATGCATTATATATATATATATATATATATATATATATATATATATGTGTGTATATATGTATATGTATACATATACATATATATATAATCATACATATGTATAATCTGTATACATATACATGTATGTGTTGTTGTTTATGTTTTGGTTATTAAAAAAAAATGGAACAGAACTCAAGCTCATGCTCTCAATACCAACAGTTTATTTTTACACACAACTTGAATCAAGAACACAAGGGGGTTAAACAAGGCAATGTGTTTGAAAATAAACTGTTGATATTGACAGCAGAAGTCTCGTGATTTCAATTTTCAATATGTGTTTATAAATAAATAAATTGTATATACACATGTATATGTATATGTGTGTATATATTATGCTGGATCCGCCTTCAGGGATACATTGTATAGATATGCTATGTACATGTATGTAAGCAGCAAAGCATGCGCGATTGAAAACTACAATACAGGATATCGTTTAAAACATTGAGTCAATTGTTTCTCAAAGGTTGTACGTCTCTGTTTATGAAGTAATATGTGTAGGCCTATACATGACTGTATTAAATGTGCACATCCTGTTTCCCTAAACAGTTGGCTCCATTTGATTTGGGAATACATAGTTTGCTGAGGATTGATGAAAAGTGTTTGCTGCTGTAAACTACAGGGCCATGTATGTGTATATATAAAACATTAATGTATATTTTATAGGTCTAGGTTTAAACCTATCAACTCCATATATATATACATACATGTATGTATATGTATATATATATATATATATGTATGAAGGGTTTGTTTGCAAAAACCAATAAGTCCATTTTTTACTATTTTGAAGTACGATCTCTGACATAAAGTACAAAATACATGTAAAACCTTTTTATGATATAGTGATCACTACATATAAAGGTATATATTTTAAGTTATGGTCAAAACAAGCAAACCAAAAAAAAAAACCTTATTATCCTCTCTATTTTTCTGGACCTTTAAATGCAAATATCTCCATTTGGCAAATATGGACTTATTGGTTTTTGCAAACAAACTCTTCATATATTATACACAAATATATATATATATATATATATATATATATATATATGCACACATAAGTATATGACAACAAAATGGGTGTGACATTGAGTTAATATCTACGTGATTAACTATCAACAAACAGAATTCAGGGAATATTTCAATCTTGAAAGGCGGTTTGAATTGTGAGATTTCCAGTGCTTTATCACAAAGACTGTAAAAGAATATTTACACATGAACAGTGCTAGAATTCAACAGATTTCCCAGTAACATCACTACATAAAAACAGGGTAACATCAACATTTGGTATTTGAATTCAAGCTTAAAAAGACCAAACAAAAAAGACCAGAAAAAAAAAGAAGGAAAAAAAAAAAACATACAGTGTAAACATAGTATGATTTTTGATCTCCCTTTCACAAACAAAAAGGTTTAGCAAAGACATAAATTCTTATACTATTACTAAAATCCAACTTATTTGCAATAAAGACTCTGTGGAGATAAAGCATATCCTGTTCAAAGAGCATAATGCAATTTGATATGATATGTCATTTCATTAATTCATGTATGCTACTATAGGCTATTTCATGGCAAAAATATGTTGTTGTTTTTTTAACATGAATTTCTAAATACAACTGATGGATTTGTCAATCAATCACTGGCAGTAAACCAACTCTGCACAAGAATTCCATTCATATAAAGCCGATAATTCTTTCTTTAAAAGTCATAGATAATGGTACAACATATAAATGATTTTCAAATGAAGAAAAGATCTATGGAGTAACTTGTTACTATCTCAAAGAACATTAATGCAATTTTGTAACATTTGTTCACAAGGTCCACTATCAATAAATAATATATATTTTTTAAATAGAAGGTATAAACAGCCAAAAACAAAATAATATAATATTTACAATGAAACGTCCTGTGGATGACAAGATGTGTAGATAGCATCTCTATTTTACATCTTCCTCTGGTAAGACCACCTAACATTAGAATCTCCTCATTGTCCACATTGTGTTAAACAACATCCCATCAGAAAGGCACTATCCATACATGTACACGTATGTAATTTCTTTTTCTTCTTTTCTTTTCCAGCAGTTTGGAAGATATTGCATTAAACAGAACACAATGAAATCAATATTGCTCAAATGCAATAAGTTTATAAGAATATTAAGAAAACACAAAACAATATCTAAAACCTGAAATTAGGCAACGACATATACGTACTATAGTGCGAACAGTGAACATCGCCAGTGACGAATCCAAAACTATCAGTGAGAACTCCTTCCACTTTGATGAATTTTGACCTACACAATAGCAGTTACACATGTTTATATCTATCTGGGATAAAGTTAATCTTCAATTTATCTTCTCTTTTTTTTTTTTCAACTAATGTGAGGACAAAAAAGGCGAGATCATATTCATCTAGTGCTGATATGATTACCATACATTTGACAAGTATTTCTTTCTTCCTTCCAAACGTAAGAAATCTGCACAGTTGACATTTGTATTTATGTTGCAATTTTGCTTCCAATTTGTTTTGTCCCTCCAGGTCAAGATGCTTCATCTATGGCAGGAAAGCTGGAAATCCTTTTTAGCTTTATTGTCAATGGCATCGAATCATGTGATCTACTAGGCTCTCACTCTGTTCGAATGGCTTCCCACACTTGTAGCACTCAT
Source organism: Diadema setosum (assembly GCA_033980235.1). Taxonomy (NCBI): domain Eukaryota; kingdom Metazoa; phylum Echinodermata; class Echinoidea; order Diadematoida; family Diadematidae; genus Diadema; species Diadema setosum. The sequence continues at coordinate 9,614,214 of CM067065.1, read as the reverse complement.
AGGCGAGCTCTGTGGTCGTTTCAACAGTGTGAGTCTTAAGGTGCATGTCGGCCACATCCTTGTCCAGGAACTGCTGCTGGCATACATTGCACTCATAGATCTTCTGGTGCTGCTCATGGGTGTGCATGTGCCGCTTTCGCATGGTCCGGTCGCGGAAGGCCTTGCCGCAGACTTCGCAGGCAAACGGTTTCTCACCCGTGTGCAGGGTGGCATGGTCCTTGAGGTACGACTTTCTGGTGAAGGATTTCTTGCAGACGTCGCACTCGAAAAGCCTCTGCGCTGTGTGCGTCTTCACGTGCCTGGCGAGGCTCCTCTTGGTGCTGTAGGTCTTCGAGCATGTCTGGCAGGCAAATCGCTCTTTCTCCGGGTCTGAAGACTCCTTGCCTTCTTTCAGAAGAGTTTGCCCAGATGCATCTTTTACCATGATGTGTTGCACGGCTATCATGGTTGCCGCTAATGCCTGAGACGCATTCCGTTGGTCCTTCTCGTGCTGTGCCAGATGCTCCGTTAACTTCCTCTGTCCAACTATCTCTTCCCTGCAGACACCGCACTCAAAGACGGTCTTGTTCCAGTGGGTGCGCTGGTGAGCTTTGAGGTTGGTGCGAGTCCAGAACTTCTTTCCGCAGTCCTGACACTGGTGCTGCTTCTCCCCCGTGTGCATCTTGGTGTGAGAGTTGAGTGCACTTTTGTCACTGAAGGCCTTGTCGCAAAATTTGCAGGCGTAAGGTCGTTTACCTGTGTGTATGATGGCATGCCGCCGGAGAGACCCCCGTTCTGCAAACGCCTTGTTGCACACTTTGCACACGAAGGGTTTCTCTCCTGTGTGTATTCTTGTGTGATTGATCAGCCGCTGCTTGCTGGGGAAGGCCTTATCACACGTCTGGCACACAAACGGCTTATCTCCCGTGTGCATTCTCTCATGCGTCTGAATGCTGGACCGGCTTAAGAGCACCTTGCCACAAATCTTGCATGGATAGGATCGCTTTTTATGAGGCGGTGCAGCTGTCACTATACCCATGTGCTTTATCTTCACATGACGGTTGAGAAAGTTCCTGCGAACGAAACGCTTGTCACAAAGGTCACATGCATACGGGCGGCTATTGGAGTGCAAACGCTTGTGGAGATTAAGATAGCTGGCATCACGGAAGGACTTCCCGCATATGTCGCAAAGGTGCGGTTTGGCACTGGAATGACTCGATTTGTGTCTCCGCAGAGACGACGGGTCCGTGTAGCATTTGTCACACTTGTCACATTTATAGGGTTTTTCACCAGTGTGAACCCGCATGTGTCTCGAGACAAATGCTTTCTTGGCAAAAGACATGTCACAAAGAGTGCAAGAGAAGGGTTTGCTTTCACTGCTTTTCGTTGAGCCGTCCTCTGCCATGTTCTCCCCTTCTGCCTTGGGTGGAGTTCTGATCAAAGGCTCTGGGTGGTTATCCTTGTGCTCCACCAGTTCCTGGATGGTAGTGAATTCCGCGTTACAAAGACAACACCTCCATGCATCTAGCTTGTTACCCGCAACACGTACCTTATGCACTGTCTTCATGTGCTGCGTGCACGCACCCTTCAGAACGAACGCCCTGTCGCACAACGGACACTTGTGCGCTCGCACTCCAGAGTGAAGCTGCATATGGGCCTTGCGAGCACTCTGGTCGTGAAACGCCTTCCCACACTGCTCGCATTTGAATGGTTTCTCACCGGTGTGTATCAACATGTGTCTCCTCAGGGATTTCTTGTCAAAGAATGCCTTGTTGCACTCAGGGCAGACAGGATTAGTCCCGACATGGACGAGCTTATGTTTCTTCAGACTTCCCTTGGTCGCAAAAGCTTTGTCACACGTATCGCACTTGAACTGTCTCTTGTCCATGTGGGCACTGTAATGACATGTCAGTGAATTAAAATTGGCGAGAGTCTTGTTGCAAATGGTACAAGTATAGGCCTTTTTCTTTGTCTTCTTCATATCCTTTTCTTCTTTTTCCTCTTCCTCTGTGCCTTCACTCCCCTCTTTTCCATCACCTTGACCACCGTCTGCCATGGTTGCTACATTGGATAAATCCATGTGTTCCTTCATGTGTGCAGTGCGGTCTGACAGACGATAGAAGCGTTGGTCGCAGAAAACACAGTCGTATTTCTCCTTGCACCCACTGCGCCCAAGGTGCCGCAACAGACTGCTAATGTTGAGGAAGCCCCTGCCACAACTTTCACACCTCACCAGCTTTTCCTCCTTGTGGTCCTGGCCCCCGTGGGTCAATCTGTGGTTGCGCATGACGTAACTGGTCGGAAACATCTTGTGGCACACGTCGCACTCGAATTTCTTGCCTTCCACGTGGAGCATCCAATGTTTCTTCAGAGTGGATGCGTCAGAGTAGGACTTGTCGCACTGGTCGCACTTGTAGGGCTTCTCTCCTGTTTCACTTATTCTGTGGCTGATTTTGTGCCGTCTGAGGCTGCTCTTGTCTCTGAACGACTTGTCGCACTTGTCGCACTTGTGGGGACAATTTCCGGTGTGAGTGTTCAGGTGAGTGTCCCGCGTACTCCTCGTCTTAAATCGCTTGGGGCAGAACTGACACTGGAACTTTCGCTTGGCCCGCTTGTGGCTCTTGATGTGCCTCTTGAGCAGCTTGTTAGTCTTGTACAACTTGCCACAATATATGCAGCATCGGTCTGCGTCCTTTTGTACTTTCATCTCAGTCTTCTTGGGGGTGGCACTAACTTTACGGCCGACACCAACTTTGGGACTGTCACGAACTTTGGGGCTGGCCCTAACTTTGGGGCTGGCCCTGTCTTTAGGGCTGGCCCTAACATTGGGGCTGGACCTAACTTTGGGGCTGGACCTAACTTTGGGGCTGGCCCTAACTTTGGGGCTGGCACTAACTTTGGGGCTGGCACTAACTTTGGGTTTAGCACTAACTTTGGAGCTATCCTGTGGTACAATACTGTCAGGATCCCAGCCATCCGGCATTTCTGATTTATGTATTTGCACGTGTAGTGCAAGGTATTCTTTCCGTGTGAAGGTCGAGCCGCAGATTTTGCAAGCGAACATAGTTGGCTGCCCGGTGTGCATCTGCATGTGGCGCTCGAAGAAATTTTTGTCGTCGAAAGCAGCACCGCACTGCACGCACTTAAGGTAGTCATGCTTCTTTCGCATGTGCTTGTCCCGCTGCAAGTCCTTCTCGAAGCAGCTGTCGCAGTAGCGGCACACATATGGCTCGTCCTCCCGAGAATGTGTCTTTTTGTGGGCCTCATACTGACGTTCTTTTGCAAACTCTCTCCAGCAGAACTGGCAAACAAGCTTCTCGGGCATCTCCACAGCAGTCCCCGTCACTTTCTTGGCTGGCGTCTTGGCTGATGTCTTGGTAGACATATTGGTTGGCAACTTGGGTATCCTGATGGTCAATACCTTGCTCTTGCCAAGTTGAGGCTGAGATGGAGTTTTCAACTTTGTTGCGACCGTAGCTTTCCTGGTAGCTTTCTTCTTCACTGTATAGTGGGATTACACAAAAAATGAACAGAAATACCATGAAAAATGTTACATATTGTTGAAGAATGTCATAACAGCTATATGGAGATCAATTCAAAGGCCTGCTTGTCATGTATGATATACGTAGTCGTTCGATTTAAATTTGTCTCTGTTTTTTTTTTTAATATACAAAAGTCAAAGGATTCTCGATCATCCTTTTTTTTCTTTTTTTAGGGGGGGTAGTTATCAATTAGTGTGCATTTCTAATGGAGGTTCGATCAAATAGACATGAATTCAGAGATGGACACAATGTCAAATATTTTATGTTAAAGGTACTAGCCCACATTTGCAAACCCACGAAAATCAAAACTGCATAAAACAGGTCCAATATGACTTCAAATACAAGTTATAACAGTAACATACCTCACCTGTCGATCTTTGTCTGTAACATTCGATAAAAGAGAGAAAATCATCGTTTTAAAATCAATTTTCAAACCGGGTCGACCCGATCCAAAATCGAATTACGAGCGCGGGCTATAGCTACGTACATTGTACATGAAACACGTACGTGGACCGGAGCTAGCGAGCGTTATACGCATGCATACGGATTACGGTGCATTTTCATTTATTTTTATGAAAGTAATGGACTAAATGGAACGAAATTTTGCACAGGTGTTACTGCAATCATACCCAAACTCCATGCTAACTATGACACCAATTGCTGCAGGTTTACAAATGTGGGCTAATACCTTTAATGAAAGTATGAAAAGAAATGCTTTCGGATATCAATGTTCCGAGCGCATTCATTTTTATAATCGGTCACATCATCGGCAACCACGCATTGAAAGGAGATGTGCTCTTGCTGACATGCAAAAGTCTCCTATTGAGCTGTAACGCCTGAAGTGACCAACAGGTTTCTTCTTCTTGTTACTTCTCCTCTTCACAAAAAAAAAAATTGATAGTACAGTATTTACTTTTAACCTTCACATCAAATCATAATAATCTGGAAAAGATGTTTTCCTCAGTAAAAACAGCTGTGGTTGCTGAATCCTACACAAAATAGAATACATGTAGTTATACTGTAAAAACCAGAAATCTTGGCGAGCATGAAATGTGGTCAAATTTGGCCAAGACTTCGCGAAAGTGATATGCGCGTGAAATGTTTTGTCTATGCAGTGCATTTGATACCACAAGCATTTTGCCATAGTTTCCTGTCAAGGGAAGGGGCCAGGATAATTGTCCAAGGGCTAATTGCCCTAAAACCATTGAAACACAATTTTCTTTTCTCTTTATTACCAAGATCTGCCTTTTGTTTCTGCTTCTCCTTCAGGGCCTTGGCCTTGACCTTTCTGGGGATCACTGCCCTGGCCTGAGGCATCGGTTTCTTCTTCTGGGTCAATCTCCTACTTTTCGTGACTGGGGCAACCATTATGTCATATGTCTTCTCCTCAGCCTTTTTCCCTGCAAATAGAAATGAACAACAAAGTGAAGTTTAGGGATTGACGTTCTTATGAAGACATGCTGTGCACACACATACACACAGATGTATATGTGTAAACATAGCATATGAAATATGTAGGTAATATGTTGTTTAACTCTTTATGTGTCATGTTTGCACATCCGACTCAGTCGACGGCGTGCCAACTTCGCATATTCCGCTCAAACACACAAACCCGCCCAAACCGATCGATAAATCGCCAAATGCCAAGACAGTATAATGAAAGCATTTCACGCGATTCCGTTTCTCTCGTCTATAGCTTGCATTTTATGTGGTGAATACTCAACTAACAAGCAGTGTTTCATACTGGATTTGAGCGCAAATTCTATTTAAGTTTCTGTCACTGCTTTGTGTGCAAAAGTCATACATTTACAGTAATGTATCTCCCGGGCATTTGAAAGAAAAGCTATTATATATTTGTCACAGAATTTACATCAATGCAAAGCTTGGCATTTTCTCTACAACTTTGCTACTTCGTCTACAATTTAACAGAAATTTATAAATGTTATATTGATTTGAAAAACAGATTATTTTTTCAACGTATGACTACGTTGGTGTCTCAAAACAATGTGGCACACGGGGGGTTTCCACCATGGCCCTGAAAGAGTTAAAGGCATTATTTACCATTTGCTGATGAAACAAAAACCCAGCTTTAGTGCTTCAATATAGTTCTAAAATGTGAGTTTGGGGTAGAAACAACCAATGTAAACATTTGAATCAGTACAATTAATGATTAGTATTGCCAAATAAATACTGTACAGTGTATAATATAGTACCAGTTCATGTTTGGAGACTAAACATGCTACAGTTTTGGTTTATGGAGAAAATGATTATATCTTCTTATATTTTAGGTTTCACTGCAAAATTTTACAATGTGCACCAAATGTGATATCTTGAAATTTTTTTCTAAACCACTACACCCAATGGTAAACAGTACTTTTAATGCATACATGCTGAACACACACACACACACACACACACACACATGAATTATGAAGACAATATGTTGCATAATGATGATATTTTTATCATGGCCCAATAATCTGTGACTAATGTGTGAAGTACATGTTGTACACATACACATTTTATAATATACATGCCTTTACATGACTATACATTTACCCATATGCATACATACAAAATGTTTTGGAAGACTCACTATACATATGAGACCATGCATCAAAAAACGAACAAAAAGTCACACCCATTGATTTTACCTGAGGGCTCAAAAAAGGTCAAATGGGTCAACCGAGTCAATTTTGAGATTTTCATATTTTCTGAAAAAGCTATCCTTCCTCTACACTATTCTTTAGTTTGGGATCATAACATGAATGGGAAAGTGTGTTTTCAGCAGTTTTTCTACAACTCTTTTTGGGGGGAGAGTAGAAGATCAGGTAAGTCTTAGAGTCCCCTTTTCATTTCTTGAAATCCTTATACACACTCTTCACTTTCAAGTCAATAACTTTTGAAAGGATAACGCTATTATTTTGAAAGTTAGCATTAATCATGGACAGAGTGTGTTGATAGAACATATTAAATTTCAGCTTATTCTGATAATCTCTTCATTGTTGTTGCTCCGGTGGTTTACATCCTGTGTTATGTCCCTTTCATCACACAGCGAGCATGGCTTGAAGGATTAAGCACTTGAATACACGCTGTACTTCACAGCCTCTTTTCTCAGTTCCCACTTTTCCAGAGTACCGTATGTGCTTTCTTTCCAGTATTTAGATAGGTTAGGAGAGTCCACTAGAATTGAGTTATACATCATTTTAAAGCTTACAGTCTGCTCTTTCAGAATCGTCTGTCCTTAACTAAAAATCCATGTCTGGCGACTTTTTGTGGTGCAGGGTCACATATTATAAGCTCTTGTACAATACAACTGTATGTTAATTTTATTACACACATTATCACACACACACGCATGAAAGCTAAGCTAATAAAATACCGCTGAGGTAAGAATGAACGAGAAAGCAAACCTTTTTCACTGGTGGGCTGACTTCCTGGTTCCACGTCATCAGCTGGGTTTGTCACTGCAGTCTCTATAGGGCCCTCACTCCAATCGGAGACTGAAGCTTCTGATGGGCTGGGAGGGGGTTTCCCACTCACAGCCGGAAAGACAGCTACAGGCGTGGCTTCATCATCGCCTCCCGTGGGAGCTTCACTGATTCCAACAATCGGAGGACACACATCGGCAGGTTGTGGGCTGGCAGCTGAGGGTGGTGTGGTGGTAGCAGGATCTGTTGGAGCTGGAGGCCCAGGCTCCTGGCTGTCTGCATCCTCATCGGCCGCTGTTAAAGCTTGAGGTAGAGACTCCTGGCTGCCTGCATCCTCATCCACTGCTGTTGGGGCTGGACGACCAAACTCTTGGCTACCTACATCCTCATCGGCTGCTGTTTGGGATGGAGGCCCAAGTTCCTGGCTGCCTGCTTCCTCTTTGACCGCTGTTGGGGCTGGAGGCCCAGGATCCTGGCTACCTGCATCGTCATCAGCCGCTGTTAGGGCTTGAAGTAGATGATCTTGGCTACCTGCATTCTCATCCATTACTGTTTGGGCTAGGGGCCCAGGTTCCTGGCTACCTGCATTCTCATCAGCTGCATGCAGGATCATGGCGATCCCTGAGAGAAATGCCACAAAAGAACATACATGATTACCATATGTTTGTCATTACCATCATCATTAATCCATTGAGGACGAGTCCCAAGTATGCTCGGGCAGGTGTCTATGGGAAATGTCTATGTCTATGCGCATGGGTCTATAATGTTGTAGCAAAATCAGTCCGTCCTCAATGGGTTAATGACCATCATCATAGCAATTACTGGATGCATTGCTAGCTAGCCAACAGGCGACTCTTGCTGAGTGCTTGAAAACTCACTTTAATAAGTGTCAAAGAAAATTAACTTTACAGTCTTGAGGAAAAATAGTCTTACAAGTACAAAAGAGTGCTTGTGAGCTGGATTTTTCCTACCTTTGTTGTGTTTTGTTTAAAAGGAATATGGTATAGTGTTGATAGAGGTGAGGATTCAATGCATGGTTAAACTTTTGCGAGATATTCAGTTTTTTTTTTTCAGTATACTTTTTGTGCACCATACAAAGGAATACATAAGGTGTCATCACTTTCAGCCCCCCCCCCCCCCACTTTTTTTAACCTGGGGGTAAGTAAGTGGCAGTAAAAAGAAATAGATAGAGATCTTGAAGTGGTGACGCGGTAAGGTTATGTTTTGGTGCTGAGGACCCTTTTTTTTTTTTTTTTTTCGCTTGTCAGCTGAAGAAACCATGAAGTGGAAAGAGAAAGATGAGCTGAAGACCATTTTTTTTTTTTTTTTTTGATTGTCAGCTGAAGAAACCCAGGTGTGGAAGGGGAGATTTGCAAACGTTCCGCCGGCCCTGTAATAGGCCTACCTAGTCCAATTTCACTCTTTTCCTCGGCCACCTCAGACGGCTCCACCACCTTGGGCATCTCAGTGGGTCTCTCCTCCTCAACAGCTGCCACAGAGTGCAGCATCATTGCTTCCAGGATGTTCTCCACCGTTCCCGTGGCAACCTGCATGGTAGCCTCACCTCCTGTTGAGATAGACGAGTCAACGTAGATTGCTAGAGAAATGGGCATAGATGTCATACCTGCCAACATTTCAAGATGAAATATCTTACTCGTGGATTGCAAAAATCTTATTCTATATGCAAACTGAAGTTAAAAATCTTACTTTCGGTCAAATCTTCAGAAAATACACATGAAAGGTATATCTAAAGATTTTTTTAAAATCTGATTTCTCTGACAGAAAATCGGATTTTGCTATTTTTAACGTAAAAAATCTTACTGAATCTGATAAAATCTTACTAGTTAGCAAGTATGAGATGTGGCACAGGTAGGGCAAAAACATTTTTTGTGTGTGCAACTTTATCAAATCATTCTATTCTTAATCTCTCCTGTTACTCTGATCATATCCATCATAACTCAGAAATAACATGGCACTTCTCTAAGATCTACTAGCAGCTGAAGTGTACAATGTTTAAACAAAATAAGTTTGAAGGAAACATCCTTTTCAAATTACATACTATCTTTCTCCACTCTCATTGTGAGATCATCTAATGCATTTTATCTATTCCATTTGTTCTTTCTCCAATATATACATCAAAATTTCAAGCTGTAAATGTGATGAGGATAAAATGAGACCCTGCATCACAAAACGAACAAAAAGACGCAGGCACTGATTTTGTGTGAGAGCTGAAAATAGGTGAAATAGGTCAACCTAGCCAATTTTGACTTTTTCATATTTTCTGAAAGAGCTAGTCTTCTTCTACATTATACTTAAGTTTGGGATCATAAAATGAAAAGGAAACTGGGTTTTTAGCAGTTTTCTGGAACACTTTTTGGTAGAATAGTGTGATTAGGTGTTTCTTAAAGAGTCCTCTTCTCATTTCTTAAAAACCCTGTCCATGCTCACCACTTTCAACTGCAATAACTTTAGAAGGAATGACGCTACTGCTTTGTAAGTTGGTATTGGTCATCAACAGAATGTGTTAATAAAGCATGCACAAATTCAGCTTAATCTGATAATCCCGTCATTGTTGTTGCTCTCGTGGTTATCATCCTGTTATTTGCTCCATTCATCACACAGCAAGCGCTGCTTGGTAAAGATTAAGCGCTTAAATAGTCACTGTTCTTCAGAGCCTCTTTTCTCAGTTCACGCTTATCCACAGTGTGTACTTTCTTTCCAATATTTAGATAGGTTAGAGAATAGGAGAGTCCATTTGGATTGAGGTATATATCATTTTAAAGCTTAGAGTCTGCTCCTTCAGAATCTGACCTTAACTATTAAAAAATCCATGTCTGGCGACTTTTTGTTGGTTTTGTGGTGCAGGGTCAAAAGTGATAATTTTTGAAGAAATTTCCCACAAGACTTGATGGTTTACACCACATAGTATGATACTGTAAAACGAGGAATGTTGGCATGCATTTTAATTTCGCGAATTTCGTGGAGCGAAGATTCGCGAAATTAAAATGCACGCGAAAGTTATTGTCTACACTATATGCCTTGAATACCAGTGGCAGTTTGCGAAAATGTCATGCCGCAAAACATGCCGTTGGCTCCAATTCGCGAAAAATTCATGCCGCAAATATATCATGTTATACAGTAACATTACTCGGAGTTCATCCACATGTAACATCCTTTTATTTTCTTGTTATATTCGACTGATTGCAAATAGCTTGGGGGGGGGGGGGGTGGGAAGACGAAATCCTCTGTTTATTACATTTGTTCTTCTTCAGGGGCGGATCCAGGAATTCTGTAAAGAGGGGGAGTGCATTTACAAAATAAAAGGGGGAGGGGCAGAACGCACCCCTCCGCCCATTTTTTCTTTTTATTTCTTTTGTTTTAACAAAAAAATGAAAGGGGGGCGCAAGCCCGGTGTGCTTCTTAAGAATTCCTGGATCTGCCACTGCTTCTTAATGTTTCTTTTAACATCTTGAAGGATACATGAAGCTGAAGCAAACAGCTGGGTGATTTGTAATAATATATGTTTTAACTTTTGGCTATGGAGATATCATTACTAAAGACTAGTTCTACATGGCATAGTGGTTTCGTGTAGGCCCAATCCTTCTGACATTCACTTTATGGCACATAATGTATTTATCGAGTACTAAATACTTGCAGTGTGAACATATAGTATATTCATGGGAGCTATTTCCACAATATAAAACAAAAACAAAAAGCTATCATGCTTCATTTGAATTAAATACTAATTTTGTTCACCTGCTTTTTTATTTCATTGAATTGTTTCTTTTTTAAATACGCTTAAGAAGAGAATGAAGTACAGTCAGCCTTGCCTTAAGTAGAATTTGAATCTACCTATTTGGACTGAAAAAGAAAATAGCTACAACTTAAAGAAATTGTGACTGATGGGGGATCAAAATCAATGGAATATTAATAGAAGATGACTTGAAAAGACCATGTCCTTCAACTTAGGCAATTATTCGACATATAATGGGGGGTTGACTTAAGCAAAAATGACTGATACACAATGTATGTACAAATTGTTTGTTTCTGTGTTCAGTTCTAATAATCATGCCATAGATATGGCTTTCTATGAATACAACTGCTACCACATACCAAAGTACTAACCTAGTTTGCAGGCACAAACCCTTATTGGTCGTAAAGGAGTCTGTGTGTGCCAAGAATACTACAAGCACCACTGCAATGCAGCATCTCCCCAAAAGGAGAGAAGCTATAACACAGGGCCTTCGAGGAACAGTGAGAGTGGTGCATGCAGTAGTCTTGTCGCAGACTCCTGAATGACTAGTTCAACTGCAAACTAGTACTGCCGGCACTAAGTAACCAGTCTCTTTGACTTGACTAGTAGTTGCTTCCATAGTACAGTACATGTAACTGCAATGTTTGAAAGATACAACTATACAGCAAGTAGTATCATTGAATAATATCACATACAAATAGTTAGCCAACATCTGAAGTCCAGCCGTCTTTGTGTGTGTGTGTGTGTGTGTGTGTGTGTGTGTGCACGTACATACACTGTATGTGTATGTGTGAGAAAAGTTGTACCACAGAAGAATTTAAGATGCAACTACAGTAAATCCAAAGGATGATACAGGCAGTATGTGATCATTGAGGTAGATATTGTTATCACCCGAAAACTCACCTGAAATCTGAAGCTGTTTTGGAACCATGTCGCCAGCCATGCTCACTGCTGGTACTCCTGGAAGATTTCCTGCAAATCAAAATCAAGGATGAAATTCAAATTATGACAATGATGACAGGGATGATGACAAATCACCAATTATGTGCAAGGATGCCATCCTTGCAAAGAGCGTTGCAGTATTCTGAAGGCTAAAAAGACATATTCTGGTAGCAAAACAGTATTTGCACATTTCTGGCAATATTACATTCTATAATTATACACTATGAAAAAAACAATACTTTCCATAAAACCTGCAGTAATTTTGTGTTTAAAAATGCTGAAGAAAAGTAAAAGTTATGAAATGTTATGATAGCTCTTGTTCCAATATCCACAACAGCAATTCTACTCGAACTTGTGATACAAGCATAGAAATCATTACTACACAAAACTGCCACTATATACCATGATTTTTCAATGAACTTTTATCCACTGGCACCACTGCTATTGCAACACAAATCCTTCAGACCATTTACTAGTGTATGGGCACCTCATTTTGTTTGTTTGTTTTTGTTTTTGTTATTTTTTTTTTTTATAACAAGGCCAGTTTCGATAACCATGACAATAACCTTGGAATCAGCTTTCTCACTAGAGGTCTTACACAAACAAGGAAATATAAAGTGTTGGCTCCGGACCTGGAAGGCATCATATCTGTTACACACAAAACAATTATTATCACAAGACCACTTTAACCTGTTGAGGACGATTTGATTTTGCTACAACACGTATTTCCCATAGACACTTGCCCAAGTATACTCGGGACTCGTCCTCAACGGGTTAAAAGAAGGTTTCACTGACATCATAAACAACACTTCTAGTTTTACTACTTCTCATAATCATTAAAACTTATCAAGTCATACTAATCCTTCTTCTTATGTATTTAAAAATACTTCTGTGATTATGCACATGTCTGTATATCTTTCTATATATTTTTTTTTTTCATAAATGGCTAGTATCTTTTCTTTTTTCTACCCAAGTTTTGTTTTTGTTTTGTCCTCTCTCTCTCTCTATCTCTCTCTTAGGTAGGTTCTTCCAATACAGTTGAAATTTGAGGGCCTACATGTACACATTTGAAAGTTCTATCCACATTAATGTTTTGTTTTGTTTTGTTTTGTTCTTTTATATAAATATTTTTTTTTTTCTTCTCAACTGGTAACTAAGTTCCAACAACAAGGAAAAGTAGAAATTACGCGGTGCGTAATATATGTCCCCGCCGGAAGTAGCATTTTGTAACAAAATGTACAATACAGGTCAAAAAATCAAGGTCAAAGGTCAAAGAAGTAAAAGGTCAAAATTCTGTGTAGAAGTGTTGAAGCCCTCACCTAGTGCCATCACATAAAGCAAACGGAATCGAAATCGGCTTAGAAATGGCGAAGGAGTAGCATTTTGTAGTAAAATGTACAGTACAGGTCAAAAAATCAAGGTCAAAGGTCAAAGAAGTCAAAGGTCAAAATTCTGTGTAGAAGTGTTGAAGCCCTCACCTAGTGCCATCACATAAAGCAAAAGGAATCGAAATCGGGTTAGAAATGGCGAAGGAGTAGCATTTTGTAGCAAAATGTACAATATAGGTCAAAAAGTCAAGGTCAAAGGTCAAAGAAGTCAAAGGTCAAAATTCTGTGTAGAAGTTTTGAAGCCCTCACCTAGTGCCATCACATAAAGCAAACGGAATCGAAATCGGGTTAGAAATGGCGAAGGAGTAGCATTTTGTAGCCAAATGTACAATACAGGTCAAAAATCAAGGTCAAAGGTCAAAGAAGTCAAAGGTCAAAATTCTGTGTAGAAGTTTTGAAGCCCTCACCTAGTGCCATCACATAAAGCAAACGGAATCAAAATCGGGTTAGAAATGGCGAAGGAGTAGCATTTTGTAGCAAAATGTACAATATAGGTCAAAGGTCAAGGTCAAAGGTCACGACTGAAATTCTGTGTAGAAGTTTCAAAGCTCCCATGTAGTGCTATCATATAAAGCAAACAGAATCAAAATTGGCTCATAAATGACAGAGAAGTAGCAAATTGAAGATTTTGATCACACACGGACGCACACACGGACGGACACACGGACACATGGACGGACGGACGGACGGACACACGGACACACACACGTACGGAGCCCGTTTCATAGTCCCCTGCTCGAACTCGTTCGGCGGGGACAAAAATGATGTCAATCACCAATCTTTACAATTGTGATCCCTTCTGCCCTACATGTCAGTATACCAATATACAAACTTGTCATGGCAGGGAGCGACAGAGATGGGATGACTTACCAGTCTGATCCACAATCTGGATAATGTCTCCATCAGCCCCCGTCACGACTTGGATCCTACCCTCTGGATGCTCTACCAGCTGTAGTTGTATCTCCCCGGCCCCGCCCGTCCCCATGGCGACACCACTCTCTATCACTTCTTGGAAGGCAAAGCTGCCATGGGGAATGACTGAAGAAATGAGCAAGAATCAGTGAGAAAGTATAAGACCACTCTAAAAATAAACAAACAAAAACAAAACAACAAAACAAATACATCATGTACATGTGGACGTGGAGCTCTGTCAAAACCACTTTAACACTCGAGCAGTGATGCAACTTCAAGGGTAATCCCCATACATCATCATTTAATGAATAATAATTTAGTCTGTGAACTTCTGCTGACCAAGATAAATAGACATACAGACAAATAACCCTTGAAGAAAAGCTAATATATTATGAAGGAGAGATGAATAACACATTTTGGTCACAAAATGGTGATCTAGCTAGGGTGTGTCAAAACAAGTTTCAGGAAAACACAACAGCCTGTTTGCATCTAAACTGTATTCTTTCCTATATTTTAGACACAAAGAAACAAATATACACAGGGTATCATAAAAGGCATACTACTACAAAGTAATTTTTATCAAACAAAAATAAAAGGCTAAATCACCTGTTTCAACAATCACTTCTTCTTCAACCACCTCCATGTTGCCAACCAGTCCTTCCCCAATGTCTGCCATGTGGACTCCACAGCACTGCTGTTTTTTGCCTAGATAACACACATGTTAAGGGATGAAATGAAAAAGGAGTATCACCTCAAATTGTAAATCAGTTTCAACTTTTAAACCTTGAACTAGCTGAGATCTTGACTGAAAAAAAAAATCTTTTTCAGCAAGTATTGTTGTAGTTTTTTGTTGTTGTTGACTACTTCAGAACTGACACTAGGCATTCTCAATTACAATCATCATTAATTGTCATCTTTAGTGATATAGTCCATTCATTAATATTGGAAAGTTACAGGAGTAACCTAAAATATGCCTACAGAACTATCTGGCACCACATACTGTATAACACATTCTGAAAACATATAACAAATTCTGAAAGTATTCCCCATATGAATCACTACATACTTTGCCCTATTTCTCTATATTGAGATGGCAACATTTTTGTTTTTCTTCTGAAGTTCATACTCTTCTATTTGGAATACTACAAGGTAGGCCCTAACTCACTGACATGGGCAAAGATGTAGCATTTTGGGAAAATGAAACTTGGGAAAATTTGATGGAAGAGTGCACTTTGAAAATAAAAAAAAAAGAGTTAAAATGCATCACTTTAAAAATAAAAAAATAAACAAGGTATTGCAGCACATTCAGAAAGGGAAATTGTAGCATCCAAATTCTGGGAATGCAATTGCAGCACACTGGGAAGATACGGCCTGTACAACTTACATGGTAGGAGTTTTTTGTATGTTTGTTTGTTTTTTTCCAAGCACTTTGCAATATAGAATATTGTTGTACTTTGGGAATAAGTTAATTTTGATGTCACTTTGGGGACAAAATTAAAGGTTTTGTTACCATGTATATTTCATATAAAAAAGTTATAAAAAGTAATTAATAAGAGTACCGGTACTGCACTTTATTATCTGCAGTATTCAGGAATAGAAAGTTCTGCAATGATGCTAGCTGACAGATGATTTAGTCCTATGTTGGTTTAATTGTGTATTCAAGTTCAAAAAGTTAATAAGTTGGTAGATGACACAATCTTCAGAGACCTCTTGATTATCTAATGCTTAAAATAATAAATTGCTGCACGGATTAAGAGCAATAAATCGCTGTAAAAAATGTTATATATCTAGTGTTTATGTCATGTAACGTTACACCTCATTTTGAAGAGGATACAAACTGTAGATTGAAAATTTTCACTAACAAAATTTCCTTTCCATATATTTCAAATATTATTTTCATATTCTATGCCAAACACAAATTTTTGTTTTGACAAATACCATAATTGTTGTGAAGAATATGAAAAATTGTACCAATAATATATTTCAAATTTTCCGGTTATAGGCCTATCATTTTCCAAATTTTCTACCTAATTTCGTACCGGTACATTGATTAAATTACAGCTGTACGACACGAATACAACAATTTCAGGTATTTCTGAGATATTTGCATAATACCGGTACCAGGGTACTGTAATTGTGAGTCATTTCATCAATGCCCGTGTTAGTCCCATATATTGTTTTTCTGTACGTGGTACTCGTGCAAAAATGCATATTTTGACATCATTTCTGGCTGTAACATTTCACTTTTAAACTTTTTTTTCTTTAAATAGTTTGATAAAACTAAATGTGTTTTAGTAAAATAGAGGGTTGTTCACAAATTAACCCGTTGAGGACGGACTGATTTTGCTACAACACGCATTTCCCATAGACACCTGCCCGAGTATACTCGGGACTCGTCCTCAACGGGTTAACTCTTGATGTGCCATGATGGAAACTCCCCTGTGTGCCAAGTTATTCTGAGACACGAAGGTAGTCAAGCTTTGAGAAAGAATTATGTTTTTCCAATTTGTATAACTTCTACAAATTTCTGTTAAGATGGGCATCATGGTAGGCATTAAGTTAAAGAAGAATGCCAAGCTTTGTTTCGATATAAATAGTATGACGACTCTACTTTTAATTTTTCTTTTGAATGACCAGTTGCTACATTACTGTAAAGGCATGACTTTTGCACATTAAACCGTGACAGAAACTTAGAATGTACAAGCAAATCAAGTTGGGAACATCGCTTGATAGTCAATCACCACATAGAATGCATGTTAACCGTATATGAGAGGAACAAAAGCACGATCGCTTTCATTGTGCTTCTGGATTAGCAGTAATTAGCGGTTTATCGATCGGTCTTGGCGGCTTTGTTTGTTGAGCAGAATATGCGAAGTTGGCACGCCGTCGACTGAGTCGGAGGTGCGAACGTGGCACATAAAGAGTTAATAGGCCTACAATTATGTACCGGTACTTGCCCAGGTAACAAAAAGACAAAAAATGTACCGGTACCAATTTGGTACCTTAAATGTACATTGTGGGGCCATGGCCTAGCTTTTAGCAATTTACGGGTTAAATGTGTACAGGATCTCTTTTGATTTGACACCCTCCATGAGATTATAAAAAACATACATTTGACATTTTTATATAAGAGCCTATTATAAATTGGAAAAAAAAAAGAACACACATACACATTTCAGTATCTTACCAGTATATAGGCCTATCAATTGGTATTATTCTTTCTATCAGAAAGTGTTCAGCAAGTAGAAACATTTGAGAAAATATTCTCATTTTCAATATTGCTGTCAATTCTTTGCACATCAGCATGTAACTGCCGTGTTGCTAGCTAGGTTTAAACTCTCACGCTTTCAATGTTTTAAACCAAGATATATCAACTTTTATGTTAGAACGTCATAGGGGGCCTAGAATCTATATTTGTTTTGTTCTTTTTTATCAAAACTATAAGCCCTAGGTCCAACGTTAAAACATGATTAGGCCAAAACCGAGTTCTCACAATGAAGGATCAACTGTCATGTTCTAACCGTTAGAATAGATTCAGCATGGCGGCTAGAGTTCTATAGGCCGAACAGTTATAGTCCATCATAGGCCTAGAGTGTATGCTTCGAAAACAGGTTTTGCTGAGGATTTTGTTATTGTGCTAGAACTTAATTGGACTGAAAAAAGATGATTTAGGGCCTGATCTTTTTTTTTTTCCATGCACAAAGACATGGGGTATTAAAACTCAGAATTGATTACCAGATGAGATAGAATGATTTAGAGTAGGCCTAGACCCCCTAACGAGTGTCAAGTATAAAGTAGATCTAACGTTAGGTCCTACCATTATCTTAAATTTCCACAATTGCCTGGAAAACTTACAAAGAGGTCAGATTAACTACATGAGCTCTGCATGGCCCGGACGTTTGAATCACAAACTCTGTTTTGTTTGTTGTGGGAGGTCTTAAAAAGCTAAGCTGTTGTTGCTATGTACCAAAAGATCATTATTGCCTAGAACCTATTGGTTGTCCGTATACACAACAGGGCTGCCAACATTGGAAACTAACTGTTACTTGAGAGTGAGACTCCCATGTAGGCCAATCCAATGCTGGTAAATAGAAATGCATGCAAATGAAAACAAGTTTTAACGTTAGAGTGAGAAAGGACCAAAATGAGTGAGTCTCACTCTCAGTCTCAGACATTGAGTGAGAGTTGGCAGCCCTGCCATAAACAGTGAGGGATGGTTTCGTTATTATACTATTGGGAAACACAGCCTAACGTTACATGATACATCTTGTAGTAAATACAAACTTTCGCGGATTCCCGCTGCTTACGCTACGTTGTCGAATCACGCGCGACGTTGCCGGCCGGGCGAGTCTAACACAGTTTCGTACGGATCATTGTGGTCATCGTCCCCGAAAAGCTCGGCCATGTCATGGCTTTCGGGCGGATACCCAATCCCACCCCGTAAATCATACACACATAGAAAAGACACTCATACACAACAGCTCGGCCGGTACCACGTCGAGTACGAGCCGACCCAACGGCCCGCAAAATCTCGTCATGTGAACAATACGCATGTACACGGTCTCGTGGCGTGGGTGCTTGTTTCCCTACGCAAAGCGCAAAATGTACAGTATAGAAATCCTCAGGTACGTGTACGTATGTTTTCACAGTATATCGACCACCTACGGCCACGTCCTACGGAAACGTGTTGAACACGAAAATGTTAAAATCTAATGTGATATGTCACGAGTTTCGCTGATTAAATCAACCCTTACTTACCTAGAAATCCAGTCCACAATGATACCTGTGAAACACCGATGGTTGCCTGCTGAAACAGCAAAAAATACACGAGTAGGCCCTATCTACGCCTTCCTCCTTTGGCTGGATTTCTACTGCGGAGCGATATTCGTGAAAGAGAGGGTCGAAGTGTTGCATGTTTGCCGTAGGACGATGGTGGCGTAAATAATTGTTACCTCCGTCATGAAGGTCGATTAGGATTGGTGTGTCTCATAGAGCTCTATGTAAATACAGCTCTATGGTGTATCTCAAAGTGGATTTTAAAGAGTCGATAATGACGCAAAGAACAGCCTGATTCAATTTGGTATGGATTTTTAGAGGATTTTTGCTCGGATGGCATATAAGGTCAATGAACTTGGAATGGAGTTCTGCAAGCTGCGTGTAGAGGTGTATACGCTTGCGCTCACGCTTACGCTCGCGCTCTTTGGCGCTCACGTGCGTGCACCCGGCTGGAGCCCGATGACGTAACAAAAGGCTTCTATACTAGGATAAGTGTATTGGCAAATTTTATCACTGTTGTTCTATGAATGATTGAATTATATATTCTAACTAACAAGATACTCATGGCCCTGTAGAATCTAAGAAATTATCCACCATGTATTTCATATAGGCCTATATATCAATATGGTGTGAAGAAAAGCTTGATGGAACGATATCGATGGATAAACAGAATCTTGTTGCTTTATACAGGTAAGCTAATGAGCTTTTTTGTTGATATTTGATTTTACGGTACACTATATTTGGAAGCAATGCAGGCATCTTACGCTGTAAAGTAGGCTAAGGGCCTATACCACATGCAGGTAAAAACATCATTTTGTACCTCAATGGGCCTATTTACGCATGTACGCAAGGAAATTACGATTGTCGGTCAAAACACCATGCAAACAGGTGTAAAGCTTTCAAATATAGTAGATGAAATGAATGAATTAAGGATCATTAATTGTTGACGAATAACTGCATCACTAGTGAAACAAACACAACTGCTCTACAGCTTGTGTTGTATGAGCAATCGAACGTGTAGGCCCTATAAGGCTGCATGTATGGTTCACTCCCAAAAAGGGCCGGGGGTTGAATCAACCCCCCCCCCCCCCCCCCGACAAATTTCGCGACCATTCTGCCGCGCGAAATTTTTTGACCGCGCCGCTCGCTGACTTTTTCCGTACTTTCAAGTCTTGCACATCTAAACTGACACCATTTTCGCGAAAATCCGGACATACCGTTCCGACGCTGCACGACCTTTTGCACATGCTTGTCTGACCAAAAATGGCTCAAAACGTGATTTTGTGTACAAAGTCTATGCAAATAGAGTTTTCTCACCTTATTCAAAAAGAAATGATTATTTTCACTTTCAATGGCTATAGCCATTGAAAGTGAAAATAATCATTTCTTTTATAACATCAATGTCCCAGAGCTCTAACACAAGGACGTTTTCTGAACGTTCTTGAAACGTTCCAAGTTCATTATTTGGACGTTTCGTCAAAATGTTTTCAGAACGTCTTTTTGTTGGATGTTTCGACGTATTTAAAACGTTTCAAATGGACGTTATAAAAACGCTTTTTAAACGTTTAGAAAACCAATAAAAAAAAAACCTTTTGGAATTTTTAAGGATCTGCAGAAAACCTTTTGAACGTTATAGACGTGAGTATAACCTTTTAAAAATATTCAAAACGTTCTGTGGACGTTCTGCAGACGTCCAGAAAACCTTTGAAAATCGTCTGAACGTGCAAAAAACGTTATAAGAACGTCTGAAAATTCTTATGACCCGTTCCAGAACGTTAAAAGAACCTTTCATATCCGTCTAGAACGTCCAGAAAACCTTTAAAGAATATCTAATGTTTATTTCTATAGGGTATTTAAAACAAAAATACAGTTATGAGATTATGTAGACATAATTTGAGATGAATGCATCCTAATCCCTAATCCAAATCCTATCCTAACCTGTTCCTAAAATGTCCTACCACCTATATTACACCCTATTCCCAATTTATTGATGAATCTGTATCACATTCATTTTTATATTTATACCACCAAATGCATGCATTATGTGGTATATGCATGCATGCATAATGCATAATGCATGAAGACATGGTTACTAAAATTAGATCACACACACCTTAATTTGAATATTCATAATTAGGCATGAATATTCATGATGAAAAAACAATGACGAACACGCAGCGGACCAAATAAAAACGTTTTTTAAACGTTCACTAAAGACGAAGTCGACATAGCAGACCTAATAAGAACGTTTTGTGGACGTTTATAAAGGAAGAAGACGTTGCAGACATGAATAAAAACGTTTGCGGTAAATGCTAAGTTCCCACTTTGACATTGTATGTACGTTTTGAAAACGTCCATTTTTTATGAAGACGTACGGAACCTAGAAAAAAAAAAAAAAAAAAAAAAAAAAACGTCTAGGAAACGTTTTGAAAACGTTCTGTGTTTGCTGGGTTTAGCATAATTATGCTTAAAATAGATTCTGTAATAAATTTTGTGAGAGAATGAAAAAAAAAAAAGTCAAAAAACAAAGAAACACATAAGAAATTCATAAAACAATAGAATACATAAGACATTAACTTTGATACCAGATTTTTTTTTGAAGTGCATTGTTAGGAATGCTACAAGAAAATTTAAATAATGTCTACAAAAATTTGGATGCCATTAGCTTTATTTTCTGAATTAGAGCAAGATTTATGATTTCACGCATATTAATTAATATGAAATATAAAAACTGAAAAATTCACTTTTATTTTCTTGTGTAGTTTTTATGGTAGATTACGGGACAAATAATGTATGTGCCAATTTTCAGGACGATTGCGCGATCGACGGTCGAGATCAAAGAGCGTACAAACCTAAGAGGGTGCTCCCACTCGCGCGATTTTACATGTGAAAGTGTGTAGCACGGCAAGGAGCCCAACGGCGGCCATTTTAGGACTCAAACCGCTGGATTATCGCGATCGTGTAATACGTGACATAATAAAAGAGTGAATTCTGCCTCCCCTTCACTTTCTTCATTAAGGGGGCAAACAGCGGTATAACTTTGTTTCAGACCTCAAAATTCCATTTAAAAGCATCGTTTATTCCTAAAAAGGAAAAAGAAATGAAGGAATGCCCATTATTTTTTAATCTGTAGTCCCTCAAAGTTCGAGCTATAGGCACTATCGCTGAAACGCCTTTCTCTCTCCCTCTCTCCCCCTCCCCTTCTTTCCTTCTCTTTTGCCCCTGCTCTTTTGGCCTTTCACACCTTGGGGGGGGGGGGGGGGGGTGTCCCCTGGATTTTATTTTTATTTTTTGAAGATCATCTCCCTGTATTTTCAAACTTAGTATTCTTATGTTTCTTTCGTTTAGCACTATAGAGCTTATTATCTGCAATACGAGCATGTTCAAATCTTACAAAATTTTGATTGAAAATAATCCACCAAAGGTATGCATCACATCGTTGAGTTTTAATTCTAAAAATGCATAGGCTCCCTCCCCGACCCCTTCGGTCCATCTGTTACACATCGAAGATGCGCATCATAATAATAATTTATATGTCGATTCTGGATAAAGAGGTCGCGAATAATAATTATAGCCATTCACATTTTCCCTACATTTCCTCCTTTTTATTAAAAATTGCAAATATTCCAACAAAAGCTCCCTCGTGTGGGAGGGAGACATCTCAATGTAAGAAAGGCGACATCCGCCCGGTCGCCCCCCCCCCCCACACACACACACACACAGTGCATGGCCACTTTGCCAGGAATATTTTTCTATTAGGGCAAGAATAGGGTTGTTGTTAGGGATTAGTAATGTGAAAATGTAAAGTGACAGCGACAAAGATCACGATTATGATAAATAAGATAATAATACTAAGAAGAACAGTGTCATGGTTGATAAGAATGAATTTTTATTTCATTTCATAATTGTCTTTACTCCATGCAGGACGGCAAATGATTCAGCCAAAAGGGCTGTTCCTCATATTCGTGCATCATAACAATACATAACAAAAATAATACCACTCTTACGTTTGGTCCATGTTAATTCCAATTCAAATTTAACTTTAAATTCAAATTTTATTTGAACTTTTTCAACAGAATGTACGAAGAAATATGTGAAATTTGACATGCGTGTCGTTGAAAATATACATAGCGATCCGGCCAGTGCCGTATGGATCCGGCCATATGCAGGGTTAATAACATGTTCATGTCTATATGATCAGTACAAAAAAAAAAAAAAAAAAAGACATACAGTGAATTCACAAATTTTAAAGGTGCAACAAAGCGAAAGCTCGCACGTATCAAGAGGTCTACATTACCCCATCCTGGTATCCCCCCCCCCCCCCATCATAAAAAGAAAAGAAACTAGAGATTGTAATTTGTCATCACTGACAAATTAAGGTGATCCGATTTTTTTTATCAATGATTCGAGTCCTGATCGCAATAGGCATGACCATACAAGTTTCATCTGTGTTTAGAGACATTGGCCGTGTGATGTTTGCATTCTCATTTAGCAAAGGGAGTCATATCTGCCATGTTTGGTACCAAATTCTGTATACACTATAACGAAGAAACAGCAACAAGTACATATGACCTTTGACCCACCTTTGCACTCCCAAGATTGCATCTGATGAAATAGTGGTTATTTTGTGAAATGATTCTCGCGACATCGTGTATACGTGTGAAAAATATGGGAAAGATAGGACAGGTATTCACCAAGATACAAGATGAAACATTTATGACCTTTGACCCTAATTTACATACCCAAGATGTTGTCCGATCTAGTAGTTGTTATTTTATGAAATAATGTACGTGACATGAACTAAACATGTGGAAAATATGGGGGTGATTGGGCGTGTTTTTCTTGAGTTATTGCAAAGAAAGATGCAGAAAGAAAGAAATATCTCAATACATAGAAGATAAGCTTTAAATTCAACCAAGTTTTTTATCGTGATCCCGACATCGTATGAAATAACGAAATAAATTTAATGATAGCGCAAAGTCTCAGCTAGAACATATCAAAATCTGGGAGAAATTCACCAAAGGGTAAGTGAGCTAGTGCTCGATAAAGACGATCATGTCAATATTCACATTAAAAAAAATTCCCTCCCATAGAGATAACACGTCATAACGAAGATACAAAAAGAAGTACATATGACCTTTGACCTCAATTTGCACAGACAAGATGGCATCTGAGTAAAAAGTAATTATTTTGTGAAATGATCCTTGTAACATGGTCTTTGCGTGTGCAAAATATGGGAAAGATAGGACATGTATTCACTAAGATACTCGATGAAACACTTATGACCTTTGACCCTAATTTACATACCCAAGATGGTGTCCGATCAAGTAGTTGTTATTTTATAAAATAATTGACGTGACATGAACTAAACATGTGCAAAATATGGAAGTGATAGAGGCCGTTTTTCTTGAGTTATTGCAAAGAAAGTTGCAGAAAGAAAGAAATATCTCAATACATCGAAGATAAGCCTGAATTTCAACCAAAAGTTTTGACGTGATCCCGACATCGTATGAAAAAACGAAGGGCACACTTACGGTAGCGTAAAGTCTCAGCTACAACATATTAAAATCTGGGAGAAATTCACCGAAGGGTAAGTTAGCTAGTGCTCGATAAAGATAGTCATGTCAATTTTCATTTCCAGAAAAACTGCACTCCCATAGAGATAACACGTAAACTGGTCAAATTTGACAAGATCACATTCAATCCATTTTTACGAGGTGATACCGTTATCTAATCAAAATATTGTAATTTTATGTTTGAAAGAACATAAAATAAGCTACAACATACTGAAATCTGGGTGAAAATTGACAAAGGACTAGTGAGATAAGCTTGAGTGAACTTGAAATTTGATGACGTCATTTTGAAAATTTACTTTTTTTACTTTATTAAGAAATTTGATATCTTTTAATCATTTTGTCAGCATTACCACCCCATGAAATGACATGTACAACTCATCAGCTTTCAAAATATGTAAAGAAAATGGGGGGTCACCGTCCATCCTGACGAGTAAAATCGGATCTAAAATTAGCAATTTTTTGGCATAGTTGCACTGCATATCGCCATTGACGCGCGCGCGGAATTTCAACTTTGACGGGCCCGTATGACGTCATATTGAATCGGATTGACTTGAAACTTGGTAGAAATATTCCTTGACATTTCAGACATTCGATCCGTGCGATAAAACGTGAAATTTCTATTGCATATGAGCTTTGCGTGCGTATATGCGCGCGCGCGTACGCGTCCGTCGATTTTTTTTTAAATGCAGTAAATGACCTGAAACGTGTGCAAAACAATTTTGAGGTTGATTGGAGCATGTTTAAATTTCAACGCGCGCGTACGCGCTCGTTTAGTATGAACGTGACTAAATTTTATGAAATATATCAATAGACCTTGACTTGAACTGTATGATATCTTAATTTCATTCAAAAATTCCATTCCATTAATGAGATATTGATGTAAACGTGATTTCAGATAATGACGTCATAATGACGTCACGGTTAACTGATCACATTGATACACTAGATCTGTCGTCCTTAGGACATGATACATATATGGTGTAAGTTTGAAAGTGATAGGTAGGGGACTTTTTAAGTTAACCGATACACAAGATTTGAGGAGAAAGAAATAAAGAAGAAGAAGAAGAAGAAGAAGAAGAAGAAAGAATCCGTACAGATACAATAGGTGATCCGAGAGGATACTCGGATCACCTAATAAAGATAACCTCCAAAAGAAGAAATACAATAGTGTTCTGTAGCTTTTCTGGAAACCACTATATAGAAAGGAAAATGTTATTGACCGCCTACAATGATGTCTATTGGTTGTTTAAGGGAAAAATATGGTAAATATTAGCCTATAAGTTGAGAGGGAGGGAGAGAGAGAGGGCTCTGAAGCTGTGAGCACCCTCATGCCTATCACACACCATGGTTTAGGTATACTCCCTATCAACTATTAGGAGTTAGCTCGAATTTATAGTGACTGTACAGATTGAATAATAAAGAGCATTTTGATGATCTATATATCGTTCATAGGCAGGAATGATACTTCTAAATGCCGTAATGAGGTCAGAAATACTTCTTTTACCCTGTATGCCTCCATAAAAAGGAGGAAATGAAAGGAAGGCAGATACCTCTCCATTGAGGTCACGTAAAAAATGGGATTACACCCGCTGTCGATAGCTTTGCTTCCTAAAATGGCGGTGGCATCCGTCCATGGCCGTAGCCCTACTACGCAAAATCGCGAGAGTGCACCCTCTTAGGTTTGTAAGTTCTTTGGTCGAGATCTCGGGGGGGGGGGGGGGGGGGGCGGGAAGGGGAGTTGAATCAACCCTCCCCCGGCGGGCACAGGACAGGCCAAAAAGCCCGGCCTGGTTAAAAACCCGGTACCCCTGCCTGGGCGCTAAATTGTACACAATTCTACTAAACAGAGAGTAGCTCCATGCTAGGAGTACAACATGTACTGCGGAGATGGGAGCCTCGCGTTCGGGCTGTTCGCAGTTTAGGTTCACGTAGGAGTATAGTACCAGTATACTCTACTCGGGTATAGTGCACGCTTTCGAGTGCACGCGATCAATACTTGAATCGAACAATAGGATTTCCTAACGCCATACTGTATGTATCGGGTCACATACGAGGGCACTATTCGAAAATGCCGTATACGTAGTCTGCGTAGATCTATAGTATACAGCTGTATGTGTAGTATACTAGTATAGTGCAGTGGGAGTCGTGCTTGTTCGATTTTCGTGCAGCGTACTAGTACTAGTACCACCGGTTATTATCCTGTTCGGGTGTGGCAGCTGGTGTTCTGACACATGTACCTTGCTTATAAATAAGGTAAGTTACAAATTATAGGATTTCTTGTTACTCATTTTATCGGAATTTCATAGCACATGCCGTCATTTAAGTTATCAAGCACTTCAGGGTTAATTATGTCAAATGCCCCACCTACAGAATACAGCTACCCCCTTCTTTAACTGAAAGAACAATATATCGCGCACATTCTGTGTGATTTATGTGGGCTCTGCATTTTTATCTCTTTCTTGTTTGACCTTGAAATGATTTAAGACACAAGGGCTTGTTCGACATGTGCGTTACTGCGTGTGCGTCGATCTTCCTGAGGAGCTGGATAGCAGTCATCATACGCACCGGCGATGACAAAATGAATGGCGGGGAATGAAGTGGGGACCTATTTTTGCTGGCACAAAGTCATAATGGCTCAACTAACCCACAGCGCGCGGGATAGTCGAGCCACGTTGGGCCACGTCGAGATATAGTTGGGCCACGTTGAGTCATTTAATAAATTACTTCATTATTCTTAATATAATAACTTGAATATATAATGTGGTAACAGATTTAATCCAAGAAAGCATTGTTTATAACATGATTTTTTTTTTTTATTTATTAGGCCCAATTTCACTTAATTTGCTATGAGTTCACAGAGCTGGGATGCTATGGGGGGGGGGGGGGTAGAATTGAACTACCCCCCCCCCCGGCTCCCACAAAAAAGATGACGTCATCAAATGAAAACTACACTGTAAAAACATCGGTTTTAGATTTAACACCACGGGTGTTAAATCTAACACCGCTCAAACTTCAATAAAGGACCTGTGCACCCACAGGTGTTAAAAATGCACTTTGATGGTGTTGAAGAGTTTGCACCTGACACTTCGTGGTGTTTATTTCCCTAACAAAAAAGTCCTGTGGTACTCCCTGTGGTACTTGTCGGTACCACACAATGTACCACACGCCTGTAATGTTACCACAGGAACTGTGTGGTACTGTTTTACAGGCTCATGTGGTACTCCCTGTGGTACTGGTTGGTACCACACAGTGTACCACACAAATATATGTTACCACAGGAACTGTGTGGTACTGTGTCACAGGCTCGTGTGGTACTCTGGGATGTACCACAGGGCAGTACCACAGGGCAGTACCACAGGACATTACCACAGGAAAGTATCACAGGACAGTACCACAGGACAATACAACAAGACAGTATACACACAAATTGTCCTGTGGTATTTTGGGACGTATACCACACAACAGTACCACATGAATTGTCCTGTGGTATTTTGGGACATACCACAGGAGAGTACAATGTTGTCAGGAAAGTACCACAGGATAGTACCACAGGACAGTACCACACGACTTGTTCTGTGGTATTTTAGGACGTACCACAGGACAGTACCACAGGGCAGTTCCACAGGACAGTACAGTACCACAGGAATTGTCCTGTGGTATTTTGGGACATACCACAGGACAGTACCACAGGACAGTACCTCACGACTTGTCCTGTGGTATTTTGGGACGTACCACAGGACAGTACCACAGGGCAGTACCATACGACAGTACCACAGGAAAGTACCACAGGATAGTACCACAGGACAGTACCACACGACTTGTCCTGTGGTATTTTGGGACGTACCACTGGGCAGTACCACAGGACAGTACCACAGGAAAGTACCACAGGATAGTACCGCAGGACAGTACCACACGACTTGTCCTGTGGTATTTTGGGATGTACCACAGGACAGTACCACAGGACAATACCACAGGGCAGTACCACAGGACAGTACCACAGGAAAGTACCACAGGATAGTACCACAGGACAGTACCACACGACTTGTCCTGTGGTATTTTGGGACGTACCACAGGACAGTACCACAGGGCAGTACCACAGGAAAGTACCACAGGATAGTACCACAGGACAGTACCACACGACTTGTCCTGTGGTATTTTGGGACGTACCACTGGGCAGTACCACAGGACAGTACCACAGGAAAGTACCACAGGACAGTACCACACGACTTGTCCTGTGGTATTTTGGGACGTACCACAGGACAGTACCACAGGACAATACCACAGGGCAGTACCACAGGACAGTACCACAGGACAGTACCACAGGATAGTACCACAAGGACAGTACCACACGACTTGTCCTGTGGTATTTTGGGACATACCACAGGACAGTACCACAGGATAGTACCACAGGACAGTACCACACGACTTGTGCTGTGGTATTTTGGGACGTACCACAGGACAGTACCACAGGGCAGTACCACAGGAAAGTACCACAGGATAGTACCACAGGACAGTACCACATGACTTGTCCTGTGGTATTTTGGGACGTACCACAGGACAGTACCACACGAATTGTCCTGTGGAATTTTGGGATGTACCACAGGACAGTACGGCAGGAATTCCTGTGGTAATTTTCGATGTATACCACAGAAGAGTACCACAGGAACTGTCCAAAATCCCATAGGAAAATCATAATATGGTGCTATTCCACACAGAAGTACCACACAGTAAATTAAATTTGTAAGTACCACAGAAAAATGCTACAGGATATTCTTTTTTTTTTCTTAACATTTTACACCAGAGGACTATCACATCAGGAGAATATCAAACAGCAGTACCACACAGGAGTACCACACAGGAAAATTGTAAGGCAGAATCAACTGAAATCTATAACAAAAATACAAACAAAAAAAGCACATATTAATATTCCTCAATTAATTGATGACTTATGCTGTGAATTATAACAATTGATTTGCCATTACTTATCCTGTACCGTGGTACTATACTCCTACAGTATTACCTGTTTAGTGAAAGTGCTGATGTAAAGCATGAGAAATTTCATAAGGACTTCTGTGGTACTCCTGTGGTACTCCTGTGGTACAAATTTTTACATAGCTCATGAATATTCATAAAAAGCACTCTAGATTTTAGAAAATACATATATGACTTAAAAAGTCAAAGTATTAATGATGGAACATACTTTGAACTTTATGAAAGATTGTCTAATTATGTAATGTTATTCCCAATATCATAGATATCGTTATGAAAGTGTAATTTCATATCTTGATGATAAAGTATAATCGAGTTAGTAACCATGCCTCAATGCTTTATGGATAGACGGCCATATATATGTGTACTGATACGGGCGATGGCTACCTAGGAATAGAATATGACTATATAGATCTATTATAGGACTAGATTGGCACTTGGCCATTAGACTCTCGTTTGAGGTATGTTAGGAGTAGGACAGGTTATTAAGTAGGGCCATGTTTGTCCTGAAATCCATCACTCACCTATCACGAATATTCCTTGATATGTGGATAAAATTCTCCCAGATTTTTTTTTTTCGATCTATCCTGTGTGGTACTCTCCTGTGGTACCATGGAAATGCTGTGTGGTACTGCCCTGTGGTAATGCTGTGTGGTAATGATCGACCTGTGGTACTGTCCTGTGGTACTGTCCCAAAATACCACAGGACAGTTCCTGTGGTACTGTTCTGTGGTACTAGTCCTGTGGTACTGCCCTGTGGTACGTCCCAAAATACCACAGGAATTCCTGTGGTACTGCCCTGTGGTACGTCCCAAAATACCACAGCAATTCCTGTGGTACTGTCCTGTGGTAATGTTCTGTGGTACCGGTCCTGTGGTACTTTCCTGTGGTACTACCCTGTGGTACGTCCCAAAATACCACAGGAATTCCTGTGGTACTGTCCTGTGGTATGTCCCAAAATACCACAGGAAAATTCCTGTGGTACTGTCCTGTGGTACTTTCCTGTGGTACTGTCCTGTGGTACTGTCCTGTGGTACCGTCCTGTGGTAATTACCACAGGAGTACCACAGGACTTTTTCGTAAGGGTTGACACTGTACCTGGTGTTATTTTGACACTGTACTGGTGTTAATTCAAAAATGACACCACATGGTGTTGATTTGATGTTTGTTGGTGTTAATATCAATGGTTTAACACCCGTCCAGCTTCAATAAGGGACCACACCAACTGGTGTTACTTTGGTGTAAATTTATTTTCACAATTTTTTCAAAAATCTAGTATTTTAATGTAAAATTCTTGGTCGTCTTGTTTAAATTAATAATCAACAAGAAGTGGCATACAACGCGGCATACAACGGGTGCACTGAAATAAAAAAAGGCCAAGCAAATCCAAATCATCCGGGTTGAAAACAAAATAAGTTATGCGCAGGCCACAAAAGTCTTCAACGAAAGAAAAGACAACACTGCAGAGCCAACCAAAATCACTGAAACCCAGCAAACCATGACCGCTCCCACAGACAAAAGCGCAGACCCCCCAATAAAGAACAGAATAGGCCATAGAGAACAAGCTCAAAACATTGAAAGAATGGCGACGACCCCCGAAACAACCAAAACTAGCAAAGTTGATCCGCCCAGGGAGTTGGGAAGAGATCCGCCAAATCCAAAAAGAAACTATAACGCCGGAGAGACTAACCGCCCAAATTTCGTCTTGACAGCCACAACCGAGTCGCTTTTAGCATTCCTGATCTGCATGATACAGTCACTCAGACAAGAAATGTCAATATCTGAACTGATTGCCACAACAGCAGAAGCAGCAGAGCGAATACTAAACATCCCCAAAGTTGATATCATCCGTATCAATGCATATGTTCGCACATAACATATACGTCCTTATGGCATTCCTGTCTATACTTCAATGGAATGCACAAGGCCTCCAGAACCACGGAGATGAGCTAAAGAAATTTGTACAGTCACGTGAAAAGAACCCTTTTCACATCATATGCATCCAAGAAACTTGGTTTTCGGAAGAAAACATTATGCAAATACCAAACTATATATGCTTCCCACGAAATAGGAAGAGCGGCCCCCGAGGCGGGTGTGCCATCTACGTGCATAACACTATCCCTTTCAACTCGCCAACCTCTCATGCGGAACTCGAAATCCAAACAATAACTCTCCATATAAAATCTTCCCGTTTGACTGTAATAAATTTCTATAACCCCTGTCAAAAGATTGATCAAAACACAATTGAGGCACTTTCGCAGTCAATCAGAAGCAATCGAAATGATACTAAAAATGTCATAATTCTTGGTGACTTTAACAGTCACAACACCCTGTGGGGAAGCGAGCACACCAATCGCAATGGTCACCTCATCGAGGAATTTATCAACGACTAACACCTGGTCCTGCTAAATGACGGCGCAGGCACGAGGCTAGATCCATACTCCGGCAAACTGTCATGCCTTGACCTTACAATGGCAAGCCCAAACATAGCAAATAAAAGCAACTGGTCTGTCCTTACCGATCGCTTCAGTAGCGACCATTTTCCATTGGCTATAACAATTAAGAATTTCTCTTGCAGTGTTGAAGTAAATCAAGAAGATCGATTAAGTCGTTATCACTTTAAAAACGCAGATTGGAATATTTTTGCAGAATTATCTGAAACCTTGTTGTCCGCTGACATTCAGCACGAGGACACGGAAACTTTTTATGAGAATTTTATCACAAATTTGACAAAAATTATCTCAAAATCAGTTCCTCAAAAGAAAAAAAAAGACCGTCCAGCTGTTCCCTGGTGGAACAAGCAATGCTCTGAAAAAGTGAGAGAAAGAAATAAAGCAAAAAACAGAGCAGCAAAATATATGTCACAGCAATACCTAAATGATTATAAAATAAAGAAGGCACAAGCTCAAAAAGTTATTGACAAGCCAAACGTCAGTACTGGGAAAACTACTGCGCCAAACTGAACCGCTTTACCCCTACCAGTGAAATATGGAAAACCATAAAAACAATGAATAATTTTTCTGTTAAATTTACTAGGAATATACCTGCGTTATTTGTAAATAACACTGAAGTAAAAGCAGATAAAGAGAAGGCTGAAGTTTTCGCACAATTTTTTGCAAATATCGGAAAAAAGAAACCAAATACCGCCCTCTACGATACCGTCCTAGAGAGAAACCGACATGACGAACTAGAAAAATATCCTTCAGTACTTAATGAAGATTTCTCCATGAACGAAATGTCGAAATCTCTGGATTGTGGAAAAACATCCGCCCCAGGACAGGATCAAATCAACTATCTTGTCTACAGCAAATTGCCCCCTTCAGCACGAACAACCATGCTTTCACTCATAAACCAAATCTGGAATACTGGCCACGTCCCCAAAGCCTGCAAGCACTCTATACTCACCCCGATAGCAAAACAAAACAAAGACCCCCAAAATGTCTCCTCGTATCGTCCAATCGCCTTAACTTCCTGCTTTATTAAAATCATGGAACGTATGATAAAATCTCGTCTCCAGTGGTACTCAGACAAACACAATCTAATTCCAGCGCTCCAAAGTGGCTTCAGGAAGGGACGTAGTACTACAGACAACATAGTCAACTTAGAAAATAGCGTTCAAAAAAGTCTAGGAAATCAGGAGCATACATTAGCTGTATTCCTCGACATCGAAAAAGCATTTGATTCTCTTTGGATTGATGGACTTATATTCAAACTAAGACGTATAGGATTAAAAGGGAACGTGGTTCGCTTTTTACATAACTTCCTGACGAACCGATCAATTCAAGTGCGGATCCAAAGCACAAATTCTAGTCCCCAAACCATCAGTAATGGTCTCCCACAAGGAAGTATACTCAGTCCCATTCTTTTCAACCTCATGATGTATGATATACCTACCGATCCCGCTGTAAATATGTCAATGTACGCTGATGACTGCGTACTCTGGAAATCAGGGAAAAATGTAAAGTTCATTGGCAAAAAAATCAATGAATATCTTGGAAAATTGAACTCCTGGTTCAACGAATGGGGCTTCAGATTATCCGACAGAAAGACAACTCCAGTAATTTTCACAAACTCTATTAAACTTGAAAAACCGGAGATAAAAATAAATGATAATGTACTGAAATATCAACAAAGTCAGAAATTTTTAGGTCTCACTTTTGATCAAAAATTAACATGGAATACACACATAAATGATGTTGTTGATCGTTGTAAACCCAAAATAAATATTTTAAAGAGTCTGGCGGGAACTACATGGGGTAACTTTTCTAAAACCCTTCTTATGGTGTACAGAGCACTGATCAGGTCTCTTCTCGACTATGGATGTGAAGCTTATGAGTCCGCCTCAGAAAGCTCAAAAAAACCTCTGGATTCCATCCAATATCAGGCTCTTCGAGTATGTGCTGGTGCAGCTCCCGCCACATCTCTAGAATCCCTTCAAGTAGAAATGGGAGAACTCCCCTTATGCATCAGAAGAAAGATGCTGACTACAAAATACCATGCGTCTTTGACGAGAATCGCAAACCATCCGGTATCACAAAGCACAAAAAACTGCTGGCAATACGAGTATATGAAAGAGAAAAATTCACGCAAACCTTTCGGACTTAGAATTCAAAGCGCAAATCTCACGACAAAACTCGAACCTCTCACTCCCCCAGAAATCCCCTTCTGGCACTTAAGCGAAATCAAAATCTCCTTAGAGCTTACTGAGTGGCTCAATAAAGACGACAACCCCTTAATTCAAAAACAATGGAGCCTAGAACTGATCAATTCCAAATGGAAACATCAAATTCACATATTTACTGATGGATCCAAATTGCCAAATGAAGGCAATTCAGCTGCCGCCTTTTACGTGCCATCACTTCGCTATTTCCAATGCAAAAGATTACGTGATCACACATCATCATATCGAGCAGAACTATCTGCAATCATCCTCGCCCTAAACTGGCTTGAGCAATTAGACCTCCACACAGGAGCTGTCATATTCAGCGATTCGCTGAGCTCACTTAAAGCCATCAAATCACAACCGTACGACGACAACTTCATCACTGAAATCAGGACAATTGTCACTCGTCTAGAATATAAAGGCACGGACATCTCACTCGAATGGATTCCGTCACACTGTGGAATTCACGGCAATGAAGCCGCTGATTCCCGAGCTAAAGAAGCCTTGACGAAACCTATCGAAATCTACAACGACCTTAGTTTTTCAGAGATAAAGTCAGTCCTTGTAACTAAGTATAAAACAGAATGGCAAAGTAAGTGGAATAACTCAACCTCCTTTCTAAAAACCATCCAATCATCTGTAAATTTTCAACCATTCACATGTCATCTTCCCAGACAACATGAAATGATTATACACAGGTTGAGAATGGGCTGTCTCGGCCTTAACTATGATTTAGCAAAAATAGCAAAACACCCCACAGGAAACTGCCCCCATTGCCCCACTCCTGAAACAGTTATACATTTTCTAATAGAATGCCCGAAATATACAATAGAAAGAGCCATGTTAATGGCAGAAACCAACATAAATCGTGACTCTGATATCATTAAACTTTTAGCGTCTCAAAATCGAAATATTCAAAATTCCATAATCACATTTGTGTACAGGACAAATCGTCTGAGTCAAAGATAAGTTTGACGAACCTTAAAGATTATAATGTAGTATTTTTATAATGAAGTGTAAAGTAGAAAATTTATTTTGTAAAATTTGTAAAACAGTGAATTATTGATATTATGTGAATGTGTATTTGTAAGATCTCAGATGTATACATGAGTAGGTATGAGTGTGTATATAGGCATATACACACATGCATATTATATCATATGCCGCAGTGTATATTAGTATTCGGAAGATTAGTGTAGATGTTTTATTTTACATGTACATTAGAATATGTTGAAGGTATAGGCCTACCACCAGTGCACCTATCTTCATCATTTGCACCCTTGATTCTGCCCACAAATGTTCGCTATATACATATTGAAAAAAAAAAGATAAATAAAATGAATATATTTGGATTTGGATTATATCGGAATATTGTTCTCCACACGCTCAGGCATGACGGTCGCCACCATCCTTCTCGAGTTACCTAGGGCGCACGCCTGAGAAGCCTGCGAAACGCATTTCGCCGGGTTGGTAAGACAGAACCGAGGGTGGCAACGTGGCCGTTTTGACTGAGCGAGGAAAACATCAAAATTTTTATGATTAAAATAAAAATATGGTTGGAAATAAAACAAATATGGATATTATGATAGAATTTAAATTTGTTAAGAAATATTGATAATTAATCTATAGGGAAATATATATATATTATATAGTCTGGCAAAAATAGTCAAAATTATGACTGATTGCCATTAAACCTAAAACAACAACAACAACAGTGCAGTTACTAAGAAACTCTTCAAAAAACAGTTTAAAATTTGGAAATGACACCCAGAGGTGTTAATTTAACACCATAAATGAGCACCGAAAATTTAACACCAGCTTAGTGTTCACTATTTAACACCGGACTTTTTGCAGTGTAGGAATAATTGATAGAATTTAGATATGCTGATACATGTTTGAAATGTTGAAATATCTATTTGGAAACTATTCCAATCACATTCCCCCTCCCCCACCCCCAACCCCACCCCCAAATAGGGCTATATAGCCTACCGGTATGGCATATTGTAGTTGCTCCGCTTATTGGCAGTACTATAGCAATAATAATGTCACAATAGGGGAATGCATTAAATGCCAATTGCCTTGATTTTAATACAAAATCCGAATTTTCGGGGGCCTTCCCCTTCGTCAGGGATGACAGTGCTATATAATGAAATTCCACAGTGGAAATTCATTAGCACTGTCATCCCTGACGAAGGGGGAGGCCCCCGAAAATTTGGATTTTGTATTAAAATCAAGGCAATTGGCATTTACACTGTAATGCATTCCTCTATTGTGACATTATATAAGATTTTATTTTTCAGCGTGTAAAACCATATTATGGCTCAAGTTGATAACCCAACTCGATCGACTGGCTGAACTAACCCGGCATTAAATATCATTAAAAGTAACCATGTTGTATTATAAGTACAAATTCAATAAATTTGCAGAGGTGATTCTTCTGCTTGAAGTTATTCCAAAACAAGTTTATTTTAGAATATCATGTCCTTTTCTTTTTTTAATAACAGAAATCAACTTTAGGGAGGAAAACAAGCGTAATGTCATACATTTAAGTCCTGATGAATAAATAAACATGACAGAAATCTTTTCACATTATAAAATAAATGATGACATTTATATACACTGTATATTATATATATATATATATATATATATATATATATATATATATACAGTATATCCGTTTGGTATATATCCGTCGGGAATATGTAGTTTGTTGAATACTGAAAAGTGCTCAATGCTGTAAAGCAGAGCATATTAGGCGCACCAAAACACAGGTACGCCTATCAATAATATATTTCTTTTTTTGTTTAATTTTCCGTATTTCAACAAATGAGAGGGGGTAGATGAACTAACCCGAGTTCCCCTACATCTTATGCTCTTATCAACCATTAATGATTTTCTTTAACAGGTTGTCATGGATGACTACAAGTACACAGTAATAGAAAAGGTTAGACAGATGCCCCTGCTGTGGGATCCAGAACATGTTGATTACAAAAACAAGTATCAACGACAGAAGGCATGGGACAAGCTCGAAAGTGATATGCAGCAGCCCTATAAAGGTATGTGATATTGTACTTGTTTTTAATTATTTGGGGGTGCGTTGTACATGTAGTACATTTCTGAACACAATGTTCAGGGTCGGCGGAGCGTTTTCAAAAGTGTGGGGCCCACTTCCGGGTTTCATGAGCTACCAAGCAAAGAAAAAAAAGATTCTCAGCTCAACTCTCCCCTTCCACTTCCGGGTTTCTTCAGCTGAAAAGGTATTAACTGGAAAAACATAACCTTACCGCGCTCACGCTTTAAGATCTCTATCTACGGTATTTCTATTTAGTGCCACTTACGTACTTCCGGGTCAAAAAAAAAAAAAAAAATGTGTGGGGGCCCAAAGTGATGACACTTTATGTATTCCTTTGTACGATGCACAAAAAGTGTGGGGGCCCGAGCCCCCACGGCTACGCCGGCCATGATGTTGATGTTGCCATTCCACACTCCCCTGCAGATCACAGAAAAATTCTTTGATCTGCCTCTCGGGCCAACTGTGTCGTCAGCAAACCTTGTAACATTAGCGGTTGGAGATTGATGAAACCATGGACTTTGACCCCGTTTACAGTGCGAGGCTCGGCCGCGGCCGAGCCGCTGCCGAGCCGCTGCCGAGCCCTCCTTCATTTCAGTGTAAACACGCGAAAGGCCAAATGCGAGGCCAAAATTGGCCGCGCATTTGGCTACGCTCTGGAGGTGGTCTCGGCCGCGGCTCGGCTCGGCCGCGGCCGAGAGCCTCGCAATTGAGGCTGGGCTCGGCCGCAGCCGAGCCCGGGCTCAATTGCGCGGCCGAGCCTCGCAATTTTGTCCGTTTACACTGCTGGGCTCGGCCGCGCTTTTAATTGAAACCTTTCAATAATTATTTTGTCGTAGTGGCGCTCTGC
The DNA here is from genome assembly GCA_033980235.1 of Diadema setosum. Classification (NCBI taxonomy): domain Eukaryota; kingdom Metazoa; phylum Echinodermata; class Echinoidea; order Diadematoida; family Diadematidae; genus Diadema; species Diadema setosum. The sequence continues at coordinate 9,576,339 of CM067065.1, read as the reverse complement.
TTGTAAACAAACGCAATTTGGTATAGCCTGGTTTTCAGACCCTTTGCCAACTGGATTCCGTGGCCACGAAATCGCCGTTCGAGCAAAGGCCTTTGCCGAAGGAAAAATCCTTTGCAGGACAAAACACCTTAAACTATACTAGTTTTCGACGCTGAGGGGGTTAATATCGTGAATAGCAAAATAGTACGGGCAGAGGGTTTAGAAGCCAGGCTAAAGTTGGCCGCGCATTTGGCCCAGTTTGCGTTTACACTGAGAAAAGGCCGGGCTCGGCCGAGAACACCTCCAGATCGAGGCCAAATGCGAGGCCAATTTTGGCCTCGCATTTGGCCTTTTGCGCGTTTACACTGAAGCGGGGCTGGGCCGAGCCGCGGCTGAGCCGCGGCCGAGCCCACCTTCATTTCAGTGTAAACGCGCAAAAGGAGTAAACGAGCCCGGCCTTCAATTATTCAGTGTAATGCCCCAGTCACATAGACATCCCGGATCACCCCGGACCACCCCGGATCTGATCCGGGGAGAGATCCGTGTTGACGCCGGGAGGCCACAACGGCAACTTTTGGAGGTCAAAAACATCCGGCGTCATCCGGGGATTGCCGTGTTGGCAGAGCAATCCGGGGTGGTCCGTGTGGCTGCCGTGTAGCTGCCGTGTTGATCCGTGTAGATGCCGTGTTTGTCCGTGTAGACGCCGCGTTCTTCCGGCCTTATCCGTGTAGCTGCCGTGTTGATACCGTGTGTACAGTCATACCAAATTCCGGATCTCCCAGGACGTCCCCGGATCTCCCAGGACGTCCCCGGATCTCCCCGGATCACCTTGTAAATCCTTGAGCATCCGTGTTTAAATGTGACTGGGGCATTAACGCAAACTGGGCCAAATGCGCGGCCAATTTTAATCTGGCTTCCAAACCCTCTGCCTGTATATTTCGCTATTCAGGATGTTAACCCCATCAACGTCGAAAACTAGTATAGTTTAAGGTGGTTTTGTCCTGCAAAGGATTTTTTTTTCCTTCGGCAAAGGCCTTTGCCCGAACGGCGACTTCGTCGCCACGGAATTCAGTTGGCAAAGGGTCTGAAAACGAGACAATACCAAATTATGTTTGTTTCAGTGCCGTACGGCACTGGTTGTTTACAAGCAGAGCGCCAGTACGACAAAATATTGAAAGGTTTGAATTAGAAGCGTGGCCGAGCCCAGCAGTGTAAACGGACAAAATTGCGAGGCTCGGCCGCGCAATTGAGGTCGGGCTCGGCCGCGGCCGAACCCGGCCCCGCGCTGTAAACGGGGTCCTATACAACACATGAACGTCCATCGCTCGTTAATTAATTCATGCACCTGTTTCTGTCAAAAGTGGCACAAAAGCATTTTAAGAATGCTTTCCTGCTTTGATCTTATCATTACCGCCGACAGCCAGCCTGGATAAAAACAAGACGGAGCTTTGAGAAATCTATTTATTTACGTGCGCAGCACCTAATTACTCTCTTAAATCAAGAAACATTCATGTGCAGTAGTGTACACTGGGAAATTATCGCTCAAGTACTTTCATTTGCGAAATGCGCGTATTTTACAAAGAGAAAGCAATTATTTTGGAAGGTTGGTTGTGATTTGTTATCTAATGTTTCCCATTATTCGCACATTGGTTCCAGAGTTAACATGGATATGAACCGTATATGATGTCCTATCATTAAGCCATGTTACATGCTTGTCCACAAGTGTTCACTTCAGTAATCTTCAATTTTGTGATAGGAAAACTGTCATACTTTCGGGTTTCCTGCTCCCTTCATCGGTGTTTATTCAAAGGCAGTTGAGTCTGAAAAGGCACCTCAGCAAAATAAGACAGCAATGAGGGAAATGGTTCTTTTGTCTGTGTCGATGCACGATGTCACAATTGTCATTATCCAAGCATCTGAATGTACTCATTAAGATGCACATAATCAGGTGGCGGCGGTGATGATAGGATCAAAGAAAGGCCTTCCTTACTAGTCCATGTGTGTAGTAGGTCCATGATGAAGCCATCTCCTGGATTCTGGAATGTTTGAACAGAATAGATGTGCGATCTTTTATATGTGGTCATACCGTCTTCTGACATACAGTATAGCTGTGAAAAACCGTGCCTGCATTCGTAACTACAACTGCTTTGTCCGGCTGAAGGCGCATCTCCTCCGGGCGTTGGAAAACTTCATTTTTTATTTCTTTTCCTCTTTTTTTTTTTCCAAAATGCCGAAAGCGTATTCGACACAACGTCGCCGGGCTCTGGAATATCTATAGTTGTAGATACGTATGTTACCATTCAGCATGTTCAGGGTACAGGCTGCAAAAGGGCGCATCATTAATACGTCTTCAAGTGGAACGCTTCACCCCCGACAATCATGTACGGAATCTGTTCATCTGACGTGTTAATTATTTTTGAAATATGCCTGTGGAATATTAAACTGATTCCATTCCAAAAGATCAGATATCACTGAATTCTGGAAGACGCCGGTATCACAAACTCTTCCATATTGACCACAATCAACCAAGGTGAAACAAGCATCACTGCATCACTTAATGCCATGAGCACAATACTGGGAAATCCTTTGTAATAAGCCAGTTCTGGGTTCCACTTTGAGCATGAGCAGAAAAAGGTCATCTGTACCAGCAGAGCATGGTGCTTTTTGAATTAACTGAGATAAGCATCTGTGATGTAATGATTATTCAAGTGATCCCTATAAGTGGTGCTTGCCAGCACATCCACCTGACAGCAAAAGCGGTATCTGACAATATCAATAGAAAGAGATTGTTAACACATTCAATGCAAAATAATGAAATGGATGCTTTCCAAAATGCCAATAGAAGGATCATTCTGGTCACCTGGTCTATGCAAGTTCATCCTAAGTTGTTTGAACATGACTGATGAATTCCATAAATTTTTACGTTGGGCAAGCTTATGCCTTCTGTCGCTTGAAACTAGTGGAGTTACTAATCAACTGAGAAAGAAGAAAGGTCATTTTTTTTTTTTTTTTTTTTTTTTTGTAACCATGTGCCCGTGAGCTAACCCCGAACTGGCTTATTGTATAGTACATTGACTCACTATATGCTGGGTTCACAAGCGCACTGTGTTTCCCATCAAGTGCACCAACTGCAAAAGGATAACCCCACTTCATGTAAGTCGCCGAAACGTTTCGCCGTTTGTTTCCAGTCACCCTCGGACGGTTTGGGCTTCTCAAGAGGCTGTTCAAGTACTGTCCATAGTTTCTCACAGGTTTTATACACATGTTGGGCTATTGTATTTTTTGACATGTGAAACGGTGCTGACAATGACGCAAACGAGGATCCCGTGGCAAGATGTCTGACAAAAAAAAAAAAAAAAACGCATGAAAAATTATTCTAGAATACATGTTTAGATAAGTAAATAGATAGGTAGATAGATAGCTAGATAAATGAATAAATAAATAAATAAATAAATAATGTCCAATGTGAATAAATTTACAATTCCATGTTGTTGTTGTTTTTTTTTTTTTTTTTTTTTTTTTTCAATTATCAGGGATGACATTGAAACAAACTTGGGAAGGCCTGAACCGTGCTTTCAACAGTGCCTTGAGTCGACGAAAAAAGAAGACATCTGGTAGCGGCCATGGTAACGATAAGCCATGGAAATTCGAAACATCGATGAGTTTTTTGAAAGCCGTCAAAGAGAAAAGGAACACTAAATCCAGTCTGGAGGAGAGTGACGATTCTGGAGGTGACGAGAATTCGAGTAATTCGAGAGGGATGTTGGAACAGGCCATGGATGAGTCGGACATTTATGACGTCGCTGATGATGACGAGGACAACTTCGCTCTATCGACGTCATTCAAACCCATTCCCCTACAACCCCGTTCAAAAAGCAGGGCTTCTAAAAGGAAGGCAACCGATGATGCGCATGACGACGCACGAGCTGGATCTTACAAAGATAGGACCCAACGTATGGAAGAAAAACAAAAATCCCCTAGACTCAAGTTCTTTGAGTCAATAATGCCACAGGTTGATGAAATGACAGATGATTGTTTTTTGGACTTCCAGGTAGAAGTTCTGAGCACTCTCAAACGTTTCCGACATCATATGATCCTGACCCCGAACGCTTGAATGACAGTCGCCCCATGACCCCAGCAACATGGTCAACGCCAACGTCAAGTCGACTGAGATACACCATCACCCGCACCATCAACTCCCTATCCCATGCAGGGAGGATATCTTCCTCCCACACGACCAGCGCAGCAATCCTATTATCAGTTTTTACTTTGAATGAGATTTAATTGGAATGTACCATTTTTGTCACAAGAAAGCTATAAATTGAGTATATGAATAAAAAGAAACTGACCCAACTCCACTTAGGGTCAATTTGGGTAAATCAATAAAAACTGATTATCTTTAATTTGTTTAAAGGACAAGTCCACTTTCATATACATAAGGATTGAGAGAATGCAGCAATATTAGTAGAACGGTTGAACACATCAGTGAAAGTTTGAGGAAAATCAGACAATCCGTTCAAAAGATATGAATTGTTGAAGTATCTGTGCAGCCACTGCTGGATGAGAAGACTACTACAGTGTATGATATCACATGCGTACAACGATATACAATTTGTAAGGAGAATAAAAAGAGAAGTTCACAAAACTGTAATTTTTGAATAAAGTGCACATTTCTTCGACTTGTTACTGACGTATATTAAGGGTAATATTATTCCCCCTGCCTTCTGAAAGAGAGAAGTTGATTGTTCTTTCATTATGCGAGAAAAATGGAAATATGTTGAATTTTCTTTATTCTTTCTTTATATCGTTGTACTCATGTGACATCACAAGCCATAGTAGTCTCCTCATCCAGTCGCGACTGAGCAGAAACTTTCAAAATTCATAACTTTTGAACGGATTGTCCGATTTTCCTCAAACTCTCACTGATGTGTTCTAATATTGCTGTATTCACTAAACCCACATTTCTATGAAGGTGAACTTGTCCTTGAGTAACATTATATTTGATCATGATACACAATACTGCATCAGAATATCAGTCTAAGGCTTAATTTTGTTAAGTGCAAATCCAAACCAAAATTTGCATCATTTCATAAACGAGATAATTTTTTTCCCAACAAAATGGTACAAATATCATGAAAATCAGATGAGAAATAAGGAAGTTATGAATTTTTCAATTTTCTTGACTAGTCGAGAATATTCATTTGAGTGAAGTGGTGATGTCATACCCTCACAATTTAAAACACATGTCATATAAATTATGGAATTGTGGAAAATACCATTTCTTGGCAGATGCAGGTAAAAGTATATCCCTGTATCAAAAAATGTCGGAATAGATACAGTGCACTCCCGTTATAACGAAATGCTCGGGACCGGCAGTGTCCTTTCGTTATAACGAAATTTCGTTATAACCGAACAAACACAATATATAACAAAAACAAGGAAACCACGCATAGTACATGTATTATATTCTGTTTGTTGAATACTCATTGTACACTGGAAAGCAATGTGAAATGGGATGGTATACCTTTCTAATTTCGTTTAAATATTACATTTAAAACTGTGCGTGACACACGGAGCAAACACACGGTGATGTGAAGCGTTATCCCATGCAGAGACGCTATAAAAATGCTTGTTCCGGTACGTACTATATATTTGAAAGCGATCCGCATTTCGTTATATTGAAGCACATTTCTTTTTTTTTTTTTCTTTCTTTCTCAGTGGGGCTCGGAAAAGACTTCGTTATAACGAAAATTTCGCTATAACCGTGTTCGTTATAAGCGAATTTTGTATCATGAATTTTAATGGCGATAATTTTGGGACCAGAAGTTTTACTTCGCTATAACGAAATTTCGTTACAACCGTGTTCGATGTAACGGGAGTGCACTGTATAATATAGAACAACGGATTAATTTCAGTTTACGTAGAAATGAGATTTTGTCATTTTCTGTAATTGAAATATATAGAAAATTGTGAGGGTGTGACGTCATCACCTCACTCTATTGAATATTCACAAGGACTGGTAAAGAAATGTTTTCCAAATATTTGGGAAATTTCAAAATGTCATAACTTAATTTTTTATCCGATTTTCATCATTTTTGTACCATCAATATTTTTGTTTGGAATATTTTTTCTCTTTCTTATTAAATTCGGTTATTTTGGCCTGGACTTCTCCTTTAACCGTAAAATTTCAATTACTCATAATGAGTTGTGTCGACTTTGCATTCATATTGAAGGTTGGTATACATGTTTATAATAAACCAGTAGTTCTGCTATGTAGCACCACAACTTATCGAGCATTTTACGTGTATTCATTTGTGTGTACGTGGGGTAATTCTGTGTTTGAGTTTGTGTGCAGGCAAAACATGTATGTGTGTGTGCGTGTGATGTGGATAGTGGTGATGTGACTGTTATATGCATTTGCACATAAGAAGAGCCCCTATATGTAAGCAACGATTTCCCACATTTAACTCAATTTGGCCAAACATTGGTGTTAGGTCGATTTTGTATTCAGGTACCCGATTGATATTTGTTTCACTCACCTGATTGTCAAAACAGTCTCCTGATGTCGGTTTCCTCAAGTTAGATCCAATGGGACGGATGTGGCCCAAAATCAGGTCTTTTAAACCTTTGTAGCTGCATCGCATGTAGGCCCTAGTTGAAAAACACTTTCTCTTCAGGGTGATCTAGCAGGTTCTGAAATGTTGTGTGGAACTCCCCCAACGCAAGTCGCATTTGGAAGTGCTGATGTCGTACCCATACCGTTCTTTTCTTTTTCTTCTTTCTTTTTTTTTTCCTCACAATGTGCCTCCTCATTCAGCCTCGGCCAGTAGGAGAAGAGCCAGATCCTCTTCGTCTGAGGTATCAATTTTGACGGCGCCAAAATTATTCAAAGTAGGACACGCGTGCTACCTTAATGTGACCCGCACTGCCCGTATAGCGTATAGCGAATAACGAATATCGAATATCGAATACCTTATAATTATTTTATCGTATACCGGACACTTCTATTTTGACCCCAGCCTAAAACAGTTCTCAGTAAAGAAACACCAGCAGCGTAACATACACATTTTTATCCATACATGTATACACACACAACAGGCAGACGGACAGACACACACACACATTCACACAAGTCACGTGAACACACAATTAGAAAAATGGTGCGATTTACGTACGTAAAAGGCTTCAGAAGAACAAGGCACATATGACGTCACTAATCCTCAGAGGGAAGGGGGGGGGGTCTGTAGCCCTCCTTGTGTGTGTGTGTATGTGTGTGTTTTGTTAAAAAGTATTCAGGGAAAACAAGAAAAAAATGTTACACCCTATTAAAAAGGACTGGGCCATTTTCATGCCTAGGAAGACATGGGGGGGGGGGGGAGTTAGGTGATTCAACCCCCCACCCCAAGATCTTAATCAGCCCCCAGTCTTTTGTAGGGTTAAAGCCTTAAAGGGACTGCACAGTAGGCCTACTGGTTGAGGTGAGGATTCAGCTTGTAACGTTTTGCGACATGTTTAGAAACCACTCTGTGAAAATGTTAAAGAGCATACACTTATTCTAAGGGGAATCAAAAGTTTATTTCGGGTAAAATCGGGTTTGAAATGACTGAGATCTATGAAAATAAGGTAAAACAAAGAGATCATAATAAAGTCGTGGCCTGTCAATTTTATTAGAACCGTTTTCTTTTTTTTTTATGTTGGCCATTTCAAGACCAATTTTCATCAACTAAACAGTGAATCCTGCTTGAAATTACATGCTCTTTCATATTTCATAAGAGGTTTTTCATTATCTCACACAAAAAAAAAATGCTATAAACCTGAATCCTCACCTCAACCACTCTACAGTCCTTTTGATTATTAAGTATAGCTTTAGAGTAATAGCCCAGCAAAAACAGAAATCTCAATAAAAGAAAGCTATACCATCGTTCCTGGACTACGATAATCATAAATTGATTATTTGAATATCTCCCTTCCTGTTGTATATGCAACATGGGAAAGACCATTATAAAAGAATAGATGGAAATGGTCTTTCTGCTGATACCATTGTCTGATTTCTTGCACGGGTTTATTCAGTATGTCATCATTAGTGTGTTCGATAACAAAGAAACAAAGTACAGTGTATAAAGGCTACGATAATATGCATGGCTACACCAGGGGGGCATTTCATGAAGGAACTTGTCGGACAAAATGTCCGACAAGTCAATTATATCCGACAAGTTCAGAATAATCAGCCAATCAGACTAAAGAATTTCTCAAAACTTGTCGGATATAATTGACTTGTCAGATATTTTATCCCACAAGTTCCTTCATGAAATGCCCCCAGGTGGCAATTTCGCTTTCAGAAATCAATTCGTCAACATCAAAGTCATTCTATATTTTTATGAATATACTATAATCATCATAATGATAGGATGGAAATCTAATCGCAATCGATGAGTAACCAAAACATACACACAAATTTTATGCCAAGACTATAACATTATAAAGATGCATTTATTTCACCACCTTTCACCACAGTCTTCACTCTCACGTAATTATGACAATGTCATGGTTGCGAGTTTTATCACATTATCGTGAAAAAAATTCTGACATTGCAAAAGTCTGTAAAATTCTAATTATTACGAACGGATTTTACTGTAATCTTGTACATGCTTATTATGATCTCAATTAAATTCTTAATTGTTTCTCCTTTCTCCTATCCTATTTCTACGCAAGTCACCCCTTCCTCCTATTTTCCTATATGTATTAGGCATTATTACGTAAGAGAGCTGCCTGCAAATCAAGCAACGCTTAAGCTGTAGCCCCTCTGTATTATTCATTGTATCGCTGATATGTTTTGTTGTACATTTTAACTTAGCAATGAAGACTGGATTGCTGTATATTGTAAAGGCAATGAAGAAACATACTTTGTTGACAAGTAACAAGTAATGTTTATTTATGTATGGCACCAACAATTTATACATGTGTATGTATATACACACGGGCAATGATAATACAGGAACCAATAACTCAAATCAAATCAAATCAAAAATTTTATTCAATTTTACCCTAGATATACTGATCACAGATTTACTTAAATCAGAATACGTGATGAGAAACAGCAAGAATGAAAACCCCATCAACCCATATAGGCCTACATGGAACCTTTACAGTTTTTTGTTTTTTTTTTGATGAATTTTATGTTTTCCTTTCACCCTCTATGCTGATTTTGAGATTTAGATTCTAATCTGTGTAAATACAAAACTCTTCGTTCCTTTGATCTATAATGTACGAATGTGAAAATTTATTAGTCTGCTGCAACTTTTCCACCTGTCAATCTTTAAATTAATTCAAAGATTGTAAGCCTTATGAATTAAGGGTCGAGTTCATGAGAATGTTTAAGAAATTCATAATCATTATTATAGAAAGGAAAATCCCACACGTTCCCCAGTATACAGTAAATTTCACTTTCAGTGTTTTCAATAACATAACTATAATTATTTTCAGTATTATACTTGCAATTTGATTGTACATATAAATCAAACACTCGTAGTATCGTGATTCCCATTAAAGGAGACCTCCGGATGATTTCCAGATTTTTACATTTGAACAACTATAGATTAGTTATACTGAGGACGGAGTTTCAGAATTTGTGATAATTGGGATGAAGAATAAGAATATTTTCAAAATTTAAAACAAATTGCAATGAACAAGGATGATGACATGGCAGAGTCACCATAAGAATGCATGAGTTGGGGCTCGTGGAAGCAGAACAAAAGAAGAAGGCATGCATACACTGTAGATTATACACAGGTGAACTCGCAAGCAAGCGGTATTGTAATGAAATTACACTGCTACATTTCTGAAATATGTGAACCTCCTATGTCATCATCCTTGTTCAGTGTAATTTGTTTAAAGTTTTTCATAGTATTGTTTTTCTGCTCAAGAACCACAATAAATTCCACAAATCTATACATGGAGTTGTCGATTTATGTACTACATGATGTGACATGAAAATCATCTGGAATGTCCCTTTAATATGAATTTCATTATTTGCGAATCATGACGTCCTACATGTTCATCATGTCACGTGGTGGTCGGAGATAAACGCTCACGTGGTTGGTAAACGACTAGTGGCAAAACTACGCGAGACGCATAGAGCGGCCGATGGCTTGTTACAATCATTCACAATACTATTGATCACGGTCGTTGCTGATGATACCGGGAGATACTGAAAATGTGAAGGCGCGGTTTCAGGCGAGGGAACGTTCCACTTAACCCTAACTAGGCCGGGGGGGGGGGGGGGGGGGGGGGGCCTCCGAGGGCCCCCTCCCCCCTCGACGTTCCGCGCGATGTATCGCTAACGCGAAAAGCTATCGCCGCGACGTTTCATGACTTTTTCCTTTCAAGTCTCCCGCATCTTTTGACAACAAATTTGCGATGCCTGGGCGCGCGGTTTCGAAGTTGCGCATAAATATGTATGCGCATGTCAGACCAAAAATTGCTCAAAAACGTGAATTTGTGTACAATTTCAATGCAAACTGTGCTTACAGGCAAATTTCACAAAAGCATGATTATTTGGGGGTTTTATTGATTAAAATCAATTATTAATATATTTTCTTGTTCGGAACAATGTCGCAAACAAGTTTCATTGAAAAAACAATGAAAAACATAAAGTCGAAAAAACAAAGAAATACATAAGAAATTAAAAAAACAATAAAATACTTAAGAAATTTTTTCTGATGGCACAATTTTTTTCTCTTATATTTGCTCAGGACACTAAAAAGAATATTTACACAAAAAATGTGCCCATTTTGAGCTTTATTTAGTGATTTATACCAAATTGTCTGATTTCATGCATCATCACGCATAAATTAGCATAATTTAGCATAATTGATATTTTTTTTTAATTCAACTTCATGGTACTTTAGATTACATCATAGGCAATGTGTGTGCCAATTTTCGTCGCGATCGCGCGGTCGACGGCCGAGATCTGGAGGGGGGGGGGGGGGGGGGGGGGGGGCCTGGGAGCCCCCCCCCCCCCCCCCCCCCCCCCCGGCTCTATATGATCTTCCTAAATAGCCCGGCCTAGTTAGGGTTAATAAATGAAATAATATCAAATGAAGTAAAATGTCGCAGGACGGTCGGGTCCCATATGGGTCCGCTGAAGATTTGTGGCCGCTGCTAGTCGTTGAAAATCATGCCGAAGTTTTGCGCGTTTTCTACCAAAGCGTGAAAGCGCGATTAAACGGAAAGTCCTGCGCGACGTTATGACCTACTGATGTTTTATATCAGCTGATGGGGCCTGTTGGAAAGTGGAAATCACTCCGTCGTCGGCCGCGATACATCTACTCTCATCTTCATAATAGCTATAATGTCTCTCAGAGGGCTTTCTGGGAATGATAGAATCGCTTCTGCTGGATGCGAAGAGTCTCCTTGAGCTGTTTGTATTCTGCAGCCGTGTACTGGCGGCAAGGCTTCGTCTGTTGAACACAACCGTGTATAGAATAGAAGAAAACAACATCACATCATCATCAAGCAAACTATGAGCACAGACGTGTAGAATTTATGCAATTTGATTCCCCCCCCCTTTTTTTTCATGAGGGGACTGCACACAACAAGCTCCGCTTTTTAGCAGTCCCCTCCATTTCCAACAAGTTTATTTCTCAGTTTGCCATAATGATACAGCTTTTTGTATCTTTGTTAATAATACCCGTTCGTTTATTACATGTTTTTGATTTCATCACTTTGTTATACTGATTTCGTGACATTATTATGTATAAGCGAACATTTTATTGTTTCCTTAATTTGTTGAAAATGAAATAAAATCAACTTGAACTTGAAGAATATAGAAAGAAAATGACAAAAGATCATTATAAAGCTAAGTATACTGCATTGTCAGTATCATTATCATAATTGGTGTCATTATCACTATATAGTTTTGTATTCATCATTATCATCTATAGTTGGTATTAATTTTCCAAGAAAGTCACAAGACACAATATCAAAATATTTCACTCGTAGAGAAAACCAAGATTATCATACTCTTGATAGTTGATGGCTCGGTGTGACAGAGATGGCCAGCATTTAAATCGTTTTAAAGACCATGGCCAGCAAAAAGGAATCTTTCATTCTTCTCCCTCAACTTTCTCTGAATTTGATACAAACAGATATCCTTGTATTCTCATGATCATCTCTTTTTGAAATGGCTGAGATATCAAAAAGCAAAGTAAAACAAAGTGGTTCTAATAAAAGGTGGGTTCCACCTTTTATTAGGATTTATTTGGAGAGTTTGTTTGCAAAAACCGATAAGTCCATATTTGCGAAATGGAGATATTTGCGATTAAAGGTCAAGAAAAATAAAGAAAATAATAAGAAAATTTTTGCTTCTTTTGACCATAACTTCAAAAATGTACCTATATGTGTAGTGACCAATATATCATTTAAAAGATATTATTTTGTACTTTATATTACAGAGACCGTATCTCAAAATCTTCAAAAATGGACTTATCGGTTTTTGCAAACAAACTCTTCATTTATTGTTGTTTGTGTTTTTTTTTATCTCATTGATTTAAAAAAGCAATTTTCATCAATACATTTTGGACACCTCTACATTCTTTAATTAATCCTAAGTGGTTAGTTTCATCCCACAAAAACTTACAATCTGAACCCCCGTTTCAGCCAAAACTCCTTAGGGTATTGCCAGCCTTTGTCATTTCATATTCTAATGGTAAAATTATTATGCAATCCAAGTGTTCTGAGAATGCACACTAACCTTCTGTATGTCGCTGAATTTTCGGTACGCAAGACACATGGGATTCTGGCTGACACTCTCAGTCCGTGTTGGTGACCCGATTCCATCATTAAACTTCAGCTTCCGGTAGAGGTCAATATCACTTGGGTTTCTCTTTCCATCAGCATCGACCAAGTACAGGGTTGGTAGTAACCGCGAGAGGGCGCTTTCGTCGGGACTGGTTGGATGTAACGAAATAAGAACAATTTGAGAGGTAAAGTTGTATAATCATACGTATTTGCATTCCACGTTCATGCCCACGATAGATGCCAGCGTTGCCAGATGGTGATTTCAGTAACCAAAAAGGGTGAAAGTTATTGACATTGACAGCATAACTTGCATGTTTCTGAGACTAACAAAGACATAGGCCTAATTATGTCTGTGATATCAATGTGACTAACAAAAGACATGGCGAGGGAACATGCAAGTTATGCTGAGTCGAGGCATTGGGGAAGGTTCATTCCAATGTCTTTTGTTAAACATTTGGTGGTACTTGAGCAATGATTGACAGATGAGGTCACACTCTAAACAGGAATATTGGTTTGGAAGGATTTTTTTGTGGCCATATCCAAATAATCTGAAGAAAAAAATATAAGAAAATTAGTTAAAATCATATTCAATGTTCGTTTCACCGCAAAAAAAAAAAAAATGATGTTGAGGGTATTATAAATCAACACAAATAAACATGCATTAATAGTATTTCAGGAAACCTTTAATGCGTTTATAATAGCATGTTCCTAAATGCCTTTTGTGCAGAACGTCCTCTTTGACTGTTCGACATGATACTCAAAGTAAAAACGTTCACAATGTACCGTCCGGTTCATTGTTGAACGTCTCTTACTTCACTCTTGCTGACCTGAATACTGTTGAAAGAAGCATTCTGCTACCAAGCGGAACGAAAAAGATCTCGAAAAAATAGAAGCAAATCTGACGTTGAAAATAAAAATGTCAGATGCATTAATGAGATTTCACACAATCTGATCTGGTATCATATATTTCTAATACTCTTTATGCTCAAAAAGAAAAGTTAAGCGCTGGTACTATAATAAAATTAACAACAGCCTTCCGATTTGAAGTTTCTTTTCCATGAAAAAATAAATAAATAAATATATATATATATATATATATATATATATATATATATATAATATATATTATGTATATCCATTGCGACCTCGTGTGTCTTGACCACCTCGGAAGGACAAGAAAGTCAAAAACGTACAGGATCTTGCTTAATTTGAAAATCATGCGCGTTGACGTAAAACTCATTTTGTAATAGCAAATAAAATTAATTGCTTAATAGTTCTTGCAAATTTTATTCTTGTAGAAATAGTACTGTATACTTAAAGTAAAAAGGAGATGTAGGCATAATCGGTTTTCATGCGTTTTCATATCAACTCGATTGTAGAAGAAGACCACAACAACAACAACAAATCGTGAGCTCTCTTCATTACGTAAGTATAATCTTTTAAGAGGGATTTAAAGAAAACAAAATACATGTACAATTACCTTTCTCGTTCACGAGTGTCCCCTTCAGCAAAATCTCGGCTACTGTAACCTAGCACTTGCTTCTGGTACTGGTCCATTAGATGTCGCCGAATGCGGTGCGTTGGTGACGATTCCGCCGCGCTCCTTCCGGGCGGGAGCTCCCTAGCCTCGTCGAGAAAGCGAGGTAGCGTGGAGTTGATGTGACGGGAATCGCGACCGATGTAGCGGCCCGCGTCGAACTGCTTTGTGTCTTCGATGACCTGGACAATGACGACGGTGCGGTGGTAAGAATGGAAAGCACAAACAGGCAGCATGAATAGGAATAAATCTTTCACATCTCTTATCAGAAATTATACTTTTGAACATTATATGACGTGCACTCAGGGCTGCGTATTTCAACTGCGCGATTCTCTTCCACGTCTATTTCATGCTTGGCTATAAGTGACTATCAAAACCCGGCCTCTGTCAGCTGTCTGTAGACGCTGCCAAAAACAGTGCGTTCGAAAATACAATAGCGAAAGCCGACAAGTTAATATACAATAAAGATACTTTTCCATGCTTCTACTCATTTCGTATGACACTTGCACAAAGAGAAGAAGAAGAAAAGAATGCCACTCTTAACCCTAACTAGGCCTCGGAGCCCCCCCCCCCCCCCCTTCGACGTTCCGCGCAATGTATCGCTAACGCGAAAAGCTATCGCCGCGACGTTTCATGACTTTTTTCTTTCGAGTCTCACGCATCTTTTGACACCAAATTTGCGATGCCCGGGCGCCCGGTTCCGAAGTTGCGCATGGATATGTACGTGCATGTCAGACCAAAAATTGCTCGAAAACGTGAATTCGTGTACAATTTCAATGCAAACTGTGCTTACAGGCAAATTTCATAAAAGCATGTTTATTTGGGGGTTTTATTGATTAAAATCAATTAATAACATATTTTCTTGTTTGGAACAATGTCGCGGACAAGTTTCATCGAAAAAAACAATGAAAAACGTAAAGTCGAAAAAAACAAAGAAATACATAAGACATTCAAAAAACAATGAAAATACTTTTTTTTCTGATGGCACAATTTTTTCTCTTATATTTGCTCAGGACACTTATAAGAATATCTACACAAAAAATTTGCCCATTTTGAGCTTCATTTAGTGATTTATACCAAATTATCTGATTTCATGCATCATTATGCATAAATTTGCATAATTTAGCATAAATGACTTTTTTAAAATTTAACTTTGTGGTACTTTAGATTACATCATAGGCAATGTGTGTGCCAATTTTCGTCGCGATTGCGCTGTCAATGGCCAAGATCTGGAGGGGGGCCTGGGAGCCCCCCCCCCCCCCCGGCTCTATGATCTACCTAAATAGCCCGGCCTAATTAGGGTTAAAAGCTCTGTGACGTATACTTAAAAGGACAATGTGATTATTATGACGCGATGACCCATTCAGCATAAATTACCTTCTTTAAAAACTTCTTGATGTCGCTCCTCACACTAAGGAATGTCTCGTACGTCAGCTGACGGAGGTCATTCTTGTCCAGCAAAGATGCCAGCTGAGAGGAGAGAGCTGCGGTGTGCTGGAATCGGTTGTCATGGAAACCCCTCCTTGAGGTATTGATCCGGGCCTCGTCTTTAACACAGGCACCACCAGCTTCATCTTCTCCTCGCTCCAAGTCGCTGCTCGAGATGGTATCACTCTCCTCATCCAGGTTACCATCAACTTCTTCGGGTTGGTTATCATCCTCGTTGTCATGGTGACGAGAAGTTTCCTCATCTTTTGCCGTCCCCACCGTAGCCGGTGGAAGCCGATCGCGCACTGTTTGTCTAGTCGCAGCCGACATAAAAGGGGTATTCGGCCTGTCCACTCTGCCGTTGTTTGCAAGTAGTTTGGGAAGTTTGACGCTGGAATCTACTGTTGTTGTGGTCAACTCGCTCTGAATTATCTCACCAGAATCACCACCTCGTCTTATTGTTCGGTCATTCGCTTCCGAATTTTCCTGGAGCTCGCTCTCCACTTGGTTTTCACGGTCGGATGTTATCCTTGCTTTGCCTTTGTTTGCTTCATCACTGGGAGAAGTTCTCCACTTAGTCTTATTTCCAGAACCTTTCATCTTTGATTCCCTTTCATGAGGCACGTCCTTAGTCTCAGGTCCATTCGTTTCTTGCGGGAGGTTCCATTTGATTCTCTGCTCATGGCCAGTTTCGTTTGTTCTTTTCTTTGCTCCCTGAGAATCACCCCTCGGATCAACGCCATCGGAATCAGATTTTGTCACATCAGTTGCGACTTCCTTCCGTGTAGTTTCACAGACGACAGAGTGATGTGCATTGCTAGCTGTATGTCGTGGATAAACATCTTGTCCACTTTCCAAAATTTCCTCTCTATACCCTGGTAAAGAGGCTGACTTTGGGTTTAAGGTCCTTATGCCACCAGGGTTCGGCGCTGTGTCCAGTGCTTCTCGCAGATCCGCGCGTTTTGTCCGTCGAGGCATTGCGCGGGTTCTTTCCCTAGCTCCTTTTACCTTCTGATATGAGAACGATCGTGCACCCGCGTGGTTTGTGTGTGCGTCGGTGAACGTACGTGCATTATGGGACTTCACAATGGGAAAGACTGAGTCCGTTTCGCTGCGCCGGGCCCCACTGTCTATCAGCTTCTCCAGAATGTGGTGGTAAAGTGGTATCTGCATCAGTGAAAAGTGTTGAATAGCATTGTTTGAAATACTGGTATAGTCTTGTACATTCGTTATACGGGAATCATATTGAATAGCATTGTTTGAAACACTGGTATAGTCTTGTACGTTCGTGATACTGGAACCATCTTTGTTTGACAAACTTATTAAGAATTTTGTTTTAAACAAGTGTCAATTTTGAGCTGCTATTCAGTGAATTTGTCTATATTATTTTGAAAATGAAAACAAGACAAAAAAAAATCAGCAACTATACTTTGAATGGCAGTTTTTATCGCGACTTAAAAGTAAAAAGTTGAACCCAACACAACCGAATACAAAAACGCAGTTATGAACACACGCAACAAATACACATACGTATAATAATTGATGTGGTCTATGTATGTGGTCTATGTGGAACACACACAAGAAATACACATACGTATAATACTTAATGTGGTCTATGCATTGTGCATTATCATTGTTTGCAAATGACATGCCCCAACTTTTTGCTATATAAGTGCTGACGAGGTGATGTACACAAAAGTTTCATAGCAAGCATGGACATAACAATGTCCAATCGTTCCAAAGTCGACATGATGTCTACACTCTTAGAGATATCGAGGTATAGTCTTAAATTGTGGCTGTCACATTTCGAGTATTTAATGGATTAACCGCGATCGTACCGTATCGATACGTGATACCGATAGAATCCTTCCTTATCAGATGTTTTACTTATTCGACCACCCAACACGCTCCAACAAACCTCTGTTTTGCTCAATCGCTCCAGTCGATTTTCCAGCTTGTACACGACAGTCAAGCGCAGGTTCTCCACCGTCTGCGCATGTCTTCGCATGACGAGCTTGTGAAAGCTGCGCGCTTCCATCTCGTAGGTGTGAACGGGCTCGATGCACGTTATGGTGTGGGTGTGTTCAGATAGGCCGCATAGAGCTTCGATATCCCCTAAATAAGTAGATTTGAGAGAGAATATCGACCATGACCGTGTGACTATACTACGTGATACATGTAATATCGATACGTGAGTCAATCGTTTCAAGTG
Organism: Diadema setosum; assembly: GCA_033980235.1. Lineage (NCBI taxonomy): Eukaryota > Metazoa > Echinodermata > Echinoidea > Diadematoida > Diadematidae > Diadema > Diadema setosum. Next base: position 9,558,385 of record CM067065.1, on the reverse strand, counting down.
TAATTGGGAATGATATAATTAGGTAAACACCCACGACAGCGCCAACCAAAGTAGAGTGAATGTAATAATAAACATTTTCTATGTTATGCTTTATTATCATATCATGTTATATCATATTGTATTGTATTACATCTCATGTTATAATATCATATTGTATATTATACGTACATGACGTACATTATAATTATGAACATGAAATGTTTAAGTGACATGCGTGATTTAACATCGCCCTCTCACGAATCTGGGTCTGTGCGCCTTGAAATTATTGTTCACTTACCAACAATGGCTCTTTCCCCAATTAGACACACTTCTATGGAAGAGTTTTTCCGCGCAGAGTTGGATCGCTTCCTATATGTAAAGAACAAAAACAAAATGAGTTAGAAACTTGTCAGACAAGTACAAAACAAACAAACAATATCATATGTGAATAAACAAACACAAATACCAACGAACAAAACGCTTCGTCAAAGCATGCAACATAAGTGACTCGACTTTATTCACATCTAAGCATTTTTTTTTTAACTTTCCAATTTAAGTTTTCCAACGTCTCAAAGTTTAAGTACTTGTATATTTAGTTTTTGTCACTTTTTTTTTCTGTCAAAAATCCACGATGGGGCCACGTGTCAGAAAGTGCTGCCGACAACTAGAACATTACAGGGCGCATTTAAGCTAATGCAATCATTTTGGTTTCACATAAAGTGTGAGGTGCATGCCACGCTGGGTTGTTCATCAAAACCACATGAGGTTAAGTTAAAACACATAACACGCGTCACGAAAACACAACTCCAGTCAGTTAGAAGTGTTTGTTTATGGGTTTGTTTGTTTGCTTGTTTGTTTTGTTTCTGGTAAAAAGTCGGACAAGATGATCTGTCGTAAAGACATCAAAACTTTTGTCTTTTGCGGATTAGTTATGAACAAAACATAGCATTGTCCAACAGTTTGTCCTACATAATTTTTCAGTCACATTATTTCTCAGTATAATTATTTCGATTTCACGCATTTCCAGAGTAATGTGGCGATTGATATACACCATTTTTCCCTCCTACATGTGTTTCATAGAAGTACTGAATGTCTTGCCATGTTTGCAACAGAAAATGAGTATCTGCCAATTAGTCTGGGTGCCAAAGCCACTTTTTTGGGCCTAACCTTGTGTTACCGTCCACCCAATGTTTTTTGATGGTTTCACCCTATTTCGGGGGTGCTGAATCCGAATCTAGATGATGCAACTCTTGCATCCTTGAGGGTTTTGAGGTATTCAAGATGGCCGCCAAAATGGCCGCCCAAACCGGAAATTCCCATGTATTTCCTTCTAAATGGTGAGAAATTGAAAACAATTGATTGTTTTACCCTATTTCGAGGGTGCTGAATCCGAATCTGGATGGTGCAACTCTTCCATCCTTGAGGATTTTGAGATATTCAAGATGGCCGCCAAAATGGCCGCCCAAATCGGAAATTCCCATGAATTTCCTTCTAAATGGTGAGAAATTGAAAACAATTGATGGTTTCTACCCTATTTCGAGAGTGCTGAATCCAAATCTTGATGGTGCAACTTTTGCATCCTTGAGGGTTTTGAGATATTAAAGATGGCCGTCAAAATGGCCGCCGAAATGGCCGCCAATTAAAACCTGAAATTCCGATGTATTTCCTTCTAAATGGTGAGAAATTGCAAACATTTGGTGGTTTCTGCCCTGTTTGGAGGGTGCTGAATCCGAATCTGGGCGATGCAACTATTGCATCCTTGAGGATTTTGAGATATTAAAGATGGCCTCAAGAATGGCCGCCAAAACCGGAAATTCCCACGTATTTCATTTTAATGGTTCAAATTTGAGAACAATTGATGGTTCTATGATATTTCGATTTTAAAATGGCCGCCAAAACCGGAAATTTCCACGTATTTCAATTTTCATGGTTCATAATTGAGAACAGTTTTATTGATGATTCTACCCTATTTCGATCACTGTGCTGAATGCGAATCTGGACGATGCAACCCTTGCATCATTGAGAGTTTGGAGATATTCCAGATAGCCGCCAAAATTTTCGCCAGAATGGTGAGAAATTGATAACAATTGACGGCTTTAACCTATTTTTTTTTTCTGAAAGATTTCAGGTTTTTGTCAATGGCAAAATCTAAACCCAACTATACTCTGCTGATAAACGAACGCATATTGTAGTTGGTTCTTTCATCCCAGTTTGAACTTGCTGTACAGTGAAACCAGTTCTACCGGATATCTTGGAGCGATACAGCTGTGCCAGCAATGAATCCTGCAAGACTACAGATGCGGTTGAATATTTGCAAGATTACACTGTTTCATCTACATATCATGGATTTGTTTTGAACACTAACAATCAGTGGACAAGACATGCCCATCTCGATCATATTGTGATAGTGATGTAGAGAAGTTTACTGAGATTCCCAACATTACCTGTCTTAATCCATGAACAGTTTTAATCGTTTCATCCATGGACACTCACATTGGTTAATTGGTCTACGTTGGTGGTCTTGATGATATTGTTGAAGACACGAGTTGGACATTTTTATAGTTATGCTTCAATCTTTTTTTCGATATGATGTAATATCATATAATTATATATATATAGGGCGACAAACCTCATATCTACAAAATGTCACATGTTCAGTAGAGAAAAACAAAAACATACACAAAACGCAAACAAACATGGCAGCCAAAGCACTATAACAATGAGAGAACCTTTCCTTTGACATGCCTTGGTATCTTCATTTTTGGGGTAGGATAGCCAAGGTTTGGACAGGACATCATTAACTGATTATTTTACTGTTTATTCAAAAAAGTCATTTTCACCAAAATTTCAGATACAAGGTCTTGTCGCCCAAGCGACGATATCATAATTATTATGCACGCGAGGGGATTGAAAATCACATGGAACGAGACGTAAAAACAAACAAACGACAACATGTAAGGTAATAGTTGATAGTCCAGTAACCACGCAGAGTGCTTTTGAAATTACCCTATTATAGTGGTCATGGATGCAACCATTTCTAGTGACGTAATCAGAATATGTTTCATAAGAGTACGCGGCGAGACTCAAGAATACAAGACAAATTTCAACACCAAATACCAGCAGGCTATAATTACATATTACTCTTATAGCCCAAAAGGATTAGCTTCACATCAGTCTGTGGAGCCCTTATTGGTTACCACAAGCATTACTTTATAGCAATTGTGCATAAAGCAATTCTTAATCGTAACTTTGTGTTTGTACGTTTCAGTATGATGTCAATATCATTTTTTGTTTTTTTTTACATTACGTGTTAAAGTTCCGTTTGAGACATATCGGAATATCTCAGTATATTACAATACCATTGTGACAGTTATTTTGGATGCACTTAATTGTTGGATGATCTGACAAATTTTGCTCAACCGAGTTGAATTCAAGAATACGGATTTTTGCTTTTCACCTTTGGTTTAATCCCTCGCTTCATGTTACAGCACAATATTTTACAATTTATAAGAAAATATTAAGAAATTTCCGTTTATACAGGACATTTGTAAATATCTCAAAACCTTCAGCACCCTAGAAATGGGGTAAGACCATCAATTCATTTTCAAATTTTTACCATTTAGAAAAAATATTAACATTGGAATTTCAATTTCTGTCAATGATTCTGACTGTCATCTTGGACATCTCTAAAACCTAAAGAATGCAAAAATTGCGACAACAAAATGTTGAGGGTGCTGAACAGGGTCTCAAAAATTTCACTATCGACAGTTATTTTGGCGGTCATCTTGGAATTCTCAAATTCCCCCCAAAAAAACAAGAGTTGCATCAACCAGGTTCGGATTCAGCACCCTCAAAATAAGGTAAAACCACCAATTGTTTTCAATTTTACACCATTTAGAAGGAAATAGGGGGCCTACATGGGAATTTCTGTTTTTGACGGCCATTTTGGCGGCCATCTTTATCATCTCAAAACCATTAAGGATGCAAGAGCTGTATCCTGCAGCTTCAAATTCAGCAAACTCAAAATAGGGTGAAACCATCAATTGTTTTCAATTTTACACCATTTAGAAGGAAAAAGGGGGTCTACATGTGAATTTCCATTTTTGACGGTCATTTTGGTGATCATCTTTATTATCTCAAAACCCTTAATGATACAAGAGTTTTATCACGATTCTGATCCAGCACCCTCAAACTAGAGTAAAACCATCAATAGTTTTCAATTTCTCACCATTTAGAAGGAAATACATGTGAATTTCCGTTTTTGGCGGCCATTTTGGCGGCCATCTTGTATATCTCAGAGCCCTTAACGATGCAAAAGTTGCATTATCCAGATTCGGATTTAGCACCGTCGAAATAGCTTAGAACTTTCAATTGTTTTCAATTATTCACCATTAAGAAGGAAATACATAGGAATTTCCGGTTTGGGCGGCCATTTTTGTGGCCGTCTTGAATATCTTAAAATTATCAAGGATGCAAGAGTCTCATCAGCCAGATTCTGATTCAGCACCCTTGAAATAGGGTAGAATAATCAATTGCTTTCAATTACTCACCATTTAGAAAGAAATACATAGGAATTTCCTGTTTTGGCGGCCATTTTGGCGGCCATTTTGAATATCTAAAAATCCTCAAGGATGCAAGATTTGCCCCATCCTGATTTGGATTCAGCACCCTCGAAATAGGGTAAAATGATCAATTGTTTTCAATTTCTCACCATTTAGAAGGAAATACATGGGAATTTCCGGTTTGGGCGGCCATTTTGGCGGCCATCTTGAATATCTCAAAATACTCAAGGATGCAAGAGTTGCATCACCCATCACCAGATTCGGATTCAGCACCCCCGAGATAGGATAAAACCATTAAAAAACATTGGGTGGACGGTGAAACAAGGTTCGGCCTTTGGCACCCAGACTACATGGGAAAATTAATGATACACCCGACCCCGTATACATGCTCATATTTGCATATTTACTCTGCAAATTTTGAGAGGGAGAGGGGGAAGGTTTATATTCATCTATGGTAAATTTGCTCCGTCTCCTTGACTGTCAGTCGAAGCCAAATTTGCAGTGATTAAGTTTTTTTGTCATCCCTTTTTACTCTTCTACTAACCCTCTCCCTATAGCTCCTTCCTCTTTTCACTGCCCTTTGTGTAACTCAACATAATTATGCTTATCTGAACATCAGCCTTACTCACAGCTTTCATCCTTTTCCCCAAGTGTGCCGTATGATACATAATATGTTTAGCTGAACATGTCGAAAGAAACAGAAACGTATGCACAGTCGTACACAAAGATGCATCAGCACACACGCACATTAACCCTCCCCCCATCCCTTCAAAGGAGAAAGAGTGAATTGCATATACATTTCAAGTGTTTACACGCTCCTCCCTTCTCCTCGTATAGCCCAGGACAACCAGGCAAGAAATGAAGAGTCTGCCTAGCTCTCGTAGGGCCGGGATTTTTGTCGGTTTGGAATAAAAATGAGAAAGCCTAGACATATCAAAGACGAACACCAATTGATTTACTAGAGCAAAACAACAATAACAACAAAACACTCATCTCTTTACAAGAACTAGCTGAAATGTCAAATGTGTCGTTATGCACACTGGCATTTTGATCACGTGGACGATAAAGGATCTGTCTGTCTGTCCGTCTTATGGATGGTCACTTACCTTTCGTGTCTTGATAGCCTTGATCGCTGTGCATTGGAGCGCGCAGATTGGCTGGCGCCAAAACCGATCCGTCGGTGCGCATGCACAGCTCTGTCCAGAGTCACCAAGGCCTGGCCGGACAGAACGAAGTAAATCTTCTTCACGTCATCGCCCTGGTAAGTGATGTGGTTGCCATAGCGAAACGCCCTCCTTGCCAGTCCCATCGCCAGGTAGTTCTTGTACTTTGGTCTCCATGTCCTACGATGTGAAAAAAGGCAAACAAGCTAAAACAAGGTGTACAAAAAAAAAAAATGTACAGTATCAGAACAGCATAAGATATAATCTTGGTAATCAACATGCCGGAAATATTGCAGGTTTTCTGCATGGAATACGAATCCGGTAGGTTCATGCGGGAGCCTAGCTGCAGCCAATCTTTATAGAGTTTGTGTTCTCTCAATATAGCCATATTTACTTAACACACAATATATATATATATATTTCACACTCGAATACAAATTTGCGACTCCAAACAAGGAGTGAGAGAGAGAGTCTGTCATGTGTTTTATTCTGTTTCACACTTTGAACTGATCATTCACAGTGTGTACACAATGATAAAATGCTAGAATTTAACAATGTAAGAAGATTTCACACTGTGTTTCACGCTGTGTAACACTGTGTTCTCTCCAGCAGTGAACCATCAGCCATCACTGCCCTTTATAGTACTTTGCCCTTCCCGCCATTCAAGTTCTAGTCTCTATTTCGAAGCAGCTTTCAGTCAAAAGAGTCAATGTGCAATATCTTGCGCAGATGTATCATGACTGTATTTCGCCAAAGCGCGATTCGTCTTGTTGGCCACAAACGGATAGAACAATAGACTAGCACATTACCGAAACAAGGGATGGTTTTCCACAAAGGACATGCGTTCTTCTAGGTCTCTCTTCTGCGCGGCTTTCAGTGAGCGCGTATACAAGTTCCGATCGACGACGATCATGTCCGAATCTTCCTCGGCCATTACCGAAGCTCCCCGAATACTTCCGGCATCGATGAGAGCTACTTCCCCAAAGCTCTTCCCCGTTCCTGCAATGATTATGTATAACAATCATCATACTACTATTAGCACTAATAACACTTACAGTGCACTCCGATTGTAACAACCACGGTTATACCAAAATTCTCGTTACAACGATATGGAAATTCAGGTCATGCATAAAGTTATCATCTATTACAAATAATTGTCACCTTTATTCACTATAAATACTGTTCGGCTGTCACGAAATTTCGATGTGATAAAGAAAGATTCTGAAAACCGGTGGTCCCAAGGACAGCTTTATAACGGGAGTACCCTCTACCAATAATTTGAAAAGAAAGAACAAAAACTAATTATGATAATGATAACTATGCGTAATGACTATGACAATAACATCAGTAAAAGGGCCGGTAAACAGATAAGATGATTTGAATCCATATATTGATTTTCAGTAATTAACAGATTATCCGCGCAACTCCAGCGCATCAAATTGGATTACTCGAACTATTATGTAACTATCAAATAAACGTAATCGCACAGTATAGTTGCCTACCCGTGTCGAAAGTTGATCATTATACAGAGTCTTACCGAGAGACCGGATGTACGCCCCGAGCGCCGCCGATCCCTTCTGGGTCGGCGTGTCGTCTTCGTCGGGTTGACTCGGCCCCTCCGCGTCATCATCCGTGGCCACAAAGATACCAACCGCCCCTGAGACGATGGTGTAAAAACTGAAGAACGGTATACCATTTTATAGCATAGATACATGTGGATACCTGAAGAATTTAATAGCAAAACGGGTTATCTCCGTTCGCGTCAATTTGAGATTACATCTCCTTACATCTCCTCCAAAGCAAAAAATATGATAGAAGATGAAATGATATTTTTTGTCATAACTTCAAGAATATTCTTTTTATACATACGCTACCACACTGGATAAATTTTATGCTCTATTTCCTATCATCTAATGGTTGACTTACCTTGTTTACAAAAATGGCGCTTATCCCGTTTTGCAAATGAATTCTTCAGGCGAATATGAATACATGTTAATGTTCATTAATTCTAACAATGCGATACCTGTTAACTGCCTTTGTTCGAAACTGATTTTAATGTAATATTAATTTCTTGCGTTTGAATTCTAAAAATAATACCCAGCCTAGCTTTAACCCGTCGTTTGTGTGTTTCTTATGTGAACTTTCTATAGTGAAATTGTTGAAAGAAAATTACAAATGAGAACTGAGTCAGAATTAAAACACCACAAAAACGTCTTGACACAAACCTATCGCCTCTGTCCCCTTGTCTAATGATGACGTCATTCTCGTTGAATCGCTGGAATTGACAGTTTTTGACAAGGTCATGTAGAATGTCTGAAATATAGAGATATTTTAAGAGACATATGGAAGATGAAACAAAAACACCAACAAAATAGGTATGTTTATAAGATTTGATTTGAATTAATTACTGTTGGTGATAATGATTTTTTTTTTCTTATGGCTGGTGTTAAAAACTTCAAAGAAACGATTGTCTTATCATACAGCTATACAGTCAACAGACGTGAAACCCTGACTTTTTCAGTGGTAATATCCTACTGAATGAATTAAATGGTGTAATCCGCTTGGAAAGGGTCAAAGGTCATCTGAAGATGACAGGGCCACATAGTAATTCCAACATCCATCACAATATAAAGCACTGACAGACCCTGATTAGAAAACGACAGTATACATGGTATAGCTGTCAAATCCAAGGAAATCCATCTAAGACGCTTGTTTGAATTCGTAAATCTCTTCTAACTGCCAATATAAAGACATTTTTACAGATTTCCAGCTCTGCAAGGACAAAACCCGATAGATTTGAAAAAAAAGCAAACAAACAATTAAAAGAATGCATGCTTCGCAGCTTAAAACAGTGTTTTATCTTTTTAAGATATCTGCAAGTATCAAAATGCTAAACGTAGTTCAGATTTTACTTTTATTATTACGCTATAGGTAATAACAATGTAAGGGCCTTCTGGTAGAGCAGTGGTAAAACTGAAGAGGCTACCCTGGGTAATTAAAAGAAGACCTTATTATTATGATTATTACTTGGTCTAATTTTGTAACTTATAATAGATTAATAATGGAAGCAAATAAATTGCTGGAAACTTAAAATTGCCTTTGTAAAAAAGGATGATGAATGTAAATCAGTGAGATGGTGTTTGAATGAAAGAAATAGCATGAATAGATGGAAATGAATGAAAAGAAAATACATACATGAATGCATACATGACAAGACCCACTAAAACAGAAAAAAAAATGAAATGCGATGATATTAAATGACATTTTTTTTTTTCAGGAAATGAAAGAGCAAACACATCTTTCAGATCAAGTATATAATACCTTGTGCCAGATCTCTGAAAAGATCACTCTTTTTCCGAAACCAAGGTGAAAGTTCGTCAATCTCTTTATCAGTTCGCTGCTCCGGCAATTTTGAAATGACATCTATGACCCTCCTGTAGGAATCCGCCCGTGACGCGGTCCTGCGCAAATGAAAGCGTGGTGACCAATTCTCATCAGTGAGTAGACGTGGCACATGCAGTAAATGAATATCCAAAAGTTACGAAATGAGCCAACACCACAGCCGAAGTCTCTTATATAAGAAAATAGACAGTGAATGGCGCCACGGGGTTTTATTTGTAATTCCCTTAACCTTCATACACGATAACCTTGTGTGATTTTTTTTTATTCCTTCGTTGTCATTCTTCTCCATTTTATTTTTTTCACGATACGATTATTATTGCCATTAAAGGACAAGTTCACCTTCATAGACATGTGGGTTGAGTGAATGCAGCAATGTTAGTAGAACACATCAGTGAGAGTTTGAGCAAAATCGGGCAATCCGTTAAAAAGTTATGAATTTTTGAAGTTTCTGCTCAGTCAAGGCTGGATGAAAAGACTACTATAGCTTGTGATGTCACATGAGTACAACGATATAAAGAAAGAATAAAAAAATTCACCATATTTCAGTTTTTCTCGTTTAACAAAAGAACACTCGACTTCTCTCTTTCAGAAGGCAGGGGGAATAATATCACCCTTAACATATGTCAGTAGCAAGTCGAAGAAACGTGCACTTTATTCAAAAAGTAAAGTTTTGTGAAATTCTCTTTTTATCTTCCTTATATAGTTGTACGCATTTGACATCATACACTGTAGTAGTCTTCTCTTCCAGCAGTGACTGAGCAGATACTTAAAATATTCGTAACTTTTGAACGGATTGTCCAATTTTCCTCAAACTTTTACTGATGTGTTCTACTAATATTGCCGCATTCTCTCAATCCTTATGCATATGAAGGTGGACTTGTCCTTTAATTTATGTCATCGATAAGCATGCTATCATCTTTTTCGGGGCTTAGGGATCGATTGAACATCTACGTACAAGTAGGCCCACAGCATTCCAAATCAAGGAGACGTTGGTATTCTAATCCACCAGTTTCATGCGGTAGGCCTACTAACGATAATCCCATCATGTAATAAGGTATCTCTGAACGCCAGTCGGCATGCAAAACATCAATGAACGAACGAATGGCGTTATCAACTTTGGCATCCTAACGTCGGACAAATAACAAACAATCACTTCAACCGATGCTCAAATAAATCTCGTTATCTGTAAGTTAAGTGATACTGGTATCTCAGGCTTATACCAGTAGCCAAGGAAACGCATGTTAAACTCGTAAGTTACACGACGGATCTTGTTTTCGAAGCGATAATATTTAAAGCAATGGCGACACGTTCGGAAGAGCCATTTTTATTACCACTACTGAGACGACAGATAAAAGAAGTTTCAAAGACTTGTGCTGAATTAATTGTTACACTGTTTTGGTAAAAAAGAAAGTTTTACATTTTTGACATAATTACAAATCATATGAATTATTTAAAACGCATCAATCCTTACAGGAATTAAAAGTTTATTTGATGAAAATCGGTTTTGAGATGATTAGGATATAATATAAAACAGGTCAAACAAAGTGTCCCTAATAAAAGGTGGGACCTCCATATTCTTAGGACCACCATGTTTTGGTTATCTCAGTCATTTTAAAACCGATTTCAATCAAATAAAGTTACACAAGTTAGAAATACTCCGTCTTAGAATTCTCTGCTCTTTGCTATTTCATATGGGTGGTTTGATCTCACATGAAGTTAAAATCTGAATCCCCATGTCATCCAAAACTATGATACCATCTTTAATCTCACTTGTTTAAGTCGAGCTTTATCGTATGAGTGTATACGAACAGCATGCGCATTTACATGTCATACAATGTCAGCTAAAGGCAAAAAACATTATGCGTCCATTTACCTCAATTTTTAATGTTTGAGTTTGTAGTTGCTGAAAGTCATGCTATGCAAAGTAAATCACTCTATGATGTATGTTGCGTATGACGGACGAGTGTAATTAAACAGATTTTATTTTCTTATATTTCACGATGACCCTACTTAAAGATAAAGGAAAATGGCGATTGTATGTTTTGGTATATTCAAATTCTCCAAACGGATATTACTTGACAATTTTAATGTGAAGAAGCCTATTGGAATAGTGGAGAGAATGTGCGTCTATAATTTATGTGCGTGTGTTACAACACAGAGTAACTGTCACGGGTGTTTGTCGAAAACCACAGTGACTTCTCTAGGTTTACTTCGAATCCTCAGAGTGGCTATTTTACAACAACAACAACATCAACAACATCTTCAACAACAGCAACAGCAACAACAACAACAACAATATTGTTCGTTCAGTTCTTTCCGAAAAAAAGAATGTTTGGTTAATATAATCAATTGCATGGAACAACACAAACAATCATCACATCGTATCGGCTTAACACTGTCTGTCGTTTTCATGGATAATGTATCAAATCAATGAAGCATGAGCCTATAGAATATTGTCTTGGCCCCTTCTGTGCGAATGAGTCAAACGAATTTATTGTGCACAAAATTACCATACAATACCTATAATGGACAGGAGCTTAAGTACTGTATCATGCATGCAGAGTGTTAAAAGGGGGAAACTGATGTATCTTGATAACACGAATTAATCTAAACGAAATCAAATCAATTATTAACATTTTTCTCTTAATATGACTGATTGGTATAAAAGGAAGTGAAACACAGCTGCATGGAACACTCTAACAATGGACAGAGGCTTAGAATATTTGATTTCTTGATAATGTTGCGCTGACCTGTCAATGTAATGAAATTATTCTTCTACTTTTTATAAGTGTGCTAGTTAAGACATGTATAGGCCCTAACTACTGGATTATGCAGGTAACGCGCCAGGTAGAGACGAAACTGACCTCATATTCACTGAAAAAAAAAAAAAATCCTTCGTTGCGGGAATAATACAAAACAATAATACAGGGTACAAATCTGAGGAAGTAATAATCAACCTCCTCAAACAAATCCGCCGTTGCAGAAACAATACAAAACAACATAGAGGTATAGACGAATTTGATTGTTTGTTTCAGCGCACGTTGAATTTTCCAGAGGGTCGAAATTATACATATTAGAAAAAGAAAGAAAGACAAAAAGACCACTAGAACTTTCCATATTATACCATTTGCAAGATAGAAAAAAGAACTTCGAATTAAAGAATTATATCTCACCTTTCCATATTTGCCACAGACCAGTCTCGGTACGTCTTTCAAACTGTTTTAGCGGACTTTCGTCTGCCTGCGCCTTGAGGACAATATAAGTCGCAGTTTTTCCTTTTGTTCACTCACCACGGAAAATCATAAACACTGATATTCAGATCAGAATGTTTGGCTGGTTGCAGAATTTGCTTCGCAGGCCCTGGGAGACCCAGGTATTACACAAGTCCAATCGGCGATCTCTCCTCCTGAAGTAAACTTGTTAACTTCTCAAACCCTTGCCCCTTCATTAGACACTTTACCTCGCTATGACTAACACATCAAGAATATGCAAGACATGACCGTGTCTTGTTTTTCTGTAATTCACGCTGGCTTGAGCAGTCTAGCGTTTTTGGCGAGAAAACAATCACCGTCGTCGAACGTATCGTGCAAAGAAGAGATCGCTAATTCCGTCGTACTGAAAGCAAGCGGAAAGTCGAGCGTTTCTTCGCACGCGCGCGGCCGTTGTTCCTCTCGAATATACAGCTTTAATGGTCGCCGTAATTAACTGTGTTCCTTGTTTAAATAAGTCGGCAGTTAATAGATAGAATTGGGCCTGTTTTTTAAAGTGCCGCGTTTTACAAAGCTGCATACGAGGTCACGAGGTAGCACTGGACGTGGTGTGAAATAATTAAGTAAACACAACGGTTGTCATCTTATTGTCTCAGTGGCTGTCGTAGCAAAAGATGATTGGAATCCAAGGAGGGAATTCGTTTTGATGTCATGATCACATAGTTGTTGTTGTTGTTGTTGTTGTTGTTGTTGTTGTTGTTGTTGTTTTGATTTGTTTGTGTGTGTGCGTGTGTGTGCGTGTGTGTGCGTGTGTGTGTGTGTGTTTTGTGTGTGTGCGTTTTGAGGGATGGGGGGTATCATTCTGTTCCGTTGTGAACTTTGACATGCCTATAATTTTAGTGTGAATAAACCCCTTGAATCTATTGACCGAAATGCATATGAAAGAAGTCTTGTATTATCGCCTTGTCGCAGTAAGATTTTTTTTTTGTTCCCACGACCACTTTAAAAAAAGAATCAGAGATGCTTCTTATCAGTTGTGATGATGATAATAATGATAATAATAACGATAATAATGATAATGATAATAAGGTCTTCTTTATCTTGGGTATAGCATCTTACACTGCTCATACGTGCCCCCACATGAAATATATTCAGCAAGTCTGAGAAAGGCTGCGACGATTTAGGCGGAATGTTACTATAGTAGCAAGGTCGTCCCCGAAATTGAAAATGATCGAACAAGTAAAATTAAACTAGAGCTTGAATTTTTTCATAACTCTTCTTACACAAGTATGAACAAAAATTATTTTATACAAGTATGAACTAAAATGATTTTAACAAGACCCTGTAATCATTGAATCTCTCTAAAAAAGATCGAGTGAAAATATTCCCTCTTGAAAGGGTGAATACAAAAAAGAGTGAATTTAGAGTGGAATTGGAGTGAATTTTGAGTGAAAATGTTCATTTTCACTCGTTTTGGAGTGACCTCAGGGATCACTCCAAAATCTTCGAGTGATCCCTGAGGTCACTCCAAAATGAGTGAAAATGAACATTTTAACTCAAAATTCACTCCAATTTCACTCTAAATTCACTCTTTTTTGTATTCACTCTTTCAAGAGTGAATATTTTCACTCGATCTTTTTTAGAGAGAAAGTACATCATCATTCTTACACAGAAACACACACACACACACTCACAGAGAGAAACACATCAAGATTGACACAATATATAAGATCTACATAATATATACATACTATATCATTACATTGATATAATATAAGAATAAATTATAAGATTTTAAAACAATCCACTTTCGCCAAAACTGTATTAAGTTGCGTACAAGATTCTTAAAAAAAAAAAAGATAACACTGGCAACAACATTTCAAAATTCATCAAACATAAACCAGGGATCTCTAATTGAATTGTATTGTCTGCGAAGGATCAGCTGCAATGCCATACTAGAACACGGTGACAATTTTCTGCGCAAGCTCTAGAAAAGAAAAAAGGCGCCATTTTATGCTAATTAATTACGTGTAGTCCCTCAAACATGTCGTTGCTAGGTGAAGCAGAATGGTGGTTGCTCTTTGTCGCGTGCTTGCACGGGGCACAAGTATCCCTCTCCTCGTAAATAATTGAGAGCATGTACTGTGGAGGGAGGGAACAAGGAAAATAAGTCCCTCCATCACCTTTTTTTAGCTATAGTTGGCGTGTCATATACCGAAGTCAAAATCTCAGGCTTCTTCGCATTGACTAGATTTCTTTTTGTTCCAACTCTGTAGTTTGAGTGTGTGTCGATGGAACGAACATGCAAGGTTGGTTAGAAACGAAACAAGATAACTCTGTGTTTTAAAGTCGCTGTAATCACGATAAATGTAATAATGATCATTGTCATGATGGCAACAAAATGGAATTGTACTGATAGCAACAATAACTGCATTACAGTCAACGGCGTAAATCCGTCCTGAGGAGTGGGGGGGGGGGGGGGATGGTCACCATCACCACGATTACAAGCCCACTGGACCGGCGGAAAATCAGACCTTAAAAGTATGAAAACATTTTTTTTTTTTTTTGAAATATATGTGAGAGGGAGCGGAACGACCGAACGGGGGGAGGTTGTGTATGGGGGTGGTAGCCTTCTCCCACACGAGGAAGATTTTGCATTTTCAGCCCTGAAATTCAGCGATCTGGTGCACACTTTTGTTAAAAAATGTGTTTTCTTTTCTTTAAAAAAACAATAAGAAAATGAAATATTCACAATATATTATTGAATGACTAAATCGTGGTATTTCAGCTCTTGCTCCGCATGTGCGACATCACTATGAAGGCCTACTAAATAGTGGGGCCTATCACCGGCGTAGACAGGATTTGATCTAAGGAGGAGCGGTTATGTGAGGGAGCGAAGCAAGCGAGGGGGGGGGGAGGGTATGGTAGGGGGGAAAATTTTGACATTTTACAGTCCAAAACTGCCATTTGTAGCTATATTCTTCGCTTTGGAAATTAAGGGAGGGGCACACCGGGCGCAACTGCTGTCAATCACTGGCAGCAACATCAGGAGAATGGCATAGCGATTAAATGCGAGCGAGCTTGAAAATTTTGACATTTTACAGTCTAAAAACTGCCGTTTGTAGCTATACTTTTTCGCTTTCTAAATTAAGGGGGACCGCACCGGGCGCAACTGCTGTCAATCACTGGCAGCAACATCAGGGGAATGGCATAGCGGTTAAATGCGAGCAAGCGGAGCGAGCGAGCTTCAAAATTTTGACATTTTACAGTCCAAAGACTGCCGTTTGTGGCTGTATTTTTTTTTTTTTTTCGCTTTGGAAATTAAGGGGGGCACACCGGGCGCAACTGCCGGCAATTACTGGCAGCAACATCAGGAGAATGGCATAACGATTAAATGCGAGCGAGCGGAGCGAGTGAGCTTGAAAATTTTGATATTTTACAGTCCCCAAAACTGTCCTTTTTGGCTGTAATTTTTCGCTTTGGAAATTAAGGGGGGCGCACCAGGCGAAAATTGCTGGCAATTACTGGCAGCAACATCAAGAGAATGGCATAATGATTAAATGCGAGCGAGCGAAGCGAGTGAGCTTAAAATTTTTGACATTTTACAGTCCCCAAAACTGTCGTTTGTGGCTTTTTTTTTTTTTTTCGCTTTGGAAATTAAGGGAGCGCACAGGGCGAAAACTACTGGCAATTACTGGCAGCAGCATCAGGAGAATGGCATAATAATGAATGCGAGCGAGCGAAGCGAGCGAGCGTCAAAATTTTGACATTTTACAATCCAAAAACTGCCGTTTGTAGCTATATTTTTCGCTTTGGAAATTAAGGGGGGCGCATCGGGCGAAAACTGCTGGCAATTATTGGCAGCAAAATCAATAGAATAGAATAATGATCAAATGCGAGCGAGCGAGGCGAGCGAACTTCAAAATTTTGACATTTTTCAGTCCAAAGACTGCCGTTTGTCGCTGTATTTTTTTTTTTTTTCGCTTTGGAAATTAAGGGGGGCACACCGGGCGGAACTGCCGGCAATTACTGGCAGCAACATCAGGAGAATGGAATAATGATTTAATGCGAGCGAGCAAAGCGAGTGAGCTTGACAATTTTTATATTTTACAGTCCCCAAAACTGTCCTTTATGGCTGTATATATATATATATATTTTTTTTTTTTTTTTTTTTTGCTTTGGAAATTAAGGGGGGCGCACCGGGCAAAAACTGCTGGCAATTACTGGCAGCAAAATCAATAGAATGGAATAATGATCAAATGCGAGCGAGCGAAGTGAGCGAGCTTCAAAATTTTGACATTTTACAGTCCAAAGACTGCCGTCTGTTGCTGTATTTTTTTTTTTTTTTTTCGCTTTGGAAATTAAGGGGGGGGGGGGCACACCGGGTGAAAAATGCTGGCAATTACTGGCAGCAACATCAGGAGAATGGCATAATGATTAAATGCAAGCGAGCGAAGCGAGTGAACTTTAAAATTTTGACATTTTACAGTCCCCAAAACTGTCGTTTGTGGCTGTTTTTTTTTTTTCCGCTTTGGAAATTAAGGGGGCGCACCGGGCGCAACTGCTGTCAGTCAGTGGCAGCAACATTAGGAGAACGGCATAGCGGTTAAATGCGAGCGAGCGGAGCGAGCGAGCTTTAAAATTTTTACATTTTACACTAAAAAAGCTGCCGTTTGTAGCTATATTTTTCGCTTTTGTTTGTCCCACTTTAATGGGGGAACCATCCCCCCCCCCATCGACGACTCTGCATAATGAGGGTGCTTTTGTTGAGTGAAAGATCTGCTACACACCCTTTGATAAATTAGGGAAATATACGTCAATGTCAAAAGTGTACAAAGTTTATCGAAAGGGATCCTGTATAGCGCAACTTTTGCATGTTTATGATTGCAATGCAACGATCTGGTGCATAGTTCTGGCGATATTTGGACAATTTTCCATTTAGAAAGTTCGAGATTTGTCCTCATCTCGGGAATTGCTGGGGGATAAATGATTTGTCTGCTTAAACACTTCCGTAGGGGTGGGGCAAATGCCCCTTTGCCCCCCCCCCCCCCATAGACTCGACGCCAATGATCTTCCCTGGGTATGCCCATAGATGTATCCTGACTGAGTCATCAGTCACTGTCGTTTCTTAGGAATGATTCAGGAAATGGAGGGGGTTCAATTATGGCTATATAGTTTTTGTTATTTTTTTTTGTTTCTTTTCGTACATATTTTGCAGATGGTCCCCAGTTACTCGCGTCATAGCATGTTTACATGTAGGCCTATACTATTTGACGTTGTCAACGTCTGAGCCACACCTTACAGTGCATGTCGATTTTACTTTCTTTGCGAGCGAGCGAAGCGAGCGAGCGCTTGAAAAAATTATACATTTTCCTACAAGATAGAACACTGTTCAGCTCTGTTACCTGTCTGAAGGCCGGCGTACAAACGTCGTGCAATATGCCAAAATTGATACAATCACATTTCTGCTTCCTCCATTTTTTTCCTCAAAATTCAGGGGGGGGGGGGGTGATTGTACAGGCCATCCCCCACTCCTCCATTTCAGGGGGGGGGGGGGGGATATATCCCCCCATCCCCCCCGGGATTTACGCCCATGATTACAGTGATGGTAGTAGTAGTATAGCAACAGTGATGATGACGATGGTTATGACAATAATTATGGGGCTACAAATATTGTAGTAATGATAATAATACGTCTGCTGAGCGTGAATAGTGCGTTCTAGTTGCCCCTGACTCTATGGCCCGATTCACGAAGTTGGTACAAATGTAACCATGGTTTAAACCATGGACAAAAACCATGGAGCGCCAAGTGTCGCATGGAATATTTCGTTACGAAATCAGTCATTCCGTCGATTATTTTGTCACGAAATGACAATATTTTGTAACTAAATGAACATTTCGTCCACGACATGATAATATCGTGAACGAAACGGTCATTTTTGTCGACGAAATGACCAATTTCGTAACGAAATATTTCGTGCCACACTTGGCGCTCCATGATTTAAACCATGGTTTCATTTGTACCACCTTCGTGAATTCGGGCCATGTGGGTTTAGTGGCAACTTAACGCCCTTATCATTCTCACCCGAGATAAAGCCAAATAATCGCAATTAAAAAAAAAAATGTTCTTGAATATATTATTATGTTATTTATTTTGGTTCATGTTCGATCAAGAAAATGGCTGGATAGCCCATATTCATCTGCACTAGCTGCTGTTCGTCCACAAGGTCCAGTTGGATGTAAATGGTGACACCACTTCACCGGGTTAAAGGGACTGTACAGTACTGGTTGAGGTGGGGATTCATGTTTTGAGCATTCCTAAGTGAGATTATAAGAAACCTTTTATGAAATATGAAACAGCATGTAATTTTAAGAAGGATTCAACATTTATTTGATGAAAATCGGTTTGCAAATGGGTGAGATATCCAAAAAAGTGATAATAATAAAAGTGACAGGCCACGCCTCTTATTAGGATATCTTTGTTTCACCTTGTTTTTGGATATCTCAGCCATTCCAAAACCGATTTTCATCAAATAAACTTTTGATACCCCTTAGAATTACATGCTCTTTGACACCTCATAGAGTGGTTTCTGAATATCTCGCAAAATGTTAAATGCTAAATCCTCACCTCGACCAGAACTGTACACACCCTTTAAACACCTCGTTCTTTGCGATGAATGAAACAGGATCTTTTACGTGCGTGAGTTGTGACTCTCTCACACACGGGACCTTCATTATTTTCATGTCCTATCCACTGGCCGGGGGACAGAGTGTCTTAGCTTCGTACAAGAGGGGACGGTATGATATGGGAGCGCTGTGACATAGTGGATGAGTCTCCCGACTCCCGATCGGAGGACCCGGGTTCGAATCCCGCCCAGTGCTTACTTCCTTGGTCAAGATGTTTTTACACACTCTGTCCCTCTCGACCCATGCAGGTGTACAAATGGGTACCTGGCAACGCTGGGATAATAAAAATTGCAGAGCCCTCTGATAGAGCAGTGTCAACACTAAAGAGGCTACCCTGGATAAAGATAACCGTATTACATTACTATTATTATTATATAGCACACAACATTGCTCAGTTAGACTTGGGATGTAGGTCTATTATTACTACTATTTTTTTTTCAAAATTACTCAGGACAACTGAATCTTTAGTGGCAATTTTTTTTTTTCCACAAAGAGGATCATGCCATTATTTTCTCAGCGTCATTTTAGGTACGGACTATAAATCACCGTTAATGTCAATGCAAGTTGAGATTGGATAGAAATTGTTAAAAGACGATCAGCAAGATTCGCACTGAAGAGATACCACAACACGTCCAGGTGCAATCCATGCTGGAAGAACTCTGATGGCCTTCCCTTCAACAACGTAGAGAAGAGTCCAGACTCATTCCTCGCGATGTACAAACTCCACCACCACTGCATAAATTTCCCAATCCAGTTCTATACATCACTCCATCAGTTGCCGCACATCCAAGAGCTCTTCATGCACAAGGTTATGTCATCCCACGCTCCAGAACTGGGGCCCGTTTCATAAAACTTGTCATGAGTGACAAGTTGTCATAGATGTGACAAGCTACTGAAATCCTTGAATCTGATTGGCTGCATGAGAACAAATTTGTCAAAGAAATGTGGCAGTTGTCACTGATGACAAGTTTTATGAAACGGGCCCCAGAAAAACACAAAATGTCCTTCTTCCCCAGAACACTAAGAACATGGAACATCCTCCCACTGAGCACTGTAACCGCACTATCACTGGAAGCCTTCCACCATCGACTGACGGAAGGCAGTGGGCAAGACCCTGGACTGTTTTTACTTGCACCGTATACAGTGGCGGGTCCAGGGAGGACCGCACCGGGCGCACGCCCTCCCCCCACTTTATTATTATTATTATTTTTTTTTTTTTGTTGATACAAAAGAAGTAACAAGAAAAAAATGGGGGAGGGGTGCGTGCGCCCCCCATTTAATTCTGTAAACGCGCACCCTCTTTACAGAATTCCTGGATCCTCCCTTGGATAGGCCCCTATAATATACTCTGCACCATGCACCTCAACCGCTGCGTTTCACACACACACACACACACACACATCCAATGTTTGCAAGAATCTTCAAGTTTGAAGGATGCAGACCGAGCCAGAAGAAGAAGAAGAAGAAGAAGAAGAAGAAGAAAGGTGCTTTGCGACACGACGCAGGGATAGAGGAGATTGTCCAGCTCAAGCGTCGTCTCAAACGTCCGCGCCGAAAATCTAAAGCTCCCTATTGTTACTGACAGTGACACTACCAATGCCACTACCATAAAGGCTGGTCATCATCATCATCACCGACACCAGTATCACCATTGCCTCGGTGCGCCAGTGACTGTCCCATCTTCTTTCTTCGCCCTCATCATCTATTTTTCTGACCGGACGTGGTTGACACTGACACTCAAATGGCGATGAAAACAGGAACAATAAGCCAGTTCACAGTTCTAATCTGAACATAATGCAGATGAAGGTCATTGCAGACCTTCTCTTTGAATGGAGTTGCAACTGAGGCATTAAAAACCTAGATAGGGCTTCATGATGACAACTGTGTTATAAATGAACCAGGTGCAGATTGGTATTTACAGGTGAGCGTGCATTCTTTTCAGCAACATCAACAAAAGCCATTCATGCAGCATTGACATGTAAATTACCACTCCCTGCAGCATGGCAGTTTTCAACTGCTCTCCTGAAGACTATTCCATGTTTTGCACAGTCTGTGGTTGGAGAGGTCATTGCAGACTAGTGCTAACTGTGAACTGCCTTATACTCTGCAATTCCTTCTCGAACCTTTCAAAGTGCAATTTCTATAGCAAGCGAGCAGACATGAAGAACTGGCTGATAACGTATTATTCAAAACCACGGGTGGTGAGTGAGCAGACGACAGATTCCACAAAGTACTGGTCCACAGATGTATTTACAACCACAGGTGGCGCTCTTTATGCGACGGACACTGGACGGACATACATGTACAATGTATTTATTTTCAGAAGCCGAGGCACCGAGTAACACTTTTAGACCAAGTTACACATGAGACGTCTTTTGCAACACCCAGAGGGTATGTATGCTTTGTATCAAGTACAGTGTACCACCGGAAGTATTGCAATTTAATAGCACTGGACTTTATACCAAAATGATTGAGAGGACTGACTTGCATGTAAGAACTATAGACTGTCAGTGCAAATGCCCTTGGCTCGTGTTTCTATAGCACAATATGCGCTGCTGATATCGAAAGGAAAGGTGCATTGTCAAATCTCATGCGGTGAGTTGCTGTTGTATGATAATGTGACCGTGCTTCGCAAAACCAATAAAAAGTCGCATGTAGGCCTACTGATTTTGCGTGAGGACTGAAAATAGGGGAAAAGGGTCAACCTAGCCAATCTTCAATTTTTCATTATGTCTGAAATAGCAAGTCTTCTCCTACATTATGCTAAAGTTTGGGATCATATTAACGAACAGGAATCGTGTTATGGCCACTTTTCTCGAACACTTAGAATAGTGGGATTATGTGTGTCTTGTACTGTAGAGTCCCCTTTTCATTTCTGACTAACCCTATAGGCCTACTTACTCTTCACTTTCAACTCTAATTACTTTGGAAATGATTATGCTTCTGCTGTGAAAGTTTTGATCATTCATGAGCAGAATTTGTTAATAAGGCATGTCCAATATTTCAACTTAATCTAATAATCTTTTCATTGTTGTTGCTTTGGTGATTTACGTCCTGCTTTTTTGTTTTTTATTCTCATTCATCCCACAACTAGCACATTTGAACATTATACCCTGTGTACGCCTATACTTCAGAGCCTGCCTTTCTTGTCACACCTTTTCCGGAGTGTGTGCTTTCCTCCCGATGATAAAGGAGAGGGTTTGGAGAATCTATTTGAATTGGGTTATACATCATTTTAAAGCAGAGTCTGCACTTTCAGAACCGCGTCCTGCACTTAGCTAAAAATCCATGTCTGGCGACCTTTTTTTTTTTTTTTGGTTTTGTGATGCAGGGTCACTTTCAAAGGGTAGCAAATCAAGTGTGGACGCTGTAATTATTTGTTTCATGTAAATGCTTTCAGATTATTAGACTGATGAATATTCGTGCATGTTGTCATAATACATCCAAGCATGATATCGGCGCAAAGGTAATAACTTATTCTGTAGGCCCATATTATGTCGCAACATAATACTTCATATACAAACCAAGAAAAACGTGCAATTGTACCGAAACCCCAAGTGAAGATGGAAAATACACGATCACACAATTTGACAGCAGTCTCTAAATATCAGCCAATGACTTGATTTCTCTTCGTCTTTTCTCCCACAATAACTTATGAATCACATACAACTTGACTGAAATGTTTTAGAAAACAACTCGTGAAACTAATATCCCAGATAGGCCCTATACATCCTAATGTTGTAATCCGTTCGTTAACACTTCCTCAGATTTCTTTTCGTTTTCTTCCTTTTTTAGATATTCATCACTGTAATTACCATCAACGGAAAAAACAAGTTGAAGCAGGTCAACTATGGATCTAGAGTCACTGCCTGCAAATCGGGCACGTTACGAGGATGTGTTCCTGACAGGATATTCAAGAATTGCCCAGAAGGATGCCGTCTACCATCATGTCACACATCACTTCGAAAACTCTGTTCTCGGGAGCTTGCAGAAAGTCTTTGCACCTGAAGAACAATTCAACATGTTGGGTGTCGGAGTTGGAGCAGGTTTGTCTGATTTTCTTCTTATTCGTGTTTCTTTCCCTTATATTTGTACTCAAACCTAAATACTTCTATCATTTCATAAATTACATTCGAGATTTCAGAAGATTTCCGACCTTTTTCGAAAGAGATAATGCATTTCCAAATACACATGTGTTATCTTCAAATTCTTTTGGATTAAAAAAAAAAGAGAATTTGAACTTCAAGTTCATAGTCATGTGACGTTTCGCCGATTAACAATCAGCTTCTGGCGTCATCCCAAGGGAAGAATAGTCCTCATGATTGCACGTGACATGCAAGAAACTTTAATCGCATGTCGCACGACGTCAGTTCAAGTTCAGTTTCTCCAATTCACTAGAAATTGGAGGCTATAATTCGACCAGAAGAATGATACCCTAGGTCCCTGTCCACATAACGGAGTCCCTTGAGAGACCACATGCAGAGAGAATGGCAACATGGCAAGATCCTTAAGCAGTCTTTGAGACCTGAGGGAACATGAGACTATCGGAAAATGTAACGCTGAAAGACAATCTGGCTACTCCATGAGAACTTTGAGAGATCAGACCAGATCTCTGACAGACTTGCCTTCTAATGAAACCGCTTTGATCTGACAAAAATTTCTCCTTTTTTTCTCAAAAGACAAATGTAACTCTTGAGGGCTAAAAGATAATTAAAAGAATAGTATAAGAACATCGAGCGAAGGAGTGCTGGAAGACCTCTGAAAGACTGTTCGGAGCTGTTACAAAATATTTTGAGACCTTGGAGACGAAGAGGGGCCCGTTTCATTAAACTTGTTATCTGTGACAACTGCCATACATTAATGACAACTTTGCTCTCAGCCAATCAGATGTAAGGATTTCAGTAGCTTGTCACATCAATGACAGCTGCTCACCGATGACAAGTTTTATGAAACGGGTTCCAGGAAGTTTACTGAAAGATCTCTCAGGACTCGTGAAGGACATCGGAGATCATTGAAAGTTCACTCAATGATTATTGACAGATCTGCTAATTATAATAAATTTACCTTCTTTCAGCCGTTTTTCAGAGGTCTTGCCCTAAAATGTGGAATAGGGGTTAAGATCAGTTGAATGAGTATTGGCTTGTTATTTCTTTTTTATAGCATTTATGCATTTATTTTCTTCATAAAGACTGGAAATTTTCTCTTTTCTCATACTCTCTCTCTCCCTTTCCCCTTAACATGTTAACCTTTCTGACAGGGAAACATGAAATAGCATTCATGAAAACTCTCATGGCATTTTACAAGAAGATATCAAACACCGCAATAGAGCCAAGTTCGAGTCTACTTCACACGTATGAGGAAAACCTACAAAGTGCCGGAATCACTCCGCAGGTTGATGTAAAGTTCTTCAACTGCACCTTACGTCAATATCTTGACGGACGTGGGGACAAGGAAGAAAAGTTCCAGCTCATAAGCGGCATTCATTGCATGTATTACCTCGGTAAAATCGAAGAGTCAATGGACCAACTCCTGTCCTCTTTGAAGGAAAAAGGGATTCTCCTGTTGCAGTTCAACTCCGGTAAATGTCATTAGTCTCTGATCATTTTGGACTTCCTTTATCAATCCAGCGTATAATATGGTTATTTTGTTTATTCACTAATGTGTTCCTGTCATCTTGTCCATTTCGTTGCCCTTTTTTAAAGATATTGATTACCATTGGTAGCAGTGATTAAAAAAAAAAATGTTTGAGTTTTGATGCATAATGTGGAGGTCAGATGTATAACAAAACATCCTACATACAGAAATTGCGATATAAAGCCTGATATATTATGACAGTAAATCCAGACGGGTTATTGTAGAAACTACTTCATTATATTCACATTCTGTGTGTTTCAAAATTCTAAACATTTATCATAATGATTAACATTTTACATTTTATTTAGTTGTTTCTATCCCTAACATTTCATTACTATTTTGAAGCACTAAAACTGGGGTTTTATTTCATCTGCAAATGGTAAATAAGGCCTTAAATACATGTAAAGGAAGGGATAGAGGAAAATTTTTTGTTACATCGTAATACCACAATTCACAGACAGCTGATTGTGATTTTAGTTTTCCTAATTTGAATTAAGTCTCACTTGGAGAAAGCTGATATAACGATGGCAATTCTGGCTACAATTTCAACTTCTTGTATAGCAATTGCTAATCATCAGGATTCATGTCATTATCATGGCACTTGCCGTTTTAGCAAGAGTCATTATCAACGCGAATAATTATCTTATGAACGTGAGTAAAGATTTGTCTCTACACTGAATCATTATTTCACCCAGAGCAAAGTGCCTTTTCCAAGCTGAGAAAGGGACTACCAGCCCTTTATCGACAAAATGGTCCTATCCACGTTGAAATCGATGACGTCACCAGAGAGGCCAAGAGACAAGGATGTGACGTCATAAAGATACCGCTCCAGCTGACGATAGACGTCACCGAGCTCTTTGACGAGACGTCCGACTTCGGAAACAAGATTTTAGATTTCTTCACTATGACCAGCTACTTCCGTCAAACAGCTCCTAAGGCGTTGGTCGAAGAGGTGCTGGAGTTTTGGCGTGACAACAGCTCAAGGGATGGTTCGGGCCGCTCTCGCGCCAACGCTGAAGAGTACTTGGTGATTATTCAGAAATGTTCTCATTAATTTGTAATAGTTGGATTAACCCGTCTCCGTCTTACTGCTTCATGATAATTATGTGAACACAATATAATTTCGTTTGGCATTAACATACAATATTATGACGTAAATAAGCTCGTTGGAAACCTTTCCTTTCTGTTGCCCGAGGGTCTCATGAAGTTATCAATGTTTTGTTTGTTTGTTTGTGGGTTCATTTGTTGTTGTTGTTGTTTTCCCTAGATATACGATTCCAGACGTCGAATTGTGTGGTTCAGAATGTTAAAAGAGTTTTTTTTTCCTTGTTTTACGTTTTTGTTAGTATAGACATTTCTACCAAAGCTGTGTATGCGAGTAAAATATCCGTTATTATTATTATTTCTACTACTACTACTACTACTACTACTATAAACTATTGCCATTTTGGAGCGGAAACAAAACTGACGTAAAAGTGCAAGACTATAGTGTGTAAGTGATGGTATTGTCCCCGTGGCTATGAAGACAGTATCAATAATGGTTATTCTAACTTTTAAGAAAGGGGATAGGGAAATTTTTAATTATAGACCATAAATGTTTTTGTTATCCCCTACTTTTGAATTATTTGAAATTTTTGTTTCTTCTAGACTTTTGGATTTTCTTAATAGACATAATTATCGTTTCTGATAATCAATTTGCTTTTTGGCCAAACACAATACATCTCATGCAGTCTTTACCTTCCTTAATAAAGTCTCAAAATTTATTGATGAAATGATGTAGGCCTAATTGAGGAAACTCAGACGACGTATAAGCTATAAATATCGGATTGTCATTTAAGATGCTCTTCCCGAGGGAAAGTTAACAAATCTCTATAATTATTGCCATCGTACTTACATTACTTTGTACTCACAAGATTAATAAAAATCATTGCTTGCCAGCACAGTCAAACTCTCGTGTACATACTCTCGCCTTTCCAATTATACTCACCCTGTTTTTTTTTCTCTCTTTTCTCATCTCTTCTGAATTTTCGTTGCTGTTTGCCATGGTATCAATGCATTATGTGCTGTTATTTTATTTTTCCTTTCCTATACCGAGCCAAATGTATACAGACAAACTTGTAATGCATATTAATTATTTTGTTTGTTTGTTTGTTTGTTTCATTTTACGTGTATATCAATATTTAAGCATTATTGGGGCCCTTATCTATAAGCACTGCTTCTCCTGGGGTTCCCACAATCAAGTTTAATTGCTTTTGTTTTGTTTGTGTTTACTTTGTATACATGTATATAATTATATATCTTTGTGTGCCTTTTTATTGTATACTCCTGACATGATGGTGAATAAAACTGAACTGAACTGAACTGAACTGAAGGCGGTTGCTCATTACTTTCCAGACGAACCCGCATGGTCTGTCACAACAGCATTATTTTTGCTGCATGTTCTTTGTATCTTTGTATCTTCAAGATTCAAGATTCAAGATGATTTATTGTCATGTATAAAATATACATAAAATTTGTTTTCGGACATACATAAAGATAGAGGTGCATAAATGAAGAATATAAATCATGAAATGAAATAACTTAACATGAGTTCTATACCATACATACATAAAATAGGCCTACATACATTTATTACAAAAAAAAATGAAATATTGCAGGAGAAAATAAGCATATAAAAGTATGCATATTTTTTTCCTTCGCCCCATTCGCCCCATCCAGGCACTTCCATATGCCGGCCCACTCCTCTAGTTGAGACTTTAACACATGTTCTATACACACCTCCACTACCCCCCCCCCCCCCCACTCTCACAGAGTACACTTCCACATACACATACACACGCTCACACACACGCACACACACACACACACACGCACACAAACATACCCCACACTCGCGAGTTACACCCATACAAACGTATACATACACACACACATACACCAAAACTATCACCTAATCAACGTGAAGGAAAGCCTGGGCAAGGATAAGAGACAGTAAATTATCTCAAAGAGAATTTGCTGCGTGACAAGGGCTATAAAAAGACAGAGACATTCATACAACATACTTAAATATAGCAGGCAGTGTGACGTATTAAAAATGCTCAATAATTTTATCATATTTGTATTTTGTTTAAAAGTTCTCTTAATTCTTTTTCTTCTTTCCTTTTCTGCGTATGTTCCAGTAACAAATACAATATATAATAAATTAAAAATATTTCATCACAAAATCTAAAGCATTCAATTCAGTCATAGGTCATAGGGTTGGCAAGACATACAGCTCAATACTTCCCAGGTCTACTGTTGGCTCGTCCACAATTACACTGCTGCTGTTTACAAATTTGTGTACAATTATTTTGCAATGAGTCAAAAATATGTAACAATTCAACAAAACTAACGAACAATACAATTGTCATCAAGTGCACACATACTGGACTTTCACACCACAAATACATTGCACACGGGGTAGTTAAGCTCAACACATGCAGTACATGTAAATAGGTCAGAGCCCTGCTTGGGCCGAGTCATCTGGCACTTGTCGTAAAAATACGACTCATGAATCATGAATCATTAAAACAGTTCACATATTTTAAACATATGACATGTACTATAAATAACAAAAAAACATAACCTCATCTATTAAATCTGTTATTGAAAGCTTTACATGCTGCGATCAGAAATGACCGTCTGAACCTGTTCGTCTTTACTTTTGGAAGTCTAATTCTACCTGATCTGTTTACAGTCACCTCATCATGAAGCGGATGTGATTCATCTTTCATAATACAATATCAAGTCTAGACACAAGAGCAGATTGTACAATATCCTCTAGATGTTGCACAGGCATTCCTATAATTTTACTGGCTTGTGATACAACCCTTGTCAATTTGGACTTATTTTTCTCTGTTAAACTACTAAACCATGCTAATGATGAGAAGCACATAACAGACTGTATTACACTTTGATGGAACAGAACAAGTATTTGACTCTTCACATTAAATGACCTGAGTTTTCTAATTAAATACAATCGCTGGTTTCCTTTTGACTGAATTTTCTTAGTATTTACATCCCACCTTAATTTATCGTCTATAATTGTTCCAAGGTATTTGTACTCTGACACCTGCTCTATGGTATGTCCCCCAATGGAAATCATGTCGTGATTGTCTTTACCAGTTTTACAAAAATCAAAAATCATCTCTTTAGTTTTCCTGGTGTTTAAAATCAGTGATGTTTGTTTATTTGTTTGCTTACTTGTTTGTTTGTTTGTTTGTTTGTTTGCTTGATTTTTTTATATTAAAACCCGGCTGGATAGCCCATGCAGCTACACTATTTAAATGATATATCGGTCACTACAATAAAGATACATTTTTGAAGTTATGGTCAAAAGAAGCAACATTTTTCTTATTCTCTTTAAATTTCTTGACCTTTTAATCGCAAATATCTTCATTTGGCAAATATGGACTTATCGTTTTTTTTTTTTTGTTTTTTTTTTTGTTTTTTTTGCGAACAAACTCTTCATGATATAATGTAGGGCAGGTGGCCGCTGCAGACAGTAAGTTGCTCGAAGATAGGTTTTAATATACAATCAAACCTGTCTATGGAGGTCACTCCAAGGGAGACGAAAAACAAAAGTGGCCGTTATAAACAGGGGACTGCTATATAGTTTATTTATTATGCTTTTTTTCTCTGGGAGAAAATATTGTTTTTTAGTGGTTGTTATGGTCAGGTGGTCGCTATAGACAGGAGGTCGCTATGACAGGTTTGACTGTAAATCAAAAGTGTAATGTGTTTCAAGTACAGTTTTGATAGAGAGTTTATCTTCCATCTCTACTACTAGTACACAATGATAGATTAATGAAGTGAATTAATGGTTTCCACATTATACCCGGCGGCATTTGCACATTTTCCGGCAAGACTGAGCGTTTGCACTTTTCCCCGTCGTCTGCACACATTATAGATCACGGAGTTCGCACATTTCCCCGGCCTCACACACCTCCATTATTATGTCTTATCCGAGGGACAGAGTGTTTTCTACCAGAGGGGACGGCATGATGACAGACAACATTGTAAATCTATGACTCAGGAATGAAATGC
Organism: Diadema setosum; assembly: GCA_033980235.1. Classification (NCBI taxonomy): domain Eukaryota; kingdom Metazoa; phylum Echinodermata; class Echinoidea; order Diadematoida; family Diadematidae; genus Diadema; species Diadema setosum. The sequence continues at coordinate 9,528,664 of CM067065.1, read as the reverse complement.
TGGTCATTATCATGATTATGGCTCGTGAGGGCGTAGTATTCGAACTCCATTATTCGCCCTTAAAGGTCCTGAATACCTTTGGGAGCAGTAATTAAAAAAAAAAAAATGTTCAAGATATCACATTTGATTCATATGTGTAGGTCTGTTGTGTCACAAAACACCCTACCATATAACATTTTCACAATAAAGCCTAAAATATAAGGAGATATCAGTACTTTTCTCATTAAACTATATAACTGTATAGATGGTTAATTAGTCCGAAAACATTTTTATTACAACTATTGTTCACATTATATTTGTCTATTTCAATATACTTATATGGATTCAAGTTCTTACAGTGGTTGTTTCTATCCCTAACTCACATTTCAGAACTATTCTAAAGCACAAACGCTGGATTTTTGTTTCATCTGCAAATGGTATATACTTATAGCTTTAATTGCTTTGAAAGTCTACAGCCTGTCTGGACCACAGTGCTTCTAAACAACTATAGAAATCGATGCTCGGGGAAAAAAAAAACACGACCGATTGTTATCGATTTTATGCAGTTATGATAGGTCGTAGTCCCTCTGATATGTTGATTGACAAGTGCATTTCATCATATTTTATAGGGAGTATTCATGTACTTACATCTACTTACATTATATCAATTTGATCAACAGCAACTAAATAATGCATAGAATTAACAATTTAAAAGGTAAAAGGCGGGATGAATGAAATGAAATTCAATGAAAGAGTAAAAAAAAGAAGAAGTGAAAATTGAATTAATCCAAGAAATAAATAAATCAAGAGAGACGTAACAGGCTCTGCAGAGTGACACATTTTCCCCTTTTAAGCCTGTCTAAGTTCTATAAATACATTATGGTGGTGCAAATTACACCCACTGAATATGACCTATACTGAATACATGATCAATTTCACATCATGTAGAACGTACAGATAGTGCGATTTGTGAAATGTATTGCTGTCCGTGAGCAGAAAAGCAAAGCAAAACGAAGCAAAACAATAATACCCAGAAAAAAACAAAATTTTATGTCCGCAAAATCTTTTGACAGTTGAAGAATAGATCATAAATGATATTATGCATTATTTCATCAATCAGAGGCTGTGGAAATTCTGAGCCAGAAACAGCGAATGTAATCATAATCATTGAATAGAAGAACAAATAGGCCTTCATATTTATTTCTATACCTTCTAACAATCAATTATTAGCACGGACAATTTAGCACAATAGAAGTTGTTGTTAAAGAAAATGAGAAACCATCGAAAGTTCAATTCTACTAAAGAACCAGCAATGATTTATATATCACTGTTTCGAACAGCAGCAATGTCAACAACAAAAATAACGTGAAACATTACTAGTAATCAAATCGCCATAATATCAGAACCAAACATCGTTGGCGTTTACAACAAAAATGTATGCAGTCGGCTAGTCGAACTGGGTGAAACGACTGTAAGAAGGCTACAGGAAGAGCGTGTGTGTGTTGTGTAGCTTCTTCATTGGACAACGCGTATACACACATCAACTACACTAGTACACCGTACACACACATACCGGCGCGGTGGACTTCCTGCCACAGAAACTCTTCCAAAATGGATCATTTACGACTATTTTTCAGTTACTTTATCACCGCCATTTTAATCGAAATTTCACTAGGGATCATGCATGACATGACGGTCGTCGTGCCACCAGGCAAGAGGGAATGTTTTCATCAAGCAATGAAGCAAGATTTCAATTTGGAATTCGAGTTTCAGGTGAATGCTTTTTTATATCAGTCCGATGTATTTGATTCAATGTTGGTGAAAGGGGCGTTGCATGTGGTACAAAAAATGTATTTAAAGTTGAACTCTAACAAACTAACGTTAGACCTACAATTGTAGTAGCCACCTAGTAAGGATCGATCAGATCTTCGTAATCAGCGACAATTGTTTCTGGTAAAAGGGAGAATAAAAGAAGAAGAAGCTACAGTATATCATGAGTTGAAGATTATGCAAATCAACATTTATTTATTGATTTAACAAAATTTGTAAATTGTAGCTTCTTCTTCTTCTTCCGATAAAGTGCTGCCCTCAAATGGTCGAGGATGAACGCACTGCGAGAACATGCACATACGCCGCACCGGGGCAACAGAAATTTGAAATCGGGTGAAAAATATTTACAGGTGCGAGTAAAAATCTCTGGATGAAGAGTTACACTGTACATCCTACAGAGTTCCCTCAGCGCAGTTTTGAAGGCGATGAGGGATGGGTATGTGGCAGGATCAACAGGCAGGCTGTTCCAGTCCCGGATGGTGCGTGGGAAGAATGAGTTGGCATACGCTGTAGTACTGGTGTGGGGGATAGTGAATCGGGAACAGTGTGCTCTGGTACAAATATTGTAGATGTTGAGAGCTGGGTGAGGTAAGTCTGCCAATGGATGTCAACCAAGTGATGTCTGATCTTATACATCATCAGCAGACGATTTTGGGAGCGACGTTCCTGCAGTGGAGGCCACTTGAGATGATCCAGCATGGCTGTGACGCTGCTAGATCTTTCGAAGTCGCCCGTGACAAATCGAGCTGCACTTCTCTGAACCTGCTCAAGCTTGTGTATGTTCCGTTGTGTGTGCGGATCCCATGAAGTCGCTGCGTATCCCATGAAGTTGCTGCGTATTTGACAGTTGGTCGGATGAATGTTGTGTAAACAGCTTCTTAGCTGGTATAGGACCTAGGCCTACTGTAAACTTTATAGCGTAACAATTGAATTACCTTAGGTCTCCTAGTCCTACCTAGTCCTAGGTAGTATAAGGTCTACAATAGTCTTTATTAATAGCTGTAAATGTACATAGATTCTCGAATAAATGTACTGTACCGTGCGGGTAACTGCGACCAGCATATACGTGTATGCAAAGCGTTCAGGTGTCGGTGTATACACTGTACATTGTATACAATACCTCTGCACAAGGAGCGCCCTGGCCCGGGGTTACCATGCGGGTATTGAACTTCTTCTTATCATATGGATGATAATTTCTAGTGTTTGTGTAGGGCATGGCCATGTGTGTCAAGATATGTTGACGGCTACCTTGTTTATTTTGTGGAGAATGAGACAGTAGTGAAGCCTGTGGCGCCTCTACTGCACAACCGAATCTTTAAATTATAGTAGTGATTCTGTCCAAATTTATTTAGATTAGTAGTTTAGTTAGATCTTCTTATTACATCAAGTCAGATTTATTGCTCAAAGTGGCGCTATTTTCTGTGCCACTTTTAATGAATTTGTGCAGTTTTCGACTAGCGGCACATCATTTTTGTGTCTGTAGTTTGTTTCTCTTAAATAGGAACGCAGCTTTCTTCTTGCTCTCTATTTCAGGTGCTCGAAGGAGGAGATTTGGATATCAATTTCATTTTGCGGTCGCCAACAAATAAAGCCCTGGCAACGGAAGCAAGAAAACCAGACGGAATATATTCGTAAGCGTTGACAGAATGATTTCAATCATTTCAATGCTATTGAGGGGAAAGCAGGTTTCCTTTGAATAGATTCTTTGTAAATGTAAACAGGTTTCTACCATTTTTTTTTTTTCAACAGGTGTTTCTTTACACATTTACAGTATGTAAACAGTTTTTTTTTTTTTTTTACCTTTGATAGTGGCAGAGTGAAAGCTCCATACCATGTGCATCTTGTGGTGCATATGAATATTGGAAGAAAAACTTTTGCAATGTATAGAATTGTCAAGATTATACTGCAGCATGATAAACTTTTGAATTGACACACTTTTGTGATGAACAGTTAGGAACCCTCTTTCAGAATGTATGACCCAGACTGAATGATGACTCTATAGTAAGCCAATCATCTTTCTTTATATTTTCTGTGTTTATGTTATCATTATTTTTTTATGTTGTCTAGTAAACTATTTGTTCAGGTGTGAGTTTCTTTACTTTGTCTCTCTCTACCAATTAAATTTGTTAAAATTGCAACTTATTTGTGCTGTTTGTTTCCTGATTTCTCCAGATTTCATCTCCAAGAAACGGGGGACTACCTCTTTTGCTTTGACAACTCTTTCAGCAGAATGTCAGATAAAGTAAGCCATGTCATTTCTTTCTCCAGTAAATGCACTCAGTCCAGTCAGGCATTATGCCCTGTAAACTGTTTCACCAGGAGGGTGTTTCACTAAGAAACTTAACCTATTGAGGAATGAGTCCTGAGTATACTCTCACAAGTGTCTATATAAAAATGCGGAACGAGTTAACTTAGAAATGTAAGTTTATAGTATGCTACAGTGTCTTCAGTGTTGTTTTGATTTCCTTATGTAAATGAAAATTTTAAAGACTTTTTTATGCCTCCGCGACGAAGTGGCCGGAGGCATTATGTTTTCGGGTCGTCCGTCCGTCCGTCCGTCCGTCCGTACGTACATCCGTCCGTACGTCCGTCCGTCCCGTTTTGTTTTTGTTGATATCTCAAGAACCGTGTGGTGGTTTTACATCAAACTTGGTATGAGGGTATATCCTTGGGGGATAATACTTTGTGTGGATTTTAGGGTCACAGGGTCAAAGGTCAAAGGTCACAGGTTATTTTGTGAAAAAAACATTGAAATTTCATGTTTCTCTCCATATCTCGCAAATGGTTCAAGTTATTCTCATGGAACTTAGTATATATGCTTGTACCGATGGGCAGTGATTATCTAGGGAAGTTGGGGGTCATGGGTCAAAGGTCATGGTCAACTCCTCAAAATATCACTACTTTCCTTAAAATGCAATATGCCCGAAGGTTTTTTTTTTTTAACTTGATGTATGGCATGTTTTACCCAATATATATTTTTGGGGAAGTTTCTTGCCCAAAGGTCAAAAGGAAAAAGGTCAAGTGAAAGTGCTAAATTGCACTTTTTCCTCCATATCTCGAAAGTAACTCAAGGTATCATCATGAAACTTACAGAACATATTTATGCATGTTTAACCTAACATTGATTCTCTTTGGAACTGTGAGGTCAAAGGTCAAAGGCCAGGTTAAGATAATGCTATTTTCCCATTTGATACTGAAATTATACTTTTTCTCAATACCTTGAAAATTACTCAATGCATAAACTTATAAAAGGGTCAAAAGTCAAGTAAAAATCATCAGTTCCCCCAAAATCTGCACTCTGACATTTTAATCATTCATCCAATTGAACCTAGTCCTAGGAAAGTGAATATTCAGCACATTTGTGTCAAACCTGTCGTTTTAATATTTAGCCAATTGTGTGAAACTGTCATCAAACATTGTCAAGACATTGTACTATAGACCTAGGAGAACCATGCATTATGGCGGAGGCATATCAGTAGCCGTAGCGATATATCTAGTTTTCTTTTTCATTCATGCCGCTAGATTATACTTAATCATATACATATTGTAATAAAAGGCAAAAAAAAAAAATGTTTTTATTTCCTTTGTAAATTTATATCAATAACAGTTTGAAGTGGATGCTGAAAGTCTGATTAAATGAACAGGGAAGCCAGTGGCATACCATAATTTTACAATAATCTAAAATCTAAGATTGATTTAAATGCTTTTTTTTTTTGGGGGGGGGGTGAAACACTCCCCAGATGTGTACATGCTGTTAGGGCTAGACACTAACTCTTTTCTTTGGTGTCCCAATCTGCCAACTAACATAGATCTTTCAATCTGAAATGTTGCTTTCCCAAAAAGAAATGAAGTGGTGCGCAACACAGGAAACATAACAACCCATTAGTTGCTCCATTGGATCTCCAAAATGGAAACGTATGTGAAAGACTGGTTGCCCAACACGGTTATTATTTGGTGCAGGCCACTACATTTCTCTTTTTGAATACAAACATTTCATATTGGAGATTTTGATTGGCTGAACAAGCCATCAGAGAAGTGTCACTAGTATTTTAGATTTATTTATTTAATTATCTTTCTATTTTTTTTTTAATGAACTAATTTATAAATTTATCTATTCACCATTATAAAATTACCCAGGGAAGATCAATGTTGTGGTTTAGACACGATTACTCTGGGGGTCCTGCAACATAGCCAAAACTTGTAACAATTAATTCAAGATACAAAAAGTAACTTTTAATCAAGGACATCCCTTTGTTCATATATTTACAAACCATGGCAATACTGTTTGTGTGAAAGGCTGAGAAATGCAGACTAGGAAAAGTGATTTGTATCAGAAGATAATTCATAATCAAGTACTTTTATGGACATGCATTTGGAATATGGACCAGTAGTGCATGTCAGTAAGCAGTGACTGTAGAAATCACTGATAGCGACTGCTGAAGTAGCTTCCAGATGTTCAGCAATGATTCTGTTTACTTAATCTTTGTTTGCCGCAGTCTCTTAATCTTTGTTGAGAATAAAGAGTCAATAGTGCTCCGTGGCAGTCGGGATGTTTGCCCAGGGGGTGGGTGATGGGAAAAGGGAACAGCTGGGCCTTTCCCATGCATCATTGGCCGTTCATTTCTGCATGCACAATTTATCCCAAAGCTATGCTTAAATCTGCCAAACCAGCTGGCTACAAGTCTAATCGTACTGTATTTCAGCATGTGGTATTTATGAAAGTGTGAAATAACCCGTGTTGTAGTGTTGTAGTCTCCCTCTCTTTCTCTCTCTCTCTCTCTCTCTCTCTCACCCTCTCTCTCTTTGAAACCAGTTCCCTATCATTGATTTGTAGTTAATACATTCAGTAGGCTAGCCACAATTGTATACTCGTGTGCACTATCTTGAAACAAATGCCGCTGTTCAAGGAGTCTCAAGTCGGTACTGAATAAACGCCTACTAATTTTGTGTTGAGTAGTACATTTCCAGTCACTTGTATTTTTTTGTTGGCCTAGAGCTGATCATTATGATAGAGTTTGTACATGTAGTTTGTGTCTCTTCCTGTAGTGTACATGCATCCCTGCTGTCTGTATCTGGAGCTAAGCTCCTGCTTCATTATGATGTACACTGTAGAAATGTTTCTTCTTTTCCTTCCGTTGATGTTTCAGGCAGACAACTGACTAACCGCATTCACATCCTGCTCTTTTGCAATGAATGAATGAAGTCTGATATTTATGCAGATGAGTCGTGACTCTCTCACACACAGAACCTCCGTTTCATATCCTGTATGAGGGAACAAGAAGGGGCGACATCATTTAACACATAATGTAACATTGCTTTAGTAGCAAAATTTGCTGGGATTGAACCTAATAGCCATTTGATCGCAAGGCAGATGATTATAAAATGCTACTGACTGAGCTGTGTTGCTCCCACTCATTTTGAATTAAGAGTGACAAGTCTTTTACATGTAGCAATATAAATTCACTTTTTTTATCTACACTGTACACAGTTTTTTTTTTTTTTTGTTGCAAAAATCAATAGATGCACCTGTTGCTGAATGTTTACGTGAGTAGGGAGTGGGAATTGATTGCCTATGAACAAGAAACTCATCAATAATACACTGTAATTTCTCCACTTTCGTGACCCCCTCTCAAAAAAAAAAAGGAGAAAAAAACCTTCAGTATGTTACTAAATAATATGCTGTAACTCACTGGGCCAACTGTTGTGTATGTACATTTTTGTTTTTCCCTTGTTTTGTAGACCAAGGAAGCTATTGTTTGCATTTTTTTTTTTCTTTGACTGATTTCTCAACTTGATTGCTCACATTATATAGTATGTGTTCGTAGAGAAGGGCTGGTTTAATACCATACAAAACAATACATGTACATTACATTATGGTACAAAATGTTGCAATACAAAAGAAAACAAATTGAATGCAATAGCTACATTTGTACAGCGCTATTACGCCAAAAAAAAAAAAAAAACGCACACACACACACACACACAAAAGCACAAGTTGTTTCACAGCACTTTACATCTCACACCATCATCTAAAGTGTAGCTACTATACTGCCATGTCCACATTTACAGGGTATTCAGAAGTCATCCATGCACTCAACAAAATGTTATACGATGCCTATTGACCGATTCTGTGACGCGCTATGTGTATTTTTGGCATGGGCGCAGCCATAGTGGGTGTATCAGCCGACCCCCCCTCCGCACTCCCCCACCCCTCTCCCTACATTAGCACGCGTGCAGAATGAAAAACTGCTTTAGCCAATAGGCGTCTCTTACTGAGTGCGCGAATGCTTGCTTAGTGCGCGAACCTTTGTTACAAGTGCATGATAAACATGTTGCCCCGGGATGGGGGAGAGCAGGGGGGGTGGGCTGATACACCCACATGGCTGCGCCCTGTGCCGTTAAATGTCTGCTGCCCTCAACGAACCCGAATCGGTCAATAGACGAGACTTAGGTTTGTATTCATCAATGGTTCTCTGAAGTCAAGTTCTGTCATTTCTTCATGTGATTGCCTCCCCCCCCCCCCCCCACACACACACAGGTCGTCTACTTCGATCTGGCTCTCGACTACGAGGACGATGACGGAGTGGACGTACCTAAATGGATGGATGGAGTGGTTGCTGCCGACGAAGATATGGAAATACGTCTAGAAGAAATTCAGGTTTGTATCTAGTGGACACTTTGATACATTGTGTGTTCATTTCAATCTCTTTTCCTCTAAAAAGCTACAGTTGCACCTGGGCAAAACTTCTTGAAGTTTAACTTTGATGACTCTTCTTGATGTTTGCCTGTCCGTCCACACATGAAGCAAAACTTCATGAAGTTTCATTTCTTGAAGGCGTGATCACTAGTCAGAGAGATTTTACACCCCTCAGGCCTGTAAAATCTCCTCCATCAAAGTGTACCCTATCCCTACTGTACACTATCACTGCCTCACCATACATGGGATGGACTTAAAACTAATTTTGTGTTCTCTGTTGAAAAAAAAAAAAAAACAACAACAACAACTAAAAACATAATCCCTCTTTTTTTCCACTTTCATCATGCACTTAGTTTGGCTGTATTTATGCTCATGATCTCACTGTCTCAAAGGGTTTGACTGTCATTCACAAAGGAATAAAATTTGATAATTAAAGAGCAATGATAATGAAATACATGAGAAATATGTGTTGGATGTTAAGGTATACACACAAATGCACTTACACACATGTGCATGATATGATTATGTAGAACTACAAGTATTACGATATTGTATTTGTTTGATTATTTAGTTTTAATGTACTGCCAGATCATTTTGATACTTAGTTTTATTGGATGCGTATGGCACATAAAACATACGGAGAGAAAATTCATTGCCCAAGAAAGATAGGGTTACTTAAGGAGAGGTGAAAATCAAAGAAGGCAGTATATCAAGTCTTGGAGAACTGTGTCCCCTACCCCCCCCCCCCCCACACACACACACACACACACAATCCTGTGCTGCCAGCCTTTACTAAAGAAAAAAAAAAAAAAAAAAGACTCTGCAGGTTCATAAATGTTTCAGTATTTTCCATTGTTTTCTGCACCAAAAAAAAAAAAAAAAAAGAAAGAGAAAAAAAAAACTCTGCAGGTTCATAACTGGAAATACTGTTTTTCTTCTGTAGTACATATTTTCAGCCCTCAGAATTCTGACACATACACTGTACGCTGCTTACAAGGTTCCCTCTCTCTCCTTCCCCCCCCCCCCCCTGTCTGTAGCCCAATCTAGATTCATTTTTTCATGACTCACAATCAAAGTGCAAAGATATACCATGACACTTTTCCTTCTCTCTATCTTTCACTCTCTAATATCTTCTTCTATTTTTCTCTCTTCCTCGCTCTTCCTTTCCCCCACTGTCTTCTCTACTAAGTGTTTGTCTTTGTTATTTCTTCTTCCTTGTTTCACTGTTCAGCAAAATGCTGGGGAAGACATGAGACAAAAATTCAGCGAAGACTACTACCGCACCATTTTCGGACACATGCATGATATGAGGGTACTTGCACACAGATCATTAGTTTGCAAAGTGATGAATCCATTAATGCTCTCATTATCATACTCCACATGTATGAAATAAAAAAGAAAGAAAGAAATGCCAAGCCTTTGCACATGTGCTACTTGCTTTTGTTTTATATCAATCACTCTCTTTTTGTGTGTGTTTCCGTGTCCTACATACAGTACATTGGACTCCCTTTATAACGAAGCCCTCAGGACCGGCAGTTTTCTTTTGTTGTATCGACATTTTGTTATAAACCAAATAAGTAAACAATAAAATAACAGAGGGAGAATAATGTTAGGGCCTGAATTTTGATTTTGTTGCAACTGGAATTTAATTATAATTGTGTTCGTTATAATGGGAGTGCACTGTACATGTACGACATTCTCTTGCAATGTTTGCATTATACATAATTATAATCACATTGGTTTGTTTGCTTGTCTGTTTGGGTGTAATTGCCATTGGTCTTAAAGGGAAGATAAACCCCAAGAACAATGTGGATTGAGTGAAAGCAGCAACATTAGTAGAACACATCAGTGAAAGTTTGAAGAAAATCGGACTATCGATGCAAAAGTTATGAATTTTTAAAGTTTTGATGTTGGAACCGCTGGATGAGGAGACTGCTAGAGGTTATGACGTATGAGTGGACAACAATACCAAGAAAATATAAAGAAAATTCTGCAAAAATCCACTTTTTCATGAAAATTACAAATTCCATCAACTTGATATTGATATATGTTAAGGGTAGCAATTATTCCCCCTGCTTTCTGAAAGCGTTTGATCCATTGTTTTTTCATAATTCTAGAAAAGTGAATTTTTGTTGAATTTCCTTTATATTTTCTTTGTATTGTTGTCCACTCATACGTCATATCCTCTAGTAGTCTCCTCATCCAGCGGTTCCAACACCAAAACTTTAAAAATTCATAACTTTTGCATCGATTGTCCGATGTTCCTCAAACTTTCACCGATGTGTTCTACTAATGTTGCTGCTTTCACTCAATCCACATTGTTCTTGGGGTTTATCTTCCCTTTAATCTGTATCATGCATTAGTCTTTCCCCCAGTCTTCCCTCAAACAGACAAACCGAAAAAAAAGACCCAAAACAAGAATATGTAAGAAAAGAAACAAAAAATATATCCCCTTTCTTTGAAAACACACACACACACACTTCAGACACACACACACATACACACTTCAGACACACACACGCACACACACACACATTAGTTTCGGGAAATAAGGTCATGCTCTCTCTTTTACACATGTCAGTTTTAGAAATCAATTTGTGTTATATTTTTATCTCTGGTTTAATTGTTTAACACTCATAATATCTATGGTGACTCAGGTGTGAAAATATGTATATCCATCAACCATGTTTGATAAGTTAATTAAAGAAAAAAAAACCATGTACAGTGGATGCAAGTTCATTGTTAAGTGTATGGGGTGAAATAAGGTAGAAAAAGGCTTTACCTCTTAGGACCACAGTCTTGAACCCTCTTAACATTCCATCCTTTAAAGTGATTTGGAACTATTGATTGGTTATCTTGTGAAATTAAGGCTTCTCAGGGGCATTCAAATTGGAATGCAGTCGGTAAGGAAAAAACCCCCCGACAAAACAACTAGATTGCAACTAGACAGCTCACTGCTGTGTGGGAGATAATAAAAATCCATAAAACAGTATCGTCAAACATAAGATCACAATGGTGTGCATTGTCTGCATTTATGCCACGTACAACTGTACTTACATTTTGTTACCTTGTCACCCTTCCAATCATTCCCCACTAAAGGATATCATGGTATGACCTTTGACCATTTGTAGTGTGGACTGTTTCATCCTCTTTCGTGCTGTGTGTGTATACGTAGATCACTGAATATTACACGACCTCTGTCTTGGTATGGGGGCTAGGGATCAGTGGGGTATATCAATTTTGTTTGCAGTGCCATTGAGACTTTTATTGCGTGATGTGTAGACAGATTTATATGTACATGGGTCCATTATTTCACTGCACTGGTCACATGGTAGGGGTCAGTCAATGAAAAGGGACTTTTTTTAAAACCCTTTTTATTTTTTTTTTTCCATTTCCTTTCAACAGGATTACAACGGATGATTTTATTTATCTATTATTTTTCTTTTTCTTTGTTGTATTTGTTTATTTTTTTCCTTTTTTTCACTCTCAGCTGCATAGGTGTGGAAGAAAATGAAAATGCAAAAGTGACCACTTAATTTGGAGCACAAATCATATGACATGTTTTTTTTTTTTTTTGAGCTGTTTTATGAAGTGCAGTACAATTACACTTAATAAATACATGTACTGCGTTGAAACAGACTGAACGGAATTCCAGATCTTCAAAAAAAAAAAAAAAAAAAAAAAAGGTCTAATAGTAAAAACGTGATACAAATCAACATTTTGCATTTTTTTTGCCAAGTTGTAATGTAATAAATCTCTACATCTGTTATTAAGAATCTCTCCTCATCCAAACGAGATAAAGAACAAAACCGAACATATTTTTGTGTCTCCATGAAGAATAATAGCAATATAGAATCCATCCCCACCTCTGATCAGAAATATATATTTGCCTGGTGAGATGCATTTAACACACGTTAAAGTATCCCCCACCACCACCCCCTGTAAGTTTTCTGAAATACAAGTATTCCCGGCTGTATAATTGTGAATGATGGTGGGCTTGCTTTTCTAAAAACGTGCAGCAGCCTTGTTACCATCATCTCTGTCTTCACCGAGAGGGCGGGCTACTCCTGAATTTGAAAACTGCACAGCAGCAGCCGTGCCTGTGTATAAAGAGCTGTCCTTCTGGGAATGGATGTAACAGTGCAGGTCCGTTGCTATAGCGAGCTTTTAATTTGCAACATGAACATTCGAGTCGACGCAGCCTCCTGGGTTGAACAATAGAAACAGCTGTCTTCCACTTGTGCACAACACCAGTTTTGTCCTGAGTCTTATTTTCATGCAACCTTCGTCATTAATTTCGTATGATTTTTCACTCTGTACGTGAAAGCCACTTCAAGATGAGTGTGAAACCCCAGTTCTGTGCGCTTTCCAATTTGTTGCCTTGAAGTCAGTTAAAGTCCCCGCAAGACTCTCCAGACTTCTTCCTTTCTATAAGTTTCCAAGATTTCAAGCTTTCAGCTTCAGCTTTTAAAAACTTGTCTTCCCCCATCCCCTCCTCACAGAAAGAGAGAGAGAGAGAGAGAGAGAGAGAGAGAGATGGGGGTGGGGGGGGGGGGGAAACAAAAGAAAAGTGGAGAAAACCATTGCGTAGGCACAATAGGATAGTGGTAAGTGATTTGGGAATAATGACAGATGAATATGAGAAAAGAAATACATGTATTTATCATATGAACTTTGCACATGATTGTGGATAAAGTACATGATTGACCTCTGTCTCGCATATATAATTCTCAGCAAGATAACCTGGGAGTGCAGTGTTATGAGCCTTGGTATCTGTGGCAATATTTTGGTGATGGATCACATAACGTGACTGACTGCTACAGTATAACCCAAATATGTGTGCCCACTTCTCAACTCGTACTTTAGTTACGTTCAGACAGCGATCCTTAACTTCGAGGATAAGCTCTTATGGGGCGCCAAGTGTCACATGGCCTCATTCGTCACGAAATCAGCAATTTCGGAGATGAAACTGATGTTGTCATTTGTCAATTTAAAAAAAGAAAAGTCATTTAATTACGAAAAAAAAAAATCATGTGACACTTGGCGCCCCATACTTAACTACGAGCTTATCTTTGAAGTGAACTTGGCCTGAACTTAAGAATCACTGTCTGAACGTAACTTTTGTTGTCATCGCTGCGGTCATAACACAGTTTGGATTTGTGTCTTTCCAGCCTTCCATCTCATACAGCCCACTTCCTTTCTTCTTCTTCTTTTTTTCTTTCTTTTTTTGGTCATTAAACCCTGAGGTATCATACAATTATTGTATCGTGATCGCAGAGCAGATCTAGAATAGAGAAGAACGACAGCTTCTGAAGTTTTCATCAATAATATCACAATGGAATAAAAGGAAATAAAAGATCTGTTCAGGTGATGCCATGTTTTATTGTTTGCTGGCTTACCTCTGCTCAAATACAGGAATGCATAAAAAAGCAAGCGCATTGATGAGGTAATAAGATTTTACCATATGATTTGCGATTTGACGACATGAGCTTATTTTGTAGTTCGTACGTGGCTAGTGTCTTTTGTTTTTTGTTTCTTTTTTTAAAGAGAGCTCAGGTTTTGCAACATTTTTATTAAAGAAACTGAGAATTTTACACAACGTATCTGCTGCATCAATCCTGGTAAGAGTAGAGCAATCCCTAAACAATCCAGGAGCACACCATAATTGCAACACAATTCTCAGAAAATATAACGAAGAACTGCCATCCGGTCTTGCTTTCCTTGGTTCTGTTTTTGTTTTATTCACTCTTGTTTATATGTTGTTCTTTTGTAAGACTTTGTGATACATTGTATTGATTTTGTGTTATCACGCTTGACAGAAATAAATAAAGTTCAACTTCAAAGTTCAAATTCACAGTTCCGGGGGGGGGGGGGGGGCTTAAATAGTATGTAACTCATTTCTGTTTGCATCATCTCAAGTCTCATCTTGTCTCATCATGCAGCCCAACAGGAAAAAAAAAAAAATTTATAAAGTTCAAAGTTCAAGTTCACGTCTTGTCTCTTTCCCCAGACATCTCTGGACATCGTCAGCGACAACCTCCGGAAATCTCAGCAGCACCAGCGTCAGTGGCGCAACATTGAGTTCCGGGACCGCTATCTGGCCGAGCGCAACTTCGAGCGGGTCAGCTTCTGGTCAGTGGTCAACACGGTGGTCATGCTGCTGACCGCTCTTATCCAGGTTGTCATGATTCGAAGTCTGTTCGGCGGCACGGGCAAAGTTAGGACATGATAAAACACTGCAAGCCACCCGATGGACGCGGCGCACTGGGAGCCAACGCGTTGCTACAGCCAAATCGACAGACTGCCCTGAAACAAACAAACCACGAGGCACGCCCAAATTGTGTCTCCGATAGAAATATATATGAAAACAAGAAACAACAGCTTTTTCACTTTTTTTGTTTGATAGTGGTCTTTTTTTTTAACTCATCAAGTTGCTGATTAAAAGAAGCTGACGAAAGATAGAAAAACATGCATAGCAGCATTGAGAAAAAAAAAGGGAAAAAAATGAAAAAGAAAAAGGGAATGACAATGTCCGAAATTTTCGTAGAATAGAAAGGATTGTGCGGAACTGTGGTGATGCACATAGGAGATTAGCACACACTTGCCTGGAGTTTGAAAGTATGTAGTAGTTCGTTCCATGCAGCAGCGAGCGATCACCTTGTCTGACTTTAGCTAAGATTCTGAAAGAACTTCTTATACGCCCTCATATGGGAAGCTGCGGGTGACGTCATCCGTGCACTGGTCCAGGACTTTTCTTTCAGCGAACAACTTCAAACGTTTAAAAAGCATCTTCGTGCGATGCTCTGTTTTGTGAACAAAACAGAGTTATTACAGGTTAGCGATCAAGGTCCAGCACCGTAGATTGACTTATGTCTGAAGTGCAAATATTTGCCGACTACTGTAAAAATGTGAAGAGTTTAATTGCAAAACGAATTAACTCTATTCTCGTCAAGTTAAGGGAATTTAGGACGAATGTTGCAGGAAAAAGGAAGTAACTACCGAAGTAACACAATTTTAGACGTGTTAACCCTAATCAGGCTGGGGGGGGGGGGGGAATCCGCCCCCCCCCCCCCCTCGACGTTTCGCGCAATATCTTCGCAGCGCGATAAGCTTCCGCCGCGATGTTTCATGACTTTTTTCTTTCAAGTATCGCGCAACTTTTGAGACCAAAATTGTTGCGCCCGCGCGTACCGTTTTGACGCGACGCCCGTTCGAAAAAAAAATTGTTAACCCCAAAATTGCTCCGAAACGTGATTTTGTGTACAAATCCAATGCAAATTGTGTTTTTTCAATTAATTCACATAAAAATTCATATCTTGACTTAAAATGGACGAAATTAATTTATTTTAGCATAATAAAGCTTCGAAAAATGTCTGTGACAATTTTTTTGCCAAAAAAACAAACAAAAACAAAAGGTAGAAAAACAAAGAAATACATAAGAAATTCAAAAAGCAATCAAATACATAAGAAATTAATTACGATACAGATTTTTTTTTTTTTATCCTGTGTCTCAGGAGAATGATACAAGAAACATTTTTAAAAAGAAATTAGCTTAATTAGAGCATTAATAAGTGATTTAGAGCCCAAAACTGATTTTATGCATAAATTACAACAATTAATTAATATAAAATATAAGAAAAATTTTTGGGAGAAAGCAACCATTCATTTTGATAGTATACGTCGCGGGCGTCGCGTGTGCCGATTTTCGGCGCGATCACGCGTTCCATAGGCGAGATCTGAAGGGGGGGCGGAGTCTGCCCCCCCCCCCCCCCCCCCCCCCCCCCCCAGATATAGCATAGCCAAAAAAGCCCAGCCTGATTAGGGTTAATTAACGTCATTGAAGAATGTATCTTGTTATGTAACAAGTTTGTTATCACCAGAAGGAATTTACAACATATTGCTCTGTCTGATGATGGACTTACTTCAAAGTGTCTAAAGAGGGCGCTTAGCCCATTGTGCGATTTTACTCTTCATTTGTAACTGCACTGGATCATGAAAGGGAAGCTGTAACAGTTCCGGCTCGATATCAGGCTTCGGAACGTCTCGGCAATGTCCCGGGAAAGTCCCGGCAGCGGTTGTTCCCACGGGCAGTGCACTCTATCCCCACTGCTTTGTCGTTAGGAGGGGGCTTACAGCCGAGGTTTCCCTTACTGCCTTTTGTACAAGCAACCGATGCTTCTGTAGTAGCTACATTGAAAAACAAAAACAAAAACAAAACCATTTCTACTTCAAATGAAATCACTTGTGTAATCAGTCCATTTTATATCAGGGTCAAGGGTGGGTCATAGTCGAGTATAACTGAAATGACAAGCATCGTATTGTATGCAATTTTTTTCCCCCCTGATTACAACTTGTCATGGCAATTAGACGTCTTACTGATAAACTGTTTCACTTTCTCTCCAAAGCATATGAGCGAGGTTTATATTTGCGAGACAAAACGCTGTTCAAGACGACGCAGCCTCCCGGGTTGACAACTGTCTTCGCGCCATGCGCAGAACAACAATTTTTGTTTTTGTTTTTGTTTTTGTTTTGTTTTGTTTTTTGCCTAATTCCTCTTAGCGTTCGCGTCGCAGATCTACCGCTCGCTATTGTCTGATGCCAAAAGTGCCTTAAACCATGCATACTACTTATGTACTGTACTTCGTGTTGTGTATAGTTTCTTCATTTCCGTTTGTCAGATACAGTGGACTCCCATTATAATGAAGTCCTCGGGACCGGCAGTTTCCTTTCGTTATATCGAAATTTCGTTATAACCGAACAAATAAACAATAAAGATACATAGAGCGGATGATGTTGCGGCCTGAATATTCACATCGGTTATCCGGAATTTCGTTATAACCGTGTTCGTTATAATGGTAGTGGACTGTAATATAATGATGTGATCTTGCGGAGTTTGTCAGTCGGCCCAGCCTCTGTCCTGTTTGTTTGTTTGTTTGTCCGACGATCTGTCGTAGTTTTGTTCTTTCTATTGTGCCTCTTCTACGTCAGACAGAGTGAATGTATCTATGTGTTATTGAGTTTGTGTGTGATCCATGATCATCTAATAGAGAATTCTTGAGGCAATACACATGTATCATTAAAAGAAAAAGTGGTTGAATGGTAAACTATGATGTGGTGTAACCTGTGCGGCATCGGATGGAATGAACACAAACTTGTTATCTTGTTGCTGGTCTCGGCACCATTTTTATTCGAAGTTGAAAGATGTAGAGAAAGTTTAAAAGGTCACAGGTCAAAGGTGAATTTGAGGTTTCATTGCATTTGACCTGTAAGAATATTCGGAGTAGTGATGTAGGGGCTGCTAGATGTATGTGATAGATGATTCGGACTCGAGATGTATTGACGAATGATTTGGTCAGAGATGTGTTTGAATAGTGACCTGTGTAGACCAACCATTTTGTAGAAGTATGCATAAACTTTGAATATATTAGCACGTCTGTCTGTACAGTGTATCATCCGTAAATATGACGTACTTTAACAGGACACATGATACAGGCTGTAACAATACACAATGTACTTTGATCCAAGTTCCGCAAATTCTTTTTGTTATTGATATTGTTCAATTATATAATCTATGTTGAAACTGATTTGAATAACTCTGAATCCAATGTAGGCCCCTACATGGTACCGTACATGCTTCTGCGTGCCGCCATTAACTACTCTCATATGCAGGGTTTGAACTTTCTACCTTACTGCTAAAAGGTGAAATTAACCGTAATAACTTGATACAGTGCACGATTTGGAATTAACATACTTACTGAGTGTATTATGCTGTAACTCATGACTTGTTTTACGTATTTGTATCTATTGAGATCCAAGTGCAAGAGAAACGATGATTGTGGCCTACGCTTATGCTAACATGTTATGAATGGGCAACTTTAGTTTTAAGTTAATAAATCATTCTTCCATCTTAGAGGGATTGATGCTGTACAGAACATCATGTGAAAAAAACAACAAAAGGTTTGTGAATAAAAACCGGTTTAGAAAAAACGATACGAGCGTCTTCGGCCTTTAGGCCATATGCTTGCGGTGTTGTTGTTTTTTTTTTTTTTGGGTGTTTTTTTGTTTTGTTTTGTTTTGTTTTGTTTTTTTTTTTTTTTTGGGGGGGGGGGGGGGGCTACGCATTAATCTTTAATGGATCGCCAAGTGTTAAAGGTAGGGGATACCTTTTACAGACCTCCCAAAATGCAGCAAAACATTAAATATGAACCTCAGGGGACTTGTTTAGGCCACTGCTGAGAAATTTGGAAGTCAACAGTTATCTACAATTTGAATAATGCACAAAACTCAACTACTCAGTAGTTCTTTGTGTCAGCCACACTTAAGCCTTTTTGTTGCAGTCTTCTGTATTTTTTTATCTATAAACACAAATTTAAAAGTATAAGAGCTGATGTAATAACATATAGAGTGTGTGGCAAGAATGTATAATAGAAATGCTTGTAAGTTTTGATGAACTTTCTTCACAAAATATACATGATGGACACACATGCAGTGCATGGGTCTGCAAAGGTAGCCTAGTAATATACTGGAATTTACGGTGAGCCCCGAAAAAAATTCAATTCAAAATCTAACGGTCAATAAAAATGTACTAAATGTTACCTTCCACTTTCAATACTTTATGGGAGTTTCTAAAATGATACTCTCTTCAACATACCACTGTATTTATACAACTCTTCATTTAAGGCATGCAAATGGGATTCCCTACCTTTAAGGGTAGTCTTAGCTTCTCAAAAATTACTGCCCTACATTGGCAAAAGGAACCAAGTGACATCGAGTACAAATGCTACACATGAAGAAAATATGTTTTTGGGTAGGCCCTTTAACATGGAAATTTGTGATGAGTAATAATGTCGGTATTCCTGTAAGTCATATGGTGATGTATTTATGACAATTCGAAGAATTCTGATATTCCTATAGAAACTTATTATGTATAAAACTTGCTTCCTTGTGCCAAAGTATTATAGATTTGTAGCAAACATGAAAAATCTGGCAAAAGGAAGCATGTGACAATCATATCATGAGTATATTACTTGCTTCCTTTAACCAAAGTATTATAGATTTGTAGCAAACATAGAAAATTGGCAAAGGGAAGCAAGTGACAATCATATAAGGATGTCACTTGCTTCCTTTTGCCGAAGTATTTTAGATTGTGTGCGAATATAAATAATTTGGCCAAAGGAAGCAAGTGACAATCATATCAAAAGGTTGTAACTTGCTTCGTTTCGCCAAAGTAATTCAGATTTCTAGCAAACATGAAAAATCTGGCAAAAGGAAGCAAGTGACAATCATAACATCAGAATGTAACTTGTTTCCTTTTGCCAAAGTATTATAGATTTGTAGCAATCTTTAAAAAAAAAATGACAAAAGGAAGCAGGTGACAATCATATCATAAGGTTGTTACTTGCCTCCTTTTGCCAAAGTATTTATTCTAAGTTGTGTGTAAATACAGTTGTATAAATGATTTGGCAAAGGGAAGCAAGTGATTATCATGAGATTGTAACTTGCTTCCTTTTGCCATTTTTAATGCAAATTTGTGCACTTGCTTCGTTTTGACACCCAAATATCTAAAAAAAAAAAAAAAAAAAAAAAAAAAAAATGGGCCAAAATTGTAACTTTTGGATTGTTCAGTTAATAGAGCATAATATAGGATTGGCATATTTCCGATCTTGGGTATTACACTGTTGTTCCAGGAACATCGTGTCACTGCCGGCCACCAGAAATAGCAGTAGATGACAGGTTCGAGTGCCGTGGTTCCTTTTTTTTCCAACCCTGGTTGAATTACAGATCAACAGTTGCAATCTTACAAAATTTTATTTTGCCAGGGGGAGACAAACTGAAGAAAATTTAAACCTCAACCTTCACCCCTCTCTACTTAATATTCCCTTGCACTTATCAATGCCCTGTCCGCCGTGGACTACCTAACATAACAATGTCGGAATTTCGTAGCTTGGATATTTTTCTTCCAAGTTCATCGTGTCACTGCCGACAGCACTAGCCTGGTGGTAGTGTCGCTGCCCGGAAAGCATTACATGACAGGCTCGAGTCCCGTGGTTCCTTTTTTCCGACGTGTTTGTTAAGTAACTGATTAGCAGTTGCGATCTTACAAACTTCATTTTTCAGAGGGAGGCAAATTGTGACCTTCCATCACAAACCCAACAAAGAGTCGCCAGACATGTTTTTCAGTTAAGGGCAGATTCTGAAAGAGCAAACTCTTAATCTTTAAAGAATTGTATAGCTTGATTGAAATGGACTCTCTTAACCTATCTAATTATTGGAAAGAAAGCACACACTCTAGAAGGCTCTGAAGTACGGGGCCTATTCAAGCGCTTAATCTTCACCAAACCCTACTGGCTGTGTGATGAGTTGGACAAACAAAAAAAGAAGAAAAAAATAGGGTGTAAACCACTGGAGCAACAACAATGAAAAATATCAAATTAGACTGAAATTAGATATGCTATGTTAATACATTGTACATTCTGTTCATGACAAATGCCAACTTTTAAAGCAGTAGCGTTATCTCGTCAAAAGTTACTAGACTTGAAAGTGAAGAGTGTGCAAAGGGTTATCAAGAAATGAAATGGGGCCTCCAAGACATACCTGATCTCACTACTCTACAAAAAAAAAAAAAAGTTGTTGAAAAACTTCTGAAAATGCACTTTCGTATTCTTTTTGTGATCCCAAACTTGAGAATAATTTAGGAGGGTAGCTGTTTCAGAAAATATGAAAAACTCAATATTGACTTGGTTGACCCTTTTCACCTTTTTTGAGTCCTCATGTGAAATCATGGTGCAACTTTTGGTTCGTTTTGTGGTGCACTGTCACATCTGAAAAAATTTCAAACCTCAGCCTTTACCCCTTTAATATTTTCTTCCATTTACGACTTGCTCTTTAAAAAATATCAAAAACTCAATACATTTGTATTGACTACACTGTAGTTTGACCCATTTCACCTATTTTTAGGCCTTACACAAAATCAGTGCGTGCGACTTTTTGTTGGTTTTGTGATGTATGGTCACACACACACACACACACACATTTAAACATATGTATGTGTGTATATATACATATATATACATACATATATACATATATATATATATATATATATATATATACATACACATATACACATATATAAGAGTTTGTTTCCAAAAACCGATAAGTCCATTTTTGAAGATTTTGAAGTACGGTCTCTGTCATAAAATACAAAATAATACCTTTTAAATGATATATTGGTTACTACATAATAAGGTACATTTTTGAAGTTATGGTCAAAAGAAGCAAAAATTTTCTTATTATTCTCCATATTTTTCTTGACCTTTAATCGCAAATATCTCTATTCGTTTGGCAAATATGGACTTATCGGTTTTTGCAAACAAACTCTTCATATATATATATATATATGTATATTATATATATTATATACATTTGTACTTGCCCACACACGTACACATGTACACAAATAAAGACGTTGAGAACTCCAGGGGATTGGGAAGGACAACTGATGCGGTGACACCTTATAGCAACTCCCCTTTCCCATCACGTATCTTCCTTATGCCACTATCAGTACACCCTATGTAATAGACCAGTTCGGAGTTCCACTTTGAGCATGAGCAGAAAAAAGGTCATTCGGACCAACAGGCATGTTGGTTTTTAAATTCACCGGGATAAGCATCTGTGATGTAATGATTATTCATGTAATCCTTATAAATGCTGCTTGCCAGCACATCTACCTGACAGCAAAAGTGATATTTGGCAAATCAACAGACAGAGGTTGTTAAAGGGACTGTACAGTACTGGTTGAGGTGGGGATTCATGTTTTGAACATTCCTAAGTGAGATAATGAAAAGCCTCTTATGAAATATGAAAGAGCACGTAATTTTAAGAAGGATTTAATGTTTATTTGATGAAAATTGGTTTTCAAATGGCTGAGATATCAAAAAAAAAAATGCTAATAATAAAAGGCGACATGCCGCAACTTTATTAGGATCTCTTTGTTTCACCTTGTTTTTGGATATCTCAGCCATTTCAAAACCGATTTTCATCGAATAAACTTTTGATACCCCTTAGAACTGCATGCTCTTTGACATCTCATATAGTGGTTTCTGAATATCTCGCAAAACGTTAAAAGCTAAATCCTCACCTCGACCAGAACTGTACACACCCTTTAATACATTCAGTGCAAGGTAATGAAATTGATGCGGAATTGACGGATCATTCTGGTCTATGCAAGTTCATTCTTTGTTTGAGCAGGATTGATGAATACCATAAATCGTTACGTAAAACTTATGCATTATGTCACTCTAAAAGCGAGTGAAGTGCCCCTAACCGACTGAGAAAAAAGAAAGGTCATTCGGACCAATGTGCCCATGAGCTAAGTCCGAACTGGCTTATTACGCACTCTAAGTGGGTTTACAGATGGCGCTGTTTATCCTATTGGTCTCGTGAGCCTTTATTACGAAGTTACGGACTCGTGGGGTTTTAAGTAGTTCAGTCCTGTGAGCTTTTTTTTTTTCTTCTTCTTCTTCTTTTTTACGTAGGGTAGAACTCTTGGAATGTCTAATAGGTGCTATAACTCTTGAGCCTATTTTACGTGATGTCGAACTCAAGGGCTGTATAAGTATAGTGGGCTGTATGATTTGTGGGTTGTATGACTTGTGAGCTGTATGACTAGAGAGTTACTGTATGACTCGTGAGCTGTATGACTTGTGGGCTGTATGATTCACGGGTAGTGGTCTCGTGACGTGCACCCAGTTCGTGGTAAGCGGTCTATTTGATATACAATTATCTATTGTCTCGTAAGTCGATAAGTGATGATCAAATGAAATACGGCAATATGGTATGACACGGTTCCTTTGTACCTTTTAAAGGAAAAAGGATGCACGATGTAATCACTGGTAGGGCTACATATTAGTGGTGCCTTTGATTTTATCTCAAAAGAATCCTCCTTTATGTGAATTTGTACGCCCACTGGATAAAAAAGAGTTAGTTGTTTAACATTTTTCCGTGTTACCCAATACCTGGCTAGAGGGGAGTGCCGACCGAGTTGTAAAATAGGTACGGTGATAAAAACAAAACAAAACATATTTCTGCCAAACCATCCACGTTTAAAGTTGACAATCATATGCGAGCAATATCTCAGGACCCCCCCCCCCCCCACACACACACACAGAGAGACACAATCACTTCACTCGTCTAACCGCTGAGTTCCATTCTCCTCTCTTTCTGACGTATTTTGTTAACCCAATATCGGAACAATGACTTGATCTATTACAATGACATTTTCCAACATCCCATCTCATGTCATAATCTGTAGATGACAAAAAGATTCCATAGATTAATAACAAGATACTTTACTGAATGTACTGCCTTCATTTGCGTGCAGTGTCTCTTTTTAAGAGTTATCTAGGACGGGCGACCGATATCAAATCATCTCTCTGCGTATCATCTACATCTTCCTAGGATGACGAGTTTCACACCTCTTTTGTGTCGATTCGCAATTTAATAGCTTTTCAATTCCTGATGTCAATTCATATTTCAGTCAACCACTTAGATTACTTTCACTTAATTCATTATTACAGCACCTAGGTTGTCATCACAAAAATGAGGTATTATAAATATATATTTAAATATATATATATATATATATATATATATATATATATATATATATATTTTTAGACTTAATAGTAACATAGGATACTACCTTGATTTGCCTGTCTTCTTTCAAGACGTGTTATGACGGGCGACCGGTATCAAATCATCGCAATGCGTATCACCTTACTCGTCCTTTGGTGAGGAATTTCCCATCTCTTTTGTGCCGATTCGGAATTCAATCGCGTTTCAAAAGCTGAGGACAATTCATATTGTAGTCCACTTCTTTGATTTCTTTCGGTTCAATTATTAGCCCAGATATATTAAATTATCTATTGTCTCCCTATCCCACTGTACTCTGATATTGAATGTCCATTGTTTTTTAATGTTTACTCTCTTCCCACACCCATAGCGATGATGATAGCCCCTTAAATTACACCTAATGTGCTCTGCCTACTAGAACTATACCCTCCGCTTATTGGCTGAATTTTTCTTACCATGTGTTCAAGTGGATCATTAGGATAATTGTGGTTTGTATGGCAAGTGTGTGCGGTGGTACATGCTGGTACGGGTCAATAAGAATCGGTCACGATATGGATTATGAATAATTCTGTAACTGTGGAAGGGAAGACCGCGTCCAGACAATTGACTCAAAGGCTCTCTCGGCTGAAGTTTGATTGGTGGCCTAATCGTCACTTTTGTTGATTGCCTCTGGTAGCTCGTTTGTACACGTTCCTGTTAAATCTGACAAAGGTAAGATACACTTTCTTTACACTGAGGTGCAGGATACTGCTTGCCTAATGGGTTTGTTGATATGGATAATTTTGCATCCGACACATTCCTCGTCAAAAAGAATATGAAATCACACCATATCTGAAGAAATATTTGGATTATTTTACTGATTACAAAAATACCAGACTTTAATCATGGATATAAGAAATGACCTTTGATTTTAGTATGATAATTGATATTGAATTGAAATGAATTTGCGTTGAATTTATTCTCACTTTGAAGAGAAAACTAAGTACCATATTATCAGTGGACAAAAAACAAAACAAAACACACAACAACAACAACAACAAACAAAGCAACAAATGTGACCCTACTAAAAGTCGCCAGACATGGGTTTTTAGTTAAGAAGAGACTCTGAAAGAGCATAGTTTAAGCTCTGAAAAGATGTGTAAATCAAGTAAATGACCCCTCCTAACTCATCTCAAAATTGAAAAGAATCCATATACTGTGGAGAGAAAAGAGGTTCTAAAGTATGTTGTGTCCTATACAAGCACTGACAAGGTCCTAGCTCTTCTTCGCCGTTCACCTCCCAAGTCAGGTCCTTTAGATCCAATCCCCACTATACTGATAAAAGATTGTTCATCAATTGTCGCCCATATTATTTCAATGATTGTGAACCTTGTCAGAATCGCTCGTCATGTTTGAAATGTGCATATATATTACCTCATTGGAAAAAAAAACAACAAAAACTTTCCTTAGACCCAGATTAATTCCAAAATTACCGCCCGTGTGTAGCCTTATATTTTTGTTTACAAATCTTGAAAGGATTGTTTTCTCCAGACTCACCGATTACCTCTTGGTTGATAATTTACTTGAACCCTTTTAATCCGCATATCGCCCTTACCACAGCGTAGAAACCCTTCTCCTTAATGTGTCGAAATTCATCCTACAGAAAATGGATCGGGGAAATGTTACTGCTGTGATTTTACTTGATTTGCCCTCCACCTTCGATACTGTGAACCATATAATTTTGTTAAACACCCTCCAATCTCTTGGTGTAAAAAGGGCTTTTTACACTTGTAAATTTTTGCTTAGCCCCGGACCAACGGTGGGGCTAAGGGGGGGGGGGGGGCCTTAGCCCCACCGTTGGTACGGGACTATCCTTAGCCCACTTTCTGTTTACACTCGTTTTTGCCAAAGTGGGCTAGCCCCACCGATAGTACGGTACTATCTGGCCCTGCAAAATAGCAGGGGTTAGCACCGCAATTGCGGTGCCAAGCAAGTGAGTGTAAACAGAACGAAAAATAATCCTGGGCTATTAAAGCGATGGAGACGAAGTCCGACCCTCACTGACCAATCAGAAACAAGGTAATCAAGTGCTGCCGGTGCGTGCGTGTACGTGTACAGTACACAGCGTAATTATGAATATTCATGTGGTTTGGAAAGTCCGGGGCTAAGAAATACGAGTGTAAAAAGGTCAGTTTTCTCCTTAGCCCCGGACAAGAGATAGTACGGGACTAATTGGCGAGTGTAAAAAGCTGAAAAAATTGGTACGGGACTAACGATAGTCCTGGGTCAGAGAAAGTCCGGGGTTAAGAAACATGAATGTAAAAAGCCCTCAATGGTTTAAATCTTATTACCTTTCATGCCATTCACAGCCAGTGTGTGTCAACAGTTGTAAATCAAAATATGCCTCTCAATTGCGGTGTTCCACAGGGCTCTGTGGGCGGGCCCACCTTGTTTTCTATTTATCTAATTGGCCTGGGACACACATTGCGTCAGCACAAAATTAACTATCACATACATTATACGCTGATGACATTCAACTTTATTTATCTTTCAAACCTAACCAGGCCGATGCCTTACATGCTTTGAGTCAGCTTGAGAATGCAATGAACGATGTTTATTCATGGCTGAACTCGCATTTCTTTGAAAATGAATATGGCTAAATCTGAGTTTTTAATGTTTGGTTCGAAGACACAATTAGGTAAAATTGACATAAATTCCATCTCTTTTTCCGGCATGATTTATTAATGTGTCCGAAACCTGTCGCAACTTGGATGTAATGGTAAATTGTGATGATATGACTATGTCTCATCAGGTTTCTAGCATTTGTGGATCTGCAGATACCAACTTCGCAATATCGGCTTCATAATATTTGAACGGATATTCTACCGAAAAATTAGTCCATGATTTGATATCCTCTGGGCTCGATTTTGGAAACTCCATCTTATTTAACTTACCACAAACTCAGCTCTCCATGTTATACAATCATGTAACTTTCCCTCTTCTCCCTACCCTTCCCCATTTCTCTCTCTTTCTCTATTCCCTATTCTATCCAGAGTAGGTAAGCATAGTCTCCATACCGTCAAGCCTTGGCTTATTTTGGAGACCCTTCTGTTCAAGTTCCATAAGCTGTTTGTATTTGTCTTGTGTAATTGTACTAAAAACTATGTGTCGATATACTGTTTATCATAAATGACATGTACATAATAATATCTGCAATAACGGAATTAAGCAGATATAAATCAAATCAAATCAAATCAATTCAATACAGAGGCCTCAAAATGCGGCAGCACGCATCATTGCATTATCCAAGAAGCACACTCACATCACCCCTATTTTGAGATCACTTCATTGGTAACAAGTCAAAGATCGCATTTTTCTTTTTTTTTTTTTTAGATTTCTCGCTTTCCATTGCATTCAGGGCGCTGTTCCTCAGTATAACATTGACTTACTCCGTAATTACGATCCCTGCTAGATCTCTACGCTCATCCAACTCCGGTTCTCGTATAATTCCAAGATTCACTACAATATGGGGCACACGTGCCTTTGGCCATGCTGCTTCCGCCCTAAGGAATAACTTACTTTCAGCCATAAAAAAATAATACTGTTCTTCTTTAGATTCCTTTAAAAGAGTCTAAAAACACACCCGTGTAAGGCCTTCATTTGATTACTCATTACATGTATTTTGATATTTGTATGTCCTTCATCTCCTTCACTTTTTCTTCCTTCGGCGCCGAGAGCACTCTGCAGAGTGGATTTGGCGCTATTTAAATCATGTCAATCTTTTTTATTATTATCAATCTGATTACCAATTCTTGCTGGCGGTGCAATTAACCGGGAAAAGCAGGATGTGAACCTCAGCAGCATTAACAATGAAGATATTATCAGACTGAACTGAAATTGATCATGTTTCAATGACCTTCTGCATCCACGACTATTATAAATGAACTCTCAAAGCAGTAGCCTTATGTTTTCAAAAAAAATACTAGAGTTGAAAGCGAAGAGTGTGTAACAGATTTTTGAGAAATAAAAAGATTTAGAAGGTTCAACCGTTTCATCCATTTTGGATACTCTCATGAAAACAATTTGCGCGACTTTCCATTTGTTTTGTGATGGACGGTCACATATTACTATGTCAACATACCACTGACTTTGAATTTTATTCTCTTTCGCCACAAAGTGGCTCTCTCTGTCTTTCATGACCCCATGGATTTGTTAGTCGGGTCTTCATCTGACTGGACTACATCAGAGAGTGCAAGGTAGAAACTACGTCTAGATATACCTGCCTCTTCTTTCAGAGGGATAATGTGGTGCATAAGTTTCCTGCCTCTGTACCTCCCCCTGCCTCTTCTAGATATCCCTGGTTAATCCCCCCTCTAATGTGTAGTTTTTATTCTGTGCTTTACTTATTTTATTTTCTGTTCCCGTAATCGCTTGACAACGGCCGTCCGATGATAGGTAAAGCGTATTGGAGCCGCGAGTGAAAACTTGGCGATCGCCACTAAAGTTTAAATTCCACATTGGCGACCGAGCAGTGGTCGGTGCCCAACTATAATGGGGGGGGGGGGGGGGAGGGGGTAACCGTAGCCTACTAGAGTGGGCAGCATATCACATAGCTCACTGCGACTCAGAATCGAACCCTGGTCATAATTATAGTTTTTGATGCATACGTGCTATACGCAATTGACCAAATCATGCACTGCTCCCACTTTTCCACCTACACTCGGGGAAAAAATATACATATATATATATATATATATATATATATATATATATATATATATACATATATAAAACATTGCATATGGTCATCCCGACACAGATGTGTCTGCCCAGCAGCTGTTTTGTGAGTATTCTGCTAAAGAAAAAAGGATTTTTGTTTTTGTTTCCGATCCCTAATATCATATAATCACACATGACCTCCGAAAAAACGTTGCTCCGAGTTTTTTTTTTTTTTGACATTATAGAATGTGACGTCCAAATCTTCATCTTCACTGAAGGCCTGTGTGCGCCGGGAAAAAAAAAAAATCATGATCATTGCTCGTTAAGAAGCGGAAATAGCTTGTTCATCAAAAATTATGTCATGATTTGTGGAAGTAAAATGCCGTCACCACGGCACCCCGATTTACAATATATTCGAAAGATCCAAAAACCGATGTGTGTGCGTGCTAAATTCATAGCCATTGCTAAAAAAAAAAAAAGAAAACAGAAAAAAATGATTTTAAATGAAACTAAAAGTGGTCTATGGTTTTTTTTTTTTCGGCAAACCACACTTAAAGGTACAAAAATAATCACAGATTCCTCTTTGTGTAAATTACGAAGGTAACTGAAATTCATATATCATTACTTAGAGAATTAAAGAATTTGAAGAATTGTTTTTGTGCTAAAACTCGTCATATACACACATGTGCGACCCTTCATCACAAAACAAACAAAAAGTCGCCAGACATGGATTTTTAGTAAGTGCAAATTCTGAAAGAGTAAACCCTAAGCTTCAAAATGATGTATAGCTCAATTGAAATGGACTCTCTAACCTATCTAAAGATTTTAAAGATAGCACACACTCTGGAAAAGTGTGAACCGAGAAAAGAGGCTCTAAAAGTACATGGTCTATCTGTCTATTTAAGCGCTTAATCTTTACCAAACTGTGCTAGCTGAGAGATGAATCTGACAACAACAACAAAAAAAAAAGGACGCAAACCACTGGGGCAACACCAATGAAGGGATTAAGTATTAATTGAGCATGCTCTAATGCCAACTTTCAAAGCAGTAGATTTATTCCTTCAAAAGTTATCAAGACTTGAAGGTGATGAGTGTGCAAAGGGTTATCAAGAAATGAAAAGGGGCCTCTAAGCCATATACCTGATCTCACTACTCTGCAATAAAGAGTTGTAGAAAACTGCTGAAAATGCACTTTCCCATTCATTTTATGATCCCAGACTTTAGAATAATGTAGAAGGAGGGTAGTTATTTCAGAAAATATGAAAAACTCAATATTGACTTAGTTGACCCATTTCACCTTTTTTGAGTCCTCACGTAAAATGAAAGGGTGCGACTTGTTTTTTTTTTTTTTCATTTTTTGATGCACGGTCACATTATACAATTATGTATGTATGTGACCGTGCACCGCAAAGCGAACATAACATTACTACGAAACAGACCTGTCTGATGCACTTAGTTGCACATGCAATTCATGTTAGTGGTGTGTTGTTATTTAGCATCGATAACCACGTACGAGAAACTCATGAATTCTTCTTTTCCGACAGCTTTAACATGAATATTTTTTTTTTCGAAGTATAAGTATCATATTACAACCAAAGGAGGATTAATGTATGCAGCTGTGCCCGTAATACATAGAATACGTTACGGTGAACGTTCGGTGCACAATCTTTATGCTAACAACCTTAAAATGGTAATCACAGAAATGTTATAGTTTTACAATAGTCTTGTCATTCTCGTGGAATATATCATGTTCTATGCTATTTGGGAAGGAATGCAAAAGGGATGGCCCATCTTTAAGGTAGAATTTAAGTAATGAGTCTACAAATAAACCTATCTCATCTTTTGATGTTTTAATGCCCACCTACCAAGGAATAAAAAGTTAAAACAGGGAATTTAATAGGAAATGCTAAGTTTTTTTGACACTTAGACAAGACATTACTGGCCTTGATTAAAGGGATGGTACTGTATTGGTGGAGATGAGAATTGGGCTTTTAAGTTTTTGCGAGATACCAAGAGAATACTTATAAATAGTACAAAGCATACCATTTTAAGAGGAATTCAAAGTTTATTTGATGAGAATCGGGTTTGGAATCACTGAAATATCCTAAAACAAAGTAAAACAAAGAGATTGTAATACACGGTGGGTCCCACACTTTATTAGAATCGCTCTGTTTTGGATATCTCAGCCATTTCAAAACAAGTTTTCATCACATAAACATTGTATTTCTTATGAAATTACATGCTCTTTCATATTTCATAAGAGGTTTCTCATTATCTAACAAAAAAAAAAAAGTTAGAAACATGAAATTAGGTCTCAACCAAAACCATACAATCCCTGTAAGATTGAAAAAAAAAGGCAAACTCACAGGAGATTTCATTTCATTTCATTTCATTTATTTTCATATTTCTCAATGAATGAAAAAAAATATATCGAATGAAACAAAATTGAATGATAGATGATGTCCAACAAGGAGACATACACAGAATACTGAAAACATAATATAACACATAGTGGTCAATCGATAAAAGTTGGAATATGGGAATGAATGCTAAAGAAATTTGAAGGAACCTACTAAAAAGCAAGCTTGTGAATAGTAGTTCCCAATTAAATTCGAGCTACAGATTGAGATGAGGAGCACGGGTGCAACAAATGACCGAAATATAGAAAAAAAAAACAACAAACAAACAAACACACACACACAAATATACAGGGATATTGCAAATTCTTCTCTCATGCAGGTCTGGGGGTCGGATATCAAAGCAACAAGTTGTAAGCGGATGAGCCGTTATAGTTTTGGCAGAAATAACAAAATGTGGATCAATGTATAATGACAATGGTACACGGTTTAAACAGTTTTAGAAAATCATGAATTTAGAGATTAGTTCTACATACATTATAATGAAAAAGAAAATGAGTTTTCAACTGGAGACGATCATAATTTATCTTACGTCATTTTCATGCTTTGTCTCTTTTTTTTTCTTGTTGTTTTTTCTTTTTTTTTGTCTTAGTACAGAGAACGGTGACGACAGTGGTAGACATGCAATTTCAGGAGAGCACGCGAATCGCTGGCTTAATCTTAACACACGTCCTCATCTCCTTGACTGCAGTGACAACGGTCTACGCAGCAGATCGGTCAATGAGCTGTGAAATCGACCTGGATTCTCACCGTGCGGGGTGCAGTAACATGGGACTGTCTTCGGTGCCGGATGATTTGCCCGACAGCACTGAGGATCTTAACTTGGATAAAAATCAGATCACAGCTTTACACAATAAATCATTCTTGATCTACAAACAATTACGTTCCCTAATCATTTCCCGAAACAACATTTCATTTATAGAGGGCGGCACATTCTTGATGCTGTCATTTCTGCACATTCTGATTCTGTCGGACAACCCATTTCTTCCGATGCTACGAGGGGACATGTTTGCGAGCACTGACCTCACGGATATATCGCTACGCAAAAGCAACCTTCAATATGTCTCTGATGATCTCATTAGGGCGATGGCTCCGAACTCCACTGTTAACTTAAGATCGAACGTTTTGCAGAACGTCAACTGGACGAATTGCCACAACGTGTCCTTTAACTTTCTGTATCTTTCTGAAAACAAAATTGCAGCTCTTTCAGAACAGTCTTTTGTGATGGATTGCACTGTAGATACTCTTCTACTGGCCAACAACCCAATAAACCTCGTCAGCCCAGCCACCATTTCGTCCCTCAAAGTCAGAAGTCTTGATATGAGCGAAATACTACTACCAGAGAAACAGCTTCATCACCTCTTTGAGGGTGTAGGGTCGTCGTCAACAATAAAATCGTTATGTATCAAAGATATAGGCCTCACTTCCCTACGACCTGGACTACTCAGCGGATTACATGGAAAACATCTAAACAAGCTAGACCTTAAGTTGAATCGTCTGAAGCAACTCATTCCAAGAGGGTTCGAAAATTTGACTGACGTCTCTGAACTGATTCTTGCCTCCAACCTACTTGAAGTGATTGAACCCAGTTATTTTTCTGGTATGTCTTCGCTGCGAGTGCTGAGCCTAGAGTATAACAATATATCTGTCATAAACGTGGACAATTCTGTTTGGAGTGCAAATGTTATCACCACACTTTTTCTCCAGCATAATAGTTTTGAACGAATAGGGTCTCACGCATTCAAGGGTCTGAAGAATCTGAATGTTTTGGATTTATCTTATAATGATTTCAACAAACTAACAAGTTTTTCCCTTTCAGACTTAGAATCGCTGGATGAGCTTAGATTGGCTTCATGCTCCTTCACAATCACGACTGTAATTGAAATAAAAGCGCAGAGGCTGAAATACTTAGAAATTAACGACGCCAAGAATGTAATCCCCCGCGATATGATTTTCCCTGGAACATTTAAAAAAAACACCCCTTTTCTCCAGGAAATAATACTTAACTCTGCTTACATAAGTGCTGATGATCTTTGGGATGACTATAATGGTATATCCTCCTTTGAAGGGCTGCTTGAATTACGTGTATTGGACCTTTCCTTTAACCACTTGTCACTAGTACCCTATGCTTTCTTGAGAAACCTGAACAGCTTGATAGAGTTATACCTAAATGACTGCGATTTGTACATAAGACTTCCGCTGGTTGATGGGCTTTTCAGTCTACAAATTCTCAGTCTAAGCAACAATCGTTTACGTGACATTCCCCACAATTTCCTAAAAGATACAATACACTTGCGGGAACTATATTTAGCTGGTAATTATCTACAATACTTGCACAGTGATATATTTCAAAACGTGAACCTAACTCGATTAGATCTGTCACTTAATCGTTTCGTTTCGCTACTTTTCACAACATTCGAGCCTATACTAGAAACTCTCTCGGTACTTGATTTGGCACGAAATCCATGGACTTGCAACTGTTCCCTGCAGTGGTTACCGAAGTGGGTCGCTGAGAAGCATATTACTGTTGACAAGAGTTCCGTAACCATATGTTCTGATGACGGATCGTTAAAGTCTGCTGCAGGGAAACTTTTGTTGGATTTTGATCCAGTTACAGAATGTGGTCCGAAGTATGTTCTCTACTTCTCAGTGGCAGCCAGCGCTGTGTGTACTACACTTGCTCTGATCCTGATCTACCATAATCGCTGGAAAATCAAGTATGGGCTCTTTTTATGCAAGATCCACTTTATTGGTTACCGGGAAATCATTCCGCAGCAGCAGCGGAAACATTTCCAGTACGATATATATGTTGTCATCCACGATGAGGACGAGGAGTGGACGAATGAGATCTTCCGACGCGGTCTGGAAGAAAATCTTCCTGAATACGATCGACTTGCTATTGGCGATGAAGCGCTAAGGCTTGGGATGTACTACCTGGATTCTGTCAGCCTACTTGTGGAGAATAGTTTCAAGGTGGTCTTTGTCATCAGCGCCGATGCTCTCAGGAACCACATGTTCCTTCTCAAATTTCGGCTCGCCCTTGATCATGTTAATGAGGTCCAGATGGAAAAGATCATGCTTGTGTTTCTGGAAGACATACCGGACGCCGACATGCCATTTCTCGTCCGTCTATTCCTCAGTGATAATCGGGCATACCTCGTGTGGCCGCGAAGCCGTGAAGGGCAGGTCTACTTCTGGGAGCAGCTGGCAAAATACCTGACAGTCAACAGATATTGTAACCCACTTGTTCCCCCATAGTTAATTAAAACAACGTCACACCACGTTTGATCTGACCGTGGAACCACAATCTCTTGCAGCTGCAAGGGCTAACAGAGGTCAATGGTGATCATAGGCGCCGGAAGTGGGGGGGGGGGGGGGGGGGGGGCGGCCGCCCCCCAATCCAAAAAGTGGGGGGGGGGGGGGCAAAAATGCGTTTTGCCCCCCCCCAAAAAAAAAAATGATAATAATAAGAATAAATGAATAAACAAATAGAATAAAATAAATATGTGTATATATGAATACAAGGGGAAAAATATGGCTACAAACGGCAGCTTTTGGACTGTAAAATGTCAAAATTTTCAAGCTCGCTCGCTTCGCATCCAGCAGTTGAGCCCGGTGCGCCTCCCCCTTAATTTCTAAAGCGAAAAACATAGCTACGACGGCAGTTGTTGGACTCTAGAATGTCAAAATTTTCAAGCTCGCTCGCTTCGCTCGCTCGCATTGAATCGTTATGCCATTCTCCTAATGTTGCTGCCAATAATTGCCAGCAGTTGCGCCCGATGCGCCCCCATTTATTTCCAAAGCGAAATACATAGCTACAATTAAAACTCCAGTTTTGGAACTGCAGAATATCAAAATTTTCAAGCTCGCTCGCATTTTATTGTTATGCCATTCATCTTATGTTGCGGACAGTATATAATTTGTCGATCGTTTCACACCGTCATTCCATAATCAATGTAAGGATAACTTACAATGTTCCTCAATGACTGCGTTGTTGAATGTATCACATTCCGTAATGTATTGTAGCCCCATTATTGCTCTCGCAAACACGCAGAAGCATACAGACCGTCAAAATTACTAGTACTTTATGGTCCCCCCCATGTTTCGACCCACCGTACGCCACTTTACATATTATATATATATATATATAATAGATGTGTGTGCGTGTGTGTGTGTGTGTGTGTGTGTGTGTGTGTGTATGTGTATATTGTGTAACATATGCATGGTCTAATCTTGAGCCCCCTCCAATGTTTGCCCCCCCCCCCCCCCCCCCCCATCCAAAACTGCTTCCGGCGCGCCTGATGGTGACTCATATCCAATCACCACAAATCCAAAACTGTCTCTTAAGGATGATGCAGAATACCATGTATTATGTGAACGTTGTTACTGTATCATCGATGCACCGGTAATATGAGTATGATTATGGATATAAATTTGTTCAGTGGCCCCGGAAATCCTGTGTTAGAAACGTCCTATTAGTAAACCATGGCAGGACCTTCTTGAAAACTGCAGGTTTAATACTATTGAAATTGGCATGTACGGTTATTGTGATATGATTGATTGACATTGCATGACAAGTTCAAATGTACAGTTCCACGTCCTGCAATGATGCTCATGCCACCCTACTATCATTTCAAGGTACAATTATTTTAATGATGCGCAAGAATTAAACAGCAGTTGCCCACTCGATTTGCGAGTCACTTGTTGTCTATCCGTCATTCCCTTATTAGAACATCGCACTGGCTCAGTTGTGAATTTTCTTCAATTTGCCTACCTCTGCAAATAAAATTTGTAGTTTTGAAGCTTGTGGATTCGTTTCATGTCCATCGTATAACTACCCGTAACTAGAGGTAGCCTAGTGGTAGTGTCACTGCCCAGAAAGCAGCAGAATATGACAGGTTCCAGTCCCGTGATTTTTTCCCCCGACACGTTTGTTAGATTTTAGCTCGATCAGCAGTTGCGATTGTTCAAATTCCATTTGCACATTTGTAGAGGGAGACAGAATTGAAGAAAACGCACACTTCAATATTCGCCATTTTCAAGTGCTGACGGTGAAGATGGAATTAAAGCCATACCTTTGTTCATCGGTTTATAAGTCATGTTAGTAGTAGTCCTAGGTCCATGATATTACCAGACGACAGACTCACCGGAACTCTACAGGACCAACGTCGAGGTAGGCCTTGATGACAAGTCATCATGTGATAGTTGAAGATGAATTTGTATTTTATGTACGTACACTGAATCAGCGATTCAAATTAATCACTGAAACAGCCGCACACTTTATCTCCCAAGTTATGTTGCTTTCTCTCTATCTCCCTCTTTCCACTTTACCTCCTCTTACGCAATACTATCACTTTCCCTCCTCGTCTCGTTCTACTTGACTGCTGTAATATGCCTCTCATATTATACACCTCTGTGCATGGTCATTTTGAGATCAAATATGATTTACTTTTCATTGTTTAAATTGCTTCAGTGAAAATTGATATGAATGATAAATTGTCTTTTAGGCTTAGTCATACATTCGGGTGCACGCCACGAGACCGACACGCATGTGTCACAGCTCACGAGTCATACAGCTCACAAGTCATACAGCCCACGAGTCATACACCTCACAAATCATATAGCCTATAAGTTATACAGTTTATTAGTTTCACACAAAGCTAACAAGGCCCACGACACCAACACATTAAGCACCGTATTATATCTGTCGAACTAGGCTACTTCTTCAATCAACTCGACTCACTCATCTGAAATAATGTATTTCGATATAATGCTATTATTCCTCATCCTTTAGCATTTGTAGGCTTGTTGCTCAAGTGATAATGAAATTCTGGTTACATAACGTGAAGAAGTTACTAAACATGCTTGATATTTCAAACTTTATAGTTTTATCATGAGACATGTGCTATATAACTCATGATTTTTTGGATTTTTTTTTAAAATGCACCCTTTAAATTGTAGTGTATTGTAGCCGATCCAAACAATTTGATGTGATTAATACCTTGTCTATCATACCATTCTTGATGCACTGATATAATCAAAGCATGGCTTCATAGTCGATCATATCGATTACTAGATAATGAGTGATTATAAACTTGTTCACAATGAATGAAATGATGGTAAAGGATTTAGTGTTTAAATGTATGTAAAAAACTCTGTGTCAATCAAGATAAGGTCTGAAATCAATTTTGAAAGGTTTGCGAACAGTCCTGATTTACTGACATATATTATGTAAACAGAAGAAATTATGCAGTAGTAAATTACAAACCTCCCTACAGCAATAAAGATCGATTTTTTTTATTGTCTTGTGTATGTATACAAGGAATAACAACGTCTGTGCATTTGATGATTTTAAACATGCTTAATATAGACTCATCAACATTAATTTCAATGATCGAATATGTGTTCAATTATCAAATAACGTTTTTTTTTATGCCTTTAAAGCCCAAACAAAGTTCTGGTATGCCTGCAAAAATTGTCAAATTTTGCTCCAAAATGTGAACGTATGCCTAGGAAATGTGCGGAATAACGCTGTAATAACAAGATATTCGATGGGTAAGGACGAAAATGGGATATATTAACCAAAAACATTCAGTCTCGGAACTTACCCGAACGGGGTCAGGCTAAACTCGGACTCGGGGATAACTCGGCCTCGCTTTGCTTGACGGCGGGATGAGTTGTACTGCTACTGGTTTTCCCTCTGGATTGTACAGTGCTATGCATACGGGAGCGGCCTGTATAAACTATTAGCGTTCTGCGGCTACTCACAGTAATGGTCCTAGTTGTTACAACACGCGCATCAAAAACCTCTTTGGCGCGCATGCAAAATTAGTGTGCGCCTCTCAAGCACCTCTAAAAACAATCAAAGACAATTGATAAACAACAACAAAAACTTCAAAGACCGCGCGTCTCAGCAACTGAGGTGATGTGCGTATTATAAAGCGTCTTTGCTAGTAGGCTTGAGGACCGCGCGCTGTCCATTTGTTTTGTACAGGATTAGCACGCACTTTCCTGTCTGCATGCTCAGTAAGGCCTCGTTTGGCCGGTGCCCGTAGTATTATAGAGTACTGATGAACATGGCGATCACGAACTGTGTGTAAATTGTCTGAAATAGGGTCGAGTTTTCCCTGAGACCGAGTTAGTCTGGAGCCTTCTGGAATAAAAGTCGGTTTACTGACTTTTATTATTTTTCTCAAAATACTCCAAAACGACTCATCATTCCGGTAAACCGCGTCAGCCAGGTAAGTTTCTTTGTAGACTCTTTCGATATATTGCAAGCAAATATGTGACCCGCTACAACAAAAAGGTCCTAAAGTCGCGCACTGTCGAAGCCGTGAAAATCGAGTTTGAAGTCAGAGCATTAAAATTGGTCAAAACTTACGATTTTCTGATTTTGATATGTTATTGGAGTCTAACATGTCTTCTATCATCTGTCGAAATTTTGAAGCAAAATGATCAAAGGAAAGATTGAAAAATAACGTTTTTCTGAGCCATGCTTTTTGGCGTTTCAACGAAGCAGAAACTGGTTCGAAAATTTGGATTGAGCGCCACAGATAGGTTCCGCCCCTAACAACGACCAGAGTGATCTCATTGGTCAGTTTGCTGCTTGCTGCTAACCGAAGCGTGAAGCTCGCACACTGCCCAGTCGACTGGTTCACGTGCGGGCGGGGTGCGCTATGCTCAGCCGCTTCTCACATCCTGGTCACTGATTGGTTGGTGAGGAGACCGCCGACGCTGATGTGCTTGATTGAACTCTTCGGGGGTTGCTAGGGCTAACCTTCTATTGTCAAGAGGTGAAAACTGCTTTGCGTGTCCCTTGATCGTGATTGCGTCGAAAGGAAGACTTTTAGGGCGCTTTTCTCGAAACAGTGCTCTTCCAGACGTCTTGACATGCTCTCTTTTAAATATCGATATCTCCGCAGCCGATTATTTTTATACAATGTGTTCAATACCAATTCAAAGCAGAAAGATTGGGGGATTATATCTTGCAATTTTCAAATAATCGACCTCGCCCGACTTTAGGATCATTTTGTTGTAGCGGGTCACATATGAAATGGTGCCAGACGGGTTCTCAAGCCCTTACCAGAACTTAGTTTTCACTTTAAACCTCTTATAGACAAACCAACCAGAATACCACAACTAAATTTTACTCTTCTTGATAACATGGTCACCTTTATGCACCGTACTTGTTCATTTTCAAATATTCGTTATTCTGATAGATCTGAACACCAACCTATTTTCGCTGTATTTTTTTAAACAAAACAATACAGCCAGTTGTCTAAGGCTGAAAAAATCTCAATTGATTCGTTAAGCTATTCACTGTTGAGAAAATGTAGCTAATAAAGGTGGTATACACTGAGAGAAAAAAGAAGAAGAAGAAAGTACACACTTTTTGAAATCCTATTTTTCATAGAATACTTTGATGATTATCCATGTATTATTATTATACCAAATTAAAGGTAATTTGGTTGGCTACCAAACTATACAGAAGGTTAATACAAATGGAAATTTCACGCATAAATGGGCACATTCGTTTTTGCCCTCCAAGGCACATAGGTAAAAATTGCAAAGCATGACATGTTTTTTTTTTTCCATTTGCAAATGCGCTTCAAGATAATAATGACAACAAAGGACCAGTTTAACACAACGAGAGACATGAGTGAAATAGTAGATATAAGTTTTACTAACAAAAGAAAGTGGGAGACTATAAAGTTAGATTTTTTTGTCAACTCAAACTTCAAACTCAAGTAATGACCAAGAGATAATGGCACATACATAATCAAATGAATATTATTTCTTATTTCAATATTTTAGTTCAGTAATTAAAAAATGAATAAGGCAAATTCAAGAAGCGAACATCATTGCAATTTTCCTATTTTGCGAAAATTATTCAAATTTCTACCATTTTTTAAATATCTGTTTTATTTAAAGGGGCATAGTCCCGGTAGTATAGATGGCGTTGTTGATGATACTGCCGATCACCGTTAGCATTGATACGAAGGTTACCGAAGTTGAGCTGTTATCTGAGTAAAGTGCGTAGGTGTTGCTAAGTAACGTTGCCTTTGTTGTCTTCTTTGCGCAAAGCGCAGTCTTTAGTAATGCCAGGGTGCGTGCATATGTGCTTGTTATTATGACATCAAAAAAGAAGTTTGCTTAAAGCCCAAAGAAAGTTCTGGTACGCCTGCAAAAGTTGTCAAATTTTGCTCCAAAATGTGAACGTATGCCTAGGAAATGTGCGGAATAACGCTGTAATAACAAGATATTCGATGGGTAACGACGAAAATGGGAAATATTAACCAAAAACGTTCAGTCTCAGAACTTACCCGAACGGGGTCAGGCTAGACTCGGACTCGGGGATAACTCGGCCTCGCTTTGCTTGACGGCGGGATAAGTTGTATTGGTTGTCCCTCTAGATTGTACAGCGTTGTACTGTGCATATGGGAGCGGCCTGTATAAACTACATTGTAGCGTTCTGGCTACTCTTACGGGCTTTTTACACTTGTAAAATTTTGCTTAGCCCCGGACCAACGGTGGGGCTAAGGGGGGGGGGGGGGGGGTTACTATCTGGCCCTGCAAAATAGCAGGGGTTAGCACCGCAATTGCGGTGCCAAGCAAGTGAGTGTAAACAGAACGAAAAAATAATCCTGGGCTAAGCGACGGAGACGAAGTCCGACCCTCAATGACCAATCAGAAACGAGGTAATCAAGTGCTGCCGGTGTGTGCGTGTACGTGTACAGTACACAGCGTAATTATGAATATTCATGTGGTTTGGAAAGTCCGGGGCTAAGAAATACGAATGTAAAAAGGTCAGTTTTCTCCTTAGCCCCGGACAAGAGATAGTACGGGACTAATTGGCGAGTGTAAAAAGCTAAAAAAATTGGTACGGGACTAACGATAGTCCTGGGTCAGAGAAAGTCCGGGGTTAAGAAACACAAGTGTAAAAAGCCCTTAACTCGCAGTAATGGTCCGAGTTGTTACAACGCGCGCATCAAAAACCTCTTTGGCGCGCATGCAAAATTAGTGTGCGCCTCTCAGGCACCTCTAAAAACAATCAAAGACGCTTGATAAACAACAACAAAAACTTCAAAGACGGCGCGTCTCAGCAACTGAGGTGATGTGCGTGTCTATATATCTATCTATCTATTTATCAGGAAAAGTGTGAACTGAGAAAAGAGGCTCTGAAGTGCAGTGTCTATTCAAGCACTAACTAAATCTTTACCCTCCTGGTCTAATCAGGTACCATTTGGTCCAATCATCGTTTCGTCTATATGACCAACTGGGCTATTTTTTTTTTTTTGGGGGGGGGCCTTTTTATTGATGTGTACACCAAATTTATATAGGACAAAGTTGGTTTCATTTTAGACAATTTGATGATTATACGAAATGGAATTAGACCAACTCATAATAGACCAAAAATAGACCAAACGGCTATTGGCAACACCTACGCACTTTACTCTTGATGACAGCTCAACTTCGGTAATCTTCGCATTAAAGCCCAAAGAAAGTTCTGGGGCCCGTTGCATAAAACTCCAACCGGATTTTTTTCCGGTTGAAATCACAAAATTCCGGTTGGAAGCTCCCAACCAGAGTTTTTATGCAACGGATTTTACATTCTTAGATTAGCAACCTTAAAAAATTCAGGTTGGGCAAATCCCAACCTGAATTTTTTAAGGTTGCGAAAAAAGTTTTATGCAACGGGACCCTGGTACGCCTGCAAAAGTTGTCAAATTTTGCTCCAAAATGTGAACGTATGCCTAGGAAATGTGCGGAATAACGCTGTAATAACAAGATATTCGATGGGCAACGACGAAAATGGGAAATATTAACCAAAAACGTTCAGTCTCGGAACTTACCCGAACGGGGTCAGGCTAGACTCGGACTCGGGGATAACTCGGCCTCGCTTTGCTTGACGGCGGGATGAGTTCTATTAGTTGTCCCTCTGGATTGTACAGCGTGTTGTACTATGCATATGGGAGCGGCCTGTATTATAAACTACATTAGTGAGGTTCACACCTAAGTCCCTTTACCTTAAGGTTTTCTAAACCTCGAGGTTTTGTAAACCACGAGGCACTAAACTACAAGTTAGCGTAGATGTAGACGCATGTAGTTTAGAAAACCACGACAAAACCTTAAGGCGAAGACACCACGACAACACCACAAGATTTCTTAGGGTGTTGTCGTGGTTTAAGCGCGTAGTTTAAGCGCGCTGTGGCAGCGCGCTTAAACTATGACAGATGTGAACGGAGTTTTGTTAACCACGACGCTCAGTTTTTTCCACAATAGTGCGCAACCCTATGGGCAAACTAGGCGCCCTTTATTTTCTATCGTAGTTATGTTTACCTCGAGGTTTTGCTAACTGCATGTAGGTGTGAACGGCATCGAAGTTTTGTCGTGGTTAGGGGAACGCATTTTTGCGCTCGTAGTTAGTATAACTGCAAGTTTTTGGATAGGTGTAGACATGGCTATTGTAGCGTTCTGGCTACTCGCAGTAATGGTCCGAGTTGTTACAACGCGCGCATCAAAAAACCTCTTTGGCGCGCATGCAAAGTTAGTATGGGCCTCTCGAGCACCTCTAAAAACAATCAAAGACGCTTGATAAACAACAACAAAAACTTCAAAGACCGCGCGTCTCAGCAACTGAGGTCATATGCGTATAGGCTTGAGGACCGCGCGCTGTCCATTTGTTTTGTACAGGATTAGCACGCACTTTCCTGTCTGCTCATCAAGGCCTCGTTTGGTACCCGTAGTAGAGAGTACTGATGAACATGGCGATCACGAACTGTGTGTAAATATTTATT
The DNA here is from genome assembly GCA_033980235.1 of Diadema setosum. NCBI lineage: Eukaryota > Metazoa > Echinodermata > Echinoidea > Diadematoida > Diadematidae > Diadema > Diadema setosum. The sequence continues at coordinate 9,485,612 of CM067065.1, read as the reverse complement.
GTCTGAAATAGGGTCGAGTTTTCCCCGAGACCGAGTTAAGCCCGCCGCACACTACACGATTTCGCCCCGATTCACCGGTCTTAACCCGTTCCATACTGAATTCTGAAATACCCATAGACTTAATACACAGGCCACCAGGTTCCTGTATGGAACGGGTTAAGACCTTAAGACTAGAAGTGTGACGTCACAGTCTTGCCATTTTCTAGTCGTACGACTGGGTCTTAGCGCCAGTCGTAGAGATTTGACATGTTGAATTTCTACCGACTGGTCGTGGGCTTTCAGCCATTCACAATGCAGTAAAATGCAAGCGCACGCATGTGCGCACTGCGCGCGCTTTACAGTCGGGTCGTATAGTGTGCGGTGTCCGGTCGTACGACTGGTCTTAAGACCCAGCTTGGCTTAAGACTTTAAGACCAGTCTGATCGTGTAGTGTGCGGTGGCCTTTAGTCTGGAGCCTTCTGGAATAAAAGTCGGTGTACCGACTTTTATTATTTTTCTCAAAATACTCCAAAACGACTCATTATTCCGGCAAACCGCGTCAGCCAGGTAAGTTTCTTTGTAGACTCTTTCGATATATTGCAAGCAAATATGAATGGTGCCAGACGGGTTCTCAGGCCCTTACTAGAACTTTGTTTTCACTTTAATACTAACGATGATCGGCAGTATCATCAACAGCGCCATCTATCCTACCGGAACTATGCCCCTTTAAGGCACCAACACCACCTTCAAGCTATTCCCGGCTGCAGCGGTACAGCAGATACACGAATCATGAACTTTGAATGATCTAGACTCTGAAATTCCGACATAGTGAGTGTATCTGTGACCTCGTTTATGTGTGATCCATGATCATGAAATAAAGAACTTGGGACATTTATTTTTACGCAAGATCATTAAAAGAAAAACAAATGGTTAAAAATTGACAAACTGTTGTATGATGTAACCTATGTAACTTGCACCGTGTAATGAACCCAAACTTGTCATCTCTTCTCGACACCATTTTCATTTGAAGTTGATAGATGTAGAAAAAAAAAATCTAAGGTCACAGGTGAAAGTTAAATTCGAGATATCACTCTATTTGACCTGGAAGAATATTTGGATGAGTGATGTAGGGGCTGTGAAGATGTATGGTTGGGTGTCCATAATATCGGACACCTAACGTTTTTCTATCAACAGAAACGCGAAAAATCTCACAATTTGCCTGAAATTTTACTCACGTGTGGAGAAAATACTCCGGATTCACAAGCGCGCACTGAAAATGCGATCTGAGGTACGCGCTCTAGATGGCGGCTTCGAACGCGTGGGGTGTCATTTTTTCCGCACTCAGTTGCCGGGCTCATATCGACCGACCACCCCGCCCTCTATTGACAATACGTATAAAGCGTACTTAAACGCGTTTTTTCGACAAGCTGCTGTTTTTTTCTAGTCGTAATTTTTATCCCCAATAATATTTGAATATATTTTGAATCCTTCGATATTACTTTTGAAGGACTGTTTGATGAATTTGACTTGATTTTCATTAGAAAACTTTTCATCGTAATTGAAATAAATTAGATGAGTCGGTTTGTTTTTTCACATTCATTTCTCGTTTCTGCATCAACTCGTAGTGTCGTACGGTCGTAGCGGGCGACAAAATGTTTATGTCATGTGTATGTGTAACGTGTGTGCACGATCGTACAAGCGGCGGTGACAATTTTGCGGTCAAAATCGTCAAATTTATTACGGAAGGATACTCTACATCTAACAACGAGTCAGCAAAGGTATAGGCCTAGTTATATGTAGTTACACGATAAACCTTATTCGATTTTGCTAAATTTCGGTAATTTAGAGGGAATACTTAGTTGTTTTCGCCACATTTTACTCGGTAGCGTAGCCCAGTGAAGAATCGAACACCGTTGCGCGTAGTCCCATGCGTACATTTTCTTTCTGTACGCGCAATGCCATTATAATGCGCGGCCGGTCGTTATGGACCCGGTCGGTGGGTTGGACCCCTACCATATATGTGATAGATGATTTGGACTAGATATGTACAATATTGACGAATGATTTGGTCAGAGATGTGTTTGAACAGTGACCTGCCTAGACCAACCATTTTGTAGAAGTATGCATACATTTTGAATATATTAGCACGTCAGTCTGTACAGTGTAACATGTGTAAATATGACGTAATTTAACAGGACACATGATACAGGCTGTAACAATACACAATGTACTTTGATCCAAGTGCTTTGATCCGAATGCTGTGCAAGTTATTGATATCGTTCAATTATATAAACGACGTGTACTTTGAAACTGATTTGAATAACTTTGAATCCAATGTGGGCCCCTATAACATGGTACTGTACATACTTCTGCGTGTCATAAACTACTGTCATATGTAGGGTTTGCACTTTCTACTGCACTGTTGGGAGGTGAAATTAACCTTTACAATGAATAAAATGTAGGGGAGACCGGGTCTAGTTGTTACACGGGCAAGTTGTTACACTGCCATTTTCTCTATTATGATCAAAAGATGGTGTTAGACAAGTAATATCAAATCAAAACGTATAGCCAACGATCTCTGCATGCGAAATCTGGCGTTGCCTGGACGCCACATGTAGAAGGTAGGTCCAAAAAACACGTTTTTTACCTCTCCGAGTAAAATTTTGAAAAATTCGATTTTTCTTTATTACACCAAATCCATTCTTCTCCAGTAAGTGATGAGTATGTGGTTGAAAGAAGCGTGTTTTGGCTGTCTTTTGGTGAAAGTAGCAACACGTGATGTTTGATTGTTTATTGGCCACACGTGTGAAAAGATTTTGAAAACGCACTGGGTCAAGTTGTTACAACAACTTGACCCGTCTGGAGAATCGAGTGGTGTAACAACTTACCCCAATGCACTTTCAATTGAATTTATGATTATATATATATATATATATATATATATATATATATATATACATACACACACACACACACCCACACCCACACACACACAACACACTCATACACCCCAGCATAGGCTAACATGCACACCCAGACAGGTTAATATTAAGAATTACCTAACACGTCAGATCTGCATTACCCGATTTGAGTTGACTTTCTGCGGTGTAACAAAGTACCCCATGTGTTGTAACAACCTACCCCAACATCGGGGAAAGTTGTTACAAAATTTTGGGTTTATTGATTACGTAATATCTTGTTTATATTATCTGGACTTCCAAAGTTTGTACTGTTTTTAAGTAAAGGAGGAAATAAGGTATCCTTAAAGCAAAAATGAAACCGATTCCTCTATTCGTTTTTTGTACAGACCTAAAAATGTGAAAATTGTAACAACTAGACCCGGTCTCCCCTACGACTCGGAATGTACATACGTACGCAGTTTATAATTATGCTGTAACAATATTGACTTGTATTACGTGTTTGTATCTATTTAGATGTAAGTGAGAAACAATGATTGTGACCTTCATAGGCCTATGCTAACATGTTATGAGTGGGCAACTTTAGTTGTAAGTTGATAAACCATTCTTCCATCTAAGAGGGATTGATACTGTACAGAACATGTGAGAAAAAAAATCGTGAATAAAACATGGCTTAGAAAAAAAAAAAAACAATCCAACCGTCTTCGGCCTTTATATCATGCTTACAATGTGTGGTTTTTGTTTGTTTGTTTGTTTTGGTACGCATTAAACTTTTAAGGGATTGCTAAGTGTTCTTTACTCGACTCCAAAATTCGTTATTGATCCGACCGGATTGGGTCAAGCATTTCTTGTTGTATAAAGAAGAATGATTTCAGATATATTTCAATTCCATGAAATATTATGTAATTCATACATTCATTTCTATTGCTTACGAACAAAAAAAGGCGACATTGCACAAACATGGGAAAGTGGGTTTTGCGAAGAGAAATGCAACATTGAATAATTTTGATTTTTTTTTTCTTGTTAGGGTGAACCATTTCCAAGCTGGCATTTTCTCATTTTCCTGGTATTCGGCAGTCAGTGAACATTCAAAAACTGTATTTCATGACAATTTTTGAAATTTAGTTGTTGTTTTTTTATTTTTGATTTTATATTTCTGATTTTATATTATTGCATCTTATATATGAAACAAGCTTTATTCAACATGGAAGACGGCAGAAAAAAAAAAAAACACCTTATTCTCTTTATTCTTTTTTATTCACATTAAACTGGCTCAACGGCCCTACACATGTAATCGCCTTTCAACATAATGTGCCTTGAAATCGTCGATAGGTGTTTTCATTTGTGCGAAAAACATAGCATGTTTGTCGCATTGTGTACTCTGATTAGCAGTCAGTCCGCAGCACGTATGCTAATGAGCCGATCCGGCAAGATTTATTCAGCACTCTCGTTGACGATCTTTGCGTTCGAAAGGTGTCTCGTCGTGCGAGATTTTGCGAGACTTTGATAGGGCTATAGTTTTCACAGTGTAGCGACTTGTAAATACATTCGTCATGGCTACAAGTCACGGTAATTTGTTCTCCAGACTTTTATCTTTATTTTGATACTAAATTTGCGTATAACATCGGATCTTATCATGACTATATAATCAGTTGAATTTGCGTAAATTTTACCTGCTTTTCACGGAAGATTTTGTCGTCTAAAGTTCTTTTTTGGTTCCTGTCCGGATTAAGAAACTGTTGTTTCTGATTTTGGCTTTTTCGTAGAGAGGAAACTTAGATGCTCATCATATATTGGAGTCAAAGAGACGCAAACATGATTTATACTAGTTTTTCCGTTTTGAAATGTCTGTAAATTTCACTCATAAGCCGGAAGTATGCTCCACACGAAGTGTACAGTGGCGCGAAAGAGCTCTCTCATTGGACAGTGCTTGCGTTCAGCGCTTGAACTACACGCGTGCCAAGAAACCGCAAGTGGCATGAAACCGTTATGTAGCTGCGTAATGACGTAATGCAAGCGCTGAATGCAAGCGCTGTCCAATGAAAGAGCTTACTCTTGAGATTGCACGGTTTCAAGCTGATCAGCACTGACATCGATGTATATTTTACTGGTTCCTGACCGGATTAAGCAACAAATTGTCAAGATACTTACATAGATACAAAGATTAGGAGATGGACTACCAAATAAATCTTTTTTATTGAGACGCAAGGTGAATTTGGTATTTTTTTGACGTCTTGAACGTGTACTGCACAAATTACTTTTTTCATCATTTTTCAAGCTCAAATTACGCTATGATATTTTTCATTTACAATAATTTGAGTAACATGCGACGATAGTTTACATATTTTCCTTGAATTTGATACCAAATTTGTGAACATAAGGTGCATTTTTGTTGCCGAGAGCCCAAGGACAAAATCCCCTTACGCAGCTCATTACGTGTGCAAGCCTAGAGCGGGCTTGCATACGAGTTGAATAAATTCGAGCGAATTATCGGGTGCTGCGGACTGACTGTTAGGGTGTTTTGTATGTGTATGTGTGTGTGTGTGTGTGTGGGTGTGTGTCTGATTTTTGTGTTGTTGGTTTTTTTTCAAGGACAACTGACGCGGTAACACCCTGCAGCAACTCCCCTTAGTTTCCCATCACGCATTTCGTCCTTATAATCCACTATCAAGACAGCCTAATTAAGTATGCAATTAAACTTACACACTCTAAATGGGTTTATAGATGGCGCTGTTCACCATATCGGTCTCGTGAGCCTCTTTTCTGAAGTGTTGGTCTCGTGGGGTTTGTTTGAGTAGTGTCGGTCTTGTAAGCCGTTTTTTTGGGTAGTGTCATTCCTGTGTTTGTTTGTTTGATTGTTGTTGTTGTTGTTTTTTGCGTAGTGTAGAACTCTTGGGATGTAGCCGCTATAACCCTACCTTGGACTTATTATACGTGATGTCGAATTCATGGGCTGTATAAGTAGTGGGCTGTATGATTTGTGGGTTGTATATAAACTCGTGCATTGAGCTGTTTATGACTTGAGGCCTATAATTATGTCTCGGGGGCTCTTTGACTTGTGGGTTGTGTAACTCGTGGGCTGTATAATTTATAGTTAGTGATCTCGTGACGTGCACCCAATTTGTGGTAAGCAGTTAATTTGATGATATTGTATCGTAAGTCAGTACGTGATGATCAACATATGTACTGCAATAATTATGATAATTACGAAACGGTGCACTTAGTACCGCCTTTGATTCTAGCTCAAAAGAATCCTCCTTTATAAAGTAAATGTGTACGCCAACTGGGTTTAAATACCTGGCTACAGTTGATGTGAGAGGAGTGCCGACTGAGCTGTAAAATAGGTATATGGCAAATACATATATATATATATATATATATATACGCAATATATAAAGATATAGAGACCATATATATATAATATGGTCTTTAACTGATTTCATCCTTTCATCTTTGGCTCTTCGTGGAGGGAACCAGTCCATGGATGCGTCGTTGCTACGCCAAACGCGCACATACAAACTGCGCGGTTACCATGCACTGTGGCAACAACTACCACCAGTTTAGAGACGCATTCCATCACAAGCAGGTTAGTTTTGAAATCCGTCCGACCAGGAGCAGACGTATACCCTTGTGTGTATGTTCTGCTTCAGAAACGGATTTTTAATCTAACATCACATCGCATCCTGGTCGCTGATGAAGAATGCGATGACTAACCTGTTTGGTGTCTTGTTTTAAAAACATGCGCTTTCCTCGCCAGGATAAAGCGTTTTAATGCCATTTTAGGTTTTAATCTCATTCACTTCTGTTCGTTATTGATCAGTGACTACCAGGAAAGGCTGGTTGACTATCAGGTAAAGTCTGATTGACTATCAGGAAAAGTCTGATTGACTACGGGAAAGACCGTTGACTATCAGGAAAGTCTGATGCAGTATTCCATCACGGACAAGGCACAACTACTGGCTGGGATGTCTCTATGGGGGCCGGAGGTGTGAGTTTGCGTCAGTGAAAGACAAGATGAGGTGGGTCTCTGAACCGTTTATCTTCGTGATAGTAAATCGGAGCATGACGTTGGCAATGTAAGTCCATTGAAAAGCTATCAGGGATTCATGTTTGTCATGTTTTTTTCAAACTGATTTCATCCTTTCATCTTTGGCTCTTCGTGGAGGGAACCAGTCCATGGATGCGTCGTTGCTACGCCAAACGCGCACATACAAACTGCGCGGTTACCATGCACTGTGGCAACAACTACCACCAGTTTATAGACGCATTCCATCACAAGCAGGTTAGTTTTGAAATCCGTCCGACCAGGAGCAGACGTATACCCTTGTGTGTATGTTCTGCTTCAGAAACGGATTTTTAATCTAACATCACATCGCATCCTGGTCGCTGATGAAGAATGCGATGACTAACCTGTTTGGTGTCTTGTTTTAAAAACATGCGCTTTCCTCGCCAGGATAAAGCGTTTTAATGCCATTTTAGGTTTTAATCTCATATATGTATACGGGTGAAAACGTTGAACGATGTACAATTGGCCATTTTCGGGCTTTTCGATATTCAAACCCTTGTAAAATTGTCACCTGGGGGTGTTTTTCATTATTTTAGGTATCATTTGGTAGGGGAGGGTTGTACCTTTCAGAAATTATATACTTTGTAGTGTTCTTACAGCATTTTCTTTAAAGAATAATGCCTTGAAGCTGAAAAAATTGACAAAAATGCATATTCTGGGAAAAAATCCCAGAATCACACGTCTTAATTTTTGTTCTAATGCAATTCTACAGCTTTGTTTTTCCTTGTGAGTAAGCCCGCACACTTCAACTATTTAATCAAGTACTTCTGCCATGAACGTGTGTATTATTTATCTTATCAGGAAACGTTGAATTCACTTATGTCTGAAAAAGAACGTCTCTGAATGAATTATCTTTTCCTTGACGCCAAAAATTCAGGATGACTATGAAAACATGTAAGGCCATATTTATTCAGCGTCTTATCCATACTACCATTCCATCAAAATTTGTGAGTGAGCTGTGTGAAATAATCGTGTGGTGGCTCATTAAAGAAAATTATACTGAATAACCATCAGAGATGTTCAGTTGTTTAATGGTGTCATTAATGAAAGTGGATTATGCTTGAGATAAAAAGTGGTTATCAGTATTTCAGTGTGAGCCAGGCGACTATGATGATTGGCAACTTTAGTAGCATACTGTCCACAAAAAATGATTTTTGGTTGAAAACCCGAATTGGCGAATGTCTCTGATCAAAACGAATGTCCCTGATTGAAAGTCTCTGAAGGGATATTCCCTCATCTGACACTTTCGCACTGCATGATATTTCATTTGCGTGCTTATTTTATGCACTGACGAGCCATCCTGGAATCGAGTCAGCACAGTTCAACGACAAATATGCCCACAAATCTTGAAAATGTGAGTAATAACAAAAACTTTCCTGGTGTTTGTGCCGATTTATTAGAATTATTATTCCATAGATTTGCCAATCAGTATCATTTGTGAAAGTATGTATTTTAATCTTTGGATTAGAGGTATATTAAAAAAGGATAGACAGTAAATATGTAAGAATCTGCACGAAAATCAAAGACCGCACGTCTCTGAGCAAAATGAAAAACGTCTCTGAAAATTACTGTTTCATGAAATAAAGACATCCACTATACAAATTATGAGAACATTAAAGTAAATATATGTCTGGATGGGCTCAGTTAGTATAATAGGAACAAGTAGAACCAAGTTAACACGGGCGTGTTGTAATATTAAGAAAAATCAAGCTTCCTGAAAGATGTTGAAAATATGTGAAAGAGTTTCAAATTCAAGATTTTCTGTTGATTGAGCAAGTGCAAACACATTGCCAGGACAGAAAATGTGTTTTATGACTAGTAATAGGTCAATAGTCTATGATTATTATGTAGTAGTCACTTTAGTTTACGTATTTTTTGTAAGAGAGGCAGAAATGTAAGAAAAACAGGTTTAGGTCAGAGACGTTCTCTGAACAAATAGGATCTGCTCTCAGACCAATATCAATGACCCACCATGGCGAATTGCTGCCTATGTTTGTAGCACATTGGTTTCTCAATCCAAATATAATGCCAATATCTTGTAAAAATCAAACCCATTAAGTACTGATAAGCAAAGATGTTTACGTCAGGGACGTTACATTGAACGTTTTACACATTTTCAACTACTACTGTAAGGAGTAGATTTTTCATTATTCCACAGTATATGGCCCTCGTATACATACATCGTTCTAGGTAATTTACGCAATCTAAAAACAATGTTGATTTTATAATTTTGATCAGAGACGTTCATTTGTGCGTACATTGTTCTTCCAGTGCATGATAAATTTATTTTGATATCATTTTAACTCTATCTTTTTTTTTCTTACAGCAATTTGGGAAGACCGGATGGATTTTAAATGCTCCGAATATTAGAATTTCGTCCTGCTCAGGATCTTTAGGCTCAGTCATGTTCAGGGAGCCTACAAGTTCCAGACAACGGCCGTGGTACTGGCAAGACCGGACGGACATCTTGGAGGTGCCATCTGTTTACAAAATAATGACTATCCTAACCCCTGTTTCAGGTAGCAAGCGACGCAGTCGGTACCATGCACTGATTGAGGACAGTGAATACCAAGTGGAGGGGAAATACGATCCAATGTTATAATGCGGACTCTGTTTTTAATGCACATCACTACGTTTGCTTTTGAGGCTGTAAAATTTGAGGCTTACACGCTAAGAAATAAATGTTCAAATTTGCACCTAATTTGTAACAATAGCAGCACACCTGCGGTGCATACTTGCACCCTTAATTGTGCTTAATTGCACCCTTAATTAACCGCCCTTTTGAAGTTTTGCTAATTTCTGCAAACAAGTTCTCGTACAGTTGATAAGAATATGCAAATGAGTGAGCTGACCATGTCATAACCTCACAATTTTCCATTGATCGTGTACAAAAATTAACGAAAATTCAATTTTCTGTCTTTGAAATCTGAAACATGATGCTATTCCTTGTTGATTACCTTCAGAATAGTAATCAGTTAGATATACCCGGATTAAAGTATCGGGCATAATTATGTTTGAATGAAAAAACTGAAAATTTCAAAAGTTTATGTGCAAACATTATGGCAAGTTGTGAGGGAATGACAAGCTCAATTTGCCATTAGCATATTCATAATGACCGTTCAAAAACTGTTTCCTGAAAAATTAGCGAAACTTCAAAACGTCATAACTTCATTATTTTTTCTTGAGCCCGTAAGATTTTATTCTTTCTTATCAGCGGCTAGCTCATATTTGGGCTGAATTTCCCCTGTAATGACTCCTTTTCTCTTAGAAGTAAGGTGAGATGTTCTAGTGGTATTATTTTTGAGGTTTGTAAGCCAAATACATGAGAAAAAGGTAAAATACTAACATCTATGATGAAACAAGAAAATGTCTATTAAGAATTTCCCCTTACTTAGTTTCCTCTAGAACACTATACTTATGTATTGCCTTCGAGTAGAAAGACGGATTGATAATCCCCTACCGATGTGACAGGTAAAATGTGATATTGTAATGTTATCATTGTCAACCTCTTGAAAGAGGTTTTCAGTTCATTTTGGTCAAACGTTTGCTGTACAACACCGTTGATATTCTTTTGAGTTTGGCGTTTACAATTTATATCTGCCATAGTATACAAAAAAAGCACAGCGGAATTTGATGCTTCTAGGATAAGTATAGGTTAATTACAGCTTACTGAGACGACATCATAACAGTAGCCGAGGTACGGTCCCTAATAAAAATCCGAACTGGCCTGACATACACATACAATCATATTTGAGGTATAGTGGTCAAATTCAAATAGTATTAGTAAATTCATGTTTACCTTTGTAATAGATTTGGACTACATTTGAAAGAAAACATATACAATATTGATAGCATGTGGGCACACCTTCGCATACACCGGAAGGTGAAATACAAAGTAGTGGTCATCATAAACAAAAACAATTCTTGACATATGCCTCGGTAAATGATTTCTCAATGAATGTGGAATGTTGAGGTACGATGATATTTTAAAATAGGGAGTTTGGTGTTTAATTCTAGTGATAACTTACAGCCGAAACGTCCCTGATGTAAAAGCAAATGTCTCTGATATAAACAAATAATTTAGGTAAGGTAGTCAAAATTGCAAGTATTCCATGTAATTTTTATTTGTCTGTCATTCAAAAGTGTTGTAAAATATGAATAATATAACAAGGACAGGTTTGTTGTTGATTTTTGGTGTAGAAATCGAAATTCCTCTTACAATTTGGAGGTTTGTAGTTACAATCGGTTATTATGAAAAATAATTCAAGTTGAAATAACCGTTCTGAATTGTTCACAAAAGATAAACATGTGTTTAATAAAAGAATAATGTTGTTTGTTCACAAACCTCGTAATTATGGATCAAAGGACATCGTTTTTATTGTCTATGTCTGAGGAACGTCTATGAGTGAAACCTGAACGTCTCTGATCAAAACATGGCTTACTTTCAGCATCTGTAACGGGCTTTTATGGGGATTTGACCAAACGAAATGCACTAAATTCATTATTAGTATCTAGTGAACATTTACATGTAAACAAATGAGACCCCTGCTATATGCTTTGTTCAAATGAGATGAAAGTGAAGATAAGAATATAAAAATCTCTTCTTAAATGACAAAAACTCCACTTTTACTTTAACTTCCGTGTGTATTACCTTTTGTAAATTTCACAGGAGGTAAACAATATTTTAGGAACAAATTAAAACAGTCTTCAAAAGCATGAACAAGATGAAAATATATTCATTTGAATGTTTTTCTACCCTTCATTTGAATTTTCACTAAAACAATGTTTATTTTAGTCAGAGACTTTCGCCAATATGTCACAGTTCTATCTAATCTTAAATAAAAACAACACCCTTGGAGATATCCCAGTATAATCGGGTTTCCAAGAAAGCTGATATCAATGACATTTGACTGAGATATACATATATCAGTGAGTGACGTTTTTTAATTCTGACCCCTGATTTGCCCAATTGTACATCGTTCAACGTCTTCACCCATACATATATATATATATATATATATATATATATATATATATATATACATATATATAATATTTTTTTTTCTGCCAAGCCATCCACGTTGAGGTTGACAATCATTTGCGAGCAACATCTCAGCCCCCCCCCCCCCCCACACACACAATTTCACTCGTCTAACCAATAAGCTCCATTCTTCTTTCTTTCTGACGTACTATTTGTTAACTCGATATCGGAGCAGTGATCTGATCTATTACAATGACATCTCATCTTATCTCATGTCATCATCTTTCCTATAGATGATGAAAAGATTTTATAACGAAAATAATGTAATCTAAAGGTTGTGATAACTTTAAGATTAATAACAGGATACTTCTCTGAATGTACTACCTGATTTAACTGAAGTGTCTCATTTTAAGCTACTCAAAACCTTAAGAACGGATGAACTTTCCGCCGTGTACAATGTATCCGCGACATATGAGCAAACAAACGTTGTATGTCCCTTATCATCCGTCAAGGCCGTGTCACACCTTTCCGGGCAAACCTTGCGTGCGACTTGCAAAGAACAATTTTTACTACCCGGAGGTCTCCGGAATGAGCCGCACTTGACAATACCTAGCACGTATCTCACCCGTAGCCACCCGGAAGTGTGCACGCAAATCTTTTTACCCGCAACCGTGTTTAGGCCCTGTCACACCTTTCCGGGCAAGCTATGCATTCTGTTGCGTGTAGGGATTTTCCAGCACACCGGGAATTTTTGAGGGCGAACAAGGATTTGGGCGAGTCAGTGCATGTGTCTTACTTGCTGGACGCGTTCTATTTAAATTCTACTTTCGGGTATACTGTGTGACCTTTGTACCAGTCGCGGGGGGGCTGACAACTCAGTGAAGGACTTCCTCTGAAGGAATGACTGAAGTCCCGCGGAATGTCATTATCTTGGTTGCATACGGGGACTGCGAAGTACCTGCGTGGGAGTTGCCTGCGAAGTGCTGCCGCTAAGGGCCTCCTACTGGCGTTCTGCGTGGACCTCTCCGGGCATCCCCGCGACTCACCCGGAAAAAGCTGTCATCCACCTCCATTCGCTCTCATCCTCTAGGCTTTCGATGAGCATCTTTTTAATATCTTTTCCATTTTGTTTTCGCAAATTTTGTCAATTTCTGGAGGGTATGAAAGCGGATGGAGCCACCCCGGAATTTTGCTTGTCCGCTGTGTCCTTTCTGCTTACATTTTGTGTCCATGGGCCCTGTACAAATGTACTGTCTCGTTGGTGACACAGATGGCGCTGTTCATTATTTACAATCTCGCGCTCAACAGCATGACGAAAGTGCCCGCACCCTCCAATATGCCAGTTCGGAGATAGCTCATGTGCACATGGGTACAAATGACATTTCATTTTCTCAGTTGGTTAGGCACTTCACTCAATTCAAAACGACACAATGCAGCAGCTTGCTCAACATAGCAATTTATGGAACTCGTATTCTAACAAAGAATGGACCTGTGTAGATGAAGACTAGAGACCCGAATTGTTTGTCAAACAACACTTTGGAAAGCATATTATATTTCATTGTGCTGTTTTGAATACAATAACAAACTTTTTCTGTTGACATTGCCAAATACTGCAAGCTTGCTGTCAGGTGGATGTACTGGCAGCCACCATTTATAAGGATTTAATGAATAATCATAGCATGAGAGATGATTATCACGGTGAAATTAAAAACTAACCTGTCTCTCCCAGTCCGTAAAAATGACATTTTTCTGCTTATATGTTCAAACTGGAACGCCGAACTGGCTTATTTCTGTTTTCCTCATGTCAATCATGCCAAATCCTGTACAAATGCACACTAGTTGGTACGTTGAATAAAGTTTGTGTTTGTTCATCCGGTCGAACTCGCCTTAAACGCCTTAAGCATAAATATAAATATATGAAGGGTTTGTTTGCAAAAACCGATAAGTCCATTTTTAAATGATATATTGGGCAGTACTATAAAGGTATATTTTTGAAGTTATGGTCAAAAGAAACAAAAATTTTCTTATTATTCTCTTTATTTTTCTTGACCTTTAATCGCAAATTTCTCCAGTTGGCAAATATGGACTTATCGGTTTTTGCAAACAAACTCTTCATATAATATTATATATATATATATATATATATATATATATATATATATATATATATATATATAATAATAATAATAGTGACCCTGCATCACAAAACCAACAAAAAGTCGTCAGACATGAATTTTTAGTTAAAGCAGATTCTGAAAGGGCTGACTTTAAGCTTAAAATGATGTTTAACTCGATTCATATTGACCCTTCAGGGGCGGATTCTGGAATTCCTTACAGGGGAAGCGCCTTAGCAAAATTAAAAGGGGGGGGGGGGACGCACGTACCCCCTATTTCTTTCTTTTTATTTCTTTTGTTTTAACCCAGAATAAAGAGGGGGCGTGCGCCCTTTGTGCACCCGCCTGAATCCGCCACTGCTCTTTTAACCTATAATATTGGAAAGAGAGCGCGCACTATGGAAAGTGTGAAATGAGAAAACAGGCCCTGAAGTACAGGGTCTATTTAAACACTTAATCTTAACCAAGCCGTGCTAGCTGTGCGATGAATGGAACGAAAAACAGGATGTTAACCACAGGAGCAAGAACAACGAAGCGATTATAAAATTAAACTGAAATTGAGCATGCTTCTTTATTCACACATTTTGTAAATGTGACCGTGAACCACAAAATGAGCAAAAAGTCGCATACACCAATTTTGTGAGAGGACTGAAAATAGGTGAAATGGGTCAACCTAACCGATCTTGACTTTTTCATATTTTCTGAAAGAACAGGTCTTCTTCTACATTATGCTAAAATTTGGGATCATAAAACGGGCAGGAAAGTGTTTTTTTTTTTTTTTTTTTTTTTTTAGCAGTTTATCTTGAACATTTTTTTTTGGTAGAATAGTGTGAATAGGTGTGTTTTTAGAGTCCCCTTTTCATTTCTTAAAAACCTTGTACACACTCTTCACTTTCAACTCTAATAACTTTTGAAAGGATGATGCTACTGCTTTGAAAGTTAGTATCAATTATGAACATAATGTGTTACTAAGACACGCTCAATGTCTGTTTAATCTGATAATCCCTTCATTGTTGTTACTCTGGTGGTTTACATCCTGTTTTTTGTCCCATTCGTTGCACAGCCAGCGCGGCTTGGTAAAGATGAAACGCTTGAATAGACTCTGTACTTCAGAGCCTCTTTTCTCAGTTCACACTTTTCCTGAGTGCGTGTTTTCTTTCCAATATTTAGATCGGTTAGGAGAGTCCATTTGATTTGAGTTATACATCATTTTAAAGCTTAAAGTCTGCTCTTTTAGATTATGCTTTTAACTGACATTTCAAGTCTGGCGACTTTCTGTGCGTTTTGTGATGCAGGGTCACAAATGATAAATGCCAACTTTCAATGCAGTAGCATCACTATTATTATGTATATATGTTTATAATAATAATAATAATAATAATAATAATATATATATATATATATATATATACATATATATATATATACATACTAATATATATATATATATATACATAATAATAGTGACCCTGCATCACAAAACCAACAAAAAGTCGTCAGACATGAATTTTTAGTTAAAGCAGATTCTGAAAGGGCTGACTTTAAGCTTTAAAATGATGTTTAACTCGATTCATATTGACTCTTCAGGGGCGGATTCTGGAATTCCTTACAGGGGAAGCGCCTTAGCAAAATTAAAAAGGGGAGGACGCACGTACCCCCCTTTTCTTTCTTTTTCTTTCTTTTGTTTTAACCCAAAATAAAGAGGGGGCGTGCGCCCTTTGTGCACCCGCCTGAATCCGCCACTGCTCTTTTAACCTATAATAGTGGAAAGAGAGCACGCACTATGGAAAGTGTGAAATGAGAAAACAGACCCTGAAGTACAGGGTCTATTTAAACACTAATCTTAACCAAGCCGTGCTAGCTGTGCGATGAATGGAACGAAAAACAGGATGTTAACCACCGGAGCAAGAACAATGAAGCGATTATAAAATTAAACTGAAATTGAGCATGCTTCTCTATTCATGCATTTTGTAAATGTGACCATGAACCACAAAACGAACAAACAGTCGCACACACTGATTTTGTGAGAGGACTGAAAATAGGTGAAATGGGTCAACGTAACCGATCTTGACTTTTTCATATTTTCTGAAAGAACAAGTCTTCTTCTACATTATGCTAAAATTTGGGATCATAAAACGGGCCGGAATGTTTTTTTTTTTTTTTTTTTTTAAAGCAGTTTATCTTGAACATTTTTTTGGTAGAATAGTGCGAATAGGTGTGTTTTTAGAGTCCCCTTTTCATTTCTTAAAAACCTTGTACACACTCTTCCCTTTCAACTCTAATAACTTTTGAAAGGATGACGCTACTGCTTTGAAAGTTAGTATCAATTATGAACATAATGTGTTACTAAGACACGCTCAATGTCTGTTTAATCTGATAATCCCTTTATTGTTGTTACTCTGGTGGTTTACATCCTGTTTTTTGTCCCATTCGTTGCACAGCCAGCGCAGCTTGGTAAAGATGAAACGCTTGAATAGACTCTGTACTTCAGAGCCTCTTTTCTCAGTTCACACTTTTCCTGAGTGTGTGTTTTCTTTCCAATATTTAGATCGGTTAGGAGAGTCCAATTGATTTGAGTTATACATCATTTTAAAGCTTAAAGTCTGCTCTTTTAGATTATGCTTTTAACTGACATTTCAAGTCTGGCGACTTTCTGTGCTTTTTGTGATGCAGTGTCACCAATGATCAATGCCAACTTTCAATGCAATAGCATCATTCTAACGACTTTCCAAAGTTATTGGAAATGAAAGTGAAGAGTATGGGCAGGTTATTAAGAAATGAAAAGAGGACTCTATGAGAAACACGTAATGGTACTATTCCAACAACAACAACAACAACAACAAAATGTTCGAGAAAAACTGCTGTTCCTGTTCGTTTTATGACCCCAAACTTTTGTATAACGTCGGGGAAGACTTGCTCTTCACTAACACGAAGTCAGTGCGTGCGAATTTTTGTTGCTTTTGTGATGGACGGTAACAATAGGACGTATGTTGCGACACGGATTGTCGCTCCCGGTTCGGGGCGACAATCTGTGAAGGAGTTGGCGGCACGGATTGTCGCCCCCGTCACGGATTGTCGCCTGGCGACAATCCGTGACGCTTGTGCAGTTCCCAGTTTTTGACCTCGAAGGCGACAATCCGTGATGGCAAAAAATTTGTTGCGACACGGATTGTCGCCCCGTGCTCGGGGTGGTTCCTCCGGTGTTAAGCTTTGGTGGGATGGGTATGACTGGTAAGTTATGCGTATGTGTGTGTGTGTGTGTGTGTGTGTGTGTGTGTGTATTGTGAGCTACATGATATGTGATGTGTATGATTTGAAGGTGCGTACAATAAGTGACTTGTGTATGGGTTTCCGTATTGTTGTGTGTGTGTGTGTGTGTGTGTGTGCGCGTGTGTTTGGAGTATAATAATACAATATGTAGAAACTGTGCATGTATGGTGGTTGTATAGTGGTAGTGGTTTGTTTGTCTGTGTGTATACGTGTGCCTGTATGCTTACGTGTGTATGTGGTATATAGTGGCGTATGTGTATATCAAAGGGTATGTGATGGTGCGTGTTTGTGGGCGCAGTTTTGTGCCTGCATGAGTATCTGAGGGGTTTGGTGTTCGTGGGCTACGTAGGCCCTACGTATCTGTGTTGTGCGTGAGCGTTCGTGTGTCTACGTAATGCCCCAGTCACACAGTGCTTTACGATGGATTACGTCCGCCGCGGATAGATACGAATGAGTGGACGCAGGGGGACGCAGCGAGAACGCAGGCATCCGCAGGGACGTATGTAGACGTAACTGCCCGTAACTCATCCGTAAAGAAACGCAAAATGACGTCGCCGAACCTGCGAAATTTTGAAATGTTCAAAATTTCGCAGAGGGACGCAACGGACGCAAACTTACGCAAGTAACCGTAACCAAACGTAACTATCCGTAACTGAACGTAACTACCCGTGGCTTGGACGCAGACCATCCGCAAAAAAATTTACCTTCCGTCCGTTTGCGTTCGCTTACGTCCACCGTAAGTATCCGAAATTAACCGCAAGTTAACGTATCACAACAGTTTCCTCCGCTTACGGATATTAACGGACAACTACGGATGTTGCGGACAATTACGTCCTTCGACGTTTTCCGTTTTCCACTCGCATGGGAACACAGAGACTCGTGGGAAGGCACACTACTCCTGTTGCCAAGCTGCAACGCCTTTACCTGAAGGAATACTACAACACAGTCGGAGCGGTGGAGAGGCAGAACTGCATGGTCAAATTATGAAATTTCTCCCACTATACTGGTCATTTTAAGTGACACCCATATACCATGTATACTCATGACATCGATTGACTCTTGGTGCTGAACTTTTTTTCTTGTACTCTTCGAATGAATATTTTTCGAAAAAAGCAATATTTTGGGTAGGGGATGGGGTGATAGCATTTTATTCACTTTTCTGGCCGGGGAAGGTGTGGGACAGGGGCAACTATATAAAATGAGAACGAATTTAGTATTTCTCTATAGTCTTACCCATGCACTTTACGCTCCATCGAATGTGTATTACATTTTTTTTTGTGTGTGATAATAATAATAATAGTAATAATGATAGTAATAAAATAATAATAATAATAATAATAATAATAATAATAATAATAATGATAATAATAATAATAAAGGACATTTATATTGCGCAGCTAATATAATAATATACTTTACTGCGCATTACAAAATGACATGCATACAAGAAATTCAAACAGAAAATACATTACTTCAAGAGATGACTTGATATTGTATTTGGGTGTGGGAGGGGTGTTTGAAAGTTTTGATGTCTTTTTTTTCTGTAAATTTAATAAGCATTGCTTTATCATAAATATCTCCTTAACATAACCCAGTAAGTCATGAATTTCGCTGAACAATGACAGCGTAACCACAGTTTGTCTATTCCATGACTGCAAGTAATATTTTCTTACTCTAATGTTTAACTTTTCGATCTATATTGTATTTTATTTGTGGTATAGTGATGTTATAATTATGTGACCCTGCACCACAAAACACACAAAAAGTCGCCACACATGAAATTTTAGTTGAGACCATATTCTGAAAGAGCAGACTTTAAGCTTTAAAATGATGTATTACTCAAATCAAATGGACTCTCCTAACCTATCTAAATAGTGGAAAGAATGCACACACTCAGAACAAGTGTAAACTGAGAAAAGAGGCTCTGAAGTACAGTGTCTATTCAAGAGCTTAATCTTTATCAAGCCGTGCTGGTTGTGCGATGAATGGGACAAAAAACAGGATGGAAACCACCGGAATAACAACAATGAGGGGATTATCAGATTAAACTGAAATTAATAATAATAATAATAATAATAATAATAATAATAATAATAATAATAATAATAATAATAATGATAAAGCCTTATTTACCCAGGGTAGCCAAGTCAAGATGGGCTCGGTTGACCCATTTCACCTATTTTCAATCCTCAAACAAAATCAGTGTGTGCGACTTTTTGTTCGTTTTGTGATGCACGGTCACAATATATTCTTTACATTTATGACGTTTATTCATATTTGAGTTGCACAAAAAAATCAAACTTCAAGTTCAAAATTTCATATATCTTTTATTATTGTAAAGCAAATTAAAGGATTACGATTTTTTTTCACAACTTGTACGTAATACAATTTCAGTTTTCCCCAGTATACAATGTAAGACAGTCCAAAATGATTATTGTAGTCCGGTTTGGGCAAATGCCTCCAAATCTTACCTTTCGCAATTACAAATACTACAAAAGAGATCACTTCGTATTGTTATGAATGTTGATTATATGCATCCTTCCGATAATTTATATGATACATTGAAATTAGATCGGCTACATGTAAGATGGGCTAAACAACTAGCATGTACAATGTACCGTTCATTACATGAATTATACCCTCCCTATTTAAATCAAATGTTTTATTTTCGACAGACTGCTTATAGCACAAGGTCCGGCCCATCCAAATTGAAAGTCATTCAACCGAAGACCAACTATGGTAAACGGTCCCTATCTTATCGAGGGGCCAAACTTTGGAATGAGCTTAATTATCCCTCTTCAATAATTGTATCAATTGAAGCATTCAAACGTTACGTAAATCACAGCCCCGACATACCCATTTTTGCAGGATAATGAGTCAACGCAATTAGTAGATTATTTGAGATTGTACGAGAACGATTTTTCTCACCCATCCCCCACCCCCATTCCCCGATTTTTTATGTTGATTATATCATATTGTTTCTAATTTCTTAGTATGTAGGGTTTTTTTCCCCTTAGTTAAATTGTATAGCTCATGCCATTCTGGCTTTTTATGTAATTTTAGTTGTGTATGATTGATTGATTTGTTGTTTGTACTGATGGCATGTTTTGTATTTTGGTTGGACCTCTGTGAAAACCAGCTTTTAGCTGACCAGGGCAATCCATCCCATGAGTGGAGAATGAATAAATAAAATAAATAAATAAATAAATAAAATAAAATGTGATAACCTTGCTGTCATAATACACTGACTTAGCAGGAATCGTAAGAGAAAACCCAATTGTCCATAATCATTAATAACAATCTGTAACTATGCGTAATTATCCGAAAATATCCGCAACTCTCCGCAAGTGTTCAGAACTATTATGTGCCAATTCGTAAGAATATCCGCAAGTGGACGCAAGTATTCGCATCTGGTCGTATCTGTCC
Organism: Diadema setosum; assembly: GCA_033980235.1. Lineage (NCBI taxonomy): Eukaryota > Metazoa > Echinodermata > Echinoidea > Diadematoida > Diadematidae > Diadema > Diadema setosum. The sequence goes on along the minus strand of CM067065.1, from coordinate 9,464,858 downwards.
GTATCGCCCGCATTTTTTGCCCGCATGTTTTGTACAAATTTCTGGTGACGGCAAAGGATCCGCGGGGGTCCGCGGAAAAAATGACTTTTTTGGACGTAACGCCAGACGCAGAGCATTATGTGACTGGGGCTTAAAGGCCCCAGTCACGCAGCTCTGCGTCCGGCGTTACGTCCAAATAAGTCTTTTTTTTTTTTTTTTTTTTTGCGGACACCTGGGGATCTCTTGCTGTCACCAGAGCATTTTTACAAAACATACGGGAAAAAATATGCGGGGCGATACGGAGAGATAGATAACTCGATTATAGACCAACCCTACTAATAATTTCTTCACGAGAAAGTTTTCACATGTAGGGCCCTACCAAACCTATATTCCTTGAATATATTGGTTTGGATCATGTAGCACCTTCTTACTTACAAGGCCATATACATAAAAAAACACAAATACATTACACAAATCTAGAATGAAATCAGTCATAAAAAATCCGACCACCACCCCCTCCCCAATCGAAACAAACCTAGGCCCTACATCTATCCTAAATATTAAATCCTACCAACATCTGTCATACCATTTATAACTATCCTTCTTCAAATCCAATCCCCAACCCACCAACCCCTGATTTAACAAAACCTAAATAATCCCACACCGACATTCACCAACCCAAATACATACATACACACAAACACACACACACACACACACACACACACACACGAAGGTTCGTTATTCCGAAGTTTCGTTTTTTCCGAGGCTTCATTTATACGAAACACACAATTCCCTATACCTAGAGGTTCGTTGATCCAAAAATGAAATTCGGAATAACGAACCTTCGGAATAAAGATCCTTCGGACGAATGAGCCTTCAGAATAACAAACTTTTGCAATAACGAAATGTAACCCCCTTCCCACATACACATGCATACCCGAACCGATACCACATTCTTTCCTGATGAAACGACTTCCCACGCACGCAAGCTGCACTCCGAATTCATATACAAATCCGCCAAACAAACTCATCAAATTCAAAGCTGCTGATAAAATAAATTTCAACGTTTATGCCAGCAACAGCTTACTAGGTATCCCTCCCCACGCGCAGCTAAAAAACACATACGCAAAAAAAAAAATGACATAATAAACACATTCTTCCATCATACACACACACACACACACACACACACACACGCATAAACGGACACTAAATTATCATGTGCACGCGCACACTCACACTTCCTTGAAACCTCACCATGATTTTTTACATGGCATGTTTGCATGGATGTAGCCATGTAAGTTATGTGTTAGTATTTCAATGATTATGTCCAGAACGATATTACCCAGCAAAATGTCCTTCGAGGGCGGGCGACAATTCGTGACGGGGGCGACAATCCTTGCCGCCAACGCCCGTCACGGATTGTCGCCCCGAGCAGGAGGCGACAATCCGTGTAGGGGCGACAATCCGTGTCGCAACAGACGTAGCTGTTTTTCGCATCAATAAAAACGAAACTGAAGCCTATTGTCTGTTAAGTTATGTAAATTGCCTATTAGTTATTGCCTATTAAGTTATTATCTTTTAAGTTATTGCCTGTTAAGTTATTGCCTATCAAGTTATTGCCTATTAAGTTATGTATGTAAATCAGCACATTGGAGATTAGCGTTTACATCGGCACCGCTACAATATGACGGAATTAAAAGGACAAGTCCACCTTCATAGACAATGTGGGTTGAGTGAATGTAGCAACAATAGTAGAACACATCAGTGAGAGTTTGAGGAAAATCGGACAATCCGTTCTAAACTTATGATCTTTTGAAGTTTCTGCTCAGTTACGGCTGGATGAGAAGACTCCTATACCTTGTGATGTTACATGTGCACAACGATAGAAAGGAAGATTAAAGAAAATTAAACATATTTTCACGGTTTTTTTTTCCCTCTCATAACAAAAGAATACTAGACTTCTCTCTTTCAGAAGGCAGGGGAATAACATTACCCTCAACATACGTCAGTACCAACTCGAAGAAATGTGGACTTTATTCAAAAAGTAAGGTTTTGTGAAATTCTCTTTTTATTTTCCTTATATCGTTGTACGCATGTGACATCATACACTGTGGTAGTCCTTTCATCCAGCAGTGACTGCACAGATATTTAAAGAAAATCATAACTTTTGAACGGATTGTCCGATTTTTTTCCAAACTTTCTGTGATGTGTCCTACTAATATTGTTGCATTCACTCAATCCACATGTGTATGAAGGTGGACCTGTCCTTTAAGGTCTCTCTCAGCGGAATGAGTGTCTGAAAAAAAAAAAAAGGAAGAGCAGCGTGCCTTGTGGAACCATAAAGCACTTGTTAATCACTTGTGATAATGGATTTGTTAGGGCTCCGACCACAGTATCACTGTCCGATTGATGTACTCTTGAGTTGACATCCCGGAAATGAAGCGATGCCGTACTCTCTTCTGTTTTACATGTTATACATGCATGATTTATCTATACTGAATACAGAATCCTTCTGGATAAATGTAGAACATAATAAAAAGCATAATACAGAAATCCAGATGGAAATGTTGATGAATTCTGTTTGACTGAAATTAAATACACTGTATGTGTTCCACCAAATGGGTTTGGAGGAAAACAATCTATTTTTGCGTTTTTTGTGGAGTTTTCAATATCAATTTACTTGATAGCCCGGGAATAGTAATACAACGTTGTCGTTGCATGGGGGCACTACAACCCCTCCGGACGATCGTCACCCCTAGTTGTGCATTATTTCGTAATCACCCGAACAACCGAAGCTTGTGCATGCAATTGCGCAATGCCAGACTCGGTGCTATATCCATAAACGTGTGGGATAATGCTGCCACTGAGACACGTGTGTGTGTGTGTGTACGCATCATACACAAACATTGTGACCGCGAGCTGCGGTGATTGGAGGAGAGACTGAGGTCAAAAGACGGTTGGCTCGTTTGGCTTCTCTTCATGCGCATGCGCACTGAGAGTGTGCGTCCATTCGGAAGCTCTCGTGGTTCGGACATGACAGCCATTTTGGGTCAGGAGATCTGTAGTCTAAAGTGTTGTTCGCTGACCCATTGAGCCAGCGGTATTCTCATTCGGTGTCACTATATTTGGAACAGAATGGGGGGAGGCAGCGTGTTGCGTTCGTCTCCGTGCCGCACAAACCACTCGCCACGATTGTAAGGCTTTAATGTCTCTTCCAGGCAAATCCTTCTCGATCATCATCACGAAAGTGAACCTCATAAAGAAGAAAATTAAAAGGAAAATCCAGTGCCAAAATAAATTAGACTGATAAAGGATAAAAAGCAATAAAATGTTACGAGTTCAGCGATAAAAGTGTGACTGAAATAGGATGAAAAATAAGGAAGTTATGACATTTTCAATTTTTCCTAAATTGTGCAAAAACAGTCCTTGTACAGTGGAAAGTCAAATGAGTGAGCTAACCATGCCATAACCTCACAATTTTCAATTGATCGTGTACAAAAAAAAAAAAATGAAAAAAATGACGAAATTTCAATGTTTCTGTCATTAAGGTCTGAAACATGATGGTATTCATAGTTAAATAACTTCAGAATAGAGATCAGTTAAATATACCACAATTTGAGCCTCATGATTTGACCCTCACGCATAACTGCATTTGAATGAAAAACTGGACATTTCAAAATTGTATGTACAAACTGTATGGTAGCCTATAATCTGTAAACTGTAAGTTGTGACGGGATGACATGCTCACTTTGCCAATTGCATATTCATATTGACCATTCAAGAACGGCTCGGTGTAATAATGTGAGAGGTAAACATCCATCATAGCTAAACAACACGGAAATTAACTCTTAGGTCCCGTTTGCTTAGTGTCGAGCTCAATGGCTGTATGACTTGTGGGTGTCGGTCTCGTGACATGGACCCCAGGAACACTTCACTCAGTGTCAATTTGGTTTGATTATTTGTGTTGATCTGCAATTCAATATCGTTTCAAAACCTGATCATAAGTGATATTGCAGTCCACTGCTTAGATTACTTTCGGTTTATCAATTCAATCAATTAACCTAGATATATTGAAGCATCTAAAGTGTGCCTGCCTTGCTCTGACACTGACTGCGCATTGTCTGTAAATGTCCCCCCCCCCCCACCAACCCCCAGGACTTATAATAGTCCCTTTAGTTTGCCGTAATCAAACTACAGTTGTACCTTTTGCTTATTGGCTGACTTTATTTTCAAGGCGTTTAATTGGATCACTGGGGTTATTGTGATTTGAAATTGAAGTGCGTCGGGGTACGTGTTGGTACGGATCAATTGATAGTCTGTCACGAAATGGACTAGAACAATTCTGTAACTGGGAAAGTGAAGATCGTGCACAGACTTGACTTCTCGCCTGAGGTTTTATTGGTCGCGTGATCGCCACTATTCCAACCCTTTCTTGTAATAAGGTAAGATAAACTTTCCTTTCATTGAGGTACAGGCTGCTCCATAACCCTTGGCTTCGTTGATAGGGAGGATTTGGTTTTTCGAAAATGAAATGAACTGACCCAGTCTCGACCAGTCCTGAATATTAATTTTATTCTTCAGCATAAGACATGATAGGGCCTAAGTTTTAGCAGCTAATGTTCTATCCCGTCGGTCGCCCAACTTTCTCCCAAAGAAATGTAGTAGATGTTGAGTAAATATCGCCGCTTAACGCTATATGGCATGAACAATTGATGTGACAAAAGAAACGTCAATAATAAACATAAGAGGAACCTCGCTTTTGTTAATCCCCTCCTCCATCTCCCTATTTATAACTCCTCCCCATTTCCGTCGACATGTGATAATCCCTTGAAACATAATGAAGTAACAATTGGGAATGTTTTCAGCTTTGTCCCTGACTTATGGTAAACTGATGATTAATGTTTGAGTGTAGTGATTACTCATTTTCTACATCCTGGACGAGCAGCTCTTTCAGAAAATATGAAAAACTCACGATTGGCAATTCTCCTAGCCTATGTAAATATTGGAAAGGAAGCAGACACTCTGGAAAACTTTGAACTCAGAAAAGAGGCTGTGAACTACAGGGTCTATTCAAGCGCTTAATCTTTACTAAGCCGTGCTACATGTGCCATGAATGGGAAAAGAACATGATGTAAACCACATGTAGCAACAGCAACGAAGGGATTATCAGAGTAAGCTGAAAATTGAGCATGCTCTATTAACACATTCTGTTCATGAGCAATATAAACTTTCAGAGCAGTAGCATCATCCGTTCAATAGCTATTAGAGTTGAATGTGAAGAGTGTGCAAAGGTTTTCAAGAAACGAAAAGGGGCCTTAAAGAAAACCTGATCACACTTTACTCTAACTAAAAAGGGTCGTAGAAAAACTGCCCGAAATCCGCTTTCCCGTTCAGTTTATGACCCCAAACTCGAGAATAATGTAGACCAAGAATAGCTCTTCCAGAAAATATGGCAAACTCAAAATTGACTTGGTGGACCCATTTCACATTTCTTGAGTCCTCACATAAAATCAAGGAGTGCGACCTTTTGTTTGTTTTGTGATGCACGGTCACACATAATAATAAAATAATAAATCATAACACTCATATTTCCGGGCGAAGTGCTCTTGCATCATTTCTGTTTCAGCCTGAGGGCGTGCCAGCTTTAACTCACTTGTCAACGCCTATTTGGTTTACAAATAAATGAAGTTGGATTCTAATGCATTATGTCAACTTGTTTGTCGTCATCGTCTTCATGCTCTTATTCCAACACGCGGATAATAATACCATTATATATATATACATATATATATATATATATAACGAAGAATCGAGAAATAAACTAGTAATGCATTATTTCGCCAATAAGAATGGGTTTATTGAGAAACTCAAATTTTCGGTGGCCTCCACCTTCTTCAGGAGTTTCGACGGGGAATGTCAATACCAAAACATAAATTGAACATGAAGAGCGCGCACTCATATATACAGAATTGGTTGCTATGAGAGTGCGTACCCTTTACAATGATGTTGCCATGTAGACGCATGTAGTCAAGGCACCCCACGCATGAGGAGGAGGACATTGACATGTTTATTACGTAACAATGGTGTTCAATTACTTTGTGTTATCACATGTTATGATATCGACATGTATTCATCAACGTACCATAAGTTACAAAAATAGCTCCAACAAATTGTTTCATGACTTAAAATACATTAATCATCGGCAAGAAGAAGTCGGTATAATAACTCCTGTTAAGAAACAGATGAAATCATCAATTACAAAAGCGACAGTTCAGTGTCTCACTGAAATCTAAACAGATTTGAACATGCAAGTGTGAAATTAATTGTATCATACAAATGAGTAATAGGATGACAATGAGAAACCATCTATAGAAAATAAAACAAAATAAGAGTAAATTGATTATTAAGATGGAGACATGAAATCGTAATATTCGCTATAATTCATCATAATCTCAGACAGAATAACCCACTGATTTCTCTAAACACCAGTGGTAGTGAAACAGTTATCACTTAGAAAGATATTTTGAAAAAAATATCTTAATCCTTGTCATGACTTATTCCTCTCTTTAACGGAAGAATGAGTAACCGTTTAGAATGGATAAATCCCTATTCAACCCTTCACCTTGAAGACTGTTGAGAAGTTAACTGATATAATTAAATAGGCCTACAAATAATGAATAAGAATCTTGAGCTAGATGTGGCGTTATAAATATTGCAACCTATTAGTTAACTTAAACCTTTTTAGGCTTTTGCCTTTACTCGGGAGTCTCGGGCCAGCGGTGTAGAATCTGTCCAACGTTAGATCTTGTCTAGAATTCTATGCAAGAGTCCAGACTAGATCTAGACCTATTGACTTCTAGAACCCTACATCCTATATCATTTTCGATTATCGATAACTTCAGGGAAGCCTAAGTAAACCAAAAGGAATACAAATCTAGGCGTTTCTAAGTCGTGTAAACTTAATTTACGTTGCCTGATGTCAACAACCAAAACTACTATTTTAGGTCTACGTAACCTTGCATAACATCACGCTAACGCCTAATATTATGATCTACAAACGTGATTTTCAAATCATACTTTCTTATTATGATTATAAAACGGATGTTTGCCACCATCCATGGTTTAATATTTGTAAGTATCACTTTATCAAAAATCAAATTCAGAGTTCCAGGCCAAAATTGAATATAGTCAATTCAGTGCTGAACACTGAAGAAGTGAAAACAATATAAGAATTTAACGCATCTTGAAACATTTATTTAGCTGTACTGTAGGCTGTAAAATGTTTGTCATGATAATATAGTATAGCCAGGAAGTGTATTCTAACTTTGGCAAGTAGTGCAAACAAGCGTTTAAAAAGAAAAAAATAAATCGGTGTATTATCAAAATCTTTGATCTGAGCTTGTCTTCTAAAATGAACGACATATTTGACGTACATGTATATACAGTGAAAGTCTAAGAGAATATAGTAGGCATAGTTTGTTTCGATATCTATGCATTTTTTATACCGTTGTATTTCACCTAATTGTCTCTAATTGTATATTTATCATGCGTCAGTGTTGTCTGAATTTCACACACTGCAGCTTCCATTTCCATTTTTTTTCTGTTATTGCACCCAACAACTGCACAATATGTTTCCCTGATCTTTCCTTTGAAGCTTTCATTGTAGATCAATATGTCCGAATCACTCAATTTGTCCAAAAGAAAAGCATTGAAAGCCGCTGAATGACTTTTCCCACAGTAAGGAAACAATCACAATATTAGCGCGGCGGTCGCCGGCCGCGGCGCAGCGGCCAGGCCCGGCTAACTATGCGCGATGGGTACGCTAGGCAGCTGCTGAGCTGCAAGTGCAACTCGCTGGGTAGCTAGCTCGCTGGAAGCTCCCGTTGGCCCCCAGTTATGGCGACCGTTATAGCGCCGCTAGCGGCGGTAGGTGAATAGGTCATCGAAATTGAATCGGTCTATATCCAGTGCATTGGATTGCGGATTTTTTTAGAATGCAGCTAGCATACTAAGGTATTCATTCTGTCTGATGATATGAATTTTTAGTTGTTACGTACAAGTAAAGGGAAGATATAAGCAAGCAAAGTGGTACGTCACTACGCGAAACCACGAAAACTGGACTCTCACAGAGAAATTGGGTGACGTATCGGTGCGCGTCCTTGAAACTTGCACAGAGACGCGAAGTAAAATTTTTGCAAACCGACGTATCTATACGCGCGCATAGGTTATACACGTGGTATATGACTCTCTCTTCCTCTTTCATTTCTCTGTCTTTTTCTTTCTTTCTCTTTCTCTCTCATTTGACTCTTTCTCTTCTTCATTTCTCTCATTCTTTCTTTCTCTTTCTCATGTGACTTTCTTTCTTGTTCTCCTCTTTTCTTTTCTCTGTCTTTCTCTGTCACGTTCTTTCTTTTTCTCTCTCTCATTTGACTTTTTTTCTTCTCTCGTCATTTTTCTGTCTTTCTCTGTCTTTTTCTTTCTTTCTTTCTTTCTCTCTCTCTCTCTCATTTGACTCTCTCCCTCTTTCTCCTCTGTTTATTTCTCCGGAATGTCATAACACATCATGTACATCAAAAATGCAAACTTATTCAAATTTCCCTTACATCCACTTCTTTATTCATGGTGTGGTTATAGGCATTACACATCATGGATTCTGACTGAAAGAACCTTAACTACCTAGTAGTCTGTAGGTAAATGCAAAATTAATATCACTTAAAGGTAAGGAATCCCATGTGCATGCCTTAAATGAAGAGTTGTATAAATACAGTGGTATGTTGAAGAGAGTATCATTTTAGAAACTCCCATAAAGTATTGAAAGTGGAAGGTAACATTTGGTACATTTTTATTGACCGTTAGATTTTGAATTGAATTTTTTTCGGGGCTCACCGTAAATTCCAGTACATTACTAGGCTACATTTGCAGACCCATCCACTGCATGTGTGTCCATCATGTATATTTTGTGAAGAAAGTTCATCAAAACTTACAAACATTTCTATATACATTCTTGCCACACACTCTATATGTTATTACATCAGCTCTTATATTTTTAGATTTGTGTTTATAGATTAAAAAAATACAGAAGACTGCAACAAAAACGCTTAAGTGTGGCTGACACACCGAACTACTGAGTAGTTGAGTTTTGTGCATTATTCAAATTGTAGATAACTGTTGACTTCCAAATTTCTCAGCAGTGGCCTAAACAAGTCCCCTGAGGTTCATATTTAATGTTTTGCTGCATTTTGGGAGGTCTGTAAAAGGTATCCCCTACCTTTAAAATTCAACTATTATGAATAAGTTAAATTCTGTACATTCTATTTAATACTGCATTATAATAACGATTTCAGAAAAAAAAATGAGTTTTTGTTGGTTTTGCCTGCACTCATATTAGCGACATTGACTTTCACAAGAAAAGTGTATGATAGTGAGCAAACAATTAAGATCAGGACCCTCTTAAGAATAATAATTTAAAACTGCGCATTTCAACAGATCAAAATGGTATGTACAAATTTGTCTTCTTCACAATGTGCATAATACCTACAATTTCCTTTGTTTCATTTCAAGACATGAAAGCTCAACAGACCTTGTATAAAATACATGTAGTCAAAAATCAAACGAATACTGATAATTCAAATGCAGTACATTCCATTTAATGCTGCAATGTGACAATCTATATCGGTTTCACAAACAATTCACTTCATTTCATTTATTTATTTCAGCACAGCACATGATTCAGCCAGACGGCTGTTCTTCCTCATGTCCGTGCATTATGAGGTAAAAATGACATACATGTACTTTTTTTTTCAAAACATATACACATGTACATGAAACATATATACAAAATACAAAGATGAAACAAATCAGAACAAAGGTAAAAAAGAAAGAAAAAAATATTTACAGAAAAAAATGAACACATGCTCGGTTTACTTGAAAAAAGAATGGGGAAGGGGTACAATATCATTATGGTGTCAGATACAAATTTAAACTCCGTCTATAACCACTAAAAATTGTTTGCTGTTTTACGCATGTTGGCAATGTATTCTATAATTTTGGACCTTGATAAGTAAAACTCCTTTGCCTACAGCAAGTTTTGATGTATGGTAACTTGAATATCAGAGTTGTATTCCTTAAATCATAATCAAAAAATTTCAACTCAAACATTTCACTTATATATTTAGGGGTTAAACATATCTGTAGATCTGTGGATATCTGTAGGTTTCCTTTGCACTCATAAATAAGCAACCTTGATTTTCACGAAAAAAACTGTTAGACAGTGAACATTAGTAACAATTAAGGTCAAGATCGTTTCAACAATAATCATTAAAATCTGTGCAACAGAACATATCAAAATTGTATGTACATAATTGTTTTCTTCACACTGCGAATAAAACCAACAATGTCATTTGTGAAACTAATTTCGGAAATGGGAAACAAAGCTTATATGAATTGAAATCCCGAAAAGAATCTAATGATATTCATATTTTCATTGACACATTAAACTCTAAAATAGCTTTTACTGTGGGATGGGGACACTTATTACGTTTTTTTTTTGTTTGTTTGTTTTTATTGGGGGTTACATTTAAATTGCATGTTGCATACAATATGCAAAGCCAGAAGGAAAGAAAATGAACACTTGAGTGTTCAACTGAGAATTTTTTTTTAATGCAAAGTTTGTAAACCAATTATGATATTGGAAATAATGAAATGAAACGAAAAGAAATAAATCTTTACTTCTTTCCTGAAGGTTTGAAACTTGTAACTGCAGGGCAGTTAGTCTACATGTAAAATATAATGATCTGGAATGAATCTCTGCTGAATCTGTGTCTGTGAATAGACCCTAAATCTAGTTAGACTTTCTTATCCTCGTCTCTGTTGCATTGTCATATAGAAGGACGGTCCTTCCATCAAAGCCAGCGATGAAACCTGTTTCAAATAAAAATAGAGTCAGGATTCAAATAACTTGATATGATTATGAGTTATTTTTTTTTTAAATCAGAAATAAAACGCTGACATTAGATTATACAAACAGAAAGATTTTCTACATGGTATAAATTGGGGCTAGAGACATAATATCTCGAACATTTTGTGGAACTGACTTTCCTTATCTAATTTGGAAAGGGAATATAAGCTACACTGGAAATGAAATCCTAGAGATTAGAAATAAGTAAAATACAGAATTGCAGCTGTAGTTTAAATGTAGAATAGATTTGGAATCTGACTGCTACTCTATCAGCTATTAAAATGTTTATATCTAGACTATCTTACCTCTTCCAATATATTGTTGCATCGTCTAGGCCTAATGTCAGAACGGTCCTCGCGTCCAAGTCAAAGACGACACCTGTTTTAAAGAAAGAAAAGATTTTTGTTTTGTTAGAATAAAGGATCCATATACAGACAACATTAGAGTTTACATGCATAAATTTGACTAGATCTAGTTTCCAATTTAGATCAGTTGAGAGGAGTCATTAATGTCTTGTGAGAGTCCTGAGTTGTAAAGTAAGATCTACACCTAGATCCATACTACTACAGATCTAGATCCAGTCTAGATGCTACAGTGCTGATAGAAAGTGTTTTCTCCCCCAAATAAACACAATTTTGGTAATCTAGTTCAAAATTGGTTCTGCTCTAAATATTACTTAACATGGTCTTCGAGTAATTTAGATCAAAAACCGTACTGCAGACTTAGGTTCAGGTCCAGCAAAGTTAGACCTCAGCTCAGGCTCAGGAAGGTAACAAAGCTGCATTCAATACTGTTAAAGTTAACACAGGGAGAGATAATTTTTAATTCAAACATTGAAAGTCACATCTTGTATACATGTAGTACCTAGTCGTAATAGTACTAGTACCTTAGAACTTCTGGCAGTTTCCTTAGGTCATGCTCATGATGCTACTCAGTGCTAGGCTCTGCCTCCAGAGATGAAACCTGTTTCAAATAAAGATAGAGTCAGATATCAAATAACTTGATATGATTATGAATTCATTTTTTTTTTTATCATCAGAAATAATAATAATTGAACATTGAACATCTTCAGATCCAATGTCATACATCGATCAAACGATCAAAAACACTAGAGTTTCCAGGGTTATTCAAATGCAGATATATATTATATAAATGCTTTGTTGTTACATTATGTAATTCCAACCATCTACCCTTAATCCCAATTAAATGAATGATACTCAGGGGTTTGATAAAGGGGTGATAATCTTGACGAAGAAAAAAAAGCTTCCATTCACTATTGGCATCTTCTTGAAGCAATCAAGAAGAGTGAAATACTGAGTACACTGTAAACCTTTACCCTTACAATCCTTCCAACGCAGAGGTCGGCCGTATTCATCTAGCATATCAGTTACCTTCAAAAAACCTTTCTGTACTATATGTGTATCATTATTATACTATATGTGTACTAATTAGACTTCCCGTGAAACAAAATGTATTTATTATTCCAGATTATTTGATTGGGTATGCTAAATTCTCTGTTCTGAAGGAGGGGCCACGTTTCTAATACCTCTAAAAACCACCGTGAAACATTAATCTTTAACTTTGAAACATCAAAGTTCCAGAAGAACAAAAATTCTCCTCCTACAGATGCTAACAAATTAAAACAAATGGATTTCCACGCTTTTGAACATGACCCAAATAACCTCTGCACCCATTTTATTTTTTGAGCTTGCATCATTGACTTTAAACAGCACATTTTCACACCTCCCTCCTCATAATCTTTTACTAACACATCGCGCCTTATTCTATCTGGGCCTCTCCAAATAAATTCATAAATAACTTTATTCACGTCATGTACAAAAAGATCTGGCACTGAAACTATACTTGCGATATACATAATGTATAGCAGCTGAGATAAAGCATAAGTCTTAACAATCTGAATTTTCCCGTAAAGGGATAAATCTCTAAATCTCCACCTATGCAGTTGTGATTTAATATTCATCAAAATTCGTTGTAATTGTGCCTTCCGGTCGTGAAAAGAATACGAAATATCTATTCCTAAAACAGTGAGAGCAGATACAAATTCTACATTCCTAAATTGTTGCACGTCCGTCTTAGGTACAGTAGTAAACACCGATGGACCAATTCGCATCACTTTTGTCTTATCATAATTAAGCGATAAAGACGAACAGATAGCAAAATCATCTAAAATCTTTGCAAGATTAGGAAAACATTGATCATTTGTTAAAAAAAAAAACTCTGATATCATCAGCGGGTGCTGTTCGTTATTCCGAAGGTTCGCTATTCTGAAGGGTCGTTATTCCGAAGGGTCGTAAATCCGAAACACGCAATTCCCTATACCTAGAGCTTCGTTAATCCGAAAATGAAAAAGGGTTCGTTAATCCGAAATTTTGTGGCGTTATTCCTAAGGTTCGTTATTCCGAAGATTGGTTAATCCGAAAATGAAATTCGGAACAATGAACCTTCGGAATAACGAACCTTAGGAATAAAGAGCCTTCGGAATAACGAACCTTCGGAATAACGAGCTGTAACCATCATTAGCATACATAGAAAGTTTTATTTCCTCCTGTACACTTAACTTTATTCCCATAATAAAGGATCACCTTGGCGGACGCCCCTCCCAATCCTAAAATACCCAGTTAACTTATTATTATTCAAAACACAGCTTTCTATATCATTATAAAACACACGCACAAATCTACAAAATTGTTCTCCAAATTTAAAGAATTTCAACACTTCAAATAAATATTGATGATTGAGGGAATCAAATCTATTTTAAAATCAAGGCTAACAATAAAACCACAAATATTTTTCAATCTAGAATAAAAGAGTGTCTCTGAAAGGGTGCGAACCGCTTCACCTATATACCTATCTTTGATGAAGGCTACCTGGTCCGAATGAATGATGTTAGGTAAACACTTCTTTAACCTCACCGCTAACACCTTCGAACATATCTTGTAATCAACGTTTAATAAAGTAGTTAATACATGTATACATCTTATTCACCTTTTCCAGATTAAGAAAATAAGTATTATTTTTTTTTCTCCACATTCCACCCAATTTGCTCTTGACCTCACAATAATACCATGTGTAATGTGATCCAAATGCGCCTCATAATCATATTTGACTTTTTCATATTCTTGAAGGAATTGATCTCCTCGCTCTTCTATCAACTTCTGTAAATTGTACAATCGTCTCTCTAACTCCTGTCTCTCCTCCCTCATCTTCTTTGCTTTTTCAATGCTATATTTGCGAGAAAAAGAACGAATTTTATACTTCAAAAAATCCCATCGTACTCTCAAATCATCAAACTCTAATGATTCATTAATCCAAACATCTATACTTCGGGACATCTCGGTCAGTGGCGTATCTAGGGAAAACGGCACCCGGGGCAAGCGCCAAAATTGCGCCCCTAATTTCTGAAAAAGTGTTCAACCCCAACCCCATCTCGGTAGGGACTTTAAAGAAAGTCCACATGATATACCTTTTCAAGCACTTAAAAGGGATCTTTTTGAGGGTGATTTAAATTAATGAATTTTGATAAATTTTGGCGAGCGAGCGCAGCGAGCGAGCCGAAAATTTTTGTATTTCAGCTTACAAAACATAGAATTCTTGTCATTTTTTTCCTTATCAAATCTTACAATTCTAATCAAGATATAGTGACGGCTTTATAGATAACGATTTATACCAACAAACTGAGGACTTAAAAAATACTCTAAATTAGAGCGCGCGAGTGAGCCGAAATTTGTATATTTCCGCGTTATCGTCACGTTTTGTTCTTATCTTTTTTTCTTTTTTTTAGATAAATTTTGGCCAGCAAGCGCAGCGAGCGAGCAGAAATTTGTTTGTATTTCAGCTTACAAAACTTGGAATTCTTGTCATTTCTTGCTTGTTAAATCTTACAATTCTAATCAAGATACAGTGACGATCTTATAGATAACGATTTATACCAACAAACTAAGTACTTGAAAAAATACACTAAATTAGTACGAGCGAGTGAGCCGAAATTTGTATATTTTTGCGTTATCATTACGTTTTGTTCTTATCTTTTTTGATTTTTTTGCCCCCCCCCCCCCCCCCCATTGGCGTCCTCTTTTGATCCAATCGGCGATCGCTTCAGAACGAATGAAATTGCAGTCGCTGCTCCGTGTAACATTTTTCCTGCTAAATATAAAATGACATGTGTGAACACAATAGACGTTGTGATTTTGTCCGCGTCATCATCACGTTTTGTTTTTACTTTCTTTTTTATATAAATTCTGGCGAGCGAGCGCAGCGAGCGAGCCGAAAATGTTTTTATTTCAGCTTACAGAACATGGAATTCTTGTCTGAGCACAATAAACATTGTCATTTTGTCCGCGTCATCAAGTTTTGTTTTTATCTTGTTTGATTTGGTTTTCTGCCCCCCCCCCCCCCATTCTCCCTCCCCTCCCCCCCCCCCCCCTCCTCCTTCCGGGCGAGTTTTTTTTTCTTCTTCTTCTTCTTCGTTTTTTTCTTTTTTTTTTCTTCTTCCTCTTTTTTTCCCGTTTTTTTTTGCGCCCCCAAGGAGTGGCGCCTGGGGCACGTGCCCCCTTGCCCCCCCCCCCCCCCCCCCCCCCCAGATACGCCACTGATCTCGGTACAGAATTGCTCATCATCACAGAGACTATCATTAAATTTCCAATTTGTGACATTAAAATATTTCCTAATTGCAGAGTGATCAGTGCCAACCCCAGGAATAATATCAGTTTCCTTAACATACCTTTGCAGAACATCCGAAATCATCAAGATATCTAATCTGCTTTGTATTAAAGGGTGGGACTGTCTCCATGTATACCTTCTGACAAGGGGGTTTCTTAATCTCCAAATATCTACTAAGTCAAAATCATGTTGTATTTTGAAAATCACCTCTTGAATAACATTACATGCTGCCGGGTTACCTCCATCCCTATCCATTTATCTATTCAAAAGTGTATTAAAATCTCCCCCCCCCTCATTATAACAGCTAAAGAACTACTATCATCACATGACGTCAAACGTTCATGTAATTGCTCAAAATAAAGTCTCTGATCTGTGTGTTTGTCGCCTGTTGGCGCATAAATATCACAAAGTAAATATTCATTGTTTTCTATCTTCACCCGTAATGATATCCATCTTCCATTTTCCGAAACATACTTATCAATAATATCAACATCTAACCTATCTTTAAACAAAATCATCACCCCGCAGCTATGGAATTGTGAAGATCCGTGTGAAAATATTGCCTTTCCTCCCCATTGTTTTGTCCATTCAATAACGTCCTCTTCAAGACTATACGTCTCCTGGAAAAATATAACATCTGCCTGTTTATCTTTACACCATAAAAACACTTTAATTCTTTTAAAATAAGACCATATACCTTTAACATTCAAAGATATAAAAGTCAGCTTTGTGTCCTTAAAAAACCCTTCCATAATAACATATAATCACTTTCAAATACAACTTTACTATCACGCCATTGTGATCAAAAATTAGCGACAGGGAATATAAACTACCGTATTGACCCACCTTTTCATCAAAAATCAAACTTGTGTATATAAAAAACCTCAGGATAAAGATTACACAATATCTCAATCCAAAAGATGCTATCAAACCAACCAGTTTTCCATAACACCATACCCCAAAGCGCTTTGACACTGATGCGCCAAAAAGCGTCCAAAAGGAAAGCAACGCAGAATTCGTACCATTATTGAACAGAAATGGATTTACGCCCGGGATGCGCACAACAAGCTTCTCAACTTCCACTTTATTGCTAATCTATCCTCTATTAAAATGTTAATATCTAGACTATCTTACCTCTTCCACTTTATTGTTGCATCGTCTAGGCCTAATGTCAGAACGGTCCTCGCGTCCAAGTCCAAGATGACACGTGTTTTAAAGAAAAACAATTTTTTTTGTTAGATAAAGTATCCATATACAGACTACATTAGAGATTACATGCAAAAATTTGACTAGATCTAGTTTCCAATTTATAGATCAGTTGAGTGGACTCATTAATGTCTGAGTCCTGTGTAGTGAAGTAAGATCTATACACCTAGATCCATACTACTACAGATCTAGATCCAGTCTAGAGTCTACAGTGCTGATAGAAAGTGTTTCTCCCCCGAATAAACACAATTTTGGTAATCTAGTTCAAAATTTGTTCTGTTCTAAATATTACTGAACTTGGTCTTAAGGTAATTAAGATCCAAAACCGTACTACAGACTTAGATTCAGGTCCAGCAAAGTTAGACATCAGCTCAAGCTCAGGAAGGTAGCAAAGCTGCATTCAATACTGTTAAAGTTAACATAGGGAGAGATAATTTTTAATTCAAACATTGAAAGTCACATCTTGTATACATGTAGTGTCTATTCTTAATAGTACCTTAGAACTTCTGACAGTTTCCTTAGGTAATGCTCATGATGCTACTCTGTGCTGGGCTTTGCCTCTGGCCTGATTCTCCCTTTAGGACCAGTCTAAAGATTTTTTGTTTGTTTGTTTCTACTGATATTTGAGGCTATAATTCTGAACTAAATTGCTTCACCCTAGTATTGTTGTATAACCAAAAATCATAGTGCCTCAGCCTTTTTAGGCTTAGCTTTATTGCTGGGTAATGAACAGATTTAGCACTGACCATCCATTCTTACACCGATCTCGAGTGGTAACTTAAACAGAACATAAAGTTAGTAACTAATACATGTACATGTATGGTAGGTTTCCAACAAATCAACACTGTAGACTGGTAGTGGTAGGTTGAAACCGACACCCATTGCGTGTAAGGAACGAACTTTCACGCACAAGACTACGCGCAGTGGTTCTTGGATAAATGAGTAGACCTCCCAAACGTCTCACTGGGAATCTGAGGATGTCCAAATATTACTGAAAAACGCGATAATAAACAAGTTCAACAGCAACACAAATGTACCGCAGATCATAAAATGCACATTGGAAAAGCATTACTAGTACGTGCACTTCACACGTATTGGCAATAGAGGGTAGGGGTGTCGGTTTCAGACTATAGGCCTACCCCAGAGGCCTTACACACAGCGCAACTGAGTGCGTCAGAATAACACCCCACGCGTTCAAGAGCGTGTACCACAAATCGCATTTCAATGCACCCTTGTGAATTCAGAGTAGTTTCTTTATATGTGAGTAAAATTTCAGGGAATTTGTGAGATACTGTAAGTTTCTGTTGATAGGAAAACATTAGGGTGTCGCTGTAGACACCCAACCATGCTACGTATTAATACTAGCATGATGTACGTAAGGTAAGCCCGATTTTACATAACAAATTTCTCAACGGGTGGGGCTTCGTATCATTCTTCCCCTTATAATTGTTGAAAATAGTTTTACACTGATATTTCACACGAATCTATATGTTTTCAGTGACTTTTTATATAAAAATCTTTTATATACAAGAAGGAACCGTTTTGAAATCGTTTACTTACAGAAGATAATTGCCATTTCTAGGAAGTTCCGTCAGTTCGTCCTCTACTCCACTGTAGGCCAAAAATTTTCGCGAAGTGACGTTCCCCGCGTACGTCACTTTGCGAAACCACTGTTCGTTGTTTTCACTACATACGTCAGTTTGAATGATGTCATTATATCGTCACCGAGTGGTTTCCTTGTCTAATCTCTTTTGGGAGTGATAGATAATTGAATATAGAGTTGAAAAATGATCAAAACTAAAAAAAAAAAAAAAAAAAAAAAAAAAATCGAGAAATTTGCCACTAGCGTCAGTTTGCGAAACCAGCGAAGAATTGATGATTTCATCTGTTTCTTAACAGGAGTTATTATACCGACTTCTTCTTACCGATGATTAATGTATTTTAAGTTATGAAACAATTTAATTGTTGGAGCGCTCTTTAACCTATTTTTGTAACGTTTATGGTACGTTGATGAGTACATATGTCGATATCATAACATGTGATAATACAAAGTAATCGAACACCATTGTTACGTAATAAACATGTCAATGTCCTCCTCCTCATGCGTGGGGTGCCTTGACTACATGCGTCTACATGGCAACATCATTGTAAAGGGTACGCACTCTCATAGCAACCAATTCTGTGTATATGAGTGCGCGCTCTTCATGTTCAATTTATGTTTTGGTATTGACATTCCCCGTCGAGACTCCTGAAGGAGGTGGAGGCCACCGAAAATATGAGTTGCTCAATAAACTCATTCTTATTGGCGAAATAATGCATTACTAATCTATTTCTTGATTCTTCATTATATTGCAGCCAATACGTGAATTCGCAACATATATAAATATATATATATATATATATATATATATATATATATATGGGAGGATGCACATTAAATTGTGAGGGATATGCCCGAAAGTAGCCCACCCTCGATATAGAAAATATTGAATATCATATAACGCGAATATGTTCCAAACAAACATGTTTTGAAGCTACGATCGTGTCGTACAACAAGGGCACTTTTGTTTTCAAAAATGCAATGTAGTTAATAGAAAAGACATTGCTCTACAATATCCATATTGTCAAAAGGGTGAACATCCAAAGGTAATCTATTGGGAATGGTCCAAATCTTCACCTACGTTCACGATCCCTCAAAATAAAACATGGATATTAGCAACGCAAATACCCTTGTTCTAGCGTGAATGGTTTAAAAAGAAGTCCTGGCAATACAGGAAATACACTTTTTATCGACGAAAAGTCATGGAAATGAAAGAAGAGGCTTAACTTTACAAGATGTATAGAGTAAAGAGGATGTGCATTGAATGTGCATATAACGCGAATATTATGTTCCAAACGTACGTGTTTTCAAAATTCGATCGTGCTGTATAGCAAAGGCACTTTTGTTTCCAAGAAATGCAACTAATGGATAGAGGAGATATTGCTCTACAAATAGCTATACTTTCAAGAGGGTGAACATTCAAAGGAAATCCTCTGGAAAGTGTCAAAATTTACACCTACGCTCACGCCCTTTATTACAAAAAACGGATATCAGCAACGCAAGTACAGTTGTTTTAGCAGAACAGGTTTTAAAAAATAGTTCCGGCAATATAGAAAATACACTCATATATAAATGAAAAGTCATGAATATGATAGAAGAAAAGTTGCTTTACATGATCTACACAATATAGAGAATGCATATTGAATGGCAACTCTATGGCATGTGCCAAAAATGTCCTTTATCCTCTTGGCAATATAGAAAACATATCACAAGTATAATATCACAATATTATATCATATCATAATCTGTATAACGCGAATATATATGTTCCGAATGTACATGCTTTCAAAATTAGATCGTGCCGTATAGCAACCCTGGGCAATTTTAATTCCAAGAAATGCTACGTAATTGAAAGAAGAGATATTGCTTTACAATACTTACAGTAAAAAGGGATGCAAATTTAAAGCGGACCCTTTGGAGGTGCCCAAAGTTACCCCCTCAACCCGGCTTTCCTATATAATGCACAACGTGCATCATGCCAACGTGAGTATACTCGTAATAAATGTACTCTTACAGTTACTTCTAATTTGTATTTTATGCAAATTATGCTTGTATGACCAATTCGAAAAGGCATCCATCGTGTTTATTGACCTACAAAAAACGCTTATACATTTAAATCTATAAAATATAATAATAGATAACGGGAAGTTCAGATCTGTCAATTTTCTCTCATAACAGGCGCTTATTTGCATAATCATACAATTTTTACTATTTTCCCATCTGGATTTTTTTTTTTTTTTTTTTTTTTTTTTTTTACTTTTAGTATGGTGTTAGGAGACCTCAACGACTTGCACTGCTTTGGAGTTCCTACTGTTGCAATTAGTGGTGACTTACCCCCTAAAAAACGCTAGACTGACTGGACTAGTATAGGGTATTTTATGAAATGGGTACCGAACATGGGCAAAACATGTAGCTTATTTGCCGCAAAGATGACACGCTCGAAATAGGGGTTTGAAAATTGCATGGTTATTGCTTTTTTTTCCCCTTCCCATACATTTATGTGTTCTTTGATAATCATCTCAAAAATTACGTTGCCAATCATGCATAGTCGCGAATTGAGCGGATTACCTAATTTGTCAGTCTTTACAAATTTAGTTATCATCATATCCATCCCATAACTACTTTTGAGGTGGTCCATAATGTCAGTTCAATATGGTTAAGGACAAATGTGACCCGCTACAAAAAAGGATCTGAATGTCGGGGGAGGACGATTTTCTGAAAATGGCATATTTTTCCCTTACTCGTCTACTCTAAATTTATATATAGCACAATTCATAAAAGTACCCGGTGGCGGAGATATCGATGATTGTATTAGCGCATGTCAAGTGGTCGAGGTAATCAGAGTTTCGAGAAAAACGCCTTCAAAGTTTTCCTTCCGACACTATCATTATCCAGGGCAGGCGAGACCGTTTTCACCGCTTGACAATAGAAGGCATGCTCCCAGCGACCTCCGCAATGTTCATTCAAGCTTTAATAGCGCCAGCGGTCTACGCACGACCAATCAGTAATCAGGATGTCACGCTTTGACCAATAAGATCACTCCCTCAGTGTTAGGGGCGGAGTCTATAGTTGCGGCGCTAAATCCAAATCTTCGGACACGTTTCAGTTACGTTGAAAGTCGGAAAATCATGGCCCAGCAAAAACGCTGATTTCTTGCCTTTCCTTTGATCATTTAGCTTCGAAATTTCGGCAGATGATAGACAAATCCTTAGACTACAAAATTATGCCAAAAACAGAAATCCGATTGTTTTCACCAATTTTGATGATGTGACTTCAAACTCGATTTTCTTGGCTCAGCCGTCAGCGACTTTAGGATCTTTTTGTTGTAGCGGGTCACAAAATGTACAAAATAAACTTATCTCATTTTAAGTGTAATAGCCCACCTTTGTGGGATAAAAGATTGAAATGGGGAAATTCCCAGGAACCACTCAAGTGATTTGGAAACTTTCACAGAAAGCATTTAGCCTTTACGGTTATACTGGCTTTTATTAAGATTTGGAATAGGGCAGATTCACAGTAGATTTGGAGATTACCGACGCATAACTCAAAACTTCCTACTTTGTAAATTTTGATAATAAAAAAGAATATGAGTTTTTAACGGGAGGTAATCATGATAAGGATAACTTTCATGCTTTTTCTCTTTTTTGTTTTCTTAGTACAGACTACGGAGACAACAGAGATAGACATGCAATACAAGGAGAAGACGCGACTCGACGGTCTTATTCTAATGCACGTCATCATCTACACGATACTGAAGACGATCTACGCTGCAGATCAATCCATGAACTGTGAAATCGATCTTGACTCTCGGAGTGCGACCTGCTGTGACATGGGATTGTCTTCGGTGCCGGAGTATCTGCCCGACAACATCAAGTATCTTGATTTGGGTGATAACCAGATCAGAGCTTTACACAATAAATCATTTTCTGTCTACAAACAATTACGTTCCCTAGCCATTTCCAAAAACAACATTTCGTTTATAGAGAGCGGCACGTTCTTGATGCTGCCATTTCTGCTCTCTCTAGATCTTTCGGACAACCCATTTCTTCCGGTGCTACGTGGGGACATGTTTGTAAGCAATGACCTTACGGAGATAAATCTAGATAATACTAACCTTGCCAATATCTCTGATGACCTCTTCAAGGCAATGGTCTCCGACTCTTATTTTTACTTACGTAGGAATGTTTTGCAGAAAGTCAACTGGACGGATTGCCACAACGTGTCATTTGGAATCATGTCATTTCTTGACAACAATTTCACAGAGCTATCAGAGCAGTCTTTTGTGATGGACTGCACCGTAGAAATTCTTGATCTGGCCTACAACCCGATACGCCTCGTTAGCCCAGCCACCATTTCGTCCCTCAAAGTCAGAAGCCTTGACATGGAGGGAACACTGCTTCCAGATAATGAACTTCAGCACCTCTTCGAAGGTGTAGGTTCGTCGTCAACAATCACCTCCCTTGGTGTCAGAAATATAAGCCTCACCTCCATACGACCTGGGTTATTCAGTGCATTACATGGAAAACAACTTGCCTGGTTAGACCTTGGTTCCAATGAACTGAAACAACTCATTCCACGAGGGTTCGAAAATTTGACCGATGTCTCTGAACTGCTTCTTGACTCCAACCGACTTGAAGTGATTGAACCTAGTTATTTTTCTGGTATGTCTTCGCTGAGAGTGCTGAACCTAGAATCCAACAATATATCTGTCATAAACGTGGACAATTCTGTTTGGAGTGAAAATGTCATCACCACACTTTTTCTCCAGCAGAATAGTTTTGAGAGGATAGGGTCTCACGCATTCAACGGTCTGAAGAATCTGAATGTTCTGGATTTATCTCAAAATAATTTCAACAAACTAACAAGCTTTTCAATTGCAGATCTGGAATCGCTGAATACTCTTAGACTGATTTCATGCTCCTTCACAATCACAACTCTACTTGAAATAAAAGCGCATAGGCTGAAATACTTAGATATTAGCGGAGCCGTTGGAATCCCCCGGGGTATGATTTCCCCTGGAACATTTCAAAGAAACATCCCCTTCCTCCAAACAGTGATCCTTTCCAATTCTTATATACGTGCTCTTGATCTTTGGGATTTCCATAAAGAGTTATCCTCCTTTGAAGGGTTGCTTGAATTACGTGTATTGGACCTTTCTTTTAACGATTTGTCACTTGCACCCAATATTCTCTTTAAAAACCTGAGCAGCTTGAGAGAGTTATACCTAGATTATTGCAACTTGATTGTAAGACCTCCTCAGGTTGATGGGCTTTTCAGTCTAGAGATTCTCAGTCTAGGTAGTGATGGTATACAATTTATTCCCAACGATTTCCTAAATGATACAATTCAACTGCGAGAACTTATATTAAATGATAATAAACTGTCTTACTTGCATAGTGGTATGTTTCGAAACGTTTTGAACTTAACTCGATTAGATCTTACATCCAATAATCTCGTCACGATACATTTCACATCCTTTGAGCCGATACTACAAACTCTGTTGGTACTTAGTTTGTCAGAAAATCCATGGATTTGCAACTGTTCCCTGAAATGGTTGCCCAAGTGGGTTGCTGGAAATGATATTGATCTTGAAAATAGCTGCTTTACCGAATGTTCTTACGACGGCTCGTTACGGTCTGCTGCAGGAAAACTTTTATGGGATTTTGATCCAGTTACAGAGTGTGGTCCACAGTTTGTGCCCTACTTATCAGTGGCAGCCAGCGCCGTGTGTACGATACTAGCCATTGGTCTGATCTACCATAATCGCTGGAAAATCAGGTACGGGCTCTTTCTATGCAAGATACACTTTATTGGTTACCGGGAAATCACCCCGCAGCAGCAGCGGGAACATTTCCACTACGATATGTATGTTGTCATCCAGGATGAGGACGAGGAGTGGACAGATGAGATCTTCCGACGCGGTCTGGAAGAAAATCTTCCTGACTACGACCGACTTGCTATTGGCGATGAAGCGCTACGGCTTGGGCTGTACTACCTGGATTCTGTCAGCCTTCTTGTGGAGAATAGCTTCAAGGTGATCTTTATCATTAGCGCCAATGCTCTCAGGAACCACATGTTCCTTCTCAAATTTCGACTCGCCCTGGATCACGTTAATGAGGTCCAGATGGAAAAGATCGTGCTCGTGTTTCTGGAAGACATCCCGGACGCCGACCTGCCATTTCTCATCCGTCTATTCCTCAGTGATAATCGGGCGTACCTCGTGTGGCCGCGAGGCCCTGAAGGGCAGGCCTACTTCTGGGAGCAGCTGGCAAAATACTTGGCAGTCAACAGATATTGTAACCCACTTGTTCCCCCATAGTAAATTAATATAACGTCACACTACGTTTGATCTGACCATGGAACCATAATCTCTGTAACCTACAAGTTCTATCAAATAGCAAAATCTTTAACTCATGTCCAGTCACTACAAATTCAAACAAGTCTTTCAAGGATGATGCAGAATACGCCACGTATTATTTGTTCGTTGTTACTGTGTCATCCATGAACCGGTAATATGAATATGGATATACATACAGGTTTGTTCTATCACGCAGGAATAACGTGGTTCAAGCGCAGGCACAATCCTTGCATAGTAACGTCATTACCCACGTTAAGTTAACCATTGCAGGACATTGTTGAAAACTGCCGTTCTAACAGTGTTGAAATTTACCCGGGCATCAATTAGCTTCATGATGCGCAAGTATTGAACAGTGGCCGACTCCGTTATTCCCTGACTCCACTCGAATTATTAGAACATCTAATTGGCTGTTTCTATACGTTTCACTTGCAGGCACCTCCGCGTAAGTCAATCTTTGCCGGGACGATCACACGCGTCCGGCTTAGGCCATGTCCAACTTCTGCATGTACACAGAAATACGGCATGATATGCCTTGAGTGTAAATTGTGACTTTTGATCTTACGCGTTAATACGCATCACTCCTTAGCGGCACATAACATAACATAATTTAGGGGAGAAGAATCGTATCCGGGCACTTACCCCCTGGGCAACTACCCTCCGGATAACTACCACCCGGATGACTACCCCCCAGGTCTATTCCCCCTTAGGGCAACAACCCCCCGGACAACTACCCTCCTAGGGCAATCACCCTCCAGGGCCATTACCCCCTAGGACAACTACCACCCGGTCATCTATCCTCCTAGGGCAACTACCCCCAAGGGCAATTACCCTTAGGACATTTACCCCCCGGATAACTACCCCCTGGGTAACTACCCCCTGGATGACTACCCCCCGGATAACTACCCCCCAGATAACTACCACCCGGATAACTACCCCATGGATAACTACCCCCCGGAGAACTACCTCCTGGGTAACTACCCCCCGGATAACTACCCCCAGGATAACTACCACCCGGATAACTACCCCCCGGATAACTACCCCACGGATAACTATCGCCCGGATAACTGCCACGCGGATTACTACCCCCCCCCCCCTCCTACTGGACAACCCTCCCTCCCCGTCCCCCGAAAGAAGTACCACCCTTTGTAATTTTTCCATAAGTTCATAACACCATATCAGAAGATGCACCTTTCTCTTACACTGTCATCATTTACTCTTTTGGCTTGTCATTTTCTACCGTTATAACACATTAGAAGATAAATATAAGAAAAGGAGAGTTGATTTCACTGCAATTCATATTTCCTTAACATTAGCGGGACCCTTCGATATAAAGCCATAATTTCTGATAGGATCCGGGCACGGTTTTATGAAGTCAGTCCTGACAAGCTGTCAGTTCCACACAATAACCAATCGTTGTAGGTCGATCAAAGCAGGTCCATGGTAACAAGTCGGTGCCTCGAGCTTATCAATCAAGCAGAACCCATGGTTTTATTGAAATTATTAGAGACTAACAAGATGTCATAACTGGCAACTTTTATCAAACGGTGCCCTAATCTGTCATTTGAGTAAGACTACAGCTTGTTTTACATACAAGTAGAATGGTGCTAGTTTTCAAATTAAATGTTCTCAAC
Organism: Diadema setosum; assembly: GCA_033980235.1. Classification (NCBI taxonomy): domain Eukaryota; kingdom Metazoa; phylum Echinodermata; class Echinoidea; order Diadematoida; family Diadematidae; genus Diadema; species Diadema setosum. The sequence goes on along the minus strand of CM067065.1, from coordinate 9,438,441 downwards.
ACTTTAAGGGGAAATCCAGTTCAAATATAAGTTAGTCTGATTAGAAAGAGTAAAATATTACGAGTTTAACGGTATTTCTTTTTTTTTTTTACTACAAAACACCCCTAATTGTTAATGAAGTCTTTTGTCCTGCACCCTCTTTTTTAATAGATCTATAGATAGTTGTAGTTGACAGAATCCTTTTTACATTATAGGGCTGCTCTGTTTTATCCCGGCCATTTCAAGAGTATCTTTTTTTTTTTACAAAAACTTGAATCCTTCTTGGGATAACATGCTCTTTGATATTTCGTAAGGGGTTTCTAATTTTCTCACTCAAAAGATGTTTAAAACCTGAAGTTAGGTCTCGACCAAAACCAGACGATATGTAGTGAAAAAAATGTGTTTTTTTTTTTCAATTCAAATAGCAAACGTTGTTCGAAAATAACAATGAGAAACGTAATTTTCTGAAGGAGAGTTATTGTAAGAGGAGTGACTGTTTGGAGCCTAATTTTTATAAGGAGTAATTGTCAAGGGAGGTAATGCTCTGCGGTGATCATATCAAGGAGGTGACAATCTCTTCCCACATTCTTGATATACTAGTTGTTAATGCCCAATGATGCAGTAGGGCAATTCTGAAATGAGCGTTAACGGTATAACAGTAAAATAGTTACAACATTGATGAAACAATGCAAAGAAAGCAAATTAAGACAGAGACGAAGAACACAAATAAAGATACAGTGCACTCCCGTTACAACGAACACGGTTATAACGAAATTTCGTTATAACGAAAAATTATCGCCATTAAAGTCTATGGTACAAAATTCGCTTATAACGAAGACGGTTATAACAAAATTTTCGTTATCACGAGGTATTTTCTGAGCACCACTGACAAAGAAAAATAAAGGAGATGTGCTCCGTTATAACGAAATGCGGATCGCATTCGATAATGCGTAGCGGAACAAGCATTTTTAAAGCGTCTCCGCATGAGCGAACGCATCATTGAATGTTCACTCCGTGTATCACGCACAGTTTCCGAGGGGAACTTGCATTATTGTAATACAATAATCTGAATTCAGATAAGGTTTGTTTCATTGTTCCGAAGTTCTTTAATTCAAAACACACAGATTCTGATACCACTAAATGTCCGTAATAGTTCGGAAATGAAATATTAAGCACACTTTGGCGTTATTCCATAACAAAGGTTCGTTAATCCGATAATAAAATATGGTCCTTATTCTCATTCCTATACGGTTCGTTAGTCCGAACATGATAGGAATTCAAAACGTTAATCGGAACATTACAAAAATATCGTTAATCCATGGTGAAAAAAGGAGAGTACACTAACAAAACTTAAGAACTGCAATCCTTATAATCGTCTTAAGATAGATAAATCTTCGAAATAACTAACCTTTCTCATTTTTTTTCATTAACAAAATTTCTTCGGAATAACGAACCTTATTTCATTTTCGGATGAAAAAGGCCATCGGAACAACGGACTTTCTGAATAGAGAACCTTTCTCACTTTTTGATTTATAAACCTTCAAAATGACGAACCTCATTTCATTTTCAGATCAACGACCCTTCGGAAAATGAACAATATATTATTTTGATCTAAATCATGAACTTTTGGAATAATGATTCTTCAGAAATGCGAACCTTCAGATAAACAAACCATCGGAATCCCGGGAATGGCGAAACTTCGGAATAAGGAGCCTTCGGAGTAACGTACTTTAGTAAGAAAAGAACCTTTGGAATAGTGAACTGTAACCAAATCCTACACCGTCATTTTCTACACATGTGTGACAACACAAACAACTTTATGCTCTTTTTAAGATGTAATATTTAAACGAAATTAAAAAGGTATTCTCCCATCTCACATAGCTTTCCAGCGTATGATGAGGATTCAACAAATTGCATTCAACATTGCATATGAACACACACGAGATAAATCCCTTGTAATGAGAGAAAGAGGAAAGGTGAGTAATGAATGACAGGAATAGACTACCTTCACGGTGGACAGAGAAAAGCAAGAGGGAAGATGATGGGTCAAAACCAGGGCACGTGAGGCATGAGATATAAGCTCATCAAAATAAAGAAGTGTTACATGGAGTTGTGGTAAACGATAGACGATTGTGGTTAAAAAAAAATATTGCAAAAAGTATAACTCATTCTGAAGTGTAACATTTCTTCAAAATGTCTTTAATTCAATGGTAAAGGCATTCAAACATAAAACTTCTTTTATACTATACTATTAAGAGAAATCCCTAATTTCGGAACAGTAAAAGAAAATACAGATTTAGCGAAAATAGTTTTGGTTAAAGGCATTAACATTTACTGGATTACCGGGTATAATATGAAGGGACAGCTTCGTGTTTTATGAACATAGAGTCAAAATACAGAGGGAGAAATTAAGCTTGTACATAAATCGTCCTAAATGCAAACGATACAAATCGTAAATCCTAAAGATGTTGTTTTCATAAGATGATGTCTCAGTATGGCATCTCCGTGATTCCTGGCAAATAATACAAAGAACTTCGTTTTCTGTAGTAATGATATCTTTTTTATTAAAAGTAAGAGTCGGGGGGTGGGGCAGTGACCAGGGAGGTAGTTACCCAGGGAGTAATGGACGTGGTGCACTGTCCTGGGGGTAATTTTCCTCTTGATAGTTATAGGGGAGGGGGAGTTGTAGGCCTACTTATCCGGGGTAATCATCCATGGGGAGTTATCGGAGGGGGTACTTATCGGGTGGAAGTTATCTGGGGTCTAGTTATCGGAGGAGGGGGTAATTAACCTGGGGATAATTATCCTGGTGGTAATTATCGGGGGGGGGGGGGGGTAGTTATCCGGAGGGTAATTATCCGGGGGGTAATTATCCGGGGGGTAATTATCCGGGGGGTAGTTATCCGAGGGGTAGTTATCCGGGGGGTAGTTATCCTGGGGGTAGTTACCCAGGGGGTAGTTCTCCTGGGGGTAGTTACCCAGGGGGTAGTTTTCCGGGGGGCAGTTATCCAGGGGGTAGTTTTCCGGGGGGTAATTATCCAGGGGGTAGTTATCCCCGGGGGTAGTTATCCAGGGGTAGTTATCCGAGGGGTAGTTAGGGTGCACGTCACGAGACCGACACCCACGAGTCATACAGCCCACAAGTTATACAGCTCACAAGTCATACAGCCCACGAGTCATACAGCTCACAAGTCATACAGCCCACCAGTTATACAGCCCACGAGTTCGACACTGAGTAAATAAAGCCCATGAGTTCGACATCAAGTAAAATAAGCCCAGGAGTTATACGGCTCACGAAACCGACACTACGCACAAAAGGCTCATGAGACCGACAGTAACCAAACAAAGCCCACGAGACCGACACTACACTTAAAAGGTCCACGAGACCGACGCTACGCATACAAGGCTCACGAGACCGACATTACGCAAAAGAGGTTCACGAGACCGACACTAAGCAAAGAAGGCCCACGAGATCGACAGGATGAACAGCGCCACCTATAGACCAATAAATTGTATAGGGTGTCCTGATAATAGCATAGGAAGATATGAGATATGGAAAAGAAGAGTTGCCATGAGAAAATACTGTTAAGGTAACATTGACTCAGCGCCCCCCCCCCCCCCGAAAAAAAAGAAAAAGAAGGAGAAGAACGTACACACCTTTTAAGTTCCTGTTTTTCAAAGAAGACTGATTACTTTCAATGTATTATAATCATATCACATGAAAGGTAATTTGGTTTGTTACCAAACTAGTAGGTTAATACCAAGGGAAACTCCTGCTTACCAGGCAGCAAACCACCTTCAGGCTATCGCTGGCAGCAGGGGGTGCAGATACACGAACTTTGAATGATCTGGACTCTGAAATTCCGACATAGTGAGTGTATCTATGTATTAATGCATTTGTGTGTGATCCATGCATGATCATGAAATAAAAAAAAATAAAAAAACTTGACGCAGTGTCATAAAAATGGTTAAGACTGAAGAATCGTGTTATGGTGTTGCCTGTGTAGGCCTACACTGCACCATGGAATGACCCTTATCTTGTCATCTCTTTGCTGGTCGATGTACAGGATATGACAATGTCTATGCATTTGATGATTTTAAACATGTTGAATATAGACTGATCATCATTTATAGATCGAATATATGTTCAATTATCAAATGATTATGTTATCGAAAAACCACCCAGAATAACGCACTCTACACTACTCTTTTTGATAATAGACTCACCATCATGCTCCATACTCTTTTCTTTTCGAATATGTTTTTTTTTTAATCATATCACAGTACCATTTTTTATTTTGAAGTCGATGGATGGAGAGGAAGTTTAAAGGTAGGGAATCCCAGTTGCAGGCTTTAAATGAAGAGTTGTATAAATACAGTGGTATGTTGAAGAGAGTATCATTTCAGAAACTCCCATAAGTATTGAAAGTGGAAGGTAACATTTAGTACATTTTTATTGACCGTTAGATCTTGAATTGAATTTTTTTTTTCTGGCTCACCATAAATTCCAGTACATTACTAGGCTACATTTGCAGACCCATGCACTGCATGTGTGTCCATCATGTACAATGTATATTTTGTGAAGAAAGTTCATCAAAAATTACAAACATTTCTATATACATTCTTGCCACACAAAATGTTGTTACATCAGCTCTAATATACTTTTGGATTTGTGTTTATAGATAAAAAATACAGAAGACTGCAACAAAAAGGCTTAAGTGTGGCTGACACACAGAACTACTGAGTGAGTGAGTAGTTAAGAGTTTTGTGCATTATTCAAATTGTAGATAACTGTTGACTTCCACATTTCTAAGCAGTGGCCTAAACAAGTCCCCTGAGGTTCATATTTAATGTTTTGCTGCATTTTGGGAGGTCTGTAAAAGGTATCCCCTACCTCTAAGGTCACAGGTCAAGGGTGAATTGGAGATGTCATTGTATTTGACCTGTGAGAATATTCGGACTAGTGATGTAGGGGCTTTGAAGATGTATGTGATAGATGATTCGGACTAGAGATGTGTTGACGAATAATTTCTTCAGAGATGTGTTTGAGTAAATAATGACCTGTGTAGACCAACCATCTTTGCATAAACTTTAAATGTATTAGCAAGTCTGTCTGTACAGTGTAACTCGGCAATTTTAACATAATTTAGCAGGACACCTGATGCTATAACATGATTATAGTTTGATCCAAGTTGAAAAAAAGAATGACATTAAAAAAAATGAAATTTATTTGAATGAAATATGAATACAATGTACATGCTTCTGCAAGCCGTAAATGAATTTCAAATTCAGGATTTGCAAGTTTTACTGTACTGTTGGACGGCAAAATTAAACTTACGAAATTCAAAAGATTTGAAAACAACATTTACTTTGTATATTATGCTGTAAAAATGATTTGTTTAACGCAAGTACTTGTATCTGTACAGAATAAATGTAACTTAAGAATAATGATAAATGTGACCTGTAATGTTTACAATATGTAAGAAGTGGATTATTTTAGTTGTAAGTTAGTAAACCATTCTTCCATCTTAGATGGATTTATATTGTACAGAACGTCACTTTAATAAACGTAAATATTACCTGATGTACATAAATAATCTTAGCGTCTACGGCGTTTAACCAAAATGAAATTGAATTGAACTGAATGTTTTATTGTCCACAATGCGAATTTTGTTATGTGCCTTCCACCAGCGTTACATACAAAAAATATAGCTACAGAGAGAGAGAGAGAGAGAGAGAGAGAGAATTACTGGTATACATTGTACCATCCTATGCTTGCCATGTTTGCGGAACGCATTAAGCTGAACTATACTATGATAATAAAATGCTCGGTGATGGGCACGCTTCACAAACATTTCTTGATTCCTGAATCAATGTTGATCCCTTCTGGATTGGTGCACGACTTTCATGATATAAGAAGAATATTTTACAGAGATTTTGTAATAAAGAACCCATTAAATGTTTCATTTACTGTGAAACTTTTGAGCATTTCCACAACAAAGCTTAGATATATTGCACGTGAATATACTGTACTTGCCTACTATAATGATTACATACATCCACAAATACCAGTTTCTCGTAATTAATTGTGCAGGATTTGAAAAGTGCGAAATTCATCTTCCTCGAAATGGCGCGAAAAAAGTACCAATTTCACAGTACATTTTTATTAATTTTGACTAACTACTGGGGAAAAAGCCACACCGCCTGTAAGTTGATGTCGCACAAGCCCCCATTCAACCCATCAAAATAGCATTGTGTCATTTTCACAAAAATGTCAACTTGAAGTGATACATTGTTTCTTTTTTTTTCTCTCTCTCTCTTGGGAGGGGGGCATGAAGAGTCAATTGTAATGACGAAAGAACGTACAATCAAATTATTAGCTGTAGTCTCTCTCCCTGCTGCGAGACATAACTGCCACATTCTATTTATTTTTTCCTTTGACTTATACTTATTGTTGACATAGATGGCGCTGTTCATTAATTATTGAAAGTCTCCCTCTCGACTGCATGACGAAAGTGCCCCATTATCCAATTTATGTTTTTTTTTTTTCTCCATGTCATTAATGCCAGATATTGTACAAATGCATATTTCAGGTCGGTAGGTTATATGATTGTGCCTGTTCCTCCTATCAAACTAGCCTTAAGCGCCTTAAACATCAAAAGCCCCGAAATAGGTATCATAATACTGAGCCTGCATCACAAAAGCAACCAAAAGTCGCAAAACAAAAATTTTAGTTACAGCAGATTCTGAAAGAGCAGACTTTGAGCTTTAAGATGATGTATAACTCAATTCAAGTTGCCTCTTCTAACCTACAATACTGGAAAGAAAGCACGCCCTCTGGAACGTGTGTACTGAGCAAAGACTGGGGCTCTGAAGTACAATATCTATTGAAGAGCTTTAATAATCCTAACCAAGCCGTGCTAGCTGTGTGATGAATGGAACCCCCCCCCCCCAAAAAAAAAAAAAAAAAAAATGGTGTTTACTACCGAAACAACAACCACGAAGCGATTATCAAATTAAACTGAAATTAAGCATGCTTTATGCACACAATGTCATCTGAAGATGATTAAAGCCAATTTTCAATGCAGTTGCATCATTCGCGTTCTTTTTAAAGATACAATGTATTGGATTTTAAAGTGAAGAGTATGGACAGAGTTTTAAGAAATGAAAAGAGGACTCTATGACAAACACCAAGTGACACTATTCCAACAACAACAAAAAAGTGCTGGAGAAAAACTACTAAAGACACAAATTCCTGTCGTTTTCTGACACAAACTTTAGTATAATGTCGAAGTAGACTTGCTCTTTCAGAAAAAAAAAATCATGTAACGCTCAAGATTGGCTGTCTTGACCCATTTCACCTATTTTAGTCCTAACACAATATCAATGCGTACGAATTTTTGCGGCTTTTGTGATGCACGGTCACATTCGATAGGACGTATACTGTTTTTTCGCATCAATATAAACGAGACCATCGTGCACATGAGTGATGCCCATTTTGCATTTGTAACGTTATGTGGGTGAAAACGTTGAACGATGTACAATTGGCCATTTTCGGGCTTTTCGATATTCAAACCCTTGTAAAATTGTCACCTGGGGGTGTTTTTCATGGTTTTAGGTATCATTTGGTAGGGGAGGGTTGTACCTTTCAGAAAATATATACTTTGTAGTGTTCTTACTGCATTTTCTTTAAAAGATAATGCTTTGAAGCTGAAAAATTGACAAAAATGCATATTTTGGGAAAAAAATCCCAGAATCACACGTCTTAATTTTTGTTCTAATGCAATTCTACAGCTTTGTTTTTCCTTGTGAGTAAGCCCACACACTTCAACTATTTAATCAAATACTTCTGCCATGAACGTGTGCATTATTTATCTTATCAGGAAACGTTGAATTCACTTATGTCTGAAAAAGAACGTCTCTGAATGAATTATCTTTTCCTTGAGGCCAAAAATTCAGGATGACTATGAAAACATGTAAGGCCATATTTATTTAGCGCCTTATCCATACTACCATTCCATCAAAATTTGTGAGTGAGCTGTGTGAAATAATCGTGTGGTGGCTCATTAAAGAAAATTATACTGAATAACCATCAGAGATGTTCAGTTGTTTAATGGTGTAATTAATGAAAGTGGATTATGCTTGAGATAAAAAGTGGTTATCAGTATGTCAGTGTGAGCCAGGCGACTATGATGATTGGCAACTTTAGTAGCATACTGTCCACAAAAGTGAGTTCTGGTTGAAAACCCGAATTGGTGAATGTCTCTGATCAAAACGAATGTCCCTGATTGAAAGTCTCTGAAGGGATATTCCCTCATCTGACACTTTCGCACTGCATGATACTTTATTTGCGTGCTTATTTTACGCACTGACGAGCCATCCTGGAATCGAGTCAGCACAGTTCAACGACAGATATGCCCACAAATCTTGAAAATGTGAGTAATAACAAAAACTTTCCCGGTGTTTGTGCCGATTTATTAGAATTATTATTCCGTAGATTTGGCAATCAGTATCATTTGTGAAATTATGTATTGTGATCTTTGGATTAGAGGTATATTAAAAAAGGATAGACAGTAAATATGTAAGAATCTGCACGAAAATCAAAGACCGCACGTCTCTGAGCAAAATGAAAAACGTCTCTGAAAATTACTGTTTCATGAAATAAAGACATCCACTATACAAATTATGAGAACATTAAAGTAAATTTATGTCTGGATGGGCTCAGTTAGTATAATAGGAACAAGTAGAACAAAGTTAACACGGGCGTGTTGTAATATTAAGAAAAATGAAGCTTCCTGAAAGATGTGGAAAATATGAAAAAGCATTTCAAATTTAAGATTTTCTGTTGATTGAGCAAGTGTAAACACATTGCCAGGACAGAAAATATGTTTTATGACTAGTAATAGGTCAATAGTCTATGATTATTATGTAGTAGTCACTTTAGTTTACGTATTTTTTGTGAGAGAGGCAGAAATGTAAGAAAAACAGGTTTAGGTCAGAGACGTTCTCTGAACAAATAGGATCTGCTCTCAAACCAATATCAATGACCCACCATGGCGAATTGGTGCCTATGTTTGTAGCACATTGGTTCCTCAATCCAAATATAATGCCAATATCTTGTAAAAATCAAACCCATTAAGTACTGATAAGCAAAGATGTTTATGTCAGAGACGTTACATTGAACATTTTACACATTTTCAACTACTACAATAAGGAGTAGACCTTTCATTATTCCAGAGTATATGGCACTCGTATACATACATCGTTCTAGGTAATTTACGCAATCTAAAAACAATGTTGATTTTATAATTTTGATCAGAGACGTTCATGTGGGCGTACATTGTTCTTCCAGTGCATGATAAATATATTTTGATATCATTTTAACTATATCTTTTTTTTTTCTTACAGCAAGATGGGAAGACCGGATGGATTTTAAATACTCCGAATATAAGAATTTCGTCCTGCTCAGGATCTTTAGGCTCAGTCATGTTCATGGAGCCTACAAGTTCCAGACAACGGCCGTGGTACTGGCAAGACCAGACGGACATTTTGGAGGTGCCATCTGTTTACAAAATAATGACTATCCCAACCCCTGTTTCAGGTAGCAAGCGACGCAGTCGGTACCATGCACTGATTGAGGACATGGAATACCAAGTGGAGGGGAAATACAATTCAATGTTATAATGAGGACTTTGTTTTTAATGCAAATCACTACGTTTGCTTTTGAGGCTGTAAAATCTGAGGCTTACACGCTAAGAAATAAATGTTCAAATTTGCACCTAATTTGTAACAATAGCAGCACACCTGCGGTGCATACTTGCACCCTTAATTGTGCTTAATTGCACCCTTATATAATTAACTGCCTTTTTGAAGTTTTGCTAATTTCTGCAAGCAAGTTCTCGTACAGTTGATAAGATATGCAAATGAGTGAGCTAACTATGTCATAACCTCACAATTTTCCATTGATTGTGTACAAAAAATAACGAACATTCAATTTTTCTGTCTTTGAAATCTGAAACATAATGCTATTCCTGGTTGATTACCTTCAGAATAGTAATCAGTTAGATATACCCGGATTAAAGCCTCGGGCATACTTATGTTTGAATGAAAAACTTAAAATTTCAATAGTTTAAGTGCAAACATTATGGCAAGTTGTGAGGGAATGACAAGCTCAATTTGCCATTAGCATATTCATAATGACCGTTCAAAAACTGTTTCCTGAAAAATTAGCGAAACTTCAAAACGTCATAACTTCATTATTTTTTTTCTTTAGCCCGTAAGATTTTGTTCTTTCTTAGCAGCGGCTAGCTCATATTTGGGATAAATTTCCCCTGTAATGACTCCTTTTCTCTTAGAAGTAAGGTGAGATGTTCTAGTGATATTATTTTTGAGGTTTGTAAGCCAAATACATGAGAAAAGGAAAAATACTAACATCTATGATGAAACAAGAAAATGTCTATTAAGAATGTCCCTTTACTTAGTTTCCTCTACAACACTATACTTATGTATCGCCTTCGAGTATAAAGAAGGATTGATAATCCCCTACCGATGTGACAGGTAAAATGTGATATTGTAATGTTATCATTGTCAACCTCTTGAAAGAGGTTTTCAGTTCATTTTTGGTCAAACGTTTGCTGTTCCACACTGTTGATATTCTTTTGAGTTTGGCGTTTACAATATATATCTGCCATAGTATACAAAAAAGCACAGCGGAATTTGATGCTTCTAGGATGAGTATAGCTTAATTACAGCTTTCTGAGACGACATCATAACAGTGGCCCAGGTACGGTCCCTAATAAAAATCTGAACTGGCCTGACATACACATACAATCATATTTGAGGTATAGTGGTCAAATTAAAATAGCATTAGTAAATTCGTGTTTACCTTTGTTATAGATTTGGACTACATTTGAAAGAAAACATATACAATATTGATAGCATGTGGGCACACCTTCGCATACACCGGAAGGTGAAATACAAAGTAGTGGTCATCATAAACAAAAACAATTCTTGACATATGCCTCGGTATATGATTTCTCAATGAATGTTGAATGTTGAGTTACGAGCATCTTTTAAAATAGGGAGTTTGGTGTTTAATTCTAGTGATAACTTACAGCCGAAACGTCCCTGATGGAAAAGCAAATGTCTCTGATATAAACAAATAATTTAGGTAAGGTAGTCAAAATTGCAAGTATTTCATGTAATTTTTATTTGTCTGTCATTCAAACGTGTTGTAAGATATGAATAATATAACAAGGACAGGTTTGTTGTTGATTTTTGGTGTAGAAATCGAAATTCCTCTTACAATTTGGAGGTTTGTAGTTACAATCGGTTATTATGAAAAAATTAATTCAAGTTGAAATTACCATTCCGAATTGTTCACAAAAGATAAACATGTGTTTAATAAAAGAATAATGTTGTTTGTTCACAAACCTCGTAATTATGGATCAAAGGACATTGTTTTTATTGTCTATGTCTGAGGAACGTCTATGAGTGAAACCTGAACGTCTCTGATCAAAACATGGCTTACTTTCAGCATCTGTAAAGGGGTTATATGGGGATTTGACCAAACGAAATGCACTAAATTCATTATTAGTATCTAGTGAACATTAACATTTAGACAAATAAGACCCCTGCTATATGTTTTGTTCAAATGAGATGAAAGTGAAGATAAGAATATAAAAATCTCTGCTTAAATGACAAAAACTCCACTTTTACTTTAACTTCCGTGTGTATTAGCTTTTGTAAACTTCACAGGAGGTAAACAATATTTTAGGAACAAATTAACACAGTCTTCAAAAGCATGAACAAGATGAAAATGTATTCATTTGAATGTTTTTCTACCCTTCATTTGAATTTTCACTAAAACAATGTTTATTTTAGTCAGAGACGTTCGCCAATATGTCACAGTTCTATCTAATCTTGAATAAAAACAACACCCTTGGAGATATCCCAGTATAATCGGGTTTCCAAGAAAGCTGATATCAATGACATTTGACTGAGATATATTTATATCAGTGAGTGACGTTTTTTAATTTGACCCCTGATTTGCCCAATTGTACATTGTTCAACGTTTTCACCCATGTACATGATCACGATGGGATTATTGGATCTGGCATTTACATCAGCATAGCAGTGACGAAATCACGTCTTGATCAGAGGGTGCCCTTAGCTATAGTAGGATGAACGTCTATGAAATATAATCTTGCATGTCTAAGAGCACCATGCCTTGTGAAATCATAAAGTACTTGTTAATCATACATTATGTGGTGATCGATTTGCTTTGTCGAGGCAAGTGCTCCGCGGCAGTATCACTGTCCGTTGTACCCTTGTGTTGTCATCCCGGAAATGACCCGATGTCATATACTCATTTCTGTATACATGTAATATAAGTCACGTATATTTTACCTGTACAGAATACAGAATGATTCTGGATGAAATTAGAACGTACTAGAAAATATGCTAACAAAGGAACCATACAGGTGGAAATGTTGTTCTGAGTTTTGCAATGATTTAAATGATGATTTACACCACAGGGGCTTGGATAAAAACAAAATTGCCTTTTTGTAGAAAATTCCAATATCAATGTTTCACTTTTCGCAAGATGATAGCCCATGCAAGACTAGAAATGAAACACAGTCGTTACGTGTGGGGCACTGGAACACATCGATCCATGTCCGTCACCCAACTTTTTCTATGGTTACAGAGGATGGCTAGTTTAGTGATCAGTGGGAATCAGTGGGAATGCTGCGGATGATAGTTCCAATCCTTGTGGGATTCATTTAGGAATACGTTATGTATCTATTGTTGTGTGAAATTGTTTCCTTCAGAATTGTCTCATACTTAAGTAATGCGCGGTTTTACGTTTCCAGGTTAACATGTCAGTACAGTGAAGGGGCAATCGTTAATGGGACGTTAATGATCGCCCCGACACTCACACACAGGCATGCTAACCTGGAACCATTGAACTGCACATTATTTGAGTATGAGACCATTCTGAAGCAAGTCATTTTCACACAATGATAGATATAATATACCGTACTCTTAAATGAATCCCACAAAGATTGAAACAATCATCCCCCAGCATTCCCACTGATTCCCACTGATCAGTTCATAGCAATCGCCCCTTAAAATCATTATGAAAGCAGCTGAAACTGGTGGAATCAAAACCATTTGGAATAAAGCTCACATGAAGAAAGAGCTACCCAAGACGAATACATTTGTATTACATCCTTGGACAAAATGTTTTTACCCACATGTCCCTCTTTTCCCAGGTTTATAAATGGGGGTACCAGGCAACGCTATATGGTGGTAATAATAATGACAGGGCCGTCTGGTAGAGCAGTGGGAACACTGAAGAGGCTACTCTGAATATAACACCTTTTTATCATTGTAATTACTATTTTCAGTAGTAGTAGTAGTAGTAGTAGTTGTTGTTGTTGTTGTAGTAGTATTGTCTGCTGCTCGCGCACTTTCATTCAATGCCTTTAGCCCATTGATATACGTACTTCTTTCCTGCCTTTTCGTGGATCTGTTTTTTTTTTTAACATTTTACCTTTGGCTAATTTTCCGTTATTACACTCCGATGTGACGATTTCCTTGTCTCTTCCAGGCAAATCTATGTCGAACATTATGACAAAAGTATTCCTTTAAAAGATATCAAGTTTTGTAGTTGAACATATCATTAGATTAATTTTCAAAGGAATTTCGAAAGGGAAGTGTCATGTATTACTTACAAAAATCGGAGGTGTCATGTGCAGTTGTTGATGTAAACGTATACGTTATTCTTTCATTTTCTCAACTTCCATCATACTTCAGGAGAGGTTTTGCTTCTATACTCTTCAACGAAGACATCTTAATAGTATAATAATCTGTGGTGAATACAGCAAAACCACATCGCTCTTTTCACTTTCAATTTTATTTATTTCGTCGATTTACAATTTACAGTGTTTCAGAAGCTCAAGTTTAAACACATTGCAGTGCTTTGATTACTTTCGGCAATAAATTAAATCTGATACATTACAGTGTGCTTACGTTGCCATAACGCTGATTGCGGATAGTCTGTACTTTTCTTCCCCATCCCTCATCCTCAGTCCTGAAAAAAAAAAAGTTATGAAAGTTATGTTTGCCGTTGTATAGGATTTTTTTTTTTTTTTTGAGGGGTGGGGTGTAAATCACTCCGCCTACGACTCATTCCCTCCTCTCATTGGCTGACTTGTAATAGTTTGTGCGGTACATGCTGGAACATATCAGTTAGGAAGAATCGGTCACGATATGGATTTATATGAATAATTGTGCAACTGTGCGTCAAAAGATTGTGCCCAGACTTGACTCGCTAAAGGGTTTCTCGCTTGAACTTTTATTGATGCCTGATCTCCATTAATTGTCGACAGCCTCTCGGAGTTCGTTTGTGCACTTTTGTGGAATCTGACACAGGTAAGATAAACTTTCTTTTCATTACAAAGCAGCAGGCTATTGCATTGTCTCATGGCTTCTATAGAAAGAATTGTGTCCCTGAAACAATCTTTGTTAAAAGGAAATCAAAGTATATCATGTCAGAACAAATATTTCGATTCTTTTAACAATCGCCCAGAAAAGACTGTAAAATCATGGCTATATCCATTAATCTGTGATTTCAATGTCATAGTCGATATCTCGCACAACCATTACGGGCTGAACATATACAAATAAAATTGTGAAGTCCCTTTCCACGGTAGCGTCCCCCCTTCCTCCACCACCCCCCCCCCCCCGTGTTTCTAATGCCACTTCCGAGCTTCATTGACTAACAAACTCAAAAAAGAATTTAGCGTAATTTTCAAGTGCAAATACAAGCCCCCTTTCAAACGGGACATTTCCGCGATTTTTTTGGTTCTTTTTACTTCTTTTTTTTTTTGTCCTGGTAAACGGGAGGTCCTTAACCCCACCTGATAGTTACCTGCCAGGGCCCTGTTTCATAAAGCTGTTCGTAAAGTTTTGAACGACTTGTGAACGACTGGTGAACAGTTCTTGAGCTGAATTGTTGAAATTCTGATAATTATAGCACTTCAGAACTGATCACCAGCAGTTCGTAAGTCGTTCGTAACTTTACGAACAGCTTTATGAAACAGGCCCGTCATGCTGGTTCTTCAATCTTATTTCATTATGCATATTGCAGAAACTATATCGTCTGTAATAATATTACGGAAGACGAGATTACGGCATTGTCCCCTCCGTGTTATATAATCGACATATGTAGAGCATTTGCGGCAAGGGGGATGGGGTGGGGGCTTCTGACGGGATAGAATATCACCTGCTGCGACTTTAGCTGAAGAGCAGGGACGGCAGGGTGGTGAACCTTGGAAAACCTATGAAGATTACTATTTTCTTCAATCATTTTACACTTTGTTGAAAGATAATGATGAACCGGATTGAAGCGGGCTCATTATTTTCAAAATTTTAAACGAGTTATTTAATGGGTGTCAAAATATGGATTTTTCACAAGGTCCGCGAAGAAATGGACAAAAATCAGCCTTATTGCTAAATATCTGTGATGCCAAATTTGCACATGCGTTTTCAAAATATTAATTAAACACCAGCGAATCCTTCGGGGTCCTTGATTTATGCATCATTGTTCAGAAAAAGAAAAACCAATAAATTTGGTTAACTTATTTCAACGAAAAGGTCTTCAACGCTTTGCAAATGTGATTTATAATTATTTCAGTTGGTTCCAAACTATTGTAAATGATACATTTTCCTTGACCAGGCGGAAAGATAAGAGGAAAGATGTTAACTATATTGCTATATATGAGCTTCATATTTATTAAAGATATATCTTTTCCCGTCAACCTTCTTCAGATTAAAATTTAATATTCAAATATTAATGATTAATGAAAATGTGTTCAAATTCAAGCGATTCTGGCCACTGCTATACTCTCATGGTTCATTTCAGTTCTTTGAGCCTTCGATTTAGTTTCACGTTATTTTTTGTAGATGATATTTCGTTTGATTTAGAGAGAAATTCATTCAATTTAACGAATTAAATTTGGCATTCAATTTCGCCCCAGCTGGGAATAATAAAATGATAAAATATAATAAAATATATCCCAAATACCAGTTTCAATATCATATTTAGGAATTTCACATTTTATGTAGATTGATATTAATTGTACTTTATTTGTACACGAAAGTTGCAAGACTGGTCTTTCCATGCCTACACCACGCCCGTATGCTACAAATATACTCTCTTTTTTTTCATTCCCTATTTCCTCTTTGATCATTTGTTTATTCATTCATTCATTCATTTATTCTTTATTGGTCTATGCCAGACATAGAAATTTGGCTTCCATTGACATTACATTGTACCAACATGATCATGACAATACAAACACATTTTGCATCACAATAACGTCTATGGTAGGCACAATGAATACAAACAACACCCTACAAATCTATTACACAATATTATACATATACAATATATCAGTTGTTTATAACCCTATATAACTCGAACTACTTCAACCTTTTCAAAACCCCAAATCTTAAATTTACACAATAATGATACAATACTACAAACAAAACTTGTGTCAGAAAATTCAAAATAACACACTAACTCTCTCACACACACTACACACAAATGACTAACATGGGTCACAGTTAACCCGTTCCTTACGACCAGGTTCCCGTGGGAGCAACTGATATATACGGGACCCTGGTATTCCCAAAATGAAGACAGGAGTGCCTGCCTGCTTTAGTGGCCTAAATTCATGTTTCTTTGTGTTAAAATGCCCGTAAAAGTGGGTTGGATAAAACGAACAGAGTTTATTCTGTTAGCATTTGTTCTCCTTTGGTTTGAAAAATACGTATTTCACACTATTATGTAACTTTTTCCTGATTTAGTTTTTCGCTTGTTCTGCTGTAAACTCGTAAAAACCCACGTAGCAGACTGACGTCGAAAAGAGGTCTTAATTTGGTCGCAACTGGTCAAACTGGTCGCACGTCATGGATTGATCAGAAAATGACGTGATTTCAACGTCTTTTTGCAACGTCTTTATCACGTCGTGTCAGGGACTTCGTAATGACGTAAAGTTTACGTCAGCTTTTCGACATCATGTTTTACCAATTCTCGCTATCGCCAATGGCGTAAAAAGTACCCGGATGTTGATTTAAGCGTCATTTACGGTGCATTATGGAATAGTCCGGGAGCCAAGTCACTTCCAATCGTACGCGCGTGATACGTGACTAATGCTTTTTTTACATATACAACCGACTGTATTCTACGTGTACTTACTGTTTTCTCGACTTGAATCTTAGCTTTGATATGATTTAAAATTTCTCCATTCTTGAGAAATTGCTCTTAATACGACTATGGGTTGTTACTGGAAAGCTGCCACGTTTTGTTTACACGACAATAAATGAACAAATTCTACAGAAATAAGTCTCTTACTTGCATGCGAAACGTGACGTGGCCGCGTGGGTGACGTTAGCAGGTGACTCCACAGCGCAGCGCGCGCGCGACTTACTACTAGTAGTACTTGCTTGGAAGAAATCGCTTCGGAGACGGGATAAGATCAGGGTTCGTTCCCGATTGTGTTCGCGGCATCTCGACAGAGAACAAATAAAAAAAGATGGGCATTCCATGACGATATCCAGGTGGGTGAATACTTTCCAGCTTTATTTTCAACGTATGCAGAGATGACTGATCAGTGATGTGCAAATCGGTCGCATGATTAAGCAGTATGATGTACCGGTATATCTAGCTTGTATGCGTGCGATGGAGCATGCTAGTGCAATGCCTAGGCCAATGCGGGGGCTATAGTAGCCTTTAAACAAGGCGACTCGCTCTGCGTGCCCCCGTATAGCGCGTTTACCCCACAAACCTGTTGGCCGGCGAGTGGAGCGAGCCGCCTTTATCCACTCGTTCAGGGATGTGTACTTTTGTCGTTGTTGTTGCTTTATATTCTTTGACAAATTTGCGTACAAATTTGACGCAGAAAATACACACGGCACCAAGGCAAGCCTCGTTAATATTAAGTACTCGATAGAATAAGAATAGTTACTTAATATTAACGAGGCTTGCCTTGGTGCCGTGTGTATTTTCTGCGTCAAATTTGTACGCAAATTTGTCAAAGAATATAAAGCAACAACAACGACAAAAGTGCACATCCCTGAACGAGTGGATAAAGGCGGCTCGCTCCACTCGCCGGCCAACAGGTTTGTGGGGTAAACGCGCTATACGGGGGCACGCAGAGCGAGTCGCCTTGTTTAAAGGCTAGGGCTATAGATACAGTGTACGAGTATCACAGGCCTGGCCACTGGCTGGCTCAGGTGCAGCCGCTTACTGAAAAGTATAGTATCCGTGGTCGGCGCGGCGCGCCGGCGCAGTAGGTAAGGTACACGCATGGGCACGCTAGCGCTGTGCCAAATATGCCCCGTGCCGGAAGTGCCCCGGTCCCGGAAGTGCACTCAATCTTGACGAAAAAGCCACATCCGGGTACTTTTTGCGTCATTGGAGATAGCGAGAATTGTTAGTGACGTATTAATGACGTAAAATTTACGTCAATTTTGCTACGTATTTTTACGTCAAATTAACGACGTATTAATGACGTAAGATTTAAGTTGCTTTGCGACGGATTTAGCACGTCATGAGAACGACGTAATAATGAAGTCAAATTTACTTCGTTTTCCGACGAATTCCTGACCTCATAAGAGCGACGTATTAATAGAACGAAATTTACTTTAGTTTTTGCGACGTATTTATGACGTCATAAAAGCGACGTACAAAAGACGTAAAATTTATGTTAGTTTTGCGTGTATACTTCACGTCATATTCATGACGTATAACTGACGATAAATTTACGTTGCTTTACAAAGTATTTTTGACTTTATCCATATGAGCGACCAATTAATAATGTAAAGGTCACGTCAGTTTTGCGACATACTTATGACGTCATATTTTTAACGTATTGCAGACGTAAAATTTAAGTCAGTTTGGGACATATTTCTGACGTCAAATCTCACATTGATTTTTGTAGTTTTTATCACGTCATACTAGCGACGTATTCCCCAATAATAGAGACACGTCAGAATGACATCAATTTCACGGCATTATATGCCGTCTTTTTGACACAAATAATTAAAGAAGATAGACGTCATTTAGTCCTCTCAATCTGAAGTCAAACGTCATATTTCCGCTCAATTTGAAGACATTTAAAAGACGTCATATTTGTGACGACTTTCTGACGTCTTATCGGTCATATAAAGACGTCACAAAGACGCGTAGATTGATAATTCAAAGACAAGATCTGACGTCAATAAGCGTCTTCTTGTCGAAAATAAACAAAGTGGACGTCATTATGACTCAAACTGCTGTCAAAATGTATTTTTTGCTCAAATAGACGTTGTCCAAACGACGTTATATTTGAATGTGATATAAACACTTCTTAATGACTTGTAAATTACCATTTTGAATAAAAGATGTTAAATCGGATATGTGTCATAAACACGTCGTTTACACGTCAAATCATGTATGCTGTCACAGAATTTGCCCGATTTCTATTCTTTTATATGGAAATAAAAGGAAAAAAGAAATTTTCATAGAAACCTCTGAGAACTGTTGGCAGGCTATAACACATACAAGACGAAACGGAGGAAACAATGTGCATTCAGTTAACTCAAATATTTTAATTGTCTATAACTGTGACTATTGGTTTTACAGCAAATCATAAAAAGGAAAAAACGAACATAAATTCTTCCTGCTCAGTGGCTTTCTGGCTCTTAGAATTTTATGATGTGAAGTGGAATTATTTCACCTCGATTATGGCAATCGACGGATGAATAGCTTATGACGATGATGTATGACGAGATGGGTCGGTGACGTATATGACGATGACGGTGTAAATCGGTGACGGGGCCCCGTTATGCTGGTGCTGGTATAGACGGTCGCGTGGTCTGTCGTATAGCAACTCGTCGCGATTGCCGTTCGCGTGGTCGCTCTCCCGACGGACGTCTTCGCGATGTCTCCTCAGCATCAGGAATGAAGTTCGGTCGACAGTCTATGCTCCCTTACTGCCTAGGAGCTGGTCGACAGTCAACGACGCCTTCATGAACCTGCCTCTTGCAGTGCCAATGGGTCCTTGACCCTTCGGGAAACCCAGAAACACTTCGAATATTAAAATATTCAGATTACTTACAGCCAGGGCGCTTGAGCACATTCATATTATCCTAATTAAAGTTCAAATTACCTCAATAACTAAATATACAAATGTATCTCAGCTCATGCAATCACAAACGACCATTATACCTATGTCACATATTAACTGGAGCGTTTATCACGGCTCACTCTCACTTCGGATATCATTTACACAAACGAATTATTCCAATTAAATATGTAAGAATTACAAAATTAGTGTACAACCACTATCTGTGGATATCTCTAATTAATACTGACTGGGGTGACGGCCCCTGTCACCGTTAACGAGTGGCCATTTATAACGTGTCACGGAGACAGCACCACCGCGTGATGTCCCCTTCACGGCCTGATGCCATACTGCTGCTCCTTGCCACACATAGCACAACCGTGGCTCTACCGAGAGCGGTCTGGAATGTCTTCTATTGACATGTTAAACAGTTTGCATCAATTTACATGATTAAGTGCTTATTTACAAATTCCATGCAAATTGACCTCAGTGGAGGAGAGCGTCTCTCACTCCTCTCGTGACACATGCCTTTTCAACGTATTATGGTAAAGAAAGCAGGATAGATGTATCAAAGACGCCTTTAAATGAAAATAAAGAAAATATGTTATTTTGATGTCATTTTCAAGTTGTGACCTCTAGACTAAGCAGTATTTCATTACACGATCTAATAAAATGGTGAGAAACTCAAGGTACAACCCTGATATGAATCTAAACTATACCCTAATATACTCCTAATGTTTTAAATTCTATATCTACGTCTACCACGTATTCCTCTAAATATATTTGCAAAACAGTTGTATCACGTTTTTTGTATACGGACAAAAAGTTGTAATGCTTCATGACATAGAATACAGTTGTATACCAAACTAGGCCACACAATATATAGGCTCAATGGAAAGATAAGATATGTGTTCATAACACGATTTGAACGTTTGGCTACTAAAAAGGTAACAATAGAGTGTACAATGTGTGACAAGTTTATGATTATGACCAGAATGTTTACTTTTTCAGACATGAACAATTACCAGTTTGAACTCGCTTCAGTTTCTTTCAGAATAAATCTTCTTTTGCAAGTAACGATTTACTACTCACCTACCGCACCCAAAACATAAAAGCACATAAACACACTACACAACACCCACACGAACAGGCTTTGAATGAAGCTAGAACACTCTTGCTAAAATATCATTCAAACGTGTAGTGATATGCCAATTTCCTATGAATGCATATTACAAAACTCGTCAGTAGCGTTTGTGACTCTGATGTGATGCTCGATGATCCTACTTAATGAAAAGTTCTTGAGTTTGGCTAATGTCGGGTAAAGTAGCTTTCTTTAATATTTTGTAATTTAACATTAAAAATGAAATTATCATTTGTCAAATGACAACACACAATAAAACGATCTTTTCACATCGCTTCAATAAATGTTTTACTTGGGAATCGTAGCAGTAGGTTGCATTTCTTTTTGTCTCAAACTGTAGTCACGTAGTTCTGCTGATGTAACAAAGTACATAGGGGTGAAGTGCTATCATAGCCCCATTGTATCATCACTTTCTATGCGTATACACTATTCTTTAATGTGTGTTTAAGTACGATATTGCACGCCTTCGAAACAAGAAGTCATGCATCACTTCCCTGAGTGTCAGTCACCGACAATTAGTTTGTACACATTTTAACTCATTAACCTAACTGGAAATCTGGTACCAGGAAACGCTGGAACTTGTCTTCTGTTGGTTTCTATATTGCTCATGAATTTTCATAAACACAGACGAGTATAGCATGCAATTATCGTGTATGGTATTTTCGAAGTGTATCTTTATGTATAAGAATTAGAGACAATGATAGTCCCAATATTTATTTTGTTCCAGGTGCTAGTTTTGTGAGATGTTTGAAATATCACGCAGCTAGCAAGCAATAACGAGATACTCAATTTGTAATCGAATATGAATTATGGAATCGAAATCAATTATCTTTAAACAGCATAAAAGAGAATCTGTAATTTGAAAAAAAATATTAGACATAGAAAAAATCAAAATACCTATGAATATAAAATTTAATATGTTACAGTTGTTAGATAAATTTTCAGAATTATATTGTTATGACATGATTTTTATTAGTCTTAATGCTTGTGACTTGTCGTAAAGACGTCGTGCCGACGTCGTAACGAGGTCATAATGACGTCATATAATTTGTGGCTGTATCGATCATGAATATTCATGAGATTGAATTTCATATGCAAAAACTAATGAAAATAAGGAAAATAACATTAAAAAATACAGTATTTATGGTGGGTTTAAAATTTAAACTGTCAGAAATTTTACATTTTATACTTATCTTAATTCAAATTAATCCAGCCTTGTGCTATGAAGACAAATTTGTTCATATTTAGTTGGGATTCTCTCAAAATTGGGGCCTAGTTTAGGAACCATGTCATGTCTTGAAGCATTACAACTTTTTTGCCCGTTTATAAAGAAACGAGATACAACAGTCGAGTAACTATGGCAATACTAGTAGGTGATAGACATAGGAATAGGGATAGGATTTAGGGCTTTAGGAGTAGACGGTTGAATTCGTAGGATTGTTCTTGAAGATGCCAATACCTTTGTTAGATCTTGTAATTAGCACGGTAATTAATGCATATCGGCTTAAAAGTGACGTCAAACTGACGTCTTTTTTCTTTGTTTATTTCTGTCAAAGTGACGTTTTTCAGACGTCTTTTTTTCTGTAACAATACACGTACAAAGTCGTAAATTGACGTATAAACGATGTTTATGACGTTATTTTTAACGACGAAAATAAACAAAGATAATGGAGGTCATTTAAACGTCTTAGACTGACGTCAAAATGTCACGTCACGTCAGCGCTGTCGTCAGAAAGACGTCGTAAACTGTCGACAGAAATACGTCATTTTGTTCAAATGGAAGACGTAAAAAGACGTCAAATTTGTGACGTTTGTCTGACGTGTAGGAGTCGTACAAAACGCCTTTCTGATGTCTAAATATGACGTCTTTTTTACGTCTTCCATTTGAGCAAGATGACGTATTTTTGTCGACAGTTTACGACGCCTTTCTGACGTGAAATAGACGTCATTCTGACGTGTCTGTGTTACCAGGGAACACGTACATAGCGATCAAGGCTGAGATCAGTTCGATATCTGGGTTCAAACCCAAGTCAGTCACCTCATTCAGGTACCTGGTTTTGTGTAAACAAAAGATTCTGTGAGCTCATCAGCGCACGCTCTATTCATACGTACCTCACACCCGATCGATATTTCAATTCTTCACTGGCACATGTAATTGACCTTGGAAAGGGGGATACAATGTACCGCTTGATTGCCTTCGCACAGGTGGATTACCATCCTGTCTGCCTCTCTGTCGACGGGAAAACAAGAATCTCGTTTGGGGATATTATATGCACTAAGAGAATTGCGGAAGGAACGGGTTAACAATTGCCATAACAACCAGCAATATCAAACATAACATAAGTAAATAAAACCAGTATGCATACCAGTTTATCTTTGTGTAGGTGACGGGTAGTGCTTTGTTTCTTCCTTCTGTCTTTTTCAATTGACAGCATTGTAAGGTATATCATTTTTACTCTGTATGACTTATGATGAGGTAAATTGATGTTTTGGTTATGATATAACCCTGTATCACAAAACCAACAAAAAAAAAGACTCACCAGTTGTTTTTTTTTTCTTTTTAGCTTTGAATTGATGTATAACAAAATTTGAATAGATTTTCCCAAACTCTTCTAAAATTGGAAAGAAAGTACACACACTGGAAAGTACGTAGTATGAAAAGATGCTCTAAAGTATCTAAGGGTCTATTCAAAGGCTTAATCTTCACCAATACGTGCTATGTGCTGTGAAGGGAACATAAACTGGATGCATGCCACCGGAGGAATAGCAATGAAGGAAGGCTTTGAGCAGGCTTTGTTAACCTATTCTGTATAGGATCAATCCCACTTTTCAAGATAGTAGCATAATCTCTCATTAACCCGTTGAGGACGGTTTGATTTTGCTACAACACGTATTTCCCATAGACACCTGCCCGAGTATACTCGGGACTCGTCCCCAACGGGTTAAGTTATGAGAGTTCAAAGTGAAGAGTACTGATAGGGTTTTTAATAAACGAAAATGGAACTCCCTCAAACAAGACTAATCACGCTAGTCTATCAAAAATTGTTATAGAAAAGCTGCTTGAACGCACAACTTCCTGTCCGTGTTATGATAATAAACTTTAATATAATGTAGGAAAAGTCTTGAACATTAGAAAATATGAAAACTTCAAGAATTTCAAGGCTGGGTTAATCCATCTCTTTTCTTTTTCTTTGTCAGTCCGCTAAAAAAAAATCATACAGACAGTGCGACTTTTTGTAAGTTTTGTGATTCACCGTCATACTCTGTATGTACATATTAGTGCATTTTTAATTAGGTGATCCGAGTATCCTCTCGGATCACCTTCTGTATCTGTACTGAATCTTTCTTCTTTCTTTGTTTCTTTCTTTATTTCTCCTCAAAAGTTGTGCAGAGGTTAGCTCAGAAAGTGCATTGCCTCTCAATGTCAAACTTATACCATATATCTGCCCCCCCCCCCCCCCACGGAAAAAAGCAGTAACTGACATTTTTATGAATGTTTACTTTTTTTGCAAAAATGAATAGTTTACCCAATGCTCTCCAATGTTAATAGGTCAGTTTTGCAAAAAGAAAAATGAAAGTGACCAAAAATACAATTTTTCACTTTTGCAAAAAGCAGTAACTGCATCCAGTTGATTCAACTTTGCAAGTTTCCCCACGGAAAAAAGCAGTAACTAACAAAGCCCACGGAAGAAAGCAGTAACTAACAATTTAGTCTTTATCATTCAGACTCTGTATAGTCCTTCCTGTATATTTTTTTCCCTAATACCATTTATTTTTTCTACTATTTTTTTTTTTAACAATGTAAACAGCAGTTTCTCCCATAATTTAGGAGAGTAGATATAAAAAGATTGTTTCACCAGTAACTTGACTCTGCCCGCAGGGAATCATATGACAAGTTGTAGAAAAAGCTTCTTTCTGGAGACTAGCAAACCTGGCAGACTCGGCGCGCTCAGAGTGCAGAATACGCGTGCAGCAGCTGCATGCGCATCTGCAGCATACAGTAACTAGCTAAACATTGCATCACATCACACTCATCACTTGCATGCACAGTATTGCAGGTCTGGTACAGTCCGAGTGATCATGCCAGTGCTAACCATGCAGTCACACAGTTTCTGCGGTCCAGGCATACCTGTAAATCTATCATGAATTGCAGAGGAAAAGTCATGGTAGCCATGGCTTTGGCCAGAACCAGAAAATCTAGGTGAGCTGAAAATATATTGAAGGGAGATGAGCACTAGTATTAATGCACTAACGTTAGTCTAATGTTAGATGTAGGCCCTAAAGTTTAAAATAAGTCTACCAGATCTAACGTTACAGAGTAGATCTAGATTCTAATCTATTGTTAACTGTTTAATGTTAGACAAAATGTCAGTAGGCCTAATCTAACGTAATAGATCTAGGTCTAGCACTAACATTGGGCATAGATCTGTAGTCTAGCTTAAGTGTAACATCAGAGTTCGACTAGGATCTAAGACGAAGAGACTTGACTTTATTGTCTAGTCCAGGGTCATGTGTCAGGGGCCAGGCCGGGCACGCCAAAGTTCAATTAGGGTACATGGGTGTCTACCTTATTTTTACACAGAATGCCATTCAATCGACAAGACCTAGTCTAGGTCTAGCGATAGGTCCTAGATCTTATAGATCTAGACTAACCAGAAAGTAGAAGAACTTTATAACCTGGTGGTGGTAACAATTCTCCTCCTATGGTCATGTGACATGTGCAGTTACTGCTTTTTTCCATGGGGAAAACAGCAGTCTCCTGGCCGTCTGCAGTTACTGCTTTTTTTCCGTGGGGAAACTACCCAGAATCAAGGGTGAGCCACCACAGTAACTGCATTTTCCTAAATAACATTTAAAAAATAACGGAAACATAATTTTTTCCTAGGTATTGTTAGACAACTAGGTATGGTGCATAATCATACCACAAAATTATTTTTGAATGTTTCTGTGTTTTTAAAGAATCTGCAAAAAACACAAAATCGCATTTATCTCAGCTCAGCAGCTATGCAGTTACTGCTTTCTTCCGTGGGGGGGGGGGGGGGGGGGGGCAGATATGTATCATGTCGCAAAGACGACAGCGCAAGTAAAATCAAAGTGATCAGTCGACCGTGACGTCACTATGACGTCATTATATGAAAACACATTTTCATGCATATCTCATTAATGGAATGGAATATTTCAATGAAATTTACGTCACATATATTTCAAGTCAAGCAAATTCTACTCATATTCTCAAAATTCAATTTTATCCCAAAACGCGCGCGTACGCGCGCGTTGAAATATTTGTATGCTCAAATCGAGCTCAAAATTTTTTTGCACACGTTCCAGACCATTTGGAGCATTTTTTGAAAAATTAAAAAAAATTGGACGGACGCGTACGCGCGCGCACATATTCGCACGCACAGCTAAAATGAAATCGAAATTTTCAATTTTCTCACACGAATCGGATGTCCGAAATGTCAAGGTATATTATTACCAAGTTTCAAGTCGATCCGATTCGTCATACGGTCCCGTCAAATTCAAAATTCCGCGCGTGCGTCAATGGGGATACACAGTGCAACTATGCCAAAAAACCGCCAATTTTAAATCGGATTTTACTCGTCAGGATGGACGGTGACCCCCCATTTTCTTGACATATTCTAAAAGCTGATGAGTTGTACATGCCATTTCATGGGCTGGCTATGCTGACAAAGTGATTAAAAGATATCAAATTTCTTGATAAAGTAAAAAAGTAAATTTTCAAAATGACGTCATCAAATTTCAAGTTTACTCGAGCGTATCTCACTTATCCTTGGCCAATTTTCACCTAAATTTCAATATGTTGTAGCTTATGAAATGTCCTTTCATAAATGTAATTACACAATTTTGATTAGATGACGACATCACCTCGAAAAAATGGATTGAAGGTAACCTTGTCAAATTTGACCAGTTTACGTGTAATCTCTATGGGAGTGCAATTTTTATGGAAATGAAAACTGACATGACTATCTTTATCGAGCACTAGCTCACTTATGCTTCGGTGAATTTCTCTAAGATTTTAATATGTTGTAGCTGAGACGTAGGCCTATCGTATATGTTCCTTCGTTTTTTCATACGTTGTCGGGATCACGTAAAAAAACTTGGTTGAAATTGAAGCTTATCTTCGATGTATTGTAATATTTCTTTCTTTTTACAACTTTATGTGCAATAACTCAAGAAAAACATACCCTATCACCACCATATTTTGCACATGTTTAGTTCATGTCACGAACATTATTTCATAACATAACAACTACTTGATCAGACGCCATCTTGGGTATGTAAATTAGGGTCAAAGGTCATACATGTTTCATCCTGTATCTTGGTGAATACATGTCTTATCTTTCCCATATTTTGCACACGTAAAGACCATGTTACAGGGATCATTTCATAAAATAACCATTTTTTGCTCAGATGCCATCTGTGGAAAGTGGGTCAAAGGTCATATGTATTTCTTTTTCTATCTTCGCTATGACGTATTATCTCTATGGGAGGGAATTTTTTAGATGTGAAAATTGACATGACTCTCTTTATCGAGCACTATCTTACTTATGCTTCGGTGAATTTCTCTCAGATTTTCATATGTTGTAGCTGAGACTTTGCACTATCAGGACTCGAATCATTGATTAAAAAAAATCGGATCACCTTAATTTGTCAGTGATGACAAATTACAATCTCTAGTCAATTTTATATTTACATAATCTAAAATCTTTTTTCCAAAGTATATCTCAGCAATGCTTCTAAAGTACTGCGGTGTGATTATAATAATAGTGTATTTGGTGTATGTTTTAGTAATAAAGTTTGATATGATTAGTTAAGAGGCTCATGATTTCTGCATTAAGTAAATTGCAACGACTTTCTTTTTTTTATTGAAACTACAACACAGTAACTACAAAATGTAACATTTTTGATGTCATGATAATTACCTAATGTGTTTTGGAGTATAATAATTTGATAAAACATCTCATAAATTTTTGATAGTTTCACCGAGTGGTTGGTATAAAAAAAAATGTATTTTTGTGCAATAATGTTTCTTACTCCCTCACTGCCTGCTACCTGCTACAGTGTATATACATATATTTGTTTCCACTCAGATAAAAGATGTTTTGTTTTTCTTGTAACCCAGTGTCGCAGAGATGATATTTTAATACTTTATTTCTTTATGAATATTAGTGACCGTACATCACAAAACAAACAAAAAGTCGCACTCACTGATTTTGTCTGAGGACCGACAATAGGTGAAATGGGTCAACCTAGCTAATCCTGAGTTTTTTACAATTTCTGAAAGAGCACGTCTTCTTCTCCACTATAATTATGTGACCGTGCACCACAAAACGAACAAAAAGTCGCACCCCTTGATTTTACGCGAGGACTCAAAAAGGGTGAAACAGGTCAACTAAGTCAGTATAGAGTTTTTTTTTAAGTATTTTCTGAAAGAACTACCCTTCTTCTACATTATTCTTAAGGTTGGGATCACAAGATGAATGGGAAAGAGCATTTTCAGCAGTTTTTCTACAACTCCTTTTTGTTGAGTAGTGAGATCAGGTTATATCTTAGAGGCCCCTTTTCATTTCTTGATAACCCTTTGCACACTCTTCACTTTCAAGTCTAATAACATTTAAAAAGATAAGGCTACTGCTTTGAAAGTTGGCACTAACCATGAACAGAATGTGTTGATAGAGCATGCTTAATTTCAACTCAATCTAATTATCCTTTCACTGTTGTTGCCCGAGTGGTTTACATCGATTTTGTTTTTGTCCCACTCATTGCACAGCTAGCACGGTTTGGTAAAGATTAAACGCTTGAATAGACAGATAGACCCTGTACTTCAGAGCCTCTTTTCTCGGTTCACACTTTTCCAGAGTGTGTCCTTTCTTTTCAATATTCAGATAGGTTAGGAGAGTCCATTTCAATAGAGTTATGTATCATTTTAAAGCTAAGAGTCTGTTCTTTCAGAATCTGCCCTTAACTAGAAATCCATGTCTGGCGACTTTTTGTTTGTTTTGTGATACAGGATCACATATTGCCGTTTGTGTCATTATATTGGAGTTTGTTATCATAAAATGGGCAGGAAATTATGTTTTGAGCAGTTTCTTCTCGAACACATTTTCGTATAGAATAGTGTGATTGGGTGGGTCTTCCTGCTGGAAGGAACACAGTGTCCCACAGTGTGATAAACAGTGGGAACACAGTGTGAAATCTCTTCATACCGTTAAATTTGAGCGTTTTCACATAGTCGACTATGTAAGAACATTGTCAACACACTGTGGGACACTGTATTTTCTCCAAAAGGGATGTAGAGTCCCATTGTCATTTCTAAAAAAAAAAAAAAAAAAAAAAAAAAAACCGTACATAATCTTC
Source organism: Diadema setosum (assembly GCA_033980235.1). Lineage (NCBI taxonomy): Eukaryota > Metazoa > Echinodermata > Echinoidea > Diadematoida > Diadematidae > Diadema > Diadema setosum. The sequence continues at coordinate 9,408,768 of CM067065.1, read as the reverse complement.
ACTTTTAACTCTAGCAACTCTGGAAAGAATAATACTTATACTGCTCTGAAAGTAGGGATAAATCACCTACAAAATGTGTCCACAAATTAACATACTCGATTTCAGCTTATTTTCACTTGTTAATTCCATCAATGTTATTGCTCCGGTGGTTTACAGCCTTCTCCCCCCCCCCTTTTTTTTTGTTCCATTTACCGCACTGCTAGCACGGCTTTGTAAAGACTTAACGCTGGAATATACCCTTTTTTCACAGCTTCTTTTCTCAGTTTACACTTTCAGAGTGTGTGCTTCCTTTCCAATATTAAGATTGGTTAGGAGAGTCCTTTTGAGTTAAGTTATACATTATTCTAAAGCTTAAAGTCTGCTTGCTGAGAATATACTCTCAACTAAAATCCCTGTCTTGCGACCGAATTGTGTTGGTTTCGTGAATCATGGTCACGTAATTGAAGGGGTCGGTGCAATATAGTGCTAACCCACACTTTTGTCAAAATTGAGTTACATTCATTTTCATAATCCTTATCCTTCAATCTAACCTCTGTGAAAAATCATATTTGAATTCAACCAATAAGATGGTAAAAAAAATGCATGCATTTATATTTTATTAATGTACAATGTATTGACTTTCCAAAGATTTAACAGCGAATATCTCAAAATGACTATTATGTGGGTTAGCACTTTATTGCACCGACCCCTTCTATTATATTGTTGGTTAAAATACGCTTTCCAGTATGGTTTCTGAATATGTTTATTCTAATCACCTTATCATTTGTGACCGTGCATCACGAAACGAACAAAAAGCCGCAGCCCTTCATTTTACGTGGTTAAATATGAACAGTTTGTTCGCAAAAACCGATAAGTCCATATTGCTAAATGGAGACATTTGCGATTAATGGTCAAGAAAAAATAAAGAGAATGATAAGAAAATTTTTGCTTACTTTGACCAAAACTTCAAACATATATACCTCTATGATTATCTAGTGACCAATATTTCATTTAATAGGTATTATTTTGTTATTTTTGAGAGAGACCGTACTTCAAAATCATCAAAATGGACTTTTTTTGTGAACAAACCCTTCATATGCTTTCCAGCAATGTCCAGTATGGTTTCTGAATAATATGTTTATTGTAAACACCTTATCATTCGGGACCGTGCAACACAAAATGAAAAAAAAGCCACAGCCCTTGTTTTTACGTGAGGACTCAAAGAAGATGGAATGGGTCAACGAAGTCAATGTTGTGTTCTTTCATATTTTCTGAAAGAGCTACTCTTCTTCTACTACATTATTCTTTAGTGTAGGATTATAACATGAATGGAAAGTTTTTTTTTTCCCAGCAGTTTTATCTATAACCCTTTTTGGGGGAGAGTAGAATGATTATTTGTTTCTTACGGGCCCCTTTCCATTTTTCTGAAATCGTTTGCACACTCTTTACTTTAAAGTATAATTACTTTTGAATGGATAATGTTACTGCTTTGGAAGTTGACGTTAATCATGGACAGAATGTGCTAATAGAGCATGCTCAATTTCAGCTAAATTTGATAATCCCTTCATTGTTGCAATTTCCGGTGGTTTACATCCTGTGTTTTGTCCCCTCCATCATACAACTACTAGCTAGGTAAAGCTTACAGACCCTGTCCTTCAGAGCCTCTTTTCTCAGTTCATACTTTTCAGGAGTGTGTGCATTCTTTGCAGTACTTAGATAGGTTAGGGGAGTGCATTCAACCTGAGTTCTATTACATAACACTCGTATAAGTCTTCAGAGGTTAGCATTTCCCAGGTGTTTCAGGCAGTGTAGTCACATAATGAAATTCAAAGTAGGTAAAAATTCCAAGCAGTCCTAGTTGGCTATAAATACCTGTGTCAGTGAGCAGCAAACATCCTTTTCAAGTGTGACGGCAGTGAATATACAGTACATCTCAAACTACAATGTCTAGTGATCGGGAAGACGACGCTACCTCTCAGCCCCCCCCCCCCCCCTCCTCGCGGGGAGATCAGGGCATGGAAGGCCGCCTTGAAGCTCAACTTGAGCCTGTAATCTATCCGAGACACTCTCCCGCTTCATGGATAGGGCGGCGGCACACCGTGGTGATGACAACCGGCATGGGTGCCATGCCAGCAGTGGTGCAGGAGAGCTCCTCCTCCCGGCGATTTGTCCGGACATGCGAGCCATGTCCGCGGGGACAGGGGCGCTGCCTCGCCCATCGAAGACTTCAGTGAGCTAGCCAACCCCATCGGTAGCTCATCGGACGACGATATTCTCATGCCAGCCTCTTTCCCGGCAATTCTGATTGCCTTGCCCTGTATGGGTGGCGTTGACTTTGCCCTCGTGGTTATGGTCATTATGACAACCGAATTGATCCGGATGCCATGCCCTTACAGCCAAACTCTTTCAAAGCCTGATACCAAATTTGATTTTTAACAACGACATATGACTCAAATTCTGATCTTGTTTGGGCCAAATTGAAAAACTGGCTGATTTGCTAATGAAGGCAGTCACACTGCCGCATCAGAAGGAAAGTCTCTATAAAATTGAGAGCAAAATTTGGGCGACCCTCCTTCACAAAGCTTCGGGTCTTGTTGTGAGCTCCCAACTTCTACAACAAAATGTAGTGAAGGGACTTCTACCACATGGATAAATCCTTTCTGAAATTCACAGATCATGCACGGACAATCATCCATGCAATTTACACAACAAGAATTAAACAACGCACGTGACCATCGATGACACTCTCGGGCTTCGCTTATCGCCGGTATGACCTGAGCATGCACCATCGAGGTAGGTTGAGACCGCTTCTCAACCCTTCTCAACAACACTTGTGCAGCAAGTCGATTCCTCTTGATAGAAAGTTGTTCAGAAAGACGTCTGGGAATAATTGACAAGTGTCACATAGGCATACAACGTGGGTCAAAATGTATCTACCCAAGCCAGCAAAATTGAAATGAAAAAAAAAAAAAAAGAGGATGAGTACTGTCCAAAACCATTTATTGCTGGAAATCTCAAGCTCTTCAAAAATGACTGGCCAAAATAACTTCCAATCCTTGGATGTTGGCCACAATATTTGGCTACGAAACCAATTTTATTCCAATCCCATACCAATAAATTTTTCCTCTACAAAGTGTACATTCTACCGAGGAGGAAAAGGCAACCGATGAAGAATTGTCTCTGAAGATTCTCTCAAAGCAAGCTATTCGAGAGATTTCTCATTTGGAATATCACTTCTAGATTTTACCAAAGACTGGCAGTCTAAGTCCAACCATAAATTTGAAAAACTTGAACAAATTTGTGAGATACGAACACTAATTGAGTGGAACAGTTTCGCTTGATTAAGGCTTTAATTTTGCCCCTCCAAAGGGTGCATATCTATCGGTATCCGTTTACCTCGTTCATCAAGCATAGTCTTTCAAATGGAAATACATGGTGTAGTATTTTTTCTGCATGCCTTCAGTGCCTTCTATCTTGCCTTAGTTGGGCCCCACAGATTTTCATTAAAGTAATAAAACCTGTCTTTGCCTCGGTGAGGAGTAGTGGCATTAGAACAGCCACCTATCTCGATGATATCCATATTCTTTCGCACACCAGAGAAGAGTGTCTTGACAAAACCAATTGTATGATCAACCTGTTGTCATCCTTAAGAGTTTCAGTAAGAATTTCGACAAATCCAGTTTAAACCCTAAGCACGTGGAGACCTTCCTTGGTTCTCATATTAAAGATAATAAAAAGTTTTGGTACCTCAAAAGTGTCCTTGAATTTCCTTGTCTTAGTTTGTGTTTATTAAAGTACCTTTCATATAACTAACACTGTGAGACTTACTCGCCCCAAAGTGCTCTCATGTCTTAGTAATCATGCAATTAACTGCGATCAGCAGTCCCATACGCATAGCGACCAGCAGTCCCATACGCATAGCGACCAGCAGTCCCATACGCATAGCGTAATCGGGCTTCGCATTGTAGCATTCAGGATCATGACAGATTTAGTATCGCAGGGTAAATGTCAACTTAAAATCCCATAAATTCTTCAATTTGAAGACTTACCAATTAACTTGAAGTATTGAAAACAGGCTTCGGGCAACGTTTGGTTCTGCCTTTAGTCCCTTTCTGTTCGAATTGATGACTGAATGTGACTCGGTCAACAGGACCTTAGGAGAGCTACATACAGTACACTGAATACTACAGCCAGTGCATGCGAACACATCACATGCACACAAATTTCAAATCCATGAACGGATAAGATGTTTGTGTGCGCATGCGCTGGCCACCAGGTATCCAGTGTATGTAGCTCTCCCAAGGTCCTCTCGACCGAGTCACATTCAGTCATCAATTCGAACAGAAAGGGACTATTGGCAGAACCAAACGTTGTTCGAAGCCTGTTTTCAATACTTCAACTTAATTGGTAAGTCTTCAAATCGAAATTTTTTTTTGGATTTTAAGTTGACATTTACCCGCGATACTAATTCTGTCATGATCCTGAATGCTACATTGCGAAGCCCCATTACGCTATGCGTATGGGGCTGCTGGTCGCAGTTAGCTATGCGTACAATGGGCTGCACGCTGCTGGTCGCAGTCAGTGGTTTCGTACAATATTTATCGACGCTGGTCAGCGTCGGCTCTGGTACGAAACCATTATTGCATGATTACTAAGACATGAGAGCACTTTGGGGCGAGTAATTCTCACAGACAACGTACTTTAACATGAAACACAAACCAAGACAAGGAAATTCAGGGAAGCTTTTGAGGTACCAAAACTTTTTATTATCTTTAATTCCCTGCAAACGATTTTCAGTTTTTCCTCAGAACAAGATTGACAAGGTTACTACTCTTTGAAATTCAATCTTGTATAGCAACGAAACCAAATTTCGGGATTTCAACGCTTTCCACAAAGAAAATTACATTCTTGCCACTTTGGACTAGAAAAAAAAATAAACTGATGATCTGCGTAAAGCAGAAGATGACTTCGACACTTTAGGTACGTTATCTAGTCATGCGATACAAAATATTCTTTTGTGGTGGCTGTCTTGCAAGACAAAGAATTATTTTCCACCTCCATCATAGCATGATCATTTCAAGCGATGCTAGCATCTCCAAGAATTCTACTTCGTACAGCCTAATTTATTCGGAATCATGTCTGGGTTGTACACCTGCCACCGATCAGAGAACGCCACGCATTCAAAGTATTGTGTCCTTATTCAGATGCAAATGAGTACATGCTCATGTAGTGTGTATAAGTAGCCTGCTCATATCCGTACACGTCAGTGTACATTTTGTGGCCGATCAGAAGAACTTCGATATGGAAGACCTGCAAAGCGATTGAGCGGCTGCTCAACGAACCGTGCTCTCCAATACCGGGCGACATGCAGCTGGCGAACGAGAACCCAGGCGGCAAGCTGAGAGGTCCTAAGGGCCGAAGCAAGAAGACGCCACGCCCACAGCCAGGGGCGCATCCCCCCGAAGCATCTGTTGTAACTACAGCGGCAGGCGCTATCCCTGCCCCTACCCTTTCAGCAGGCGTGATCCCTGCTGGCTCTCTGGCGGGCGCGATCCCCGCCCAGATGACAGCACCAGCGGCGTTGAGCGCACCCCCCAACGAGACCTGCTCCACGTCTCGCTTCTCGGAACTCGCAACTGCCGTTTCCACATTGCAGTCCACAGTCATGTCTTTGCTGGACACCCAAGCCCCTCCAGCACCGCAAGAGCAACCACCCCGTGACGATGACATCGACATGGAAATTGAAGATCTGGTTCAGCAGGACAGCGGGGTTCTCGGCGAGTTCTCTGATATGGTGGAACACCAAAGCGAACCCGTGGGAGCAGCAGTGAGCGACAAGCTCGCTAATGTTGTGAACAAGCTCATTCGGGTGAAACTGAAAGAATCTACTTTAAAATCTAAGCAGGAGTCATATCCAAGGCCTGCCAACTGCGATGCCGTATCCACTTGCAGGGTTAACCCAGAAGTATGGCACGTACTAAAAACCGAAACACAAGTGACAGAAACTACAAAAGGTGCAGACTCTTTTGTTGACGGCAACGACGCCCCTTTGCGAGAGCAGCGGACGAGCTGCTATCGCAAAACACGACTCCTTCCTCCCGGGCGTCCAAACTCATTCTCGTCGGTATCGCCCTAATCGGAGCAGCAAACGTCGAGCTGAATGCAAAACGCAGGGATTTCATCCGACCCGAACTCAGCCCGGCGTTCCGCCCGCTGTGTTCCGAAGAGATAGCGCAGAAACCATCGACGTTTCTGTTCGGGGACGACCTCCCACAAAAGTGTAAAGAACTTCGTGACACCGAGAAGCTGGGACTGAGTGTTCGCAACACCAGTCTTCCTAAGACGAGCTTCAGGCAGGCGTATAGGGGCGCCTACACGAGGAGACACCCCGGGCACCCCGGACGATATGATCCCTACCCGCAACGGAGGAACGACGTTCCCTCCTCCCTGAGCTTTCGACCCGGGCAGCACCCAAACTTCAGCGGCCGTCGGGCGCCGACATATCGCAGTCGTCCAGCCAGAGACAACCCGAGGCCGGACAAGTAACTCGTCCACAGGACGGAGTGAGTAAATTACCTTCAAAAACTTCGCCCCTCCCGGTCGTGGGAGGTAGGCTGGCTCAATTGGCGGATAGTTGGAAGCTGATTACGTCTGACCAGTGGGTCTTAGACGCTAATACAACATCATCACATTGAATTTGACCATTTGCCCTTTCAAAATCCTGTTCTAAACGAAATAAGCTTTTCACCCTGTGAAACTACCTTTATCGACCGTGAAATTACGAAGCTTCTCAATAAGAACGCTATTGAGCCATGCCTCCACCAAGACGGGGAGTTCGTATCTATTTTTCATAACGCCTAAAAACGACGGATCTTTTAGGCCCGCAATTAATCTAAAAGGCCTGAACAAGTTCGTTTCATATCATCATTTCAAAGTGGAGACTTTTGACTCAGCGCTCCTCCTTGTAGAACCGAATCGAACATTTTGAGTCACTTTGATTTGTCATTAACAAGGAAAAGTCCGTGTGCGAGCCCCGCACTAATATTGAGTTTCTGGGCTTCATTATAGATTCAGTAACTGTGACAATCAGCCTCCAAAAAAAAAAAAAAAAAAGGAGCGACATTATTATCCAAACATGCATTTCTTTGGTAAATAAACGGACAACGAAGATACGCTTGCTATCTCGCGCTATTGGGTTCGTCCTTGCAGCGGAAATCGCTGTTCCTTATGGGACAATTTTTCGGAGAGATCTTGAAATTGAGAAAAATACTGCTTTGCAATGCAATCAAGGGGATTTTGAAGCTAACTTTTCCCTGTCAGATAAGGCACGGTATGCCCTCCAGTGGTGGGCATCAAATTCAAGTAACTCATTTTCACCTATCATGCGACAAGCACAATACGCACGGACAAAGGAGATCCGGAGAAAGGAATCTCCACATTAACAATCTCGAATTGCTAGCAGTTCTTTTTGCCCTCCAATCACTGATGTCCAGACGAATCTGGCATTAACATTCGCGTTAAATCAGACAATGTCTCAGTAGTGTCGTGCATCAATCACTTCGGGACTTGCCATTCCCCCGAGTTACATAATATCTCGCGCACAATCGGGCTCTGGTGTCTAAGACAGAAACATCTGGCTGTCCGCCGTACACATTCCTGGCGTTGAGAACTCAATAGCAGACGGCTACTCGCGCACATTTAACCCGTTGAGGACGGTTTGATTTTGCTACAACATGCATTTCCCATAGACGCTTGCCCGAGTATACTCGTGACTCGTCCTCAACGGGTTAATTTGAATATCGAATGGATGCTCGCAGCGCATATTTTCGACTCACTCTCTGAACTATTTTTCACACCAGAGGTAGATTCAGTTTCATCGCGCCTGAATTTTCGCATGACTCCTTTTGTTTCTTGGCGCAATGATCCCGAAGCCATGGCAACCGACGCGTTCTGTCTCGATTGGGGGCGCCTTCGCAGCTACATCTTTCCCCCTTCTGCCTAATGAGTAAAATTCTACGGAAATTGTGTAATGATCAGGCCCAGGCCATCATAGTTTTTCCTTTGTGGAAGACACAAGGTTGGTATCCCAAGCTAATGAGCATGCTAGTAGACCACCCAGTGATTCTGCCTCCTGCTAACCGAATTTTATCTCTCCCTTTCTCCGACAGCCAACATCCTCTATCACATCACCTGACGTTAGCGGCATGTCATAGGTCCGGGAACGCCTACGTATCAAAGGCCTTTCACATGCAGCTTCCGAGATCATCATACGGTCATGGAGACAGTCAACTCAGAGGTGCTATAACTCGGCATATAGGAAATGGTGCCGTTTCTGTTGTACGTGGAAAAGCGATCCACTTTGCTCGGATGTAAGCATCGTTCTTAATTTTCTGGCGGAGGAGTTTCACGCTGGCGCAGCATACAGCACTCTGAATAGTTTACGCAGCTCATTATCTTCGTTTCTGCTCCCGTGTGACGGTTATCCAGTCGGATCACACCCACTCGTAACGAGATTCATGAGAGGGGTCTTCAACTCTAGACCACCGCGACCTCGATACAACTCTACCTGGGACGTCGCTGTGGTTTTAAACTACCTTCGCACGCTCAGTCCTAATGACAAGATTTCACTAGAACAGCTGTCTCACAAACTCGTCATGCTCATTGCCCTCGTCTCCAGTCAGAGAGCACATACTATAGCCTATATAGTTCCACATGACTCATCGGTCTCGAGGTCATCTGTCACCTTTTCAGTCAACCACATCACTAAAACTAGCAGGCCCGGGAAACTTGCTACGGCGATACAGTTGTCAGCATACCCAGAGGACGACCGTATCTGCGTTCTCCAAACGTTACGCGAATATCTTCGCAGGACGGCAAGCTTTCGAAGCGGGAATCGGTACCTCATTCTCTCTGTCAATCGCGCTCATCGCAACGTTTCCCCCCAAACGATTAGCCGATGGCTTAAAGGCGTCCTCCAGTCAGCCGGTATCGACACAGCTACATATAAAGGGCACAGTACTCGCGCCGTCGCTACAAGTGCCGTTCTAAGAGGCGGGACGGATATAGACACAATACTTTCCACAGCAGGATGGAGTTCTGCTAGAACTTTTGCAAGATTTTATCAGAAGCCTATTGAACTGAAGAAAAAATCACTTGATATTTCATCTCTCGAGTAAGAGTCACGTTATTTTTGCTTTTCTCAATCTCACGAGTCATAAGACGGGCGATGGAGCCCCTGCATGAATAAAGTTTGATCATGCCCGAACAAATTACTTTGCTTGTTGAGTCTCATTCAACCAATCGTCTTTGAAATCCCAGACATGGTTCCGAATAAATTAGGCTGTACGAAGTAGAATTAACAGATTAAACGAGATTTAAATGAAATTTAACATTGAAGTTTAATCATAATTCTACGAAGTACTAAGCCTAATATGAGGAATCATGTCCCACCCGACAGTACGGTTCATCCCGTCTCCTGACGTGAATGAGTGATAAGTAATTCATGAATTGGATTGAGTTGTGATTGCGAGAATAAATTTCTTGCCCGCCCCTTTTACTGTGGTTGAATGAGTCTGACTTTAAATACTGACGTGTACGGATGTGAGCAGGCTACTTATACACACTACATGAACATGTACTCATTTGCATCTGAATAAGGACACAATAGTTTGAATGTGTGGCGTTCTCTGATCGGTGGCAGGTGTACAACCCGGACATGATTCCTCATATTAGGCTTAATACTTCGTAGAATTATGATTAAACTTCAATGTTAAATTTCATTTAAATCTCGTTTAATCTGTTAATTGTTTTCCACCTCCATCATAGCATGATAATTTCAAGCGATGCTAGCATCTCAGTATGGGGAGTAGTTAATTCTGAACAACGACAATTCCTTTGCTCACGGAGTCTGGAGTGCCAAACAGAATTCCTTGCATATCAATGTGATTGAACCTCTTGCAATTCAGAACGGTCTTAAAGCCCTGTATGGCTCGTGTACAAAAAATGTGCATATAAATAATTTGGTCAGACATGTCTACAGTTGTTTCATACGTAAACAAAGAGGTAGTAGCATACCTGACCCGAACGAATTCACAGCCAACATTGGAATTGGTGTCTAGCAATTGGAAACCCCGGTATCAGCTTCACATTTAACAGGTGTAGACATTTCTGAAGCTTAATGCTTGTCTCGCAGAGACATGAACGAATAATTACTCTTATGCATGTTTTTTTTTTTTTATCACATAATCCACAAACTCTACATATTATCAGTGACCCTGTTGTTGACCTTAATTTGCATCTCGGTTCAACCACCAGTTCGCTCCTCATGTCAAATGGAAGCCAAATTTTATTGCCCTGTGTGATATATGTTAAGTTTACAATGGTCAAACTGCATTAGAAACCAAGAGTGTACAGCGCCCTCTGTTGTCTACTACTATGTATTATTGTGTAATACACCCCTGTCATCATCCTGTCAGCACTTTCTTTGCTTTACCGAAATAATCCGCGACCAAGGTCTCCGCGAGAAACTTCTGCAAACTGAGAAATTGACACTGCAAAAATGTATTGATATGTGCAGGAACGGCGCAGTGTTTTCAAAAGTGTGGAGGCCCACTTCCGGGTTTCATGAGCTAACAAAGTGATGACACCTTATGTATTCCTTTGTATGGTCCACAAAAAGTGTGGGGGCCCGAGCCCCCACGGCCCCCACGGCTGCGCCGGCCCTGATGTGTGCAGTGTCTGAAAACAGTGCCATTCAGATGGCGCAACTTTCGCAGAATGATAAAATCAAAGCCGGTGACCGCATCGACCACGTGCGTCGAAATCGTCAGACTCAGAGCACACCAAACAGAGATCGTGGCCCGCAACGACAAACGATCCCCACTGCCGAGAACCGCTCGAAAGAAAACTCGATCAAGACGTGCCCTGACTGTACATATGTTCATCGAGGACACTTTTGCCCAGCAAAAACCCAGGAATGCAGAGCATGTGGAGAGATTGACATTTCAGTAATTCTCCACGATGCCAGTATCGACGACAGAACGACAACCAGCGAAGACGACAAATCTACTGTGGTCGACAACAATACAGGAATGTACGCGAGGTGGAAGCCGATGACCATGCACCGACCTATGACGACGGAGAGACGTGTGAGCCGCCCATAACCATGAGCGATGACGAGCAGTACGCGGACCAATTTTACATCGATGAGGTGATTATCGTTGATGACCTCGACCTTCAACGAGATGACGAATCCCCACCCCACCCCACACCCTGCGAGTGCACCCCTGACCCCCTCAGCAAATGCGCATGCCCCACCTAGGCAAGATCAGGCAAATTCTGCCCCTCCACGCAAAACCGCCGGCCCACCTGCGGTGTACAAAGATTTGTTTCAAGGGCTTGGGCGATTACATAACCATGAGTACAGCATATCGCTACGAACCGATGTTGAGCCTGTCAAGTGTCCGCCACGCACGGTCCCTCAGAAACTGCGAGATAAAATCAAAGCAGAGCTTGATTGCATGGAAGGAATGGGCGTAATCGAGCGTGTGAATGGCCCAACAGAGTGGGTCAGCGCGATGACGATCGTGCATAAACCAGACGGAGGCGTCCGTTTTGCCTCGACACCCGCGGCTTGAATAAAGCGATAAGAAGAGAGCACTATCCCATGCAAACTTTCGAACAAATTTCTGCGCGAATGCCGAACGCGAAGGTTTTCTCGAAAGTTGATGCTAGAGCGGATACTGGCAGCTCCCGCTAACCGAAGAAAGCTCATATTACACAACCTTCAACTCGGAATTTGGCCGGTACCGATACAAGGTGATGCCATTCGGCATCTCCTCGGCCAGTGAAATCTGGCAGCGCGCGATGATTGATGAATTTGGTCAGCTAGAAGGCGTAGAAATCGTAGCCGATGATATCTTGATTTGGGGAGAAAATATCGCACAACACGACGCCCGCCTGCTTGCATTCCTAGACAAAGTGCGATTGTCTGGACTCAAATTGAACAAAGCCAAATCGATCATTCGATCACGAGAGATCGAATACGTAGGTCACGTGATAACAAGTGATGGCGTGAAGCCCAGCGCTGAGAGAGTGAGATCGATCACTCAGATGCCTTATCCGACATCAAGGAAGGAAGTTTAAACCTTCTTAGGCATGATCACATACTTGGGAAAGTTCATCCCAAACCTATCTGAGATAACTGCACCTTTGCGCGAATTAACGCAAAAGGGCGTGGTTTGGCACTGGGAGCCCGAACACGCAAAAGCCGTTGATGTACTAAAAAGCATGATCACTTCTGCGCCTGTGCTGAAACTATGATGCTGCCAAATCCGTTGCCCTAGCAACCGACGCCTCAAACGAAGGCTTTGGAGCAGTGCTCCTTCAAGACAACTGCCCTATTGCATACGCATCCCGACGGGTCAATGATGCAGAGCATAACTATGCCCCCATCGAAAAGGAAATGTCTGCGATATTGTTCGCGTGCACTTAGTTTCACAACTACGTATACGGACAGAAAATGATTGTTTGCACAGATCACAAGCCGCTGATTGGCATATTTGCGAAGCCGCTACACAAGCTTAGCCCTCGACTTCAGCGGATGAGATTACACATCTGGGTCTCGCTTGCATAGCTTGGCCTTTTTGAAGAGCATTTTGACTGTCTGAACACAAAGTTCGGCTTGTCCATTGCTCTGTGGGTAGGTGGGACTAGATGTATGGCGATTTATTTCCCACTCCTGTGTGAATTTACTGAATTCGATACAGGCGAACTGTCTGGCGTTATGAGATACAATCGTGTCAGGGATTCCGTGTCTGGCAAAGATGCTTTATAGTGCCGAGATGACGTGGTATGCCGTCATTTGAGGGAGGATTTCGACTTCGGGAAATTTCGAATAGAAATCAACTACAATCAAGTAGTTGACACCGTCGAGGGGAAAAATGTCGATACCTAGCTTTGACCAGCTTCGCTCGGGTATCTCGTGTGAGATGAGCGGTTCAGACTGTTGAGCTTTTCGCGTTGTTTGGCATACTGAACATCTAGCGACTTTGTCTTCAACTTGGGCGTTCATGCTTGGCCAGAAGAAAACCTGTCGCGCTCGAGATTGTAGCTTCACGATTCCCAAGTGGGACTGATGCAACGTGTCTAGCATCTCGCACTGTAAGCTTCGCGGTACCACTAGTCTACAGTCTTTTAATATGAGACCGTCTATTTCTACCAACTCATCACGGAATGAGTGGTATGGGGTTACTTCACACGGGAGTTCGTCTTTGTTCTTAGGCCAACCATTGCGTATGAACGCGGCTACCGCCCGAAGGGCGGGGTCTCTTTTGGTTTCTTGGCGAAATTGCTCTAATCTTCGCGCTGACATATGCATAGCACATTCGACAGTGTCAATATCAACGCTGATGTAAGGCTCTGTGGGCATGCGTTGACTGCTCACTGGCAGTAGGCGGCTTAATGCGTCAGGGACAAACATCTCTTTGCCCGGCTTCCAATGTGGCTGGATGTCGTACGCCATGAGATGTACGCATTGCTCGAATATAGGAACACACCCCTAGATGGCACTCGTGGATACGCGCCCGCACAGCTTCTGAACGGTAGACTACTACGCAGTCGAATTCCCGTATCAGAAAAACTTCTCCGCCCCCAAAACATTCCTCCAATCCACGAGCACCTCACGGCAAGACAAAGGAAACAGCGAGAATATTTTGACAGACAGGCCCGCTCTACCCCCTTGCCTGCCTTGCGCACCAATCAGGATGTAGTATTTCGCGCCAAAGACAGCACTTGGCGTGCTGGCCATGTGGCAAGCGCAGCGGAGCAGGGAGGTGACCCGAGAAGTTACATCATTAAGACCGAGCAGGGCGAATATCGCCGCAACCGCAAGCACATCAGACCAATTCCCTCCTCTCCCTCCTCCCCCACCCCTCCAAACCAGCAAGCCCGCGCAGCCATGCCACGTCACCAACGCCAACCACAATCTCAGCGATATCAAAAACATCACACTCACCCACCCAACCACGACACGTAGTGGGAGAGTATCCAAACCCCTAGAACGTTTACAGTTGTGAGACTGAAATTGCATATTTTGGTATTAGCTTATTACGTTGCTTATGATAAAACAAATTCGTTTTTTTTTTTTTGTAGAAGGCTTCATGCTTTATATTGCTTTTACGTTATTTCTGTATACAGACTTAATTATATCAGAATTGTTATTTACTAAAAGGTGTTATAATGAACTGATAATTGACAGCCATAATAAATTGAAAAAGGAAACTTGCATTTTGTGGTTTAAAAGGAAATTCAAAGGAAGTTTAATGTATACTCATCAAAATCAAAACAATGAGCTTATTGGTTTTTGCAGTGTATGATTTAATAAATGTAAACTTTCTTGATAAGACACTCATATGTATCATAAACATTTAGTCATCATACATGCATCATTTCACATGCCTCACCTGTTCTGATTATTAACCGCAGTCAATTTAAATTGGATAGTAATGATATTCGTAAAAGAGGCCACAGCATATATGTATGATAAGGAAATCATATCATTATTAAAAAAAGAGAAAACAACAAAATGTCATTTGTATATATACGGAATAAAAAAAATGTGTGTATATAATATCTTTAAAAAATAATAAAAAAAAGAGGTGGAAAGAGAACCACATAAATAATTGAGCAACATAGCAACATGCAACAAAATAAGTAAGCAAGTTATAAGAAGTTATATATGAAAACAAAAGCAAAATCATACTGATTACTAGAAGAAGAAGAAGAAGAAAATTTCCCGTCTGAAAACAAAAGTGAAAATACCCTTTTGAATTTGAAGCTACAATTTAAGAATTGAAACATCTTGCAAGATGGATTTATTGAAAACACACGATTGCAAAGTAATACATTTGAATTTAAGTTAAGGCTAACCGTTTAAGTATGTAAATTTTTTAATTCAATCATCTCTACAAAAGGGGGAGATGTGATATATGTTAAGTTTACAATGGTCAAACTGCATTAGAAACCAAGAGTATACAGCGCCCTCTGTTGTCTACTACTATGTACTATTATGTAATACACCCCTGTCATCATCCTGTCAGCACGTTCTTTGTTTTACCGAAATAAACATTGACTCCTAATCTGAACGCCGACTGAGTAAGACTGACTTCTTTGTCTGAGACATCACACCCTGGCTTTTGATGCCTTTTTCCTTACCCTGGAACGTTTTCACTCCTCCAGAAGCTTCAACTGAACAAGGTGGACAGAGCAATCCTCACTGCCCCAATGGCGGCGACAGCCATGGTTCTCATTATTGCTCGAAATGCGAATAGCCCCACCTCTATTACTCCGCGAGAAAAGTCTTGCCCCACACCCTGAGCCACCCACCAACTAGTCTAGCTTCTGAACTCTTTTTACTCGTAGCCGTGATTGTACACGACAAGCCGTATGAGGGCGTGACACCCAAGGATTGCGATACCCGAGAACCCTTTCAGGGCTCACACCTGTAAATAAAATGGACTGTCCCAGACCCCTTCACAAATTCGTACCAAAGATACCAAAATAAATGAAGAAAATCATTAATTAAAAATCAATGATGTAGTTTGGCAAAAAACTGAATAGCTGTAGATATTGAGTATGAATTCCTCTACAAACTGCATTTTGGTTGGAAGATGAAAGCTTTTCTGATGGAATTTGAGGGGACTATATTTCATTGGGTACGTGTACGGAAAATAGGTGATTTTTTGAGTGACAAGAACTCGTAGCCTGGCTTTGCGGACCCCATGGACAGAATAAGAGCAGAACAACCCACCCTGGCAATCTGATGGATGAAAAGTAATATCTCACTTATTCAGGTTAGTGAAGATGAAACACCTCATTTCTCCCAGCTATTTTACAGAATTTTTTGAAATTTGAATTTTAACACACATCTCTATGGGGAATTATTTACCCGTGTGAGCCCTTCATTGGGCGTGCTGTCTCTCGATTATCGCAATAAGAAAATTTGCGCCCTCTCTTGGTCGCACCAAGGAAAAGGGGACGGAGCCCAGACTACCCACCAACAAGCCTCCGGTTAGCCTCCTGCATGGATGCTCTCTGCCAGCGATGACAAGCGACAGACACATCGCAGCAAAGCTCCTTTCATCATCATGGCGAGACAATACCAATAAACAAAACATAATTATTACGAGGGTGCTTGAAGACAATAGCATTGTCTGTGTTCTGAGCAATCTTGTGATCCTTTTTAACCCATCTACAGAACACGTTGTCAACTTTCTAAGCCTATAGCATAGCTTTTAAACAAAGCCCACTCCACGATTAACTCATAGATCTGCTTTGTCTTCCATACTACCTAAAACTGAGAGCTATGACATAGGCAAACAGCCCCTACAGTCAGACTTACGAAGGGCGTATTTAAATAGTCCCCACAAGTCTAAATAAAACAAGACTTGGGATGTTTCAATTGTTTTGAATCACTTTTTATCGTTTCAAGATAACTATAAACTATAGATTCCTTCCTGCCTTGAGCCAAAAACTGTTTTCTTTACTTGCACTCGTTTTGGCCCAACGTACACAAATGCTGAGGCATCTAGTCCTTATGACTGGATGAACGCTGATACATTCTGAACCCTCTACCTTCTAACAGTTCATTCCACATTAGCTCAACAATTATCAGTTCTGCTTAGAAAGTTCTGCTTAGTTAGAAAGGGACATGTAAATTGTGATATTATGTGTATCTGTATATCAGTACCTCAATTAAGAATAATGTCCTAATACAAGCCAGATAAGACACAAGACCATATATCACGTTATGTTGTGCATTGGAAACTGGCGACACATAACTCGACCACTTGTTTAGGAGATTCGGTTCACCAAACTGATGAAATTAAACTCTAATATCAAACCAAAATGGCAACAGAGTTGCCTCTAATTATGCTTGCTGCAATATTACTCTGCCGAGTATGAACTGGTTAATGTCTAATTCTTCCATCAAACGTATATGAATTAAGGAACAATGATTATGTCTTCATTGGGAAATCGGTACAAGAGGTCCATTGTATTTGATTTGTCTGTGCGTTATCATGATTTATCCTGCTCCAGTTAAAGCACGCAACGTACCAAAATGATATATCATACTCAAAACCTACGCCTTGCATCTTATAGGTTCTCAAGCAAACTTTGCTCGAGTTCTTCTGTTTGCGACGATGTGTGTCACCATCGATAGACACTCTCTATGCATGAGGTGTCATGATTAAAGTTTCAACCTTGTTGTGAAAACAACTGTCCATCATCCTTCTTGTCCTCTTGTCCTCACTAGAATGACTTCTGTACGGAACTTTGAACATGCTAACCTCTGAAGACTTATACGAGTGTTACGTAATATAATTCCTAAATTATACAAGTAATAAGAAGTATAATTAGAATTCTATTAGTAATAATGAAGTATAAGTCGAAGAGGTTCCCACCCAGCATCTCTTATAATCGATACTCTTCAGTTCTGAACCCTCCCTTTCCAACACTGTACAGAAGTCAAATCTACTGGGCCCTACTGTATGCTGATGTTCTGCTTAATTGCTGGACATGAGATGTCCATACGTATAAGAATGCTCCGTACCATTGGAACAGCTATGATTGTGCTTTATTTACTGCTTGTTTGTAGGCCTATGATCAGAAGGACCAGTGAGGTAATTGCCTGCATTGCACCCAATACTGGTGTTGCTGGTCTGTGTAAAGCCGTTTCTCTTTGAAAAAGATGTTTGCTGCTCACCGACACCGGTATTTATAGCCAACTGGGACTGGAGCTTGGAATTTTTACCTACTTTGAATTTCATTATGTGACTTCACTGCCTTAAACACCTGGGAAATGTTTACCTTTTCGACTTATACTTCATTATTACTAATAGAATTCTAATTATACTTCTTATTACTTGTAAAATTTAGGAATTATACATCAGTTCAAAGCTTAGAGTCTGCGCTGTCAGAGTCTGCCCTTATCTGGCGAATATGTGTTCGCTTTGTAATGGTAGGTTACATTTGTGAATCACTGTAATTTTTGCCTTATTTGCAAACTGTGTGTATTTCAGCCTCTAGGCTGCTATTTTCAGTAAACAAACTTCATCAATTCAACTCCATTTAATTCAGTTCAACAAGGGAAATGCCCGGTGAGTTAGCACACAAAATGTGAAGAGAAGCGGGTAGAGCGAGAAGACCTCTCTCCACGTGCAATATTGTAGATTCGGGCTGATATAACAGCATGCAGTTGAGGAAGTGATGTTTACGTAAATATGTGTGTGTGTGTGTTCGTGTGTGTGTGTGTGTGTGTGTGTGTGTAGTGTGTGTGTGTGTGTGTGTGTGTGTTTGCTGTCCGTCTGTAACTGCGTGTACATTTAGGATTATTTTCTGTTATGTCAAGAAATATTTATTTCTGTAAATACACACCCGTTGTAACATAGATATCGTTAGAAATACATTGCTTGTGTAGGGCTAGCAAACGGCTATGCAAATTCAGTATGATATTGATCTTTTGCTTCCTGACGAGTTGGTGTTTGTACTTTCAATGCGGCCCATTGTTGTTTTCATACAGTAATCCTGGTTTCTTTCACCCATTCATTTCGCAGAAAATATTTTCTATAATTAAGAGGTTCTTGAATAGACCTTATAAAGTATTTCAGAGTTAAAGTACACACTTGTGTGTGCTTTCTTTCGTTGAATTAGGTTTTACATAATTTGAAAGCTTTTTATCAGCTCTTTCATAATCTACCTTAAATTTCCAATCCATTTCTGTGTTTTTTGTGTGGTTGTTACAATTGTTGTTGTTGTTGTTGTTGATTTTGTGTTGCAGCGTCACACATATTGAAAAACAAACAATGTTTTCGCAGGGATGTTACAGCTCACTTTCATCCTTTTATTTGTGTATCATTGTAGGGTACGGCAGCAGAAAAATGCAATTCATGGACAAGACGCGACTCGCCGGATTAGTTTTAATGCACGTCATCATCTTAACTGTAGTGAAGACGATCTACGCAGCAGATGGATCCATGAACTGTAAAATCAATTGGGACTCTCGTAGTGCGACCTGCTTTAATATGGGGCTGTCATCGGTGCCGGACTATCTGCCAGACAACACTGAGAATCTTGATTTGGGTGAAAACCAGATAACCGCCTTGCATAATGCATCATTCTTTGTCTACAGGCAATTACGTGAGCTGGTCATGAACGTAAACAACATTTCGTTTATAGAGAGCGGCACGTTCTTGATGCTGTCATTTCTGCACGTTCTGAATCTTTCGGACAACCCATTTCTTCCGGTGCTACGAGGGGACATGTTTGCGAGCACTAACCTTGTGAGGATATATCTATACGGTACTAACCTTGCACATGTCTCTGATGATATCTTCAAGGTGATGGTCCCAAACTCCACGTTTTTCGTAAGTAGAAATGTTTTGAAGAACGTCAATTTGACGGATTGCCACAACGTGTCCTTTGAATTTATGTCATTTGGACATAACAATTTGACAGAGATGTCAGAACAGTCTTTTGTAATGGACTGCACCGCTGGCTCTCTTGATCTGGTCTACAATCCGATACACCTCGTAAGCCCAGCCACCATTTCTTCCATAAAAGTTAAAATGCTTGATATGAGCGGAATACTACTACC
Organism: Diadema setosum; assembly: GCA_033980235.1. NCBI lineage: Eukaryota > Metazoa > Echinodermata > Echinoidea > Diadematoida > Diadematidae > Diadema > Diadema setosum. The sequence continues at coordinate 9,389,135 of CM067065.1, read as the reverse complement.
GGAGAGAGAGCTTCGCCACCTATTCGAAGGCGTAGGGTCGTCTTCAACAATAGCTTCCCTTATTATCAAAAGCATAGGTCTCACCACCATTCGACCTGGACTATTCGGTGCATTACATGGAAAACAACTTGACCGTTTAAACCTTGGCTCGAATGAACTGAAACAACTCATTCCAGGAGGGTTCGAAAATTTGACCAACGTCTTTGAACTGAATCTTGCTTTCAACCGACTTGAAGTGATTGAACCCAGCTATTTTTCTGGTATGAACTCGCTGCGAGAACTGCACCTAGAGTTCAACAATATATCTGTAATAAACTTGGACAATACTGTTTGGAGTGCAGATCTCATCACAGCACTTTTTCTGCAGGGGAATAATTTTGAACGAATAGGGAGTCACGCATTCAACGGACTGAAAAATCTGAGGGTTTTGGATTTATCTCAAAACAATTTTAACAAACTTACAAGCTTTTCGCTTTCGGATCTGGAATCGCTGATTGCCCTGAAATTGATTGGATGCTTCTTCACGGTTACAACTATCATTGAAATACACGCACGCACTCTGAAAGAATTAAACTTTATGGGAGCCAAAGGACTCCCCCGAAGAATGATTTCCCCCGGTACATTTCAAAGAAATACACCTCTTTTACAGACAATAATCCTTGCCGAATCCTACATATTCACTAATTATCTTTGGGATTTTCAAAAAGACAAAACGTCCTTTGAAGGGTTACTGGAATTACGTGTATTGGACCTTTCCTATAACGACATGTCTCTTGCACCCTCTGATTTCTTTAGAAGCCTGACCAGCTTGAGAGAGTTATACCTAGGTTTTTGCCAACTGTCCGTAAGACCTCCGATGGTTGATGGGCTTTTCAGTCTCCAAATTCTCAGCCTAAGCACAAATCGTTTATTATTCATTCCCCCAACTTTCCTAAATGATACAATTCAATTGCGGGAGCTATTATTAGATGGTAATTTTCTAACATATTTGCACAGCGATATATTTCGAAACGTTGTGAACTTAACTCGATTAGATCTAACATTAAATCGTTTTGTTTCGCTACATTTCACAACATTTGAGCCTATACTAGAAACTCTCTCGGTAATTGAGTTGGCACTTAATCCATGGACCTGCAACTGTTCCATGCAATGGTTACCGAACTGGGTTGCTGAGAAGTCTGTTATTTTTGAAGACAGTGCTGGAGCAAGATGTTCTGATGACGGCTCATTCAAGTCTGCTGCAGGAAAACTTCTGTTGGATTTCGATCCAGTTACAGAGTGTGGTCCAAAGTATGTTCTCTACTTTTCAGTGGCAGTCGGCGCTGTGTGGATTGCATTTGCTCTTGTCCTGAGTTACCACTATCGCTGGAAAATCAAATACGGGCTCTGGCTGTGCAAGATGCACTTTATTGGTTACCGGGAAATCATTCCCCAACAGCAACGAGAACATTTCCAACACGATATGTGCGTTGTCATCCACGATGAGGACGAGGAGTGGACGGATGAGATCTTCCGACGCGGTCTGGAAGAGAATCTTCCCGAATACGACCGACTTGCTATTGGCGACGAAGTGCTAAGGCTTGGAATGTACTACTTGGATTCTGTCAGCCTACTTGTGGAAAATAGCTTCAAGGTGATTTTTCTCATCAGCGCAAATGCCCTCAAGAACCACATGTTCCTTCTCAAATTTCGACTCGCCCTTGATCATGTTAATGAGGTCCAGATGGAAAAGATCGTGCTTGTGTTTCTGGAAGACATCCCGGACGCCGACCTGCCATTTCTCATCCGTCTATTCCTCAGTGATAATCGGGCATATCTTGTGTGGCCGCGAGGCCCTGAAGGGCAGGTCCACTTCTGGGAGCAGCTGGCAAAATACATGGCAGTCAACAGATATTGTAACCCACTTGTTCCCCCATAAGGACTGAATGTAACGTCAAGCCATATTTGATCTGACTAGTTCTTTCAAGTTCTTTCAGCGAGCAAAACCATAATTTCATGTCCAATCACTACAATCCAAATCTGTCTTTGTAAGTATGATGCTTACAGGATCACGTTTTATCTGTTCCTTGTTGCTGTTCATCCATGGAAGAATGATATGAGTATGGATATGAATACTAGTTTATTCTATCACACGGCCGGGTAGTCCTATAATTCAAACGTCCGTGAGATCCTTGAATAACGCCATTGCCCACAATAAGTCATGCATGGCATGACCTTGTTGAAAGCCGTAGTGCTAAAGCTGTTGAAATTTAACACGGCATGCATGTAATCTATTACGCTATGATTGCAAGACATTACATAACAAGTTCAATTGTACATGTCCACCTCCTGCAGTAATGCTCATGTAATCCTACTGTCAGTTCAAAATACAAGTAGCTTAGTCATGCGCAAGAATCAAACGTGGTCCACTTAATTTACAAGATCAAAACTTGTTAATCCTTGATCCCACTTAACTGAACATCACACTGGCTGAGCTGTGAATTTTCTTCAATTTGTCTCCCTTTGCAAACTGAATTTGTATATTACCGCGCCATCATCACGTTTTTGTCTTATCTTCTTTTTTTGGATAAATTTTGGCGAGCGAGAGCAGCGAGCAAGCCGAAAATTTCTGTATTTTAGCTTACAAAACATGGAATTCTTGTCATTTTTTTTTTGCTTATTAAATCTTACAATTCTAATGAAGATATAGTGACGGCCTTATAGATAACGATTTATACCAACAAACTGAGGACTTGAAAAAATACTCTAAATTATTACGCGCGAGTAAGCTGAAATTTTGTATATTTCCGCGTCATCATTACATTTTGTTCTTATCTTGTTTGTTTTTTTTTGCGCCCCCCCCCCCCGTATGTTCGACATCTTTGGTGCCCTCGTTTGATCCAGTAGGCGATCGCTTCAGAACGAAAGAACTAAAATTGCAGCCGCTGCTCCGCGTAACGTTTTGCCTTCTAACAATGGCATGTGTGAACACAATATAAATTGTCATTTTGTCCGCGTTATCATCACGTTTTGTTCTTATCTGCTTTTCTATACATTTTGTCGAGCGAGCGCAGCGAACGAGCCTACATTTCAGCTTACAATGCATGGAATTCTTCTGTGAACACAATTAACATTGTCATTTTTTGTTTTTATCTTGTTTGATTTGGTTTTCTCCCCCCCCCCCCCCCCCCCCCGGTCCGGGCGAGTTTTTTTTTTTTTTTTTTTTTTCTTCTTCTTCTTCTTTTCTTTTGTTTTTCTTTTTCTTCTTCGTTTTTTTTTTTCTCCGTTTTTTCGTTTCGGCGCCCCCAAGGAGTGGCGCCAGGGGCACGTGCCCCCCTTGCCCCCCCCCCCAAAAAAAAAAAATACGCCACTGTAGGTAGGCAATGCCCAACTTCTGCATGTACACATAAACAAGACATGAGATGCTCTGCATGTAAATTGTGACTTTTGATCTTACGTGTTAGTACGTATCGATCACTCTTTAGCGGCACATAATATGACTGCTAATGAGTAATACGTAACTCCATCAACTCTCCAAACAGTAGGCCCTATTTGGTATCACCCTTTCGCTTTTGAATACTTCCTTCTTATCGAACAATATCAAAGAGATGGCTCGTCAGGAAAGGCAAAGTAGGGTGTTTAAAGTGTGCTTTGAAGACCAAAACAACCTCCGCGACCTCCCAAAGTAGCAATGTTAGGTATAGCACCTGAGCAGAGAGAACTTGACCCGCCAACCCAACTGAAAGTGGTGCCCTCTTGAAGGCAACACCAACACCAGCACACTTGCCTGACATTCTAGCCTAGCCATTGTCGAGTACAGATATGTAGAGGTCCCGAATGAAATTTTTGTTCGCTATGCTGGGGATATTGCAAAGAACTTCAACTCATTGATCACAAGACCCGTGGAATCTCTGCTTGAAAGCATACAACTGGTACGTGAAATCAAAGCTCGGGGCAGCGTTTGGATTTGAGAGCACGAGTATTACAGACAGAAGGAACGAAAGACCTTGAGTAGGAGATGAAGGATGTTTCGTATAAAGTATATCTCGGCCGTTAACTAATGTGGCAGTTCTCTAGCCGCAACTTCATCCGCATCCTAGTAATACAAAAATGCAACGAAGATGACTACGTCTCCTTATTGCTTCGAAGACATTATGAAGCTAATCATGACGAAATACCACCACTGATAACCCCAGGCACATATAATGAATTTATGAACCTTCAATAAGACCTGCAAGCCCTTTTATTAAAATGAAGAACCAGAGGGAAAAAAAAGATAGCAGAGTACCCTTTAATGGCCTTGTAACTACTGCACACTTAAATATTAATTGCTCGCTAATTCATCCATCTGCAGTTGCTGCCAAAAGCGTCACAAAAATAATATCTAACATACTTTCTTGCTTTGACTCTGTCTTGTTTGTCGACAGCAGGCCTGCATAAAAAGAGGATGGTGTTTTGAGAAATCTACATGCGCAGTAACTATACACAGCCCTGTCGATGTACACAAGTGTAGGTCAAGAGAGGGCTGTACCGTGTGGACACTACGTAATCTTATAATTCCGGAGCGCCGACACTTTTCTGCACCATATTTGTTACTAAGATTACATAAGATGTAAACTTTATTTATTTAGCTACCGTTTTCAGCTATTGATATTGACATACTGTACATATTTTATAACTTACCAAAAAGACACTTTTTATAATCCTGTACGCTGCAGAAATCGAAGATATTGCAGAATTGATTCGAAATGTCGGCGCAACACTGGGCAAAGGGGGCGCTATCGACCCGCGGACGTACAAACTCTAGCAGCGCAATTTGCTTCTTTCAAAGCTGGGAAAGATTTATTTTGAATCAACCAGCGATGATCACAGCATTCTGGGTTAAGATTGGACTTTTTGTTCAATGTATGTTGCGTGAGGGATCACTATGGACTGAAATACAATGCTCATAGTCCAAGCATCTCAATTCACGTGAGTGATTCGTAAAATGTGTGATAAGAATGTAGAAATTTCAACAGTTTTGTTGTTGTGTGGCCGTGTTTGAGGGGTATAGTAGATTATGTGTATGGGGTTTAATAGATATGTGTATTACACACCGTCAGGCTAGCACGGCGTCTGGTCGGGCTACATGTACAGTAGATAGTGACTGTCTTAGATCAAGAAAAGTGCATGCACAACAGTTTGGAAATAATTGTTCAGGTAGTTTCATTATTGCAAAGTGCAACCCATATGTCGCACATTGCTTCAGAGTTAACATGGACAGTATGTTAGAAGATATGCATGTCTTACAATTCAGCAACTTTACGTGTGCAGCCTCAAGTACCCATTTCAGTAATAACTGATTTTCTGACCCAAGTTTTTTATGTTTTCAGGTTTGCAGCTGATTGAGAAATTGTCATACATGTACGTAAATAATTTCAAATGAAAAGGATAAAGTGAACAATTAGTTTCAAAAGTTTCATGTTCCCCATACTTGGTGTTTGTTTTAAGGCTATTGAGTCTGAATAGGCACCGCTGCGAAGTGAAGGAAGCATAAAAGATTTTTTTGTTGTTGTTGTTGTCAGCGACAAAATTACCCAATCGGCATTGCCAAAATGTGTAAATATACTCACTAAGATGTACATTTTCAAGTGCAAACTGGAATCAAAGAACGACATCCGTTCATAGACAGTAATCGTAGTATACAGGCTTAAGTCCATGATATGACAGACTCACATGACCTGTACAGGAGTAACGTCAAGGTATGCCTTTCGCAGATGAATGACAAGCCCGTATTGGAGTTCCCAACACCGTATACTTATCACACTAATTGCAGATGAAATTCCTATATGTGCGTACGATAATGTTATGAAAAATCAGCGATTCAAATTAATCACTGAAACAGCCACATTGATTATTTCCTGATTCATGTTGCTTTCTGCCTATGACCCTCTTTCCCATTTACATCCTTATGTTATTGCTATCACTGTCCCTCCTCGTCTCCCTCTCTTTGAATGCTGTAATATAAATGTACTTCTCATATTAAACACCTTTGTGCACAATAATTGTGTCATCCAATAGGATTTACTTTTAATTGTTTAAATTGCTTCATGAAATATTGATGTGTGTGATAATCTGGCTTTCGATTAGGCTCAGTCAATAGACATTCGACTCCTGTACTCAGTTGTTGTCAAGTTGAATTTGCTCGTAAAAATAATGTATGAATATTTACTTGTTTAATCAAGTCAACATCACTAAACTTATCTGAAACGAAATGTATGTCATTATTTCTCACTTTGATGAATTCTATAAGTTCGTCGCTCATTCAATAAGATTATGGGAAGATAACGGGAAGATATTACTGAACATGGGTGATATTCTAAACTAAGTTTAATCATGAAACATGCACTTAATACTTCATGATTTTTCGGATTTTACTTTTTCACAAAATGTTAACTTTCAGTTTTACTGCATATCAATGCTTCAAAAGGTTTGCGCACAGTTCTCATTTACTGAGATAGATATGCAAACAATAAATATTACACTGAAGCAGTTTACAAAACTCCACGCAGTAATACAGAGAGATTTGTTATTGTCTTTTGTATGTACAGAATATGACAATGTCTATGCATTTGATGACTTCAAAAATGATGAATATAGACTCATCATTTATAGATCAAATATATGTTCAACTAACAAATGTGACCCTGCACCTCAAAACAAACAAAAAGTTGCCAGACATGAATTTTTAGTTAAGACCATATTCTGAAAGAGCAGACTTTAAGCTTTAAAATGATGTATAACTCAAATCAAATGGACTCTCCTAACCTATCTAAATATTGGAAAGAAAGCACAAACTCAGGAAAAGTGTGAACTGAGAAAAGAGGCTCTGAAGTACAATGTCTATTCAAGCGCTTAATCTTTACCAAACCGTGCTGGCTGTGCGATGAATGGGACAAAAAACAGGAAGTAAACCACCAGAGTAACAACAATGAAGGGATTATCAGATTAAACTGAAATTAAGCATGCCTCATTATCACATAGTGTCCATAATTAATCCCACCTTTCAAAGCAGTAGCACTATCCTTTAAATGGTTATTAGAGTTGAAAGTGAAGAGCGTGGACACGGTTTTTCAGAAATGCAAAAGGGATTCTAAAGACACACCTAATCACAACATTCTACCAAAAATGTTCGAGATAAACTGCTAAAAAAACACACTTTCCTGCACGTTTTATGATACCAAATTTTAGCATAATGTAAAAGAAGACCCACTCTTTCAGAAAATATGAAAAAGTCAAGTTCGGCTAGGTTGACCCATTTCACTTATTTTCAGTCCTCACGCAAAATCAGTGTGTGCGACTTTATGTTCGTTTTGGAGTGCACGGTCACAAATAATGTTATGCCTTTAAACATCTAATCTACAAACCATCCAAAATAAAACAACAAAATTCTATAGTACTCTTTTTGATAAGAGGATCACCATTATGCACCACACTCGTTCCTTTTCGAATATTCTTTATTCTTAAACTGTTATGTTTCAACCCTAACCTACTTTCGTATCATATTTTTGAAGCGAAACAATACAGCTATTTGTCAAAGGCTTAAAAAATCTCGTTTGACTCGTGAAGTTCACCTCTGAGAAAATACTGCCAAGGTGATTTACACCCAGCACACACACAAAAAAAAAAAACGAAAAGAAAAAAGAAAAGGAGAAGAAGAACCTACACACCTTTTGAGTTCCTATTCTTCATAGAAGACTTTGATTATCAATGTATTATAATCATATCACATTAAAGGTAATTTGGATGGTTACCAAACCATGTAGGTTAATACAAAAACGGTAACTCCTGCTTACCACAGGCAGCAAATTACCTTCAGGCTATTCCTGGTAGCCGCAGGGGGTGCAGATACACGAATCATGAACATTTCAATGATCTAGACTCTGAAATTTCGACATAGTGAGTGTATCTATGTATTAATGCGCTTGTGTGTGATCCATGCATGATCATGAAGTAAAAAAAAAAACAAACAAACTTGAGACATTTGACGCAATGTCATTAATTGGTTAAAGGCACTCAGTCGTGGCGAGTGGTTTGTGCGGCACGGAGAAGAACGCAACACGCTGCCTCCCCCATTCTGTATCAAATATGTAGTGACCCCGAATAAGAATAGCGCTGGCTCAATGGGTCAGCGAACAAAACGCGTAGGCTACAAAAGCGCTCTCTGTGCTAATCTCCTATTCAAACCCAAAATGGCTGTCTGAGCGAGCCACGTGAGCTTCCGAATGGACGCACACACTCAGTGCGCGTGCGCATGAAGAGCCACGCGTCTTCTGGCCTCTCTCCTCCAATCACCGCAGCTCGCGGTGACAATATTTGTGTATGACGCGTACACACACATGCACACACACACACGTGTCTCAGTGGCAGCATTGTCCCACACGTTTATGGATATAGCACCGAGTCTGCCATTGCGCAATTGCATGCACAAACTTCGGTCGTTCGGAGTTTACGTACCATTAGGGATGGCGATGGGCTGCCTTTAAGACTGAAGAATCGTGGTATGGTGTAACCTGAGTAGACTGCACCATGGAATGACCCTTACCTTGTCATCTCTTTGCTGGTCGATGTACAGGATATTACAATGTCTATGCATTCAATATACTGACCATCATTTATAGATCGAATATGTGTTCAATACCTTATCAAATGATTTTTTTTTTGCCTCTAAATAACTTATCGACAAACCACCAAGAATAACGCACTCTACATTACTCTTTTTGATAACGGACTCACCATCATGCATCATACCCGTTTCTTTTCGATTATTTTTCTATTAATATAACAACACCATTTTTGTTTTGAAGTCGATGAATGAAGAGGAAGTTTAAGGTCACAGGTCAAGGGTGAATTTGAGATGGCATTGTATTTGACCTGCGAGAATATTAGGACTGGTGATGTAGGGGCTTTGAAGATGTATGTTACTGATGATTCGGACTAGAGATGTCTTGAGGAATAATTTGTCCAGAGATGTGTTTGAGTAAAAAATGACCTATGTGGACCAACCATCTTTGCATAAACTTTGAATGTTTTTGCAAGTCTGTACAGTGTAACTCGGCAATTTTAACGTAATTTAGCAGAGCACCTGATGCTATAACATGATTACAATTTGATCCAAGTTAAAAAAAAAATGACATTCAAAACTGAAAAATTAATTTGAATAAAATATGAATCCAATATACATGTCATGCTTCTGCGAGCCGTAATGACTGTCAAATTAAGGATTTGCAAGATTTACTGCACTGTTGGACGGAAAAATTTAACTTAAAAATTCAATAGATTTGAAAACAACATTTACTGTGTATTGTTTGCCGTAAAAATGATTTGTTTAACGCAAGTACTTGAACCTATACAGAATAAATGTAACTTAAGAATAATAATAAATGTGACATGTAATGTTTACAATATGTAAGAAGTGGATAACTTCAGTTGTAAGTTTCATAGTAAACCATTCTTTCATCTTAGATGGATTTATATTGTACAGAATGTCACTTTAAAAAAATCGTAAATAAAACCTGATGTACATAAATAATCTTAGCGTCTTCGGCGTTTAACCTAAATGGAATTGAATTGACGGAATGTTTTATTGTCCACAATGCGTATTTTGTATTGTGCCTTCCACCAACGTTACATACAGGAGATATACAGAGAGATAGATAGATAGAGAGAGAGAGAGAGAGAGAGAGAGAGAGAAAGAGTGATAATTAATGGTATACATTGTACCATTCTATGCTTGTCATACATGTATGCCGAACGCAATGAGCTGAACAATTATGATAATACAATGCTCAGTGACGGGCAGGCTCCACAAACATTTTTTGATTCCTGAATCAGTGTTGATCCCTTCAGGATTGGTGCACGACTTTCATGATGTAAGAAGAATAATTTACAGAGACTTGATAATAAAGAACCCATGACATGTTTCATTTACTGTGAAACATTTGAGCATTTCCAGAACAAAGCTTAGATATAATGCACATGAATATCTGCTATAATAAGTAGAAACATCCATCCACAAAGTTCTCGTAATTAATGGCACGGAATTAAAGATAATAAAAAGTTTTGGTACCTCAAAAGTGTCCTTGAATTTCCTTGTCTTAGTTTGTGTTTCAGGTTAAAGTACCTTTCATATAACTAACACTGTGAGACTTACTCGCCCCAAAGTGCTCTCATGTCTTAGTAATCATGCAATTAACTGAAGGGGTCGGTGCATTATAGTGCTATCCCACACAATGTTCATTTTGAGATAATCGCTTTTGAAAGTTTGAAAAAATCCATAAATCAGGTCAGTGACTCGAGAAGGCCAATTTTTTCGTATATGAACCTTTACATACTCAAGATTGTATAGTGTTGTGGAGAAATGTACTACACTGATATTTTGGTGGATTCAAGAGGATTTTTCAAGTCACATTTTGAATTTGTGGGTTAGCACTTTAATGCAGCCAAATCCGTCGTGTATACAAATACTCTTTATTTTTTTAAAACTCACAAAATATCAATATCTCTTCGCTAAAAATGGAAAATTAATGTAATATTTGAGTTTCCCTCCTTTGTGACGTGAAATCAAAATAAGATATAATTGTTTTTAACTGTCTGTATTGTATAATCTCTTTGGATTATGAAGACAAACTTTGCATATATTTCAGACGCACACACGCGCACATAATCATATACGCTAAAGACATCTTGAAATGTGGATATTAAACAATTTCAACAATTCAAGTTTTAAAAGACAAAGCATTCAGTGTCATACAAAATAATAATATGATTTGTTGGGGGGGGGGGGAAGGGGTTATATCTCATTGAGGATTTTTACATCTTCCTTGTACTTAAAAGCAGGCAAAGAGTCCCTTCTTCAGCATTATGCATATAACGCATTTTAAATTTAGAGTATAGATCAGAGAAAATAAAGTAAAATGGTACATATCAACATTATTCCTGAGATTATCATGTCTTTTGTTAAAGGGAATAAAATACCATAAAGTAGACATTAAGGCCTTGTTTAGCTAGATTGGTTTTCTTGTTTAGGGTATCAAAATCACCAATGTATACTCTAAAATCCTTCTTTGTATGACAACGAATTTACCAAAAAATAGTGTTGCATGAGAATTATGACTGCACATGCCTCAATGAATCCTCCTCCCCCATGTTCGTTGGTAAATGCAGGCTGTTTGAAATTATGCAGGAAAGTTCTTAATACAAAATGAATGACTAACTCTTAATGGCCCAAAATCCATAAAAAGAACATTTTTAAAAATTGGGAAAAAATCTCTTTGGAAGTCTGAACACTTATAGATTTCGTATATTTGCACAGACCATACATGCTGAAATACAATGTGCCGAATAAGACCAAAATAGTCTACGTATTATACCAAGTTGGTGTGTTTATACAAATACATCATTACCCCATATGCACATTTTCAGACTACATTTGGATCATGAAGATCATTTATGAACAAGAAAAAAATGTTCTCATGTGAAAGCTGTTACGGTGACAAAAACATACACGAAAAAGTGAAAAATCTATATGCTTTCAATAGTTTTATCGATCACAAATCTCCAAATTAATTTGAAGGAAACTTTCTTTTTTGTAAATTAATCTTTTAAACAACCCTGTGAAAAAAAAAACTCTGAAATTTGTAACAGAATACAACAAATACATTTTCTTTCCAACATGGAGACTTCTTCATAAAAATGCATGATAAATACCGAGTTTAAAGGGTAAATTCAGTAGCGGAAAAAAGGGAGCTATTGACTCACAAAATTAAATTACGTTAAAAAAACACTATACTATCAGCATTGATGCTTTAAAGTCCGCTTTGATTGCTTTCACCTATTACTGATTTAAATTGAGAAACCGTATAGAGGTATCAACAACATGGAACTATGAATGTTATACGTCAGCGTTAGATTTGAAAAATAATGTTTGCAGTTATATGTGACCCTGCACCTCAAAACAAACAAAAAGTCGCCAGACATGAATTTTTAGTTCAGACCATATTCTGAAAGAACCGACTTTAAGCTTTAAAATGATGTATAACTCAAATCAAATGGACTCTTCTAGCCTATCTAAGTATTGGAAAGAAAGCACAAACTCAGGAAAAGTGTGAACTGAGAAAAGAGACTCTGAAGTACAGTGTCTATTCAAGCGCTTAATCTTTACCAAACCGTGCTGGCTGTGCGATGAATGGGACAAAAAACGGGAAGTAAACCACCATAGCAACAACAATAAAGGGATTACTAAATTAAACTGAAATTAAGCATGCCTCATTAACACATTCTGCCCATAACTAATGCCAACTTTCAAAGCAGTAGCCCTATCCTTTCAAAAGTTATTAGAGTTGAAAGTGAAGAGTGTGGACAAGGTTTTTCAGTAGTGAAAAAGGGATTCTAAAGACAGACGTAATCACACTATTCTACCAAAAATGTTCAAGATAAACTGCTACAAAAACACACTTTCCCGCCCGTTTTATGATACCAAATTTTAGCAAAATGCAAAGGAAGACCCGCTCTTTTAGAAAATATGAAAAAGTCAAGTTCGCCTAGATTGACCCATTTCACTTATTTTCAGTCCTCACGCAAAATCAGTGTGTGCGACTTTATGTTCGTTTTGAGGTGCACGGTCACATATCATAAATGTAACATCCTTTCAAAGGATGTTAAACATGTAAGTATCGTGTCTCGGTTATGTAAGAAACTACAGGGAAGCACAACAGTATTGACAGCGGCAGGATTTTTTTTTTTTTTTAAATTTGAGGTAAATTAATCGATATTAAGAATGCATTTTGTTTTCATCTATTTTCTACTCTCTACGGCTAATCCCCCTAAATATGGCTGTGAAAGCATAGCAAAATTGGATTTTTTTCAAAAGAAGTTACAAATTAATCAATGACAATTTCAAATGTTGTTTCACTAGTGATCTAACTCTGTAAGAATTACAAACAGATAAGGCACATGTCCAAACATCCAGGTATCCGCACCTTTTTTTTTTTTTGTACCCATATGAACGTTTTCAGATCACACTTGCATCGGGGAAAAAAAATCATAGATTTAGAGACAATACACTTATTACAATAAGCCATTTCGATGAAAAAAAAAAAACCATAACAAATAAAGATTTATATTTTGAATATATTTCATCAGTTATTTAACGACTGATTAATTTTGAGGAAGCTTTCCTTTTGAAGCGAAATGTCAGCATGAATAAAGTGCTAACCCACTAATGAAACTTTAAGGTGCTGGGACAGACCATGAATGTTGATGAATTTTCTTATAGGTCATAATGCACAATGCTAAAATACTCCTAAAACCAGTGATTGTGGTATTTTCCTGATAAGTTCAACAAAAACAAAAAACTGGCGAAAAATGTCATGATCAGTAGAATTAGCAGGAAAATAGTGCTAACCCTAACAGTACAAAAATTAGCAAAAAATACTCATTAAATGCTTAAAATTTCATTTATCTCATCTCCATTTTCATAACTGGACGAAGAGTACGAGTTATGTTATGAATCAGAATCACTTATTTTTGTAGATGAAAAAGTTTCCTCACTGTTCAGATTCAGATATTTTTATGACACCCTTCTGTCTGCTACCATGGAGGTCGCCATCTTGAAAAGTGTGGCTTAGCATTATATTCCTGCCTATAAGATGTGATTAATTTTCGGGGCAAAAAGATGCCTGCATTAAAAACCCATTTATTGCTTAAATTTCAAGATGACATTTTTAGGGATTATAGAGCAGTGATTCAGGATGGTGTAAATGCATGTAACTCATTTTTCACCAAAGTGTGGGTTAACACTATAATGCACCGACCCCTTCAACTGTGATCAGCAGCCCCATACGCATAGCGACCAGCAGTCCCATACGCATAGCGTAATCGGGCTTCGCATTGTAGCATTCAGGATCATGACAGATTTAGTATTGCAGGGTAAATGTCAACTTAAAATCCCATAAATTATTCAATTTGAAGACTTACCAATTAACTTGAAGTATTGGAAACAGGCCTCGGGCAACGTTTGGTTCTGCCTATAGTCCCTTTCTGTTCGAATTGATGACTGAATGTGACTCGGTCGACAGGACCTTAGGAGAGCTACATACAGTACACTGAATACTACAGCCAGTGCATGCGAACACATCACACGCACACAAATTTCAAATCCATGAACGGATAAGATGTTTGTGTGCGCATGCGCTGGCCATGGTATCCAGTGTATGTAACTCTCCCAAGGTCCTCTCGACCGAGTCACATTCAGTCATCAATTCGAACAGAAAGGGACTATTGGCAGAACCAAACGTTGTTCGAAGCCTGTTTTCAATACTTTAACTTAATTGGTAAGTCTTCAAATCGAAGAAATTTTTGGATTTTAAGTTGACATTTACCCGCGATACTAATTCTGTCATGATCCTGAATGCTACAATGCGAAGCCCCATTACGCTATGCGTATGGGGCTGCTGGTCGCAGTTAGCTATGCGTACAATTGGCTGCACGCTGCTGGTCGCAGTCAGTGGTTTCGTACAATATTTATCGACGCTGGACAGCGTCGGCTCTGGTACGAAACCATTATTGCATGATTACTAAGACATGAGAGCACTTTGGGGCGAGTTATTCTCACAGACAACGTACTTTAACCTGAAACACAAACCAAGACAAGGAAATTCAGGGAAGCTTTTGAGGTACCAAAACTTTTTATTATCTTTAAACACATTCGAAATTCATCTTCCTCGGAATGGCGCAAAAAAGTACCAATTTTATCGTACATTTACATTTATTTTGACTAACTATCTGGGAAAAAGCGACACCGCCTGTAAGTTGATGTCGCACAAGTCCAATTTGTCTTAAAGCTTAATATTGGGCAAACCCATCAAAATAGCATTCTGTCATTTTCAAAAATTTTCAACTTGAAGTGATACATAGTTGTTTGTTTGTTTGTTTGTTTGGTTGTTGTTTTTTTTTGGGGGGGGGGATGGGACATGAAGAGTCAATTGTAATGACGAAAGAACATGCAGTCAAATGATTAAATGTAGTCTCTCTCCTTGTTGCCAGACATAACTGCCACATTCTATTTATTTTTTTTTCTTTGACTTAAAATTGTTGCTGACATAGATGGCGCTGTTCATTATTTCAAACCTTGCTCTCGACAGCGTGACGAAAGTGCCCCCACCCTGAATTTTTTTTTTCCCATGTCATTAATGCCACATATTGTACAAATACATATTTCTAGTTGGTAGGTTATATCATGATTGTGCATGTTTATCCTATCAAACATCAAAAACGCCGAAATATATATTACAATACTGACCCTGCATCACAAAAGCAACGAAAAATTGAGTGTATGAATATAAGAACGACCCAAGTCCATGGAAGATCATTTCGAGTAAACTAAAAAAAAACTTCATATCTTTTTTATTTGTCCAATAATATTCTAAATGGGAAGGCAACATTGTATATACAAATTAGAACATATATTATTATGACAATTAACATTTACATTAATTGTGGAGAGGACATTTTGTGTGGTGGACTTGGGTCGTTCTTTGATTCATATGGACTTGGGTCGTTCTTTGATTCATATACATGATATTCTGCTATAGAGATGGGGAAGGATGAGAGAGGGCGCTATTATATGAATGTAAGAATGACCCAAGTCCTTCATTCTTACATTAATATAAGATTTAACTCATTCATTTCAGGCACTTCCGGGGGTAATTAGGATTTATCATTTACACACAAGATGAGTCCATGCATAAGCTACAATTTCCCATGTCAAACTAAATTTGGCCAAAAATTGGACTTGGGTCGTTCTTATATTCATATACTCAATTGCAAGACAAAATATTTTAGTTAAAGCAGATTCTGAAAGAGCAGACTTTGATTAAGATGATGTATAACTCAATTCAAGTTGCCTCTTCTAACCTATAATACTGTAAAGAAAGCACGCCCTCTGCAGCGTGTGGACTGAGAAAAGACTGGGGCTCTGAAGTAGGCCTACAATGTCTATTGAAGAGCTTAATCCTAACCAAGCCGTGCTAGCTGTGTGATGAATGAAAAAAAAAAAAAAAACACACACTCAAACAAACCAGTATGTTTACCACCGAAACAACAACCCCGAAGCGATTATGAAATTAAACTGAAATTGAGCATGTCTTATGCACACATTCTGAAAATAATTAAAACCAATTTTCAATGCAGTAGCATCATTCTTTCTAAAGATATTGGAAGAAAAGTATAGAGTATGGACAGGGTTTTAAGAAATGAAAAGAGGACTCTATGACAAACGAAGTTACACTATTCCAACAACAACAAAAAGGTGTTGGAGAAAAACTGCTAAAAACACAAATTCCTGTTGTTTTATGAAACAAACTTTATCATAATGTCGAAGAAGACTTGCTCTCTCAGAAAAAAAAATCATGTAACGCTCAAGATTGGCTGTCTTGACCCATTTCACCTATTTCAGTCCTAACACAATATCAATGCGTATGACCTTTTGTGGCTTTTGTGATGCACGGTCACATTCGATAGGACGTAGCTGTTTTTCGCATCAATATAAACGAGACTGAAACCTATAATTGCCTAACCCTCAACCCTAACTTACCTGGGGGGGGGGGGGGGGGGGGTCATAATGCCCCCCCCCCCCCCCCCCTCGACAAATTCCGCGACCATTCCGGCACGCAGCTCGCTGACTTTTTACTTTCAAGTCTCGCGCAACTTTTGAGACCAAATTTGTCGCGCCCGGGCATACCGTTCCGAAGCCACACCCCTTCAAAAATTATCGTCTACCCCAAAATTGCTCAAAAACGTGATTTTGTGTACAAAGTCAATACAAATTGTGTTTTTTCAATTTATTCATATAAAGATTCATATTTTTAATTTTAATGGCTGAAATCCATTTATTTTATTATAATTATGCTTCGCAAAATGTGTATGACAAATTCTGCTAAAAAATACAAAAAACAAAAGTTCGAAAAAACAAGGAAATACATTAAAAAAATTGATAAAACAATAAAAAAAAAGAAATTAATTTTGATACTTATTTTTTTTTTTACAAACAAATGTTCGGAATGTCACTAGGAATATTTACACCAAACATCAGCATTAGATAAGCTTTTATAAGCGAATTACAGACGAAAATTAGGTTTTGCATATATTTGCATAATTAATTAATTTAAAATAGAAAATGCAATTTTTTTGAAATTTTAACTAAACATTCTTGTAGATTATATCTGGCTTTATGTTCATGCAAAATTTTGTGGCGATCGCGTGATCAACGGCCGAGATCTAAGGGGGGGGGGGGGGGGGGGGCATAATGAAGCCGCCCCCCCCCCCCCCCCCCCCCCCGAATTCAAGCTCGCTAAATAGCCCAGGGCCCTGTTTTATCAAGATAAAGTTAGCGTTGATTGTGAAATCAACGCTAACTTTATCCAACTTGAAGTCTGCTATAACTTTAAATCAACTGCAAGTTTCCGTTTTACCAAGAGACTTAATAGTCGATTATAGTTATAGCTCATCACCATGACTTAATTATTGATTTAGTCAAAACTAAAAACACGGGACGAGGCTGGTTTCCGGTACTGTCTGCTTAAAAACAAAACAATACATTAAGCAAAACAAACAACAAAAACATAATTGTTTGCCATGGCCACGGTTTCGTAGTCTGCTAGTGCGACGCAGTAGTATTAGCGCTATACAGCCGCTGAATTAGAAGTATTAAGTTTGCAACAAAACCGTAAAATACGCCGTTTTGCGTTGTATTGAAAAAAGTAGGTCGATAGATCTAGCACATCCCGAGCTCAACGAAAAATCTGCGTACGCGTGTACCGTAAAGATTCCGCACATACGTAGAATTACTTCGTCTTAATTCAATAGGCTGAAGTCCTGTGTGTTTACGTGTAGGATTATGGAAACTTGTGAGAGTGTGGTGATTGCAGTAGCTTGTTTTTACCTCTACGGCGCAGATCGGCTTTGTGAAGAATAGATCGCAAGTCTACATCATCAACATGTCGAAATTCTAGAATGACTTCGACGCTCTAATCAGCAGTACGCCACTACGTGTTACGGTAAGTACTTAAAAACGACTCGCTGAACGTTATCTCTATAACCAGTTGGGCCTAACGTTAAGCTGAATCTCAAGTTACTTTCGTACTCGGTGCTATATAGAATTAAACTCTTTATTTTCTGTATATGCCTACTAAACTCTTAATTACTATCTATTGCCGAACTAGCTCTACGTAGGCCTACGCACGTCAGAAATCACTGGTTTCCTCGCATATGGGTTCTTTACTTTGGCAAGATATGCATTGCACACAGACGCGGTTCCAGTTCCAGTACTGTACTCGGTTACTTGCTTGCTGGCGATAGCTTGATTGGCGGGCGGACGGCGTGCCGAGGCGCCGGCCGGCGCGCAGGCTGGGATTGCGACTGCTGTCGAGGGTGTTTCCGTGCAGCAGTCGCGTAAGCAATGAGGGCCGATCGTGAATTTCATGCAAGGAAAATACCATAATTACATGAAAGAAACGCAACAAAATGTTAGAGAAAGGTTAGCATTTAACAGACAAACATTTGTGACAAGACACCAGCTAGACTAGGAAAGTGTGACAGTCATCTTTCTTCTGTAAATTGACTTACAATTGAGTCTACCTAGACTGTTTCTATTTAAAGTTGATATTTATCACCTGTTAAGTTAATCATAGATTTGGAGCGGTTGAGAAAACTTTCCATGTGTTGATTTTTTAGGAAGTTGGAGTTGATGTCAACTCTGGGTGTCTTGATAAGACGGACTTCAAGTGGATTTGGAAGTTAATCATAGATTAAGTGGACTTTGAGTTGATTTGAGAGGTTGATCATAGATTATTTTGACTTAACGTTAAGTTTATCTTTTGATAAAACAGGGCCCAGGTAAGTAAGGGTTTCACATAAGTGATATGTGCATTTGATTAGAGTTGCCCTTAGCTAGTAGGATGAATGTCTATGAAATATAATCTTGCATGGCATTGTCTAAGAGCAGCATGCGTTGTGAAATCATAAAGTACTTGTTAATCATATTATCATGTGGTGATCGATTTGCTTTGTCTAGACAAAGGCTCCGCGGCAGTATCACTGTCCGTAGGTTGTACCTTGTGTTGTCATCCCGGAAATGATCCGATGCCATATACTCATTTCGGTATACATGTTAAAAACGTTTATAAAATGGGTTCAAGAATGTAGCCAATAGGAAGCGCTGAATTATGAGTTACATGTGCTTCCTTTATTCTAGTCCCATTGCACTGCGTGTTAAATCCTATTGCCGATCGTCGGTGCGCGCGGCGGCTCCTTTGATGAATTGCATGCATACGCGCTGCCAATCCTGTAAACAACTTCTAGTACGGGCTGCCGGCCGGCCGGCCTTTCTTCCCTTGTGCATAACATGTGTGGCGTACGTATACTCTACACTTTGTACAGTACAGTAGACCAAACGTTGTGGGACCGGACGCGTACATGGAGTCACTTTGAAGGACAAATCCAACGACTTAGCAGGTTAATTCTCACGCCGTTTTCATAGTATGTTGTCTAGTAGGCCTATATGAGGAGTCTATATCAAGTCTTTAAGGTAAAGGGTGCATATTCTATGTAAAATAAGTAAGTTTTCATGCGGGAACTTAAGTGTCCGGAAACCCAACCCCCCATAATATACTTAGACGTCTATACTGTATGTGCGGGATTTCCGAGTGCGACGCGCGTACACTAACATCTTCGGATGTCTTGACCCACAAAGGTACGTGAAAAACGCTGAAAAATGATGTTAGTTTTCGAATTTTCGACCCATTTTATAAAACAAATGATGCACAGGATTATTTCGTGGCGTTAGTGGAGGCGTAGCTCACTCTCGGGTATTTACAATGTATAGTGCAACATGCACTCGGCTTCGCCTCGTGCATGTTTCACAATTGTAAATACCCTCGAGTGCACTATACGCCTACACTAACGCACTCTAGATATCCTGTTTATTATTTGTATAATAATTTACCTAGGTCCCTATACAGAATACAGAATATTTCTGGATAAAATTAGAACGTACTAAAAACTATGTTATCATAGGACCGTTATAGGTGGAAATGTTGTTGAATGTTGTAATAATTTTATTCATGATGATTTACACCAAGTGGGCTTGGATAAAAACAAAATAACGCATTTTCTAGGAAATTTCAATACAATAGTCCACGCAGGTCTAGCAATGCAACACTGTCGTTGCGGGCGTGTCGCTGGAACACCTCAATCCATTTTTGTGTCGTACAACTTCTTCCACGGACAAAAATCATTATCATAGCACCTGAAACTTGTGGAATCAAAGCCATTTTAGATGAACCTCGCAGGAGGAAAGGGCTTCCCAAGACGAACATATCTGCTGCACTTATGTTCATGCAATGCGTTTAGCCCCGCTGATATATGTACTTTTTCCTGCTTTTTTTTTCGTGGATCTGTTTTTTGACAGTTTACTTTTGTTTTATTTTCATAAATTACACACTACTGTGACGGTTCCTTGTCGCTTGTCGGCAAGTCCTCCCCATTACATGAAAGTATTCCTTGAAAAATATGAACTATCAATGTTGAACATATCACTACATTAATTTTCAACGGGATTTCAAAAGAGATGTGTCATTTATTACTTTCAAAAATCGAAAGTGCCATGCGGAGTTGTGGATGTAAAGGTAGCTATTTTTTCTTCTCAACTTACATCATTATTACACAGCTACTTCAGGAGGGGTTGTGCATCTATTCTCTTCATCGAAGACATCTTGATGATATAATCATCAGTGGTGATTCACAATAGGAACACATCGCTCTGTTCAATTTCAATTTGATTAATTGCGTCGATTTGTCATTTGTAGTGCCTAAGTAGCTGACGTTTAATGATATTGCAATCCGTTGCTCGGACTACTTTCGGCAATCAATTAACCAAGACACATTGAAGTGTTTTAGTGTGCCTACTTTACTCTGACGCTGATTGCGCATAATCTGTACTTTTCTTTCGTCGTAGTCTTTATAGCACTGAAAATAGTCTGTTATGTTTGTCGTTGCACAGGAATCTTAATCACTCCGGCTACGATTGATACCCTCCGCTAATTGGCTAATTTCTCTTTTTTAGTTGGTCACTGGGATTATTTGGGTTTGTAATGAAAGTGCGTGCTGGTACGGATCAATTATCGGTCACGATATCACAAGTAATTCTGCATTAAAGGATTGTGTACAGACTTGACCCAAAGGCTTTCTCGCCTGAAGTTCTGACGATCGCCTGATCTCCACTAATTGTCAACGGCCTTTCGGAGTTCGTTTGAACTCTTTCTTGGAATCTGACACAAGTAAGATAAACTTTCTTTGGATAACAAAGCAACATGCTACTGCATGCCTCATTTCCTTAAAATTTTCCTCCCGACAAAACCTTCGAGGATGTGAGAATATTGTGATTGCCAACATTCAAATGTTTTACATTATCTAATCATAAATCAAAAATTAAACTGGCAAGACTTCCCGGTCCGTAAGTAGGATTTTTATTGGGGGGGGGGGGGGTTCAGATATTAGAAAAAAAAAATGATCACTTTTTGCTTCAATCAGGTGAAAAGCAAACTCCCCTACGCATTTTTCATTTCTCGTGCCACTTTACGGTTTCATCAACTAACAAGCTCCTCCCCCCCCCGAAAAAAAAAAAGCTTCAGCGCATTTTTGTATTCATTATGCATGTTGCATGTCGACAGGAATTGGAGGTGCTGTAATAATTAGGGAGAACGAGATTACGGCATTAGTGCCCCCTCCATGCCATTGTTGATGATACTTTCATGCGACCTAAATGTAATCGACATAACCATCTATATTTGCAACACCACTTGCAGCTGCGTCTTCAGCTGAGGTGCAGAAACGGTAGGGTGGTGCGCCTTGGAACATCACCTCCTCGATACTCACAGAAAACCTATGAAGATTATTTTTACCCCATCATTTTACAATCTTGTTGATGAATAATGATAAACTGGATTGGAGCGGGCTTCAAAATGTGAAAAGATCTAGTTACCGGGTGTCAAAATAAGGATGTCTCCCAGGGTCTGGATAAAAACCAGTCTGATTGCTATAGATTTGTGATGCCAAATTTGCACATGCGTTTTCAAAATAACAGTTAAACACCGGCGATTCCTTGAGGGTCCTTGATTTATATGTTATTCTTCAGAAAAAATAAAAACATAATAAAAAAAAATAAATATAATATAATAAAAAAAATGGTTACATTTTATCAAAGTAAAGGTCTTCAACGATTTACCAAAGTGGTTTATAAATATTTCAGTTGGTTTCAACCTTTTTGTGATTTACCCCTTTTTTATGAAAAGGAAATATACGAGGAAAGATGTTAATTCTATTTCCATGAGCTTCATATTTATTATGAATATAGGTTTTCCCGTCAAATTTCATCAGATTCGCAATTGAATATTAATCATTAAGGAAATGGTGTTCAAATTCAAGTGATTTTGGCCACTGCTCTACTCTCAGGCCTCATTTCCATTCTTTGAACACTCGATTTCGTGTGATGTCATTCTTTTTAGATGATATTTCATTTAATCTAAAAGTCGCACTTTCCAGTTCGTTTTATGATGATAAACTTTGATATAATGGTCTGTCGGAAAATATGAAAATTTCAAGATTGGCTGGGTTAATCTATCCCCCTCCCTTTTTGTCAGTCCGCACACAAAATCATAATGTGTCTGTGACTTTTTGTTGGCTTGTGACGCACCGTCACATATTATGCATGTGATAAGTGCAGTATGATTGTAATATAGTGTCTTTGGTGTATGTTTACAAGTAGAGTTTGATATGATTAGATAAGAAACTTATGAGTGCTGCATTATGTATGTTGCACATGTTTTCTTTTTTATTGTTATTGAAACTAGAACACAGTAAGTAGTGTAAATGTAACATTTTTTTAAAATGTCATAATAATTACTTCATTTTTTAGCATGATAAATAAAATGTGATGAAACAACTGTGAGATTTGGGATGGTTTAACCGATTTTTTTTTTAAGAAAAAGAAAACTTTGCATTTTGATACAATAATATCTCCTCCCTCACCTGCCTGTATGTATGAATATAATATGGATGAGAATTTTGAACAACGTAAAATTTCCAATTTTTGCACCTTTTGACACTCTTTCCCTTAGAGCACGCTGGAATGACCTAAGAAACCAGTTTCTTTCATGTCATCTCAAAGCCTGGTAAATTTCCTTTGAGGTAATGTATTGATTGGTTTACATTTGACTGATATTTTGCATTTGACAAGGACTTAAAGACAGCCAATCCCTTTCACATGCAAATTTTTAAAAAATTGGTGAGAACACTTGGGTATTGAAAAAAAAAAAACATTATTTGGAAACCTGCTCTAAATTTTGATCTCAAGAGGGTCTTTTACTTGTTAAGTAAATTGACCGTTAATATTTGAATATTCACGAAAAAATTACAAATCTAAACTACTAGTCTAGTGTGATGCATTTAGTTGCACGTATAGTTCATGTAAGTTGTGTGTTGTTATTTGCTTTGGACAACAAAGAAAGAGAAGCTAGTGAATTCTTCATTTCTAGCTGACAGCTTTAATAATTATGCATATAATTTGGTCGAAGTATAACTATAATTATTGCAACCACAGGAGGATGTATGTATGCAGCTGTGCCTAGTACACGAAATACGTTACGGTGAGCGGTTGGTGCATTATTTGAATTTTAACGGCTAACAACCGTCTAATATCACATAAATGTTATAGATTTAAAACAGTCTTGTCATTCTGGTAGAATATATCATGTTATTTGCTATTTGGGAAGGAATGCAAAAGGGAAGGGCTATCTTTATAGCGTAAAAATACGGTAAAAATGCAATTTTCACAATAATTTTTGTTTTTCAAACCAATGATTTGACTTTTTAAAGTACGTGGCATCTATTATTTCACCGTGTTCGGGATCTAGCATATCATCGGTATAACCACAAAATTATAAAAAATCTATGAGCACGTATAAAATTACAGAGAACAATTGAAACATCAAAGTCCTGAACAGACGAACGTCTGTGGTGCTTCTATTCAATTCAATTCAATTCAAATGTTATTTCTTTTTTCGACAAAACATAATGTTTCACTTCTTTTTATAACAGAGAATAAGGTAAATAGAACATAGTGAAATGAAAAGACTGTACAACAATTGAAGACCTATAGTAATCATACATTGTATCGTAAAAAAAAAAAAAAAAAAAACATATGTGTGATCAAAGTGAAGTACGTGTATACCGTTGCTTAAAGTGCGATAAATGGAGGGACCCACTAAAAAGACAGAGCTTGTAGTATGTGGGCCCCTCTGAAAAAGAACATCGATGGAAAGATAAATTGAATCATCGTAGATACAAAAAATAACAAAGTGGAAGAAGTCTGGAAGCCCACCTAAAATTAGATTACGAGATATACACTTTCATAGACGCGAACAAACATGAAACAGGACTAGCCAAAAAGACAACTAATGAAGAAAAGGTTTACAGGTCAAAACGGGATGGAAAAGACTGACAAACTGAAGACAAAATAGCAGACAAGAATGCACAACAAAAACAGAACAACAGGTCTCTATCGCTGGTACAAATTCTACTTTGTTGTTCCAACTGTAAGGTATTCGAAAATTTGGTGTTCCACACATATCCTGCAAAAATTGTACGTCTGTTGGCTTTACATGGGCTGTAACATTATTTTATGCAAAATTATACTCAGTTTTCGTCACAGACGTGCGTCCGCTATTTACTAATAAAGAAATGCGAACCGAAATTTTATTTTTAGACGAACCTCCTTAAAACAAACAAACCAAAAAAAAAAAAAAAACAACAACAACAACAACAACAAAACACACGTCCGTGATGATCAAAACGTTATCGAGTGGGGCACCATCTTGCTTTGATGGAGCAGGTACATTTTACCTCGTGCTCTTTGGCCGAGGAGTTGCATGCCATGGTTGGAGCTGACTGGGGCTCGTCTGCGGTTTTTGGACCATACGATTCACCGAATACGAAGGAAATAGTGTATATTTTCTCTCGAAAATCCACCTCCTATTCCCTCTCTGAGAAATATGATGAAAGGGTGTAAAAAATATTTGCATTGGAAATAACTTCTCAAAATGTTGGAAGAGTTAGGAAGGCTACGTACTCTATGTTGATTAGCTATCCACCCTGAAACATGACCCTAGTGGTAGAACGAAAGTCCGTGACAATTTTAACGAACGTCCGTGACGTAAGCAATCCGTCCAATAGGGATAACTTGTCTCGAAAGTGTCCTTTATTTTTTAAAACTTTTAGCTCAAATAACGAAAGGAAAGTTTTTCATTATAAACAATGAGCTTAGAGCAGTAGTTTCAGAACTTTTGAGGCGGTATGTGATCATGATGAAGAAACAGCTGAAAATTTATTTGCAATGTTACGCTTGTGTTCCATCTAATTATTGTGCACTTTATCGCGATTGCATGGGAGCATTAAATTTTTGAAATCAGTCAACTCTCAAAGCGATCTTCTCCCATGTTTTTTTTTTTTTTTTTTTTTTTTTTTTTTTTAATACGGACTTTGGTTAATAACCAAACAGTTAAGACGTCTAGAGTTATAGTAAAACATGTTGTCAGAAACATCATCCAATTTATTTGGGTAATGGTAATGAAGGCAATGAGTATGGACAATACATATATATATATTTTCAATTTTCAGAGGATATCGATGACCAGCTTACAACTGACAATACATATACAATTTCATTTGATTCTTTTAACCTGAAGTGTAAATTTACAAATGTGACCCGCTACAACAAAATGGTCCTAAAGTCGCGCACGGTCGAAGCCGTGAAAATCGAGTTTGAAGTCAGAGCATCAAAATTGGTCAAAACTTACGATTTTCTGAATTTGACATATTATTAGAGTATGACATGTCTTCTATCATCTGTCGAAATTTTGAAGCAAAATGATGAAAGGAAAGACCAAAAAATAGCGTTTTTCTTGGTCTTGTTTTTTGGCGTTTCAAGGAAGCAGAAACTGGTTCCAAAATTTTGATTGAGCGCCACAGATAGGCTCCGCCCCTAACAACGACCAGAGTGATCTCATTGGTCAGTTTGCTGCCTGCCGCTAACCGAAGCGTGAAGCACGCACACTGCCCAGTCGACTGGTGCGTGCTGGCGGGGTGCGCTATGCCCAGCCGCTTCTCCTGGCATCCTGGTCACTGATTGGTCGGTGAGGAGATCGCCGACGATGTGTTTGAATGAGCATTTCGGGAGTTGCTAGGGCTTACCTTCTATTGTTCGGAGGTGAATACTGACCTGCGTGTCCCTTGACCGTGACTGCGTCGCAAGGAAAACTTTTAGGGCGCTTTTCTCGAAACAGTGATTTCCAAGACGTCTTGACATGCTCTCTTTTAAACATCGATATCTCCGCAGCCGATTATTTTCATAAGATGTGTTATATATCAATTTAATGCAGGAAGATTAGGGAATTGTGTCATGCAATTTTTAAATAATCGACCTCGCCCGACTTTAGGATCATTTTGTTGTAGTGGGTCACAAATGGTAGTCATTATAATTACCGAGTTCACTGATTTGCTTGATAGAACATACTAGCGACAAGGCGTGATGTTTCATCAGATGGACTACGTCACTGAGATTACACGTACGTTTGTACGTTCATCTACCAGAGATGGAAAAAGTGTTTTCTGTGATTTCTCAGCATGAAAAAATAAACAAGCTTTTATAATCAAGAATTGGTAATAATTATTATGGGTTTTGCAGGGGAGTTTGTTATCGACATGACATCGCTGTTTGTTATGAACAGAATGCGTTTCCAACTCCAGAAAACTGCATTAACCAGAAATCTGCATTGTTCAATATCTTGTTTGTTCCGAATGTTTGTTCCGAGCTATATATGCGAACCTCTGTTATGAAAACTATGCTATGTCTGTTGGGTTATAGAAACTGCCTAGATCAGATACATCTTTAAAAAAAAAGATCATCTTAGTATTTGGGAGTAAGAATTAAAGCGAAGTGAAATAAGAGGTCGAAATATTGAGTTCCTGTAAAATGTGCGGAAATTGGAGAAAGTGTCGAGCGAAAGAGTAATATTTCAACAGGAATAACGAATTTGGTTAAATCATCAGTTGTCTACCATTATTACACATATCCCTTAAAATACTTTGCAACAATTTTGAACTAAATCAGATCGTTGCAAGCTATGTTAAATTGTATTCAAATTGTATGTATGTGCAGTATTATTCCTCACGGACGTTCGCTGCTCTGGACATGGTAAACTTCCGCGGTGAATAAAAACTTGTTCCTCTGGGAAAAGTCTAGCATAATTTGGTTCGTATTAAAGCTTAAATTATACTCTTTCAGGTAAGATAGATGATTGAGAGAATTTCCTTTTTTTTTTAAATTTGACGTTATTTTGGCTCAATTGAACATTGTTCAAAATTCTGACCCATGCATATATGTACACATATTATATATATATATATATATATATATATATATATATATACATGTCTCATTATATAATATTTACTTAACATATTAATACATATACGTGTATATTTGAATAGCTCAGTTGCAAAATGTACTACATCCATTTTTCATCAAAATGCACTTTTTGATCTTGATGTACTCATTTTTAGGACCTCTTTACACCTATACGAACGAAGAGCTGAATTTCCAAACAGAAAGTGTGCCAAAATTACATTTAGAAATTAGTTCGGTTTCAAAAGGTACTACATCCATTTTAGTTGGGTTTCAAAGGTACTACATCCACTCCAATGTCATCGTCGGGAAATTGACCAATCAGAGAACAGCATTTACTTAACCCGCTAACATTGTCTATTACTGACTTCATCTGTAAACAATAGAAGTCGGCCTTTGGATTTTGGGCTTTCTGTTAAAATCACCACGCAAATCTGACAAATATCTTGAAAAAAACTCATTACATTTTCATCAAGCAATGGAGGAAAATGAAGGAAAACCCATTGAAAAAAGAAACCACCCCAAGAAGAGGACCACGAATTAAAATCAGTAGACAAGAGCAAACTTTAAGGAGAAACGGCGGAGAGACTGGAGAAATTACGCGAATTTCATGTAGTCCCACGTACTGCATTTACTTTTAGTTACCGGTACTGTGCATTTACTGCTAGGGTGTTGAGTTTGAGCTATATTGTCCCCGGAATTAAGTACAAACACTCTGTAGGTATGAACTATGCCTTATATAGATGGCTGCACAGCTAATTAGATTGTGTGACAACTAGTCTAAAAGCAAAGTTACTTTGTTGAATGTATTACAATGGCATGACATTCTGACATCCCTACCAACAGTGCTTTACCAATGGGTATGCGGTGCTGTTGTATACCTGCACAATGTACAATACCAGGGCTGGAAAGTACGTAGTGGCATAAAGCTTTGAACACTAGATTTATATTCAGTTCTTGTAAATGATACTTTTTACTTATACAATGTCACACAGGTAATACCAAATGTGTGTTTGGTATATTTGGTCACATTACTCATTGATGGTCTTGATTTTATCAGCTTTTAGATTATCACAGTATTCTTGAGACACGTGAAGGGAGAATTCACAGAGAGAAAAATAGCCAAAAATTTACTACAAAGAAGAAAAACAAAAGAAATCATGAGATAAAGCTCGTGAGAGAAAAGCAAAAGGAGAAAAGGGAAGAGAGAAATCACCTAATGAGATATTGCGACCCCTCCCCATCTACAACCGTTTACGCATGAATGGATCCCCCCCCCCCCCATGCTCGATGGATCCAGAACATTTGAAGCATGTGAACATTGATTAAATGCTTATGACCAATGACAATCATTCATTCAAAATATTGGTCAGCATGGGAAAAGCGGGGCATTAGCTGTGCACATTGGTTTGTTATTATTGCTGCTAAATTGGGCAGGGCATTGTCAATTACTTACGACCCCTGGTGACCTCGTAACCCATTCCCATCAACACCATTGCTGGAAAATATAAATCCGCGAAACATGTCATAACATCACACTGATTATATCTCTGGTATGTGAAATTTCGGTTTCAAAAGGTACTACATCCAGTTTCGGTTTCAAATGATACTACATCCACAAAAATATAAAAAAATGATTAATTCATTGGAAATCAATATACGGACCTGGATTTTCTTAGAGAGTAGTTTCAGTGTTGTATCATTTGTGACTCTGCACCTCAAAACAAACAAAAAGTCGCCAGACATGAATTTTTAGTTAAGACCATATTCTGAAAGAGCGGACGTTAAGCTTTAAAATGATGTATAACCCAAATCAAATGGACTCTCCTAACCTATCTAAATATTAGAAAGAAAGCATAAACTCAGTAAAAGTGTAAACTGAGAAAAGAGGCTCTGAAGTACAGTATCTATTCAAGCGCTTAATCTTTATCAAACCGTGCTGGCTGTGCGATGAATGGGACAGAAAACAGGAAGTAAACCATCAGAGTAACAACAATGAAGGGATTATCAGATTAATCTGAAATTATTCTAAGTATGCCTCATTAACACATTCTGTCCATAATTAATGCTAACTTTCAAAGCAGTAGCACTATCTTTTTAAAAGTTATTTGAGTTGAAAGTGAAAGAGTTTAGACAAGGTTTTTCAGAAATGAACATGGGATTCTAAAGACACACCTAATCACACTATTCTACCAAAAATGTTTGAGATAAACTGCTAAAAACACACTCTCCTGCCCGTTTTATGATACGAAATTTAGCATAATATGAAAGAAGACCCGCTCTTTCAAAAAATATGAAAAAGTCAAGTTTGGCTAGGTTGACCCATTTCATTTATTTTCAGTCCTCACGCAATATCAGTGTGAGCGACTTTATGTTCGTTTTGAGGTGCACGGTCACATTTAGCAGTATAATAGGGGGAAATATCATTCCGGTTTGAGCTTGCTAAATATGATAATAACAAAATCACGTTTCCTCAGAACTTGAAATTATGGATGTAGTACTTTTTGAAACCGAACTCTTTATTTGTTTGCACTCAGATTAAGGTGTTTTGTGTTTCTTGTAATCGAGTGTCGGACAGATAATCTTTTGTTAAACACAAAACCAACAAAATGGTGCACTCACTGATTTTGTCTGAGGACTGAAAAAAGGAGAAATGGGTCAACCTAGCCGATCTTGAGTTTTTCACAATTTCTGAAAGGGCACATATTCTTCTCCATTATATTGGAATTTGTTATCGTAAAACGAACAGGAAATTATGTTTTCAGCATTTTTTTTTTTGAAGAATAGTGTTTATGGGTGTGTCTTCCCTACTGGAAAGAACACAGTGTATCACATAGTTATAAACAGTGTAAACACAACGTAAAATCTCTTTACACTGTTAAATTCGAGCGTTTTCACATAGTCGGTATAATGTGAGCAAAATGTGAACACACTGCAGGACACTTTTTTTTTTTCAGTAGGGTATAGAGCCAATTTTTCAGTTCTTAAACGCCCTGTACATACTCTTCACTTTCAACTCTAATAACTTTGGAAAGGATTATGCAACTTCTTTGAAAGTTGAGATAAATCTTGTACATAATGGTTTGATAAAGTATCCTCGTTTTCAGCTTAATTTGATAATCTCTTTATTGTAATCACTCCGGTGGTTCGAAACCTCTTTTGTTTTTTTTTTTCTTTTTCCATTCATCGCACAGGTAATAGCCCGGCTTGGTAAAGATTAAGCGCCTGAATATACATTTTACTTTACAGCCTCTTTTCTCAGTTCACACTTTTCAGAGTGTGTTCTTTCTTTCCAATATTAGTATCGGTTAGGAGAGTCCATTTGAATTGAGTTATACATCATTTTATAACTTTGAGTCTTCTCTTTTAGTATCTGCTCTCAACTAGAAATCCATATGTGGCAAATTGTGGTTGATTTTGTGATGCATGGTCAAATATATTTTTTAGTTTAATATGATTGTAAGTATGGTTTCTGAATGTCTTGTTATTTGTGTATCACTGTAATATCTAAATTGTTTGTAAAATGAGTGTATTTTAGCCTATGGGCTCCTATTCTCACTAAACAAACCTCATCAATTCAATTCAATTTAGCTAAATTCAACAAGGGATATATCCAGTGGTATAAGCACGCAAAATGTGAATAGAAACGGATAGGATGTCTCACATCTGAGGAGAGCAAAGCTGCCTCTCTCCGAGTGCAACCTTGCAGATTCGGGCTACTATAAGCAGCAGGCAGTTAAAATGGAAATTAGGCTGTATTTGTTACCTGACAGGTGTGTGTGTGTGTCTGTCTGTCTGTCTGTCTGTGTCCGTGTGTACATTGATGGGCGTAATCTTATGGCATTCCTGCTATGTGAGGAAAATGTTAATTTCCGCTCAAACACATCTGTTTGAATGTTGAAAGCACTAGCCTTAAATTGCTTGTGCAGGGCTAGCAAACGGTCACTCATATGATCTTTATCCTTTGCTTAATGACAAGTTGGTTTTTTGCGTTTTTAATACTGCCCAATGTTAATGCTATAAAGTTGTACATCTTGTTTTCCCCATTCATTTCGCAGACTACAGATTCTATAATGATTGGGCTCTTGAATAGACACTATACATTATTTCAGAGTACCACCCCTGCTTTTTTTAAGGTAAACACTTTTGTGTGCTTTCTTTAGATGAATTACGTTATACATCATTTTTAAGCTTGATACCAAATCTTTAATAATCTATCTTAAAAGGGCATTGTACCGGTTTTTTATTTTTTTTTTATATGTTGTTCTTTTAATTCTAAAAGACCCAGCGGTTCAAACAGAATCAAAATTTCATAACGATTTAGTCAGTAATTTCATGTTGAAAAGGAAAATTTTTGGGCGAGAATTATGCTAATGAGCTGAAGAGCCCGGATGTCGTGATGTCACAGGTGCCAAATGTTTCACTGATTACAAGCCCTCGCATACGCGTGCGTTAAATCGTGCCGAGTAGCAGACGACGCTTAGGCCCAATTTAGCTAGCAGGCGGCACTTGTGTACTGACCTATCCATGCAGCTGTCTCAAATTTCGCTGAACCAAATCGCACCAAAATTACAGGATATACTTCTAAGCATATTTCAAAATACCGTATTATATTTGAACGAAATCGGTAATCGAGAAGTATCAATATTGAAGCCGAATTTTAAGTTGTCACTAAAAAAAAAAAACTCACTCTTCGCGAGAGATCTTGGTAAACGCGATGTATGCAAAATCTAGAACTGAAGTTAGCCGACTAGTGCTGTGCGAACGGGGAATTTACGCGGGAACTAAATTTAAAAATGTCATGATTTTAGCGATTTGTGTGATTTACGAACTTTATTTTTCATTCAACTTAGCTCAGAGTTGATTTTTTGCTCCCGATTACTTGAAAGATTTGTCTCATGATATTCGATAGCTAACTTCAGTCTGTGCGTGCGCAGGCAAGTAGGGCTACTACGCCGCGATCACTCTTGTTTAGTTGTACAGAGCAGATTGTTTTAAGCGACGACAGGAAAGTCGACAACTTCACTTACGCTTCTCAACTTGCGATTTGGTTCCAATTAGCGTGAGCAAGTGGACATGAGTCATAAAATACTTCTTGTGATTTTGGTGAATTTGGTTTGGTGAATTTTGAGATATCTACATGGATACGGAAGTACTCTAGCACTATGCCTACACCAGCGCTTGGATCGCGAAGCGGTGGCACTGTTTGTATCTACGTGGTCGGGCCACTCTTCCGAGGTATGGGTCCTGCTAAAACTAGATCTAAGTTAGTCCTTGGTGTTAATACGACCACCATGATATTTATCTCGACCACAAAAACATTGAAAATCCATAAAGCAGATACCTTACCTGCAAAATTCAGCACAGAAACAACAGGGCCTGCAGCACAAGGGCCTCTAGCGGCAACGCTAGACCTTGGAGTCTGGACTTTCGTCTGGACTTTCTTCAAGTTCTGGCAGCAGGGGTATGTGTTGCATACTAAACGTTTACGCTGTGTCTAAAGCGCTGTGCACGTACAGCTGTCGACGGAGCGGCGAGTAGAATCTTCTCGGTCCTTGACTGCTCACTAGTCCTAGTCCTAGTTCTAGTCTAGAGTCTATACTGAGTGCCGTTTTCTTCTAACTAGGCGTAAACCGTGGTTGCCGTTGACTATTTTTTGGATTTAGATTTTAAGAATCACTCGGTCCTCATCTTCGTTAGATAGTTTGAACTTTGATGTCGAACCATTATCGCTCATCATCAATGCATAGTTAGTGCAACGTTACTTACACACAGTTTTCTATGGGCAGCACGTTCGGACAATGATGCCAATTTCATTTTGCATATCTGGAATATTCCCCCAAAATTTGATCTAAATAAAAAGCTTTTGAAGAGATTCCTTTTAAAAATTAATAAATATTGTTTAACATGTTTATTTCAGCTCCATATTGCAATTTTACTAAATAACAGTTTTTGCAGTATTTCGTGTGAGATTTCATCAGTAAATTGACATGTGTAGAACCTTTCTAGTTCGTTTTGCTAAAGTCGGAGCTTGGCACCTGTGACGTATGCCAAATTGTGTGGATCGTTCCTTGGCTTGCTCGTTTTCATTTTTTTTCAAAAAATCATTACAGGCTTATCCTGGGTTTTAGAATCCTCTCTTTCCAGTTGTAGGCATCAAAACATGTAGATTAGAATTATCAGACAAGTAGATAATACAACTCTTTTCAATCCTTTTCGCTCTGTTTGTATCAGTGCAGGACACAGTGACAACAGCGATAGACATGCAATTCAATTACAAGACGCGAATCGCCGGATTAATTCTAATGAACGTCATCACCTTCACTATAGTGAAGACGGAATACCCAGCAGATCGATCGATGAACTGTGAAATCGATCTTGAATCTCGGAGTGCGACCTGCGAGGACATGGGACTGTCTTCGGTGCCGGAGTACCTGCCCGACAGCACTGAGGTTCTTAAATTGGGTGAAAATCAGATCACAGCTTTACACAATAAATCATTCTTGATCTACAAACAATTACGTTCCCTAGTCATTTCCAAAAACAACGTTTCGTTTATAGAGAGCGGCACGTTCTTGATGCTGTCATTTCTGCACCTTCTGAATCTATCGGACAACCCATTTCTTCCGGTGCTTCGAGGGG
Source organism: Diadema setosum (assembly GCA_033980235.1). Classification (NCBI taxonomy): domain Eukaryota; kingdom Metazoa; phylum Echinodermata; class Echinoidea; order Diadematoida; family Diadematidae; genus Diadema; species Diadema setosum. Next base: position 9,354,958 of record CM067065.1, on the reverse strand, counting down.
ACATGTTTGCCAGCAATAACCTTACGGATATTGTGCTACACTATAGCAACCTTGCATATGTCTCTGATGATCTCTTTAGGGCGATGGCCCCGAACTCCACTGTTGACTTAAGATGGAACGTTTTGCAGAACGTCAACTGGACGAATTGCCACAACGTATCATTTGAATCTATGCCACTTGCGTACAACAAGGTGGCAGATCTTTCTAAACATGCTTTTGTAATGGACTGCACTGTAGGTTTTCTTGATCTGTCCTACAACCCAATACACCTCGTTAGCCCAGCCACAATTTCGTCCCTCAAAGTCAAAGACCTTGATATGAGCGGAATACTACTACCAGAGAAAGAGCTCCGTCACTTATTCGAGGGCGTAGGGGCGTCTTCAACAATAGCTTCGCTTAGTATCGAAGGCATAGGTCTTACCTCCATACGACCTGGGCTATTTAGTGCATTACATGGAAAACAACTTGACTGGCTAAACCTTGGCTCGAATGAACTGAAACAACTCATTCCAGGAGGGTTCGAAAATTTGACCGACGTCTCTGAACTGGATCTTGCTTACAACCGACTTGAAGTGATTGAACCCAGCTATTTTTCTGGTATGATCTCGCTGCGAGAACTGCATCTAGAGTTCAACAATATATCTGTAATAAACTTGGACAATGCGGTTTGGAGTGCAAATCTCATCACATCACTTTTTCTCCAGCATAATAGTTTTGAGCGAATAGGGACTCACGCTTTCAACGGTCTGAAGAATCTGAAGATTTTCGATTTATCTCATAACAATTTTAACAAACAAGCAGGCGTTTCGTTTTCGGATCTAGAATCGCTAAATACTCTTACATTGATGGTCTGCACCTTCACAACTACACTTCAGATAAATGCGCACACGTTGAAAGACTTAGACCTTCGCAGAGCCAATTTAATCCCCCGAGGTATGATTTCGCCCGGAACATTTCAAAGAAACGCCCCTTTTCTCCAGAAAATAAACCTTGCCGATACTAAGATATCCGCTGTTGATCTTTGGGATAAAGTTAAACGCATATCCTCCTTTGAAGGCTTGTTTGAATTGCGTGTATTGGACCTTTCCTTCAACGACATGTCAGTTATATCCGACGTTTTCTTCAAAAACCTGACCAGTTTGAGAGAGTTATACCTACACAATTGCGACTTATCTATAAGACCTCCCCTGGTTGACGGGCTTTTCAATCTCCAAATTCTGAGTCTAAGTGACAATCGATTACATTTTATTCCCCACAGTTTCCTAAATGATACATTTCAACTGCGCGAACTACTATTAGCTGGAAATGATCTAGTCTACTTGCACGGCAATATGTTTCGAAACGTTGTGAACTTAACTCGATTAGATCTTACATCCAATAGTCTCGTCACGCTACATTTCACGACCTTTGAGCCTATACAACAAACTCTATCGGTACTGAGTTTGTCAGAAAATCCATGGATTTGCAACTGTTCCCTGAAATGGTTACCCAAGTGGGTTGCTGGAAATTCTATTGATCTTAAAAATAGTGCCGGTACCAAATGTTCTTACGACGGTTCGTTCAAGTCTGCTGCAGGAAAACTTTTATGGGATTTTGATCCAGTTACAGAGTGTGGTCCACAGTTTGTGCTGTACTTGTCAGTGGCAGCCAGCGCTGTGTGTACTACACTGGCCCTTGTCCTGATCTACCATAATCGGTGGAAAATCAGGTACGGGCTCTTTCTGTGCAAAATCCATTTTATTGGTTACCGGGAAATCATCCCGCTGGAGCAACGGGAATTTTTCCAGTACGATTTGTATGTTGTCCTCCACGATGAGGACGAAGAGTGGGCGGATGAGATCTTCCGACATGGTCTAGAAGAGAACCTTCCCGAATACGACCGACTTGCTTTTGGAGATGATGACCTAATGCTTGGGATGTACTACCTGGATTCTGTCAACCTACTTGTTGAAAATAGCCTGAAGCTGGTGTTTCTTATCAGCGCAAATGCTCTCAAGAATCACATGTTCCTTCTCAAATTTCGACTCGCCTTGGATCATGTTAATGAGGTCCAGATGGAAAAGATCGTGCTCGTGTTTCTGGAAGACATCCCGGACGCCGACCTGCCATTTCTCATCCGTCTATTCCTCAGTGATAATCGGGCATACCTCGTGTGGCCGCGAGGCCCTGAAGGGCAGGTCTACTTCTGGGAGCAGCTGGCAAAATACATGGCAGTCAACAGATATTGTAACCCACTTGTTCCCCCATAGGAAATTAATATGACGTCACACCATATTTGATCTGACTATGGACCCACAATCTCTTGCAGCTGCCAGTTCTATCAGAGATCAAAATCATAACTTTGTGTCCAGTCATTACAAATCCAAAACTGTCTTTAACAGTGGCTGATCTAGATGGGGCGCAACCTGCGCAAGTCCCCGGTTATTTTTCCTATTAAGCAAAAGAATAAAAGAAAACAAATGAAATGAAACCCGGAATTGCCACAAGAAATATTAGTTGTCCCTCCCCCTTTACATAATTCCTGTATCCATCCCAGTTTAAGGATGCTGCTTAAAATCACGTATTATCTGTTCGTTGTTGCTGAATGATCCATGGACGAGTGATATGAGTATGAATATGGATACAAGTTTATTCTATCACATGGGAAGTCCTGTATTTCAAACGTCTGTGAGATCATTGCATATAACGCCATTGCCCGCGATAAGTTAACCTTGGCAGGGCCTTGTTGAAACTGTAGTGCTAAAGCTGTTGAAATTTACATAGGCATGTAAGATTATTATGACGTGATTGCATGAAATTGCATGACAAGTTCACTTGTACAGTTTCACTCCCTGCAATGATGTTCATGCAACCCTGTTGTCTTTTCAAGCTGCAATTATCTTAATTATGCGCATGAATTGAACAGTGGTCAACTAAATTTGCAAGTGATTTGTCGTCTGTCTCTTATTCCCTGACTCCACCACGCTCGACAGGGGTGGATCCAGAAATTCCGTAAAGGGGAGGCGCCTTTGCATAATTTAAGGGGGCGCACGCCCCTCTCCCCATATTTTCGTTTTATTTCTTTTTTTTTTGAATAAAAATAGATAAATAAATGAAGAAGGGTCGCGACCCGATGCGCCCCCTCTGGATCCGCCACTACTCAAATTATTAGAACAACACATTGACTGTTTTTAATACGCTGCACATGCAGACATCTCTGTGTAAGTCGATCTTTTGCCGGGACAGAGGAAACCGATCACATTCACTTACGCAGGCAATGTCCAACGTCTTAATTCACAAATGAATCAGACATGAGATGCTTTGAATGTTTATTGTGACTTTCGATCTTACCTGTTAGTACGTATTGATCACTCCGTAGCAGCACATAACATGATCGCTCCTGAGTAACTAACCAAGTCCCCCAAAAGTACTGGGTATCACCCTTTAGCTCTTTTAATATTCCCTTCTTGAACAATTCTCAAAGAATTAGCTCGTCAGGAAGGGCAAAGTAGGATGTCAAGTGTACTTTGAAGACCAAAACAGCCTCCGCGACCTCCAAAGTAGCAATGCCAAGTAGAAGCACCAGAGCAGATGGAACTTGACCAACCAGCCCAACTGAGAGTGGTATTTTGGGGATATGCAGAAGAACTTCAAGTCAGTGATTACAATTAATAGCCGCGGAATCTTCTTCTTGAAAGCATACAACTATTCGAATTAGAGAGCACGAGTGTTACAGACATGGAAGAGAAGAAGCACCTGAAGAACGAACGGAAAAGCTTTAGAAGGAGGTGAAGCCCAGGATCGTCGGTATAAAGTATAATTCGGCGGTTAACAAAAGTGGAAGATTCTCTATCCGGAACTCCATCCGCATCGTGGTATTACCGGAATCCAACGACGAGGAGTACGTCTCCTTATTGCTTCGAAGACATCTTGAAGTTTATCGTGACGGAAAGCGGCCACAGATAACCCCAGGCCGCCCGTCGCATTTTGGTAATAACCAATTTTCTGACGCAAAGTTTTCGATGCTTTCATGATTGCAGCGGATTGCCAAATTGTCATACATCTACGTAAATAATGTCTAAAATTAAAAGGATAAAATGTGACCCTGCACCTCAAAACAAACAAAAAGTAGCCAGACATGAGCTTTTAGTTAAGACCATAATCGTCGGTTGAGAATGATAAGGGCGTTAAGTGACCACAAAACCCATAGTGTTCAAGAAGACTTAAAGCCCTTCTCATTCTCAACAGACAATATTCTGAAAGAGCAAACTTTAAGCTTTAAAATGATGTACAACTCAAATCAAATGGACTCTCCTAACCTATCTAAATATTGGAAAGAAAGCACAAACTCAGGAAAAGTGTGAACTGAGAAAAGAGGCTCTGAAGTGCAGTGTCTATTCAAGCGCTTAATCTTTACCAAACCGTGCTGGCTGTGCGATGAATGGGACAAAAAACAGAAAGTAAACCACCAGAGTAACAACAATGAAGGGATTATCAGATTAAACTGAAATTAGGCATGCCTCATTAACACATTCTGTCCATAAATAATACCAACTTTCAAAGCAATGGCACTATCCTTTCAAAAGTTATTAGAGTTGAAAATGAAGAGTGTGGACAAGGTTTTTCAGAAATGAAAAAGGGATTCTAAAGACACACCTAATCACACTATTCTACCAAAAATGTTCGAGATAAACTGCTACAAAAACACACTTTCCTGCCCGTTTTATGATACAACATTTTAGCATACGTGAAAGAAGACCCGCTCTTTCAGAAAATATGAAAAAGTCAAGTTCGGCTACGTTGACCCATTTCACTTATTTTTAGTCCTAACGCAAAATTAGTGTGTGCGACTTTATGTTCGTTTTGAGGTGCACGGTCACAAATAGTCATTTAGTTGCAAAATTCTCAAAGGAAAATGTGTATGCTTCCCATACTTGGTGTTTATAAAATTGTAGTTGAGTCCGAAAAGGCACATCAGCCAAGTCAGGCCAAAGTGAAGGACGCATTATTTTTTTCATTTTTTTTAAATTCATTTATTATTCATTATTTTTTCACCCAATCGTCATTGCCAAATGTCTGAATGCACTCAATAAGATGCACACTTTCAAGTGCCGGCGGTGAAGCTGGGATCAAAGAGGCTTCAGTTCATAGTCCTTGATAAGTAGTGGGCCTATGTCCATGGTATTACCAGACGACAGACTTACAGGAACTCTACAGGAGCAACGTCGAAAGGGGGGGGGGGGGTTATGTCTAATTGAGGACAGTATCTTCTGTGTACCCGAAAGCAGGGAAAGGGTCCCTTTTTCAGCGTCACGCATGTAACACATTTTAGCATTAATAGTATCTAAATCCGAAAAAAAAAAATTAAGAGGTTATCAATATTTCCGGTTTTCCAGAGATTATTATGTCTTTTTAAAAAGGGATCAAAATTCCATAAAGTATCGTTGTAGGGTAAATTAATTTTCTTCTTTAGGGTTTCAAAATCACCACTTTATACTCTACAATCCTTCTTTGTATGAGGACGAATTTATTTAAAAAAAAAAAAGTGTTTGATGAGGTGATATGATGTACAGGCCTCAGTGAACCCTACCCCCTCCCCCATTCATTGTTAAATGCAGCAGTGTGAACTATGCCGGAAAGTTCTTATCACAAAATGAAACTAACTTTTAATTAAAAAAAATATCCATGAAAAGAACAATTCCAAAAAGGGATTAACGATCTCTTAGGAAGTCTGAACACTTATTAATACCTTATATTTGGACAGACCGTACATGCTAGAATGCATTGTGCTGAATAATACCAAAAAAAAGGAAAAAAAAAGAGAGTAGATGGTAACTGGCAATGTTAAGTTTGTGAGTACATGGATAGACATATGCACTATTAGAACACATTTTAGATCATAAAAAGGGTTTAGGAACAATAAATTTATTTCTATGTGAAAGCCACTACGATTACAAAATCATACATGAAACACTAAAAAATCTTTGCTTTCAATGTTTTCATTCATTAATCATAAAACTCCAAATTGATTATTAGGAAGCTTTCTTTTTATAAATTAGTATGGAAAACAAGCATGTGACGAACAATTACGAAATTTGTAAAAAACAAACAATACAGAAAAGACATTTTTCACTCCATAATATAAATTTCTTCATAAAAATGCATCATAAATGTTGAGTTTAAATGGTAAATTCAGTAGCGGAATAAAGAGAGCTATTTACTCAAAATTACATTACGATTCTAAACAAATCATCTACTCTCAGAATTCATGCTTTTATTTGTGCTTTGAATGCTTTAAACGTTTATTGATTTCTATTAAGAAACCGCAGAGCTATCCACAATGAGGAACTATGACTTTTATACGACAACATTATATTTCATTCAGATATGAAAAATAACATTTTTGTTTTATGCTGTGAAGGTAACATCCTTCCTGGATGTTTAACGAATAAGTGTATGTGTCTCTGTCACGTAAGAAACTACAGAGAAGTACTGCTGCATAGGCAGTGTTGTAGGGATTGCTTTAGAAACTTTAGGAGCATAAAGTGATTTTTAGAAATGTTTATATATTTTCCCGTCCACTTTCCACTGTCAATAGCTAATCACCCAAATTATGGTTGTGAGAGCACAGAAAAATTGCATTTTATCAATAATAAGGAACAGTTACAAAAAAATTAATGGCAATTACAAATTTTGTGCCACTACTACTATAACCCTGTTTATAAGATTCACAGAGAGAAATGGTTCATGTCCACATATTCAGCTATCCGGACATTTTTTCTACCCATATGAGCTTTTTCATATCACACATATAGCATTAAAAAAATTAGAGATAATACTCTTATTCCCCTGAGCCATTTCGATGATAAAATCACTCGTAACAAATATGAAGACTTATATTTTCAATATCTTTCATCAGTTATTTAACTACCAATTAATTTTGAGGAAGCTTTCCTTTTGAAGCGAAATGTCAGCGTGAATAAAGTGCTAATCAACTAATGAAACTTTCATATGCTGGTGCAGACTGTGAACGTTGCTCAACTTTCCTATTGGTCGTAAGGCACAATGCTACAATCCTCCTAAAACCAATGATTGTGGTATCTTTCTCTTAAGTTAAAGAAATATTAAGAAACTGGTAAAAAAAGTTATGATCAGTGGAATTAGCATGAAAATAGTGCTAACCCCAACAGTACAAAAAATACAAATTGAGGATCGCAGATTGTACAAGCATTTCTTTTAAGTAGGAACCTCCAATTCCAATCTTTATTCAATTTGTATAAACATATGGATATATGGAAATATGTATTTAAGAAAAAATCAGAGTATCTTTTCTTCATTTTGCCCACACATTGTACGTATTCTTTAAGTCTATTTGATGAAATGAATATACATTTAAATTTGTATTTGAATCAGAAAAATCAGAAAGTTACTGAATCTTATATGGAAATGTATAATAATTTACAGGTAGAGGTCGCATTGTATATAAATTCCAGTTTAGAATGCATGCACAGACTGTTTAATAAAGACAAATTTGACAACATAACACTACTTAAAGCAACAGAAATGCAGGAAATCGTTTTTATAAGCAAACTCTTTACGAGGGTGATATAACCAAAATACTTGTTATACACTACTGCAAATGAAAGAAATACTCGAGTAACTTTACTTACAGAGTGAAAAAAAAAAATAATGGTAATGGAAGTTTGTGCGTGTTTAAACAATGAGTTTATGCATGTGATGGTACACGTATTCCCTATGTTCATTTTATTTTGCACGTTAAAGGTACTGTTTATTATTAGCAGCAGCGACTTTTCAAAAAAGAAAATCAAAATGTTCGCGTTTTATTTGAGGCACATGTATTGGCCAGATGTATCACATAACGTCCTATCGTATGTGACCGCGCATCACAAACCAACAAAAAGTCGAATGCGTTGATTTTGTGTGGGCACTCAAAATACTTATGATATGTCAACCTAATCTCTCTTGAGTTTTTTTTTTTTTCATATTTTTTGAACGAGCAAGACGTCTTCTTCATTATGGTAAAGTTTCGAATCATAAAACGAATGGGAGTTTCTTTTTAGTAGTTTTCTAGCACACTTTTTTTTTGCTAGAAAATTTGGTGTCCTATTATTTCTTAATAACATTTACACACTCTTCACTTTCAATTCTAATAACTTTTGCAAGGGTGACGCTACTGCTTTTAAAAGTTTGCACTAGTCACGGATAAAATATGTTAAATGACAGTGATCACTTTCAGCATAATCTGATAATCCCATCATTGCTATTGCTGATGAGTTTTGCATCCTTTTTTGTCCCATTGACTGCACAGTTAGCACGGCTTCTCAAGATTAAACACTTGAATAGACTTTATTCTTTAGAGCCTCTGTTTTAGGGAATCACCTATCTTGAGTGTGTCTTTTCTTTTTAATATATAAGTTAGGAGAGTCCATTTTACTTGGATTATACATCATTTAAACGCTTAAAGTCTGCTCTTTCAGCACCTTCCCTGAAGGGAAAACGCATGCCTGGTGACGTTTTGTTAGCTTTGTGATGCAAGGTTGTATAAAAGTTTACCAATACAGCTTAAAATCTACGGAGAAATAATACATTTTCCCAACAAACCACAACGGTTTAGTCTAGAAGCAAATTTATTCAGGTGTAACTTTCTTCAATTTGTCTGCCTATCCAACTGTGACCCTGCACACAAAACCAACAAAAAGCCGCCTGTCATGTATTTTGGTTAAACACTGAGCTGACTAGCTTTAAAATGATGTATAACTCAATTCAACTATCCTAACCTATCAAAATATTGGGAGGAAAGCAGACTTTCCGGAAAGTGTGAACAGAGAGAAGAGTCGCTGAAGTACAGGATCTATTCAAGTGCTTAACCTTTACCAAGCTGTGCTAGCTGTGCGTTGAATGGGACAAAACAGAATGTTAACCACCAGAGCAACCCCCCCCCCCTCCAAAAAAAAAAAATGTCAAATTGAGCTGAAATTAATCATGCTTTACTAAGGTATTCTGTCCATGATTGATTTAAGAGTGTATACAAGTTTTTTTTTTCTTCTTTTCAAGAAATCAAAAGTGGACCCTATACCTAATGACAAACTGCTACAAAAATGCTAAAACAACAATATCCTGTTCCTTTATGATCCCAAACTTTAGCATAACGTAGAAAAAGACTTGCACTTATATATGAAAACCACAGGATTGTGTGGGTTGACCCAGTTCACCTATTTCCAGTCCTCACACAAAATTAATGCGTGCAAATGTTGGTTTTGTGATGCACGGTCACAAATGATGTTAATTTACAGATCAACAGTTGCGATCTTAGCACATTTCATTTGTAGATGATGACACAATGAATAAATTTAACCAGAATATTCACCCCTCTGAATAATATCTTTCGTCTATTTAATATACCTTGTCCGCCTTGGACTACTTAACTAAGAATGTCGGGTAATTCGGAGCTTGGGTATTGTCCCTTGTCTATCATGTCACTGCCGGCTACCAGGGACAGCCTGGTGGTAGTGTCGCTGCCTGGAAAGCAGTAGATGAGAGGTTCGAATCCCACTGGTTTTCTTTTTGCCTGACATATTTGTTGATTTACAGACCAACAATTGCGATGTTAACAATTTCATTTGTAGAGGGAGACACATTGGAGAAATTTACACCTGAACCGCCCCCTTTTTATTATCTTGCGTTAATGTAACAATTTGATATTTTTTGTTCACATATTGTATGTTTACGCATGCTTAAGATTGATTATACTGATTACAATTTCAACATTGTTTGTTTCTATCCCTAACTGGCATTTTAAAACTATTTTGAAACACTGAAGTGGGGTTTTTGTTTTATCTGCAAATGGTAAATTATCAAGCGCGCCGGAACACTTCTGTTTTGTTGTTGCTGTTGTTGTTGTTGTTGTTGTTGTTTTGTTTTGTTTCTGTTTTTTTTTTTGGGGGGGGGGGGAGGAGGGGGGGGGCAAAATCTCGACGGGGGCACATTTATGTGACGATGAGAGATCCTCGGCGAGGGAGCGAAGCGAGCGAGCGGGGGGGGGGGGAGGGCGTGAACCCCCCAAGGTAGGGAGATTTTGTCAAACAGAGTACAAAAGTCGCGTTCATAGACCATTTAAAAGCAAACTTCTAAGGAATCAATCTATAGTGAAAAATAATCAGTGCGAAGGACTATGATTATAGCATACGAGGTACATAATAATGTGATGATGTGAGATCCTCGGCATGGGAGCGAAGCGACCGAGCGGGGGAGGGTGTGGGAGGAGGATACCCCCTCCCACGGGAGGGACTTGTTGTAAAAAACAGAGTATAAAAGTCGCGTTAATAGAGCATTCAAAAGCTTTTCTAGGGAATTAACATAGTGAAAAAAAAAATCAATTGTAAGGACTATGATCATAGCATACGGGGGTACATTATGTGACAGTGTGAGAGACCGAGAGGGGGGGGGGATTTTCGTAAAAACAGAGTATAAAAGTCGCGTTTATAGAGCATTTTAAATTAAATTTCTATGGAATCAAACATAGTAAAAGAAATCACTGCGAAGGACTATGATAATAACTTATGAAAACTTTTCATTTAACTATGAGTACGAGCAGAGCGAGCGAGCCACTTTGACTTTGCCATTTATTTGAAATGTACTCATTAAACGTTTAAACGTGATCGCATCGTTCGAACAATAAGAACTATTTTTATACTGCTAGAAAGCAAAGAAGAAAATGAAAAATGTAAGGTTTACCAAAGGTATGTTTCAGCGGGCACACTCGAGGACACGAAGCTACCATTTATGCACTAAATTTACTCATAAGTAATACTATTTTAGTGTATAGATATAATAATAATGTATATTGTAAGTATATTATAATTTTCGAACATTTTGTATTTTTAGTTATGAAATTAAAAACATTCAGACAAGAAATATGCCTTTATTGTTCATTTTGGTCTTTAAATAAGTGATTAATTATTTGTTACAGGGGGCACTTTTATTATTATTACTATTTTTTTTTTTTTGGGGGGGGGGGGGGCAAAAACTCGTTTTGCCACCTCCCCCCCCCCCCCCCACACACACACACGCTTCCGGCGCCCTTGTAAATCATTCCTTTAAGTTTGGGCCATTTTAGGGGCTACTAGGCCAAAAGTTTAAAAGAGTAGATAGTTAATAGTGACATGCTGTAAGCATCTTCCTTGTATTGGTTTAACATTATAGCTTTATACAGACTCTATTTACATACTAATAGTATGCACTTCAGTGAGTGAATATTAAATTTACATGGTTTAAGATTGCCGGGTAAAGGATTCTGCACATCTAGGCCACTTAGTTTGTAGGGTAATCAGACGAATCAGATAACTGTTGACCTAGAAATGAAGAGTTTGTTTGCAATAACCGATAAGTCCATATTTGCCAAATGGAGATATTTGCGATTAAAGGTCAAGAAAAATACAGAGAATAATAGGAATATTTTTGCTATTTTTGACCATAACTTCAAAAATATACCTTTATATGTAGTGACCAATATATCATGTAAAAGGTATTATTTTGTACATTATGACAGAGATCGTACTTCAAAGTCTTTAGAAATGGACATATCGGTTTTTGCAAACAAACCCTTCAAATTGAAAAAAAAAAATGCATACTGCCAATGAATCCTACACTCGCGATCTAATAAAGACCAAAGTATCCTACTCATCTTGCATTCAAATGACAATCATTAAAATCTTGTTACTCTTTATTTATTTTTTTGTCAGAAATGTACTGAGGCGGAAGCGATCTTCAAAGAAAGTCCTAGAGAGTTATACTGTTTGTTTGTGTGTGTGTGTGTGTGTGTGTGTGTGTGTGGAGATGGGGGGAGGAGGCAATGAAGCTCGAGTTCGAAACGAAAGGCTGGCCTTATTTTGACAAGAGTCTTGCTTGCAAACTGTACGAAAGAGTGTCGACTGCCTTAGCAGAGCAAAAAAAAAAAAAAACAAACAAAAAAAAAAACAAACAAAAAAAAACAAAAAAAAAACCATGCCATCGGTGTGTTCATGGACCTAAGCAAGTCATTCGACACTCTTGACCAAATTACAATGTTATGGAGATCGTGGCATTCCACTAGAACGGGTCAAAGATAAATTATCAAAAAGAAAGCAGTACGTATATTAGTTTTACCTATACAATGTGGCGTCCCACAAGGATCGATACTGGGACCGCTACTATTTTTAGTGAATATAAATTATATTACAAAGTCATCTATGTTCGTAACTGCATTATATTCTATTTGCCGAGTGTCTTTTGTGCGATTTAGATTTCCAGTTGCTTCTAAGAAATTCTAATACTGAGTTACCGAAATCATCTCCATGGTCTAAGAGCAATAGATTATCAATTTATTTTTTTCATGTTTGTTTTGTTTCATTTGTTTTTTATTTTTAATTATTTATTTATTTATTTATTTATTTATTTATTCATTTATTTATTTTATTTATTTATTTATTTATTTATTTATTTACTTATTTATTTATTTATTTATTTATTTATTTTTTTTTTTTTGGGGGGGGGGTTCTGGACCAGGGGATGGTAGGTGTTAATGTTTATTTTTTATCTACATCTACTCTTCTCATTCAATGGTTCATAAGAAATATTCTAAAAACATTCTAAGGCATTCATCTTTCTGCACTCTGTTAAGCCCCACCCCTTAAAAAAATTAAATAAATACAAATAATATCACATTTTTCTTTTCATATTCCCACTGTGATATTCATACCCTCCTGTAACATATGCGTTGAACAATATACACGATTGTATGCTTTACCTTTCATTGCTGTCTCAAAACAGAGAATGTCAGAAACATTGGCACCTAAAAAACCAACATTGTGCTGCATAGAAAGTGCAGGTAGTGTTAACAATGGTGAACGATATATATATATATATATGTGTGTGTGTGTGTGTGTGTTTGTGTGTTTTACCGCACAAATATATACCGATGGCATTTTCTATAGATTGAGTTGAGATTGAGTTGACCAATATACACGATTGTATGCTTTACCATTCTTTGCTGTCTCAAAACAGAGAATGTCAGAAACATTGGCACCTAAAAAAAAAAAAAAAAAATTGTGCTGCATAGAAAGTGCAGATAGTGATAACAATGGCGATCGAAAAAAATATATCTGTTTTACCAGGCAAATATTAATTGATGACATTTTGCAGAGATCACTACATTATTTCGTCATTGTCTCATCGTAAAATCAAACCTGTGGTATATATATATAACTTTTTAAAGTTTACAGACATTGAAGATGTTTTGTACTCTAAAAGTCTTTCCGACATGATGTCATGCCGCTTCGAAGGCAAGATCATTGACATGATGTCTGCCTGATGGCAAAAATGTATAATGGTGTATATAACTCATAGAATGAATAGTTGGTTGGAGTCGTTCTCGTGACGTGAATCCGAACGGAAGAGGTCATCACGAAGCTTTACTCTTTTCAGCTGTTCGAGGAAGGGAAGGAATCAAGGGATGACGATAACTCATCCCCCTGCTGACCATGCTGACTGGATAAGAAAATAATTGACAAGGGCAGAAGGAAGAGGCGGCGGAGTCAGAGCGTATAGCAGCATCTGTTCAATGTATGGACAAGTAACAAATTGAAATCTACCCTGAAAAGTGATTATCAATCACCTGTAACTAGAGTCAAAGTATGATACTCTTAGGAAAATGTTATTAAAGATTGTGGTAGTCACAACAATATAAACGACACATAACCATCGGGCCGTGAATCATGACAGTTCTGACAACCGGCAAACAAACAATCAATCAAAAAGAGCTGAATGAAGAACCAAGCGTGCACCGGTGCCAAAAAAGGCAAGTGAATATACACAAGGCACGAATTCGCCAGTGTATGCATGTGGCGGGAAAATAACAAAACAAAACAAAACAAAACAAAAACGTGGGGTTTGGACTGTCCTTAAGAGATCAAGTCGAACATTTGTACGTATTTCATAAAGTTCATGGAATAATACTAAGAAATAATAACCATAATACAAATATTGAAAACATGCATAACCAAGTACCAAATGCACCTTCTTTGCTTCCATAGTTTCTATGCTAGGTGTTACCCCCCCAAAAAAATCAAAACAAAACATTTCCAATTTTTGATCATCAACAGTTCTAAAAGTATACATCGGATAACACTGTCATTGACTAATACTCGAATAGTGTACAATTTAGTTGGAGGGGATTTTTAATATGAGGGCATGATCAGTTTCATTAAATCCAGGATTAATTTAAAGTTGAGTTCCAGATTTTGGTCAAGTTTGAACCCTCTGTAGAAAAATTGAGCTTTACACTGAAACCAATGATGTGTATGTGAGTGTGTGCTGACATTTACCCTAAACAATAGACATAAATACCACGAATATCACTTTTTCACCGCTCTGCTGATTTGGCTTCTGGTTTCTTGCACCAAGGCATAATAGTGCTTTATCAGTCATTTATGATGGATTGCCCCGGGCACTGCTAGTGGATTTGTAGCAAAAGGTAAAATGCATGCATATAAAAAAAAAGTAAGAACTTTTTTTTACGTGCTTGCATACTTTATATTTCAGTATTGATAGCTGTGATAGTTGAATTTCTCATGAATATGTAATGGAACATTTCAATCCTGACCATTGCCAGGACCATTGTCTGTCTGTTACCCACACACTCCCATAAAAAAAAAAAAATTATATTTCAGTATTGATAGCTGTGATAGTTGAATTTCTCATGAATATGTAATGGAACATTTCAATCCTGACCATTGCCAGGACCATTGTCTGTCTGTTACCCACACACTCCCATAAAAAAAAAAAAAAAAAAAAAAAAAAAAAATCGTAAAAATATATTGAATGTTTCAAGATATTCGTTTCACCGCAAAAATGATGTTGAGGGTGTCATAAATCGACACAAATCAACATGCATTTGGATTTCAGGGGCCCTTTAATCCATGACGCCAAAGCTCAGGGGGTCATCCTCGAGCGTCTTAACGGATGTCCTCGCGGGGTAGCCTGGTCGATCGAAAGGTGAGATTTCGCCGGAGGCTACCCGGAGGCTGTCCACTATGTTGCGTCTTAAACAGACACAGTCTTCTCCGGGGAATAATCTTCGTCGGAGGCTACCCTGAGACTATCCTGCGTTTTGTGGCCTGTTCAGAGGGGGCTTAAGACTCTATCTGTAATCAAGATTAAGCTCGAGGACATTTGAAATTACGATTAAATATGGCAAATAATGCCCTAACAGCCCTTCTCATGTAAGAGCAATGTCATCCGCAGAGAGCAAACTTCAAACTGTAAAGTACACAAACATCCATATATGATAATAATACTTTAATGTGCTCCCGCACAATTCCTCGTCATCATGCAACTACACACAAAAGTGCGTGCTTGCATACACAAGATCACAGACATCCAAGCAAAACAAAAATCAAACAAACATGTGTTTTCTGTCAGTAAACCGTTTCTGTAATTTATTAAAAGTTATGCATTTTGTTTTCGTACCCGACCTAAAGTAACAAAGCATTTCATTCACTAGCCTTTTATCAAGGCTCTCTCGTTGTATGACGAATATAATGGGCGAACGCTGTCTAACTCAGTATGAACTCTCTTCGTATTCGCTCACCATCATACAGCGAGAAAGCCTTTGTAAAAGAATGTTCATTTACCTGCTCCCTCCAGTAGTTTCCGCAGGCAGGGCAAATTATATATATATATATATATATATATATATGACCGTGCACCTCAAAACGAACATAGAGTCACACTGATTTTGCGTGAGGACTGAAAATATGTGAAATGGGTCAACCTAGCCGAACATGACTTTTTCATATTTTCTGAAAGAAAGGGTATTCTTTTACATAATGCTAAAATTTGGTATTATAAAACGGGCAGGAAAGTGTGTTTTTTTAGCAGTTTGTCTCGAACATTTTTGGTAGAAAAGTGTGATTAGGCGTGTCTTTAGAATCCCTTTTTCATTTCTGAAAGAAACCTTGTCCACAGTCTTCACTTTCAACTCTAATAACTTTTGAAAGGATAATGCTACTGCTTTGAAAGTTGGCATTAATTATGGACAAAATGTGTTAATGAGGAATATTTAATTTCAATTTAATTTGATAATCTCTTCATTGTTGTTACTCTGGTGGTTTACTTCCTGTTTTTTGTTCCATTCATCGCACAGCCAGCACGGTTTGGTAAAGATTAAGCGCTTGAATAGACACTGTACTTCAGAGCCTCTTTTCTCAGCTCACACTTTTCCTGAGTTTGTGCTTTCTTTCCAATATTTAGATAGGTTAGGAGAGTCCATTTGATTTGAGTTATACATCATTTTCAACCTTAAAGTCTTCTCTTTCAGAATATGGTCTTAACTAAAAATTCATGTCTGGCGACATTTGTGGTGCAGGGTCATATATATATATATATATATATATATATATATATATATACATATATATATATATACATACATATATATATATATATGTGTGTGTGTGTGTGTGTGACCCTGCACCTCAAACCAAACAAAAAGTCGCCAGACATGAATTTTTAGTTAAGACAATATTCCGATAAGGCAGACTTTAAGCTTTAAAATGATGCATAACTCAAATCAAATGGACTCTCCTAACCTATCTAAATATTGGACAGAAAGCACAAACTCACGAAAAGTATGAACTGAGAAAAGAGGCTCTGAAGTACGGTGTCTATTCAAGCGCTTAATCTTTACCAAACCGCGCTGGCTATTTGATGAATGGGACAAAAAAAAAAAAAATCAGGAAGTAATCCACCGGAGCAACAACAATGAAGAGATTATCAGATTAAACTGATATTAGGCATACCTCATTAACATATTATTTCCATAATCAATGTCAACTTTCAAAGCAGGACCAATATCCTTTCAAAAGTTATTAGAGTTGAAAGTTAAGAGTGTGTACAAGGTTTATCAGAAATGAAAAGGGGACTCTATAAAGACACACCGAATCACACTATTCTAACAAAAAAGGTTCGAGATAAACTGCTAAAAAACACACTTTCCTGTCCGTTTTATGATCCCAAATTTTAGCATAATGTAAAAGAAGACTTGCTTTTTCAGAAAATATGAAAAAGTCAAGATCGGCTAGATTGACCCATTGTGCTTATTTTCAATCCTCACGCAAAATCAGCGTGTGCGACTTTTTGTTCGTTTTGTGATGCACGATCATATATATATATATATATATATATATATATATATAAAAACGCGTGCATTAAATCCTAATACATTACAGAACCGGTCTTTCGAATCAATAATTTTCGATCTACGCGCATTGCCTATTTAGTCATTTAGTCATTATTTTGTCCAAGGTGTGGGTGGTACGGAGAATTTCTTGAACTAAAGGTTGAACAGTTTTGGTTACTACATGATAAAAACAAAAAATGAAAACAAAAACGAAAACGATTACACCTAATATGAGTTGAAATGATCTTATAGATATTGTCACAAAATGAGCTCTACATCAGGCCAACGCGGTCGCAATGTACTCATTTCATTTTCAATTCACATCAGCCCGAAGAGAATAGTCCATTTTTTGTTTATTTATTTATTTATTATCTTTTTTTAGCTTGATTCGATATCTAAGCATACAGCTGCCTCGGTAGAGCGCACGACTTCAAAAAATTACCCGCGATTGTTGTGCAGGTTACCTCGATCGGTTGGGTCACAGACGCTAGGCATGATGGAATGCATCGCGCTAATTAAAAGTGATGCGAATTCATATTATCAAACAGATCGTTAGTTCGCAAATCATCCCGCTATTTTGGAAAATTCCTCGAGCTTTAATAGTTTCAAAGTTTCAACGGCTGTTTTTTTTTTATTTACATTATCAAAATATTGCACACTTTTTCGTCATCGGGTCATAAAATCATTGCACAAGGTTCTGAAAAATAGCGCTCTATTTCGAAATATCGGGCTGGTGTGAAAACGTCTAATGATCTGAGCAACATACGATACGATGCATATTACAGTGTGTACATTTTTCATTATGCCCTTTACAATATCATTACATTCCATTTTGCACATTACATTTTGACCATTGCATTACTGCACATTAGCGACATACTAAATGAAAAAAAAAATCCCACTTGTGATCCGTAAAAGTTCAAAAACTATACATCAGATAACACTGACATTGATATGGATATGGATAAGGATCAAAAGTGAGAAATGATTTTCGCAATACGTCATACATTATGCATATTACAACACATTGATCACCAAATTACATTAAATAAGGTGACACCATCTCCTACTGTCCTCAGTGAAACACAGCTATAACTATATTCCATGTAATACAGCGTGAAGATTTGTCACATCAGTATAATTAAAAAAAAATAAATGAATATTAAAACATTTTCAATGGGAATTCGATATGGAACGCAGCATTGGTTAAGATCTGATTACAGGTTGGAGTCTGGTGTGTTCCTTTTTGTTCCCGTTTCTTCTGTGGATAAATGACATAGCTCAGAGTGACGTCACTAGTTTCAGAAAGCACGTGTTTATCTTTTTAGAACTAATCTAATCGAAAAACATAATTAAAACATGTGTTTCAATACTATGCATGCTTGGCGTGGGATTTATTCTTTTAGTATTCGAATATACTATACAACAAATATTTCTTTAAAAACGGATATCAGATAACACGAATCGCATATAACACTGAACAAGAACGAAGAAATAGGAGGCTCACATGACAGTTCTTGCATGATATCTATCCCAACAATGTAGCAATGCAGTTTTATAAGAATACCACTTGCTTAACAACTTGATATGTGTAGAAGTTATGGATGGTTTCTTCTTTTGTTCTGTGATTCCTTGAGCGCCCAATTATATTGAGTTGTGTGTCATGTTGTATCGCTGTATGCCATAGTTGTTCATTGTGATTTGCTATAAATAAATAAAAAAATCTCATTATCTTCATCCCGAACGCATTAAGTTCTGAACAACAACGACAACGATAAAAGAAAACAGTTCAGAAGTAAAATTGCGATAAGGAGAATGTATGAAAATCACAAAGATTGCAATGCATACCACTATTGGTGGCATGAAATATACACAAAAGATTCGAATTACTTATAATACTCGCCATCTTACCAGGCAATAACATAATTTCATTATTATGGCATTCAATACCATCAGCACAATTTTTAAGCAGATAAATTCAAATCGTGATTGCCCGATTCGCTGAATCTGCTTAACTACGATTTTTAATGATAGTACCGTTTAATCGGCACGAATATTCGTTACCGTTTTGAATGTCGTGTTCTTGAATATCATAATCACACGAATGATAATCATGTCATTCCTTAATTTCAAAAGATGTGTCACTCTGTTGACGTTACGTTATAACACAACCATATAGATCGAACAGTCTTCCAAAACTTATTTTCTTTGACAAGCAACTGTATCTTTTGTTTGATAGATTATGCCTAGACTATACATCAGATAACACTGACATTGATATGGATATGGATAAGGATCAAAAGTGGTAAATGACTTTTCTAACACGTCGTTCATTATGCATATTACAACACATTGATCACCAAATTACATTACATAAGGTGACATCATCTCTTGCATACCTGTCCTTAGTGAAACACAGCTATAACCATAATATTATTCCATACACTGCCATATGTGACCTCGTACCACAAAACGAACAAAAACACGCACTCCTTGATTTTACGTGAGGACTCAAAAAAAAGGTGAAATGGGTCAACCGCGTCAATCTTCAGTTTTTCATACTGTATTTTCCGAAAGAGCTATCCTCCTTCTACATTATTCTTTGGTTTGGGATCATAACATGAATGGAAAAGTATGTTTTCAGCAGTTTTTCTACAACTCATTTTGGGGGTAGAAGAGAATGATCAGGTATGTCTTTGAGTCCCCTTTTCATTTCTTGAAATCCTTTACACACTCTTCACTTTCAAGTCTAATGACTTTTGAAAAGATTACTCTACTGCTTTGAAAGTTGGCATTTATCATGGACAGAATGTGTTTATAGAGCACGCTCAATTTCAGTTTAATCTAATAATCCCTTCATTGTTGTTGCTCCGGTGGTCTACATCCTGTGTTTTGTCCCTTTCATTGCACAGCTAGCGCGACTTGGTAAAGAATAAGCGCGCGTGGGGATATCATGTACTTGAGAGCCTCTTTTCTCAGTTCACACTATTCCAGAGTGTGTGTTTTCGTTCTAGCACTTAGATAGGTTAGGGGAGTCCATTTAAATTGAGGTATCTTTATTTTGTTTATAGCTTAGAGTGTGCTCTTTAAGAATCTGCCTTTAACTAAAAATCCATGTCTGGCGACTTTTTGTTGATTTTGTGATGCAGGGTCACATATAGTGTCGGAAATATAATGTACACTGTATATATTTATATACATATAATATCTTCTTTTTTGCAGGTATATTAGTCAGACACTTAGCATTATTTTGATATATACATGCAGTTTGCTTACTTCAATACAAGGAAAAAATTTTTCAAAGGAATTTAATATTCTTTTTGATAAGAACCGTAAAGGTTATACATGTATTGCTAAAGCCGGCCTTATGCGCACTTTTCTTCCTCTTAAGAGATCTTCGACAACATACGGGTAAAAGTGATGACGCACCACATCCAATGTTTATCGTGATAGAAATTCAAGATTGAAAACTATTCTCTGTAAAGTTAATCTACAACTGAAATGACTTGATATCCTACTCTGAATTTAATTTTTAAAAATCTTTTTTTATGCTATGGGGAAACAATTATCCTGTCTATTTTGTTTAATTATTGCAGTTATGTTTTGCGAATGATGTTTTGCATATACTTCAAAATGTTGAAGGATATCGAAGGTTTTTTTTTTCTCATATCTTTCAGCGACTCATTTAAATCGACCAAGTTCAATAAATCCTTCAAAAGGATGAACCTAATTCCTTGTTCGAATTGATTTCTACATAAAAAAGAATGAAAGTACGACAATATTAAACTCAGGAATTTTCAGCTATACGTCATTTCTGAAGAAACATATGGCGTTGATATTAAACGTATGCATAATTATTTCATTAGGCGATGAAGTCATTATCCCGCAATTCTTTCATTCCAGTAAATTAGATGAATACAATATTACTCTCTCACAGTCGATTGCTAAGCAATTTAGACAATGAGAGAGTAAAAAAGCTTGATTACTTCAATTCTAGTGACTCCTAAATTTAGACCATACATAAGCCTATTACTAACATGCACACTGAAAACAAGAAAAATCCAACATGATTCCCTAATAATTTTGTGTTTTTCAAATGGCAAGAACTTGGCTCCTTTGCAATTTTTGTACCTTTTCCATATTGCTCTAAGCCTCCTGCTTTTATTCTGTTTCACTACATTCTAACTCAATGCTTTTGTTCTTCCCGACCTAACTCGTCATCATTGTCCACCAAGTCATGTTCATTTTGTGTTTGAAGGTAAGAATGAGCCAAGTCCTGGACTTGGGTCACTCTTACATTCATACAAGATTTCACTCATTTATTTCAGACACTTCCGGAGGTAATTAATTATTATAATTTACATACAGGATATGTCGATGCATAAGCTAAAATGTCCTATGTGAAACTGAATTTGGTGAAAAAAAAAATGGGCTCCGGTCGTTTTTCTATTTAGGTATTCAGTAGTGCGAGGACATGCATTGACACACATATTTCAAGGGACATTCCACTCATGTAGTTGCAGATTTTGTGGAATTCATAGTAGTTCTGGAGCAAATACACCAATACTCTGAAAAACCCAAGATATTTTTACAATGAGCAGTCATGGATCGTGTCATAAGGCCTACATAGTATTCCAGTAATGTAGCAATACAATGCTATTATAATACAACTTGCTAAACAGCTTCATCTGTGTGGAACTTTTGAATAGTTTCTTCTTTTGTGCTGCTGTTTTGAACACTCATATACTATAGTGAATTCTTATGTGAAGCTGCTATGTAAACGTCCTCGTTCATTGTGATTTGTGGATTTTGATAACGTTCTCATTCCACATCATGATCACTAAATTTTGAAACTCTGTATCCAGTATAACCATTTATGTTCAATCGCTTATAAACTCTGGACTCATCTATTCAATTCAATTCGATTCAAAATTTATTTCATTTTTCGAAAAGAAAAGAAAAATATTTCACTTTCTTTGGTAACAGAGAATAAGGTTGCATAATCAAAACAAAGTAAATTGAGAAAAGTATAATTGTGGAACCATGGAATAACAAATACGTTGTTATGAACATCCAAACTCTCTTTTAATTGTGTTGATGGCATAGCCTAAACGTATAATTTTGGTCATAATTACTGCTGGAAATCTGAATTATTTCCTACGTTTGTCTGTTTGTCTGCTAGTTTGTTTGTTTTAATTGCCTGCTTTATTACTGTATCAGTTCATGAAGATATTTACCCTTTTTTTACGTTTCCATGACAATAAGCCACAATTGTGCTGTCTTTCAAAGATATCTCCCGTCCATTTTATTTATTAAAGTTATTCACATTATTTTTTATCTAGTTTGAATTTGTTTTCCTAGGGTAAAATCGACTAGGTAGTGTCTCCATCCACAGAGAGTAGGCCTACTCAGTGATAAAGAGGTTACGATGTCACCGGGATAAAGATTTGAGGGGGGAGGGGGTGGTCATCGACATGGAGTGCGCCCTCAATCGTTCACACATACAAATCCTCTTGGTTGTTGTCCAACAGCGACAAATTCCACATCTTCTCTGGTCGCATTGATCCTCAACGCTAGGATTTTCTGTGCTGCATTGTGTGGGAAATTATCTGCCAGCAAACGACACAGGGGAAAAAAAGAGAATACCTGATTATATTATGAAACAACTTAATGAATGCAAATGCCTTGCTACAGCTCAGAACCGAGTTACAGTCAAAGTTGAAGAAAAGTTAAAATCATATCTGTACAGAACTGATTTTGTATTTTAAAACATTCGTACAAATAAACAGACATACAAACAAACACAATTTGATACATGATGGTAAAAGAAATGCTACAACGAAGATTTCATTATGATAACTGTATCAATCAGTGCATACGAATCATTATTATTTTGAAATCTTGACAAAAATAAGCCCTCGGTAGGAAGTAAATGTGTTTCGAAGTCGACTAATAACACAGTGCAAAATAAGTGAGTACAATGCTTGAAATATTCAAATCAATGGGGAAGTTTTCCTGAACATGATGTGGAATGAGAGAATGCAGCAATTCATAGAACTCGTCAGTGAAGTTCAAGGAAAACCTGACATTCCGTCGAAAAGTTATGGATTTTATAATTGCCATATAGTCACGTAGAACATCTGGTTACTTTTCGAGAAGTGACTGGGGAAACGCAAAATTATGGAGATGGTGCATGGCCTGATTTTTGTTGCAAACTTCTCGTACATATTGTGAATGTTGTTGCGGAGCAAGGGAGGAGTGCAAGTGTGTTCAACTCCCGTCTGTCTATTCACTGTGAGTGCCAGCTACATGTGCAATGTTCGTTTACGTGTGGCAAGTCAGTACTGGTACATGTGTTTTAATGTTTAATCACTCCCCAAATGATCGGTCTTCGTTGCAAATTTAGCAGGGAATGCGATTAGCCGAGAAAAAAATGACATTCATAATTCTAGAAAGTGTTATATCTGCGATGAACTGTGGGTAGAAATTAGACTACAAGAAATTATTTACCCATTTATGTGGAGAGGCGACCCGATTATCAGGTAATTTTAATGTGCAATGGAACTGATTTTTATATTACTACCAAATTAAACGGAGTACCCGTTAAAGCGATACCCGATTACGCGGAGAGTACTATATCTTACTTAAGATGATACGATGATAAGTTGGATCCAAAAACAATTTTGGCAATCAATGCAAACAGCAGCAGCAACAAAACAAAACAAAACAAAACAACACAAAACAAAACAAAACAAAACAACACAAAACAAAACAGTGAAGCAGCGTATCATATCCTATGATGTGACGATCTCAATGCAAACAGCAGCAGCAACAAAACAAAACAAAACAACACAAAACAAAACAGTGAAGCAGCGTATCATATCCTATGATTTGACGATCTCTGCAATTCTGGGGTGCAATATTAGGTTAAGTATTTGGCCTCTTGAGAGTGAAAATTATGCCAGGCTCAGCACAGGCTCGGCCCGGCCTTCCTCAGGGTTCTAGTTGAAGGGAAGTATACAATCAAGACATTTTGCTACAAACGTGTCACTTCATCTTTGATAATATCATAATTATATTTATTATGTAAAACTGGCGTCTCATGTTGTCAAGACGAACTTGAGAGAACCATATGAACCTAGTTGATTTATATACTCGGAATCTCCTTGGCCTACATTATGCTAACCGTATCATCTATATTATGCTAACCGTATCATCTATTTACGGTAACGAATGGTACATGCTCTTGCATGCACTACTCCAGTCAATATGAGAGTCCACATTCCAATTGCACAGATAGCCCTCAAACAATTTCGTTTCGGCCCCGGTGAAAAAAAAAATACGCAAGCTCATTTCACATTATTTTGTCGTGCATAATCTGGTATCGCGCATTGAAAGTCATGTAAGGTTAGAATAATTACATTAGTACTTTTAAATCATGACTACCTGGAAGTGGGTCCTTGTAGAGTGAAGTTAGAAGACGATCTTCACGCTCGTTAGGAAGATTGCACATCCATTCCCCGGTTTTAGTCCGTGTCTTCTTCTCCCTCAAGGTTTCATTAGCTGGCCAGCAGCAGCGACAATCCAGCCACATGTTGTCGAAGCCACACGTACGGCTGACAAAAGCAAGTAGATCGAGGAGGTAGGTTTTGTTTCTCGGCGATGGTAGAGTTCCTCCAAAGAAAGACGTGCAGTGTTTTCTTGCGTCTGATAATTTATTGGGTTCGCAGGAAGTATACGGAAACGCTGCCGAAAATGTTGAAGGTAGAATTATAAAAATGACGTCAAGTACGTCTGCAACGACATAGTTCACAATGCGAACTTTTCTGATTTCGAACAAGGCTTTGGAAATTTGCCCCTTTATATCACTAGACTATAACCACAGCAAAACCAGCTGCTGTGTGGAAGGCTACAATATTATATTATATTATATTATATTATATTATATTATATTATATTATATTATATTATATTATATTATATTATATTATATTATATTATATTATCATATTATATGATATTATATTACATTATATTACATTATAGGGGAATATCATGCAACAGTTGTATAATCTCATAACTGGGAGTCGATACATCTATAGAATTGATACATCTTTCTTCATTGTGGCCAATCACAAGCCTCTGCTGTCTCTTTGCGTTGACACGATCAAGGGCACAACCACTCCCTCCCCCCCCCCCCCCAAGCTAACACACAAACACATGATGGGCAGGCGTCTCGAACTCAGATTCGAGCATTTGACGTATGTTAGCATATTTCATTCTTCGATCTTCCGTGATTCTGAGGATCTGCTAGCAATTATCGATACGGATTGATTTTTTGTTCTTGCATAAGGACAACAATTATGCATTAATGATTTGGAGAGAAGATCATAGGCGAAATCGAAGCGACCAATCGTTAGGAAAGTGAGGTAGGCCGGGTCTTCGCCTTTTTCTACAAAAGAGAATCTGTAACTTTGTTTACAACTCAAATGTAATTATCTGGTGCCAATCGAGAGGGGGTGGGAGTGGTTGCAGACATTTTTAATCCAATGTAAGACAAAAGAATGCTCAATTGTGTCTTCAATGCGCGGGATAGAGATAAACAGATGTCGGAGGTTGTGGGAGATTTTTTTTTTTCAAGTTTAGAACTAAAGTTCAACGATCTCGTGTCTACTTGTTATGGAGTAATTGAAGAATTATCAGTCGAAAAGAAAGGGAAAACAAATCCCGAACATTTCTGATGGATGTCAAGGCAACGTGAATGGTAAATGTGTTATGTGTTTCAGAATACCTTTTTCAGCTTCTGCATCATCGCTGTGTTCTAACATGACCAAGGCTAAGGAGATGGATTTAATCACGCCTCCCGTACTACGCAGCATTTTCAATTCAAGATTTGAAATCTAACAACTTGCTGGACATATTTAAGGAACTAAGAAGACAATTTTCAGTCGAAAATATGCGAAATAAATACAAAGGATTACGTGAAGGGCTAAATACTTGTATTTCTGCGTGTGCGTCTTCTTAAATTTTACTTAGTCTACGAAGATGACACGACGGGGGAGGGCTTTGCAGGTTAAGAATTGAAGTTCGCCAATCTTAAGCACACTAATGGCGTTTTTTCTTCTCGTTTAGAAATCGTTCAATCAAAAATGGATAAAAAAATATCGTCGAGGGACCATTTGAATTGCTAAATTGTAGATTCTGTCACGCCTTATTTGGCGTGAGAGTCTTAACTCTGTGCGCTTAGTCTTTAAAGGTACATTATCAATGACAAGTTAAACGGCAGTAAATAAGGCCTTGGCAGATCATGACATTGTTATGTCTTGTATGTGTCACACTTTCAATACTTAGATATCGAGACATGTTTTGAAAATTAAAAAGAAAAATATGCAAACATAGGCCTCCTATATATTCTTTAATTTATGCGGAGCGTGGTTTCATTAATAATGAACAAACTATTTGAAAATCACATATCAGAGTCCAAAAAGAAAGAAAAACCGCATCTCCTGCTGGAATACAAAAAAAAAAAAAAAAATCCCGAGGGCGGATTCTAACGGTATTTTTTTTACAATGTTTTACAGCATTGAAAAGACAGAACATCAGCAACAAGTGAGTACTAGTTGTACATTATGTGTAATAGAAAAATCACTGTAGTTATGTATTCATTTTGTCAGGATGTGGAAATAAATGAAATGAAATGAAAATGAAATGAAATATTCAACTGTTCATATCAATTGCGTCCGTTCCTTCCGCTTTTGCTACCAGCTGTTTTAATTCTAGTATGAATGTTTATTACCCCTTCGTGTGCCACGGTCATTAAACCGTGTGTGTGCCATCCAAACAGCGCTTTATTCTGCCCAAATGGGCACTCCAAGTTCAAAAGGAATGGCTAATGCGTACTTTCAAATGTATCCACCTTAAATTATCAGATGTTGGCGAGTTACATGTAGAAACATGGGTATAGGCACGTCCATACCCACACCACACACACATGAAATAGAGAGATAATATAGGTTTATGAAGAGTTCATTCGCCCAAAACCAATAAGTCTATTTTGTTCAATTTTGTTATTCTTTTTAATCACATTTTTTTTTTTCGTTACACTTTGTTGTTGGAGAACGCTAATGTTGTAGGGATCATATTTACATGGATGTTGGTAACCTGTGAAAAAGAATGTTTAATATCAAAGATCTATGGAGAGAAAAAAATGTGAATGTTGTAATTTTCAATCAAGAAGTCCACTTCTTGTTTGGCTGCAAAAGCCGATGAGATTAAAATCGGTGCGTTGAACATCTTGCGAATCAACTTATTTCTCCAGTATTCATGATATAGCAATATTCACATTGGGGATGTTTAGTGCACACACACGGGTTTTGGGATGAAGATGTGTAAGGCAGTTTTTCGTATGTTTCGGAATCTGCGTTTCCATGGTGACGGCAAATTATGGCCATGAATCAGGGCACACATATTTCGTTTTCGTTTTCTTGTATTTGAGCTTCTTCCGCTTTTCACGAGCAAGAAATCTAATTTTGGCGTGCATATTTAAATATTGGCCTCGGGTGAAGATGTGCAAGTCACATTAAATTTTCCAACAGTATAAAAGAATTTCCATGAAAATGGACTTATCGATTTTTAACGATAAAACTCTTCATTTATATGCACACATGCATGTATATTTGGTTTTAAGATACATTAATGCTTTCATGATAATGCATACTTATTTGACACTTGTTTCCCTCTACGGATGGTGAAATGCAGCGACACTGGTATCCATCCAGAGTTTCATTGCAAGTCTCCCCATAGGGGCAAGGGTTGGACATGCAAGCTGTTGGAGAGGTAGCAGTCATGAAATACGCAGTCATAAAGGCAATGGTCATAAATGACAGCTGGCAAATTCCCTCTTAAGCCCCCCTCCCCCCCCCCCCCACACACACACACATACATATTTTCAAACTGCTGATGACTCATTTACGTTGTTATGGTTCACTTGAATAAATTATTTAGGGTGATGTGCCTATTACTCCGATGACAGAAACAAAACATGTTTTCACGTATGCCGTGTGAACTATACTGATATAAAGATGAACGATTGTTCTACTTGATATGTTATGGTTGCATTTTGTATCATAGCCAATTCTAGTATTGTCAAATATTGTCCGTTTCTCTCATTAGGCAAGTGGTAGCCAGCGAACAATTATTCCTCCGGATAATCATCTCCAAGGACACGGGAAGATTGTGGGCATTATGATAATACACGAACAAGTTGCATGTGTCAAATAAGAGATCATCATCATAAAGCCACGCAGTTTACAGGAAAAAAGAGAGCAACAACAATACCTGGGTAGGCGCAATAGAAGTTTCTCTTTCCTCCCCCTACATGCGGAAACGATACTTCATTTATCGGATCATCACGCGGGACGTATTTAGGAGTTAGTTTGACATACTCCCCAGGCGTTCCCGATGTGATGTATGGACACATGTTTTCCAAAATGTGATCTTTTGCACAATAGGTTTCTACGGAGTCAGAAATAATGTACAATGAATAAAAACAATTGTTAGATGGATAAGAATGTGTTACGAGACACAATAGCTACGTTACCATCATTGTATTCTTAAAACTGTCTTTCAAATTGGACAAAAGAGCACACTGAAATGTTTTCAGATTGAAACCTGTTTCTCATTCACTAAAACCCAAGTTAGGCAAGTGCACTCTGGTGTATACAAAACATCTATATAACATACGTCGGCCTATGTCATTGGCTTTGATAATAGGTGGCGACATGGTGCCAACTTAAAGGGGAGCTCCGGATGATTTTCAGACTTTTACATTTGAATAATAATAAATCAATTATACTGAGTACAGAGTTTCAGAATTTATAGAGATTGGGGTAAGGAATAAGATTTGTAATAAATTGCAATGAATAAGGATGATGACCTGGCAGCCTAACCACAGGTATGCATGCGTTGGGGCTCAGGGAAGCAGAAGAAAGGAAGAAGGCATTCATAAATTCTACACAGGTGAGCTTGTTAACTCTTTATGTGCCAACCGGTATTGTAACGGAATTGCACTGCTAGTCTGCTACATTTCTGAAATACGAGAGGCTTCTATGTCATCAACACTATTCAGTGTAATTATAATATAAATATATATATAAATAAATATTCTGCATCTGTACGGATTCTTTCTTCTTCCTTTCTTTATTTCTCCCCAAAAGTTGTACAGAGGTTAACTCGAAAAGTTCTTCGATTATCAATTTCAAACTTGACCCATATTTGTATCATGTCCAAAAGACGACAGATCCAATATAATCACTGTAATCAGTCCACCGTGACGTCACTATGACGTCATTTTCTGAAATCACATTCTCATTCATATCTCATTAATGAAATGGAATTTCTCAATAAAATTTACGTCTCATAGTTCAAGTCAAGTTCTTTCTACTGATATTCTCAAAATGCATGTTTACACTTAAAACGTACTCGTACGCGCTCGTCGAAATGTTGACTTTCTTCAATCGAGCTTAAATTTTTGTTTGCACAAGTTTCAGATCAATTGGAGCATTTTTTGAAAAAAAAATGAAAAAAAAAATGGACGGACGTGCACGCGCGCACGCATGTACGCTTGCGCAGCTCGTATGCAAAAACAAAAAAACAAAAACAAAAAAAAAACAAAAAAAAAACATTTTTTTACATGGACCGGATGGCTAAAATGTCAAGGAATAATGCTACCAAGTTTCAAGTTAATCCAATTCAATATGACGTCATACGGGCCCATCAAATTTGAATTTCCGCGCGCGCGTCAATGACGATATACAATGTAATTATGCCCCCCCCCCCAAAAAAAAAAAGTCCGATTTTACTTGATGGACGGTGACCCCCCATTTTGTTTACATATTCTGCAAGCTGATGAGTTGTACATGTTATGTCATGGGTTGTCGATGCTGGAAAAATGATTACAATAATGCACTATATAACATTTCTCAATGAAATTTTCAAAATGACGTCATCAAATTTCAAGTTCACTCAAACGTATCTTACTTATCCTCTGCCAATTTTCACCCAGATTTCAGTATGTTCTAGCTTATCTAATGTTCTTTCAGTGGCGTATTTTAAGATTTTGGTTGAATGACGTCATCACCTCGGAAAAATGGATTGAATGTAACCTTGTCAAATTTGACCACTTTACCTGTTATCTCTATGGGAGTGCAGTTTTTTCTGGAAATGAAAATTGACATGACTATCTTTTTCGAGCACTAGCTCACTTATGCTTCGGTGAATTTCTCCAAGATTTTAATATGTTGTAGCTGAAGCTTTGGGCTATCGCTAATGTGCCTTCCATTTTTTCTTACGACGTCGTAATTACGTCGAAAAACTTGGTTGAAATTGGCACTTGGCTTCGATATAGCGTCATTTTGCTTAATACACAGAGCCTATGGGGGATGAAATAAATCAGTGGATAGTGCTTCGGACTTTTAATCCAAAGGTCCCAGGTTCGAGGCTCATCCCTGCCAATTCTTTTGCCTTTTTTAACACTTTTTCTTCTTTTTCTTTGGTGAGTCTTTTTCTCCCTTCCTAACTTTTTTTTTCTGATTTTTTTTTATGCTTCTCCTACAAATTTCTATACAACACCTTAATTTTTTCTTTATTTTTCTTTCTTTCTTCCACTTTCTGTGCAATTGATCAACAACAACAATGGCCATCAACCCCATATTTTGCACATATCTAGTTCATGTCACGAACATCATTTCATAACGTAACAACTACTTCCTCCGACACCATCTTGGGTAGGTAAATTAGGGTCAAAGGTCAAAAGTGTTTAATCCTGTATCTCCGTGAATGCACGTCTTATCTTTTCCACATTTTGCACACGTAAGGACCATGTTGCAAGAATCATTTCACAAATTAACAACTTTTATCTCAGATGCCATCTTGGCTGTGTTAAGTGGGGTCCAAGGTCAAATATACTTTATTGTGTAACCTCAGGTTTCACAGTCATGTTTTGCTCACACATGGGCCTCGATAGATGGATCATTTTGTAAAATAACAACGCTTTAGTCGGACGCCATTTTGGCTGTGCAAATGAGGTTCAAAGGTCAAATATTCTTTATTTTCTATCTTGCTTACTTAATGCTCAATTGGGGCCAGATTTTGTACACAAATGGACCATGTTGCCTGGATCATTTCATAAAACAACGACTTTTGACTCAGATGCCATCTAGGCTGTGCGATGTATGTAGGGTTAAGGGTCAAGACTACTTTGTCCTGTATCTTGGTAGTTATATACATGCCCTATCACTCCCATATTTTGCAACCATTTAGCTCATGGCATATGGATAGTTTCATGAAATAACAACTTTCTAATCAGTTGCCATCTCGGCTGTCTAAAGTAGAGTCAAGAATCAAACAACTTTCGTCTTGCATTTGGTAAATACATGGCATATTGCGCCATATTTTGAACAGATAGGGACCTTGTCAAGAGGATCATTTCATAAGATGATGGCTTTTTCCTCAGACGCCATCTTGTTTTTCAAAATGAGTTTCACTTTGTCTCTTTGTTAACATGATATGCCCTTTCCATGTCAAATCTGTAGAGATGAAAGGTTTGATTCCCTTTTCTCTAATGAGAATCTCAGAAATCATTTGTACATCGGATCAACTAATTTGTCAGTCTTGACAAATTCTCGAATCTAGTTTGTTTAAGATTTTCATTTTATTTGTTTCTCAGCTCAAGGACCACAATAAATTCCACAAATCAACACTACATGATATCAAATTATGAAAATAGTCTGGAATGCCCTTTTAATGTATTTCGCTGATTGCGGAATGTCGCGGAGACGTTTCCGCCGCGGCGAAGTCTCTGCAACGCCTCCAATTGAGACTAACCTAGTGTCGGAGGAGTAGCGGAGGAGAGGCGAGAGAATCAAACATATCCGGTTTTTTTTTTTCGGAGACTTCTTCCATTCACCATCTGTTCTCGGAGACGTCTACGCGATCTCTCCCCACATGCTCATGTTTTGCACAGCGAGAGCGAGCGCTGCCGGTAGACTCCCCAGTGGCGGCCAAGTCGAGGAGACTATTTTTGTCCTTTGGGTCTCCGTCATTTTGCGAAGACTCATTTGCGACCTGCCGCAGATCATTCTTTCGACCCCTGTCCGAAAGAAATAAGTCGCGGCAGTTACGGCGAAGTTTCCCCGTCATAAGAACCCAAATCCCAAATATATGTTGATTGAGTGAAAGCAACAATGTTAATACAACACACCACTCAGGACGTTTGAGCCAACTCGCTCAAACGATTTATAGTTATAGATCTTTAATGTTTTTGTGCCGTCGTTGCGAAAAAAGGAAGTCTTCTTTATTTCCTGACGATATTATGGTCAACGTTCAAAAGAAAACATAAAGAAAATTAACATATTTTGTAGCATAATAAAAGAGAACTCCATATGTGACCCTGCACCTCAAAACAAACAAAAAGTCGCCAGACATGAATTTTTAGTTAAGACCATATTCTGAAAGAGCAGACTTTAAGCTTTAAAATGATGCATAACTCAAATCAAATGGACTCTCCTAACCATCTAAATATTGGAAAGAAAGCACAAACTCAGGAAAAGTGTGAACTGAGAAAAGAGGCTCTGAAGTACAGTGTCTATTCAAGCGCTTAATCTTTACCAAACCGTGCTGGCTGGGCGATGAATGGGACAAAAAACAGGAAGTAAACCACCAGAGTAAAAACAATGAAGGAATTATCCGATTAAAATGAAATTAAGCTTGCCTCATGAACACATTCTGTCCATAATTAATGCCAACTTTCAAAGCAGTAGCACTATCCTTTCAAAAGTTATTAGAGTTGAAAGTGAAGAGTGTGGACAAGGTTTTTCAGAAATGAAAAAGGGATTCTAAAGACACACCTAATCACACTATTCTACCAGAAATGTTCGAGATAAACTGCTAAAAAAAAACCCACACTTTCCTGCCCGTTTTATGATACCAAATTTTAGCATAATGTAAAAGAAGACCCACTCTTTCAGAAAATATGAAAAAGTCAAGTTCGGCTAGGTTGACCCATTTCACTTATTTTCAATCCTCACGCAAAATCAGTGTGTGCGACTTTATGTTCGTTTTGAGGTGCACGGTCACATATACACGTCTGTCAGAAAGCAGCGATATAAGATAACCATTAACTTACATGTATGTTACTTACAAGTGTAAACGATGTGTACTTTTCATGAAAAGTGAAATTTTGGGGAATTCTCAAAAAAAAAAGAAAAACAACTTTATATCATGGTCTAAGATAACGTAATTCTTACTGTTTTTTTTTTTTTCTACCCAGCAATGGCGGTATCGACTTTTATTTTAAAATTCATAACCTCTGAATGGATTTTCCGATTTTCCTCAGACTTTCAAGGGTGAATTTTACTACTATTGCTGTTTTACTCAGCCCACGTGCATATTCTGGCTCTAGTCTCCTCCTGTACGATTGTAGTTGCCAACCAATTTTCTACGTGAGGGCATTTAGATTTAGAGTTCTCACCTTTATACCGCAAATTGGCAACGAGACAAGAAGGTGACAAAAGTCTATATTTCAATTTCATCATTATTTCATTTCATTCTAATCAATACAGTCTACCTTAATATATTGAGATCACCTTTAGTCCTCAGTCTATCCTGATTAGCATAATATCAGCATATCTTTTCATTCTGTTATCACCAAACAAATGTACATGCATTTTTAAAAAATAAAACCGACTGTACGCTGTATTGTTTTCGAAATACTAAAAAGATATCCATCATTATTGATTTTGGGATATTTTTCCATGCAGAAATGTGACCCTTCATCACAAAACAAACAAAAAGTCTCTCCCCAAAAATTTCTCCCCAAAAGTTGTACAGAGGTTAACTCTAAAAGTTCTTCGATTATCAATTTCAAACTTGACCAATATTTGTATCATGTCTAAAAGACGACAGATCCAATATAATCACTGTAATCAGTCCACCGTGACGTCACTATGACGTCATTTTCTGAAATCACATTCTCATTCATATCTCATTAATGAAATGGAATTTCTCAATGAAATTTACGTCTCATAGTTCAAGTCAAGTTCTTTCTACTGATATTCTCAAAGTGCATGTTTACACTTGAAACGTACTCGTACGCGCTCGTCGAAATGTTGACTTTCTTCAATCGAGCTTAAATTTTTGTTTGCACAAGTTTCAGATCAATTGGAGCATTTTTTGAAAAAAATTGAAAAAAAAATGGACGGACGTGCACGCGCGCACGCATGTACGCTTGCGCAGCTCGTATGCAACAACAACAACAACAACAAAATACCATTTTTTTACATGGACCGGATGGCTAAAATGTCAAGGAATAATTCTACCAAGTTTCAAGTTAGTCCAATTCAATATGACGTCACACGGGCCCATCAAATTTGAATTTCCGCGCGCGCGTCAATGACGATATGACTGCCCAGAGGCGGCCAAGTCGAGGAGACTATTTTACTTGGGGGTTCCGTCATTTTGCGAAGACCCATTTGCGACCTGCCGTAGATCTTTCTTTTGACAGCTGTCTGAAAGAAATAAGTCGCGGCCGTTACGGCGAAGTTTCCCCGTCATAAGAACCCAAATCCCAAATATATGTTGATTGAGTGAAAGCAGCAATGTTAATGCAACACACCACTCAGGACGTTTGAGCCAACTCGCTCAAACGATTTATAGTTATAGATCTTTAATGTTTTTGTGCCGTCGTTGCGAAAAAAAAGAAGTCTTCTTTATTTCCTGACGATATTATGGTCAACGTTCAAAAGAAAACATAAAGAAAAATTAACATATTTTGTAGCATAATAAAAGAGAACTCCATATACACGTCTGTCAGAAAACAGCGATATAAGATAACCATTAACTTACATGTATGTTACTTACAAGTGTAAACGATGTGTACTTTTCATGAAAAGTGAAATTTTGCGGAATTCTAAAAAAAAAAAGAAAAACAACTTTATATCATGGTCTAAGATAACGTAATTCTTACTGTGTTTTTTTTTTTCTACCCAGCAATGGCGGTATCGACTTTTTTTTTTTTTTTAAGATTCATAATCTCTGAATGGATTTTCCGATTTTCCTCAAACTTTCGTGCATATTCTGGCTCTAGTCTCCTCCTGTACGATTGTAGTTGCCAACCAATTTTCTACGTGAGGGCATTTAGATTTATAGTTCTCACCTTTATACTGCAAATTGGCAACGAGACAAGAAAGGACAAAAGTCTATATTTCAATGTCTTTGGACCCTTGAAGTGGCTTGTGGTTATGATGAAATGCACTTAATAACGTTTTATCTTTTCTTGCGTGATGGTAACCTCTTTAGCCTATTTGCTCCTCACCATTTCATTCTCATCAATACAGTCTACCTTAATATATTGAGATCACCTTTTAGTCCTCAGTCTATCCTGCTTAGCATAATATCAACATATCTTTCATTCTGTTATCACCAAACAAATGTACATGCATTTTTAAAAACTAAAACTGACAGTACGCTGCATGTTTTCGAAAGACTAAAAGGATATCCATCATTATTGATTTTGGGATATTTTTCCATGCGGAAAAATTATGTAAACATATCTTTCAAATCTAAATGATTCTTATCGTTTGCTACGGAGTTCAGATTTATAGTCCCGGGCAAATTACAATGAAACCAGCAGAACATTAATATATCCCCTTACATTTATCATGTTAATTCGTTTTGTAATTGTTTTCCTTATATTTCCCACTACGGGAGCATCCCATGAAAACACAAATCATTCAGATATGTTTCTATGAAATATGACTAAACACTAGTGTTATTATTTAATGGGAATACCAAGTTCATTTCCCTAATTGAAATGAATTTGCTTGACTTTATTGGTGAAATTAGTCAAATCTGCTGGTATTACATGTATACGTAGGCCTACATATGTATCGTGTCAGGCCAATTGCCCTGAGGGCAATTACCCCACAAATAACAAATAACAAAAATTCTGCTTCTTTTGACCATAACTTAAAAAATGTACCTTTACATGCAGTGAGCAATATATCATTTAAAAGGTATTATTTTGTACTTTATAACGGAGACCGTACTTCAAAATCTTCAAAAAATGGACTTATCGGTTTTTGCGAACAAGCTCTTTAATTGTAATCTTTGTGTGTATGTGTGTATGCGTGTGTGCTTGTGTGTGTGTGTGTGTGTGTGTGTAACTAATAGCCGAATTGTAATCAATATGGAATATCAATACCATTGTTTGCCATCACCAATAATACCCATACCCATTTGTGTTCATATCTTACATTATTATTATCATGTTTATAATTGTTTTTACCTTTACGGTCAATCAGTAATAGAAGTAACAGCCAGTAAGCTTGAAAAACCTGCATGTACAAAAATGTTAGAACCGTGAAAAAATAACAAGTAGTATGTACAAATCTATTCAGTAACTAGTAATATGAGCTAAAATAGCCGCATTTATTCTAATGCACTGTTAAACAATGTTACCAGTTTAACGGTCTCTATTGCTACAGTCACACACGGCCGGATTTCGAATCGGGTCCTTGAGGAATTAAAACCGTATCGACCCGGAGCGAGCCGCAGAGACCCGCATTGACCCGCATCGCAACCCGTTTCAATTCCTGATGGATTCCAGGGGCTACGATACGGCTGTAAAGAAAAAAAAAATGGTCATGTTCAAAAATTTCTCACGGATTTAAATTCCGTATTGATATCCGAATTGACCCGGTTCGAACCGCATTGACTGGCATCGCCCCGCTGCAACCCGCAGCGTAAAACCGTATGGACCCTTGCCGTATACGCATTGCCTTCATGCAACAGGTGATGACAAGATTTACATCCGGGTCGGTAGGGTACCTACGGGTCGAAGCGGGTTGACATGCCCGGTCGATAGGGGTCGAAAAAGATTTAAAGCGGATTTTTATACGGTTCGATACGGGCCAATACGGATTTCTACGGCTCGAGCCGGGTCGATAAGGTTTTGATGCCTTATGGACCCGGTTAGAAATCCGGTCGTGTGTGACTGTCCAGTAGCATAAACCCTCCATTCCGGGTTTAATCCGCCTCATTTTCACCCGGACCAATTTCAAGTGTGACTGTAGCATTTAGACAATGTATCGTGGCTGATGAGGTTTATTATTAAACACCTGGATGATTTTCACATTTGTACATTTGAACAAATATAAAATAGTAATGATTAGTAGGCCTACAGAGTTTCAGAATTTGTAGTGATTTGGATGAGGAATAAACAATAAACATTAAACGTATTACAAATTGCAATGAACAAGTACATAGGATGATGAAATGGCAGTCTAGCCATAAGAATGCATGAGTTGGGGCTTGTCTAAATAATGAACAGTTCAGGTAATACCACTTTGTGGAATGTTTTTCATTCTGTGAATACAACCACACGCGTGTGGCTGTATTCACTGAAAAACAAAGTAGATCTTTACATGACCGTGTATCACAAAACTAACAATAAGTCGCACCACTTAATTTTACGTGAGAACTCAAAAAAGTTCCAGGTTAACCAAGTCAATCCTTAGTCGTCAATACTATCTGAAAGAGATCTTCTTACTCAGCATTTTGTATTCTTTAAGTTTGGATAATAAAATAAATGGGAAAAATTTTTGTAAACCCTCTTTTTGTAGAATAGTGTGATATAATGCCTTTTACATGTAGGCCCCTTTTATTCCTGGAAAGTTAAATTCTTCGCTTTCAACTCTAAGAACTTTGAAAAGACGATGCTACTGCGTAAAAGTTAGCAGTGATTATTCATATGATTGTTTTGACAAAGCTTGCTCAATTTCAGATCAATCTGATAATTCCTTTTTTCTTATTGCTAAGGTGGTTTGCATCCTGTTATTTGTCCCGATTCGTCACACAACTCGCACGACGTGGTACTAAAGTGCTTGAATAGACTCTATATTTCAGGGCCTCTTTTTTTTTCAGACCACATTTTTCAAGAGTGTGACCGTTCTTTCCGTTATTAAGGAGAGGAAAACTCCATTTTAGTTGAGTTACAGCTTAGAGTCTGCTCTTTCGGAATCGGTCCTTAAATACTGAGAATTCAAGTGTGGCGACTTTTTATTGGTTTAGTGATGCAAGGTCCCATCAATCACAGTGTACAAACGATGTAGGAAAATATCTCACCTACCTTAAACATGTTGTACTTCCACCAGACGTTTTCTAGTCTCCACAGCCTCAAAGGATGCGTCAACCAAGTTTATTACCTGAGAGATCTTCACACATCCAAAACTTACAGAGAAAGCGAATGAACGCAAGGCTCTCAACAGTCCCAAGAATCCCAGCTGATGTGTCAGCCAAGTTGTCAAAGAGATACCTACAGTGGACTCAAGTTATAACGAAATCCTCGGGACCGACAGTTTTCTTTCGTTATATCGAAAGTTTGTTATAACCAAACAAATCAACAATGAAAATACATAGATGTTGCGGCCTGAATTTTTACTTCGTTGTAACCGAATTTCGAAATTATAACCGCAAATTCGAAATTATAACAGTGGTCGTTATAATGGGAGTGCATACACGTCCAAGGCACTCTTCTTCGTAGCTAGTGGGTCAACCAACGTTTGTTGATGTTTGTTCCTTTCTCAAATCGTTCCTGAGAGATTTTCACACACAACAAAATTGGAGAACGCTAGTGAACATCCAGCTAAAACTAGTATCATGTCGCTATAAAGAGCAAAAAACGAATGGTCACGGATGGGACCGTACAAGATTTTTAGAAGACACGAAAGATGACACGCTCTATCCAACGAGGTCAGCAGGTGACTGAATGAAAGGGAGCGTTCTGAGCTTCGCTATAGGCAAAGCTGTTACACGGGCTTACGCTGCAAATGGTAAAACTTGCTATGGTACTTTTCAGCTACAGTCATGTGATGCGCATGTCACAAACGCACACACACACACACACACACACACACACACAAACAAGAATAATGTTGCCATGGCAACACCATAAACGACCTTCACGCTTGCAATAGAATACTACTGCAACCTACATTTATATTATCGTGTCAGATCATTGTACTTTTCCCTTTTTTCAGGTGCATGCCGAAAAAAAGACATTAATCAGCGGAAAATATGGCCCTGCCAGATGCTGCCTAATTAACATTCCCATACTTTGCGAGATTAACGTGGTTCCGAGGAACAGAGAATCCAGCAAAACCTCTCTTCATCAAACACACTAAACATTCATGTCTTCAATTTGTACGTCCGAGTGACGACTACTGAAAGGTTACTGACTCCCTTAATACTATAATAATAATAATAATGAAAAAAAAAACCGAAAACCTAACAATAAAAAAAAAAATAAAAAAAAACGTTTAACCTGTTTAAACAATAATGTCAACATAACGTTTTTCCCCCCTCTCTCTCTCTCTCTCTCTCACTCTCACTAAAAAAAAAAAATATAAACAAAAATGAATAATCATCTCATAAAGGCCCAGAGAAATGCCTCTACACCCTTTACACCTTTTGCGTAGGTACCTGCACTGCTCTGAAGCACGGAGAAAATACAAAGAGAGAGAGAGAGAGAGAGAGAGAGAGAGAGAGAGAGACTGCTGTCAGGGCACGCAAGATTGCAAAGAAAGTTAAGCATCTTTCTTTATTCAAAATCGCAGTTTCGATGTTTTGCTTTTCACTTCTTTTAGCGTGCAACGTGGCCATCAAGAAAAACCGACAATTTCAACTGCTGGTTGTGTGTGTTGCGTTGTGTTGGCTTAGTGGATGGCTGCATCACGGCGGGTTCTCAAAAGTGAGATCCCTGGTATGAGTCCTCTTTGCGGCAGTGGATGTGCCCGAGGCAAGGCACTATTTCATAACTATCTTATTATCCACAGCTGATTAACTTTAGTCCTTGGTCTAATACATTGTTACGGATTTTTGATGATAATATTACAAATAACTACGTCTTTTGAGTTAGACTATAATAGTCTACTATAATGGTTATGTAACGCTTTGGAATGTAACGGTCTTGGTCTCGCTTTCCCTTTCCCCATCTGATATTCTATTTACTCTGTCTGCGACAAGTCCTTCTCCCTTCCAAGTCCGAGTCAGTTCCGAGTGTTATCTTCTCCTTCGGGACCACAGTGTCCTCGCGCCACTGACCTGACCTGACCATGTCCTCAACTTGCCCTCAGCGAATTAGGTCAAGGACTAAGTTTTTAGGTCCAGCCTTGTGGCCAATTAACTGTACTCTCTTGAGGCTTGGTCGCGTGCCGCCCAGGCCATGGCCCAGGGACCTAGAATGGTATAAATACCGGCTCCTTGCAGAAATTAGAAGTAGAGAGTCGGATTGAGATTGCGATTGCGGGTTCGGACTAAACACTTATCACCTTAACACTGCGATTCGGGCTGGAGAGTCAGCCAAGGGGTTCTGTTCTGAATTGTGTAACACTGCGAGTTGGAATGAGACAATAAACTTGCTGTCAGGTCCGGAAGACATTGTGTCCCCTTTACTTTCTACTAGCTGTCCGACTGAACTGCGTGCTGAGTGTGTGGTGCAATGTTTTACAATACATTTCTCGTTAACTGATAACGAAGGTTCCCTGTATTCTCATCATAAGAAGGAAGGAAAATTTTACCCAACTTTCGTTACAACATGTATGATAGCTGTTTGATGTCTGCCATCAGGCGTTCAGTGCTTCGTTAAAGGAACCGTATAGTTTTAGTTGAGAAGGGGAGTAATATTATTGCGAGGTCGGCCCCTATAAATAAAATCTCTTGTATGAATTAGTAGAAATCCTTTTAATTGTGAGAGGAGTTGATTGTGTGTGTGTGTATGTGTGTGTTTGTGTGTGTTTATGACATTCGGGTTTGAAATGACTGAGATATGAAAAACCACAAATTGGTTTGAATAAAAGGTGGGTCATACCTTTTATTTCAGACCACATTGTTTTACCTCTATTTCTTTCTTCTTTTTTTTTTGTATGTCAGCCATGTAGAAACCGATTTTCATCAAATAGCTTTGAAATGGTTGAGATATAAAACTAGAAATGTCGCTATGGCGACTGGTACGCCTCCACCATAATGCATGATTCTCCTAATATTTCTAGATACAGTAGTACATGTGGACAATGTGCAATTACATTTTCACAAAATTGGCAAAATATTAAAATGACAAGTTTGTCACAGATGCGTTGAATGTTTACCTTCCTTGACCTAGGTTTAATTGGATGAATAGGAGAGCATGTATTTGAGATTGAAGGACTTTAACTTGACTTTGACCCATTCATACGTTTATGCATGGAGTAATTTTCAAGATATGGAGAAAAAGTGCAATTTCTGTATTGAATAGTATATTGTTACCATTTTCATCTGGCCTTGACCCTAAAATTCATAAGATAATCACTGCCAGGCAGAACATGCATAAATGTAGTACGTTTCAAGATAACTTGAGCCACTTCCGAGATATGGAGGAAAAACTTAGTTCAGCACTTTCACTTGATCTTTGACCTTTTGACCTTTGAGGAAAAAAAAATTCCAGAGAATCTCTATTAGGTTATACATGCATACATCAAGTGTAAAAAAAAAAATAAAAAAAAAATAATAATAATCCTGCTGGCATTGCATAGACATGACGGAAATAGTAAAATTTGGTGAATTTTTCAGTGAATTTCTCCCAGATTTTAATATGTTCTAGATGAAACGTTGGGCTATTGTTCATGTGATCCATATTCTTATTGGAATTCGGGATTACGTCCAAAGACCTGGTTGAAATTGACGCTTTGCTTCAATGTCGGGAGATATGTCTTTCTTTCGGTGACTTTCTTTGCAATAGCTCAAAAAAAAAAAAAACCCCTATCACCCCCATATTTCGCACATGTTTAGTTCATGTGGAGTACATTATTCCATAAGGTAACAACTATATACTTGATCGGACACGATCTTGGGTAGGTAAATTAGGGTCAAAGGTCACAAATGTTTCATCCTGTATTTTGGTAAGTAAATGTCCTATTTTCCCCATATTTTGCACACGCAAAGACCTTGTTACAAGAATCATTTCACAAAACAACTACTTTTTGCTGAGATGCCATCTTGGCTGCGCAAAGTGGGGTCAAAAGTCATATGTACTTCTTTCTGTATCTTCGTTATGACGTGTTATTTCTATGGGAGGGAATTTCTCTAGATATAAAAATTGAGTATCTGAATATAAGAACGACCCAAGTCCATGGAAGACCATATCGAAAAAAAAAAACAAAAAAAAAACTTCATATCTTTTTTATTTGTCCAATAATATTCTATTTAACTGTGATGGGAAGGCAACATTGTATATACAAATTAGTACATAT
This sequence comes from Diadema setosum, assembly GCA_033980235.1. Classification (NCBI taxonomy): domain Eukaryota; kingdom Metazoa; phylum Echinodermata; class Echinoidea; order Diadematoida; family Diadematidae; genus Diadema; species Diadema setosum. The sequence goes on along the minus strand of CM067065.1, from coordinate 9,312,403 downwards.
ATTATTAACACAATTAACATTTACATTAATTGTGGAGAGGCCACTTTGTGTGATGGACTTGGGTCGTTCTTTGAATCATAATGTGCTTGGGTCGTTCTTTGATTCATAATTATACATGATATTCTGCTATAGAGATGAGAGAAGGACGAGAGAGGGCGCTATAATATGAATGTAAGAATGACCCAAGTCCTTCATTCTTACATTCGTATAAGATTTAACTCATTTATTTCAGGCACTTCCGGGGGTAATTGGGATTTATCATTTATACACCATGTAAGTCCATGGATAAGCTACAATTTCCCATGTCAAACTGAATTTGGCCAAAAATTGGACTTGGGTCGTTCTTATATTCAGGTCTTCAATTGACAGGATTGTCTTTATCAAACTCTAGCTCACTTACCCTTCAGTAAATTTCTCCCAGATTTTATATGTTGTAACTGACCCTTTGAACTACCGTTGATGTGACCTCCATTTTTTATTAGATGTCGGCATTGCATCGAAAAACTTGGTTGAAATTAAAGCTTAGTTTCGATGTATTGAGATATTTCTTTCTTTCTGCAACTTTCTTTGCAATAAGTCAAGAAAAATAGGCCCTATCACCCTAATATTTTGCACATGTTTAGTTCATGTCACGTACATTATTTCATAAAATAACAACTACTTGATCGGACACCATCTTGTGTAGGTAAATTAGGGTCAAAGGTCACAAGTGGTTCATCCATTATCTTGGTAAATACATGTCCTATCTTTCCCATATTTTGCACATGCAAAGACCATGTTACAAGGATCATTTCGCAAAATAATCACTTTTTGCTCAGATGCCATCTTGGCTGTGCAAAGTGGGGGTCAAAGGTCAAACATACTTCATTCTGTATCTTCGTTAGTGTATACGGAATTCGGTACCAAAGATGGCAGGTCTGACTCCCTTTTCTAAATGAGAATCCAAACATCACACGGCCAATGTCCCTAATCACAGATGAAACCTGTATGTTCATGCCTATCGGGATCAGGACTCAAATCACTGATTTCCGAATAGATCAGATGGCCTAATTTGTCAGTGTTGACAAATTCCAAGTCTAGTTTTAAACACATATTGTTGATCACCAAATATTTATAAACTTGATTTTTTAATAATTTAACTAATGTATTGTGATAACAGTGCAGAAGTTTACTGTTTGTACTTATTTCATGCATTCTCCAAATATGCATAACGCGCGTCGCAACGCGCGTCCCGGTTGGACACCAAAACGAAAGAGGCAAATAGATTCTTCCCAAATATTTCATATATTTTTTTTTTCCTTTGGATACCTATCCTGGAAAGGAACTCTGAAAATCAGAAAGGCCAGTAAATAGTATTGGAAATGTACAAAATAAAAGATCAAATCTTCACGTGTAAAGGTGGTTACACTGGACATCACAAATGTTGCTGATTTACCATTGTTAATTTTGACATAAAGATGTAAATATTTTGGAACAAAACTTACATATTTTTCATCCCCCCTTGAGCTCATTAAAACAGCAAAAATGCATTGATTTTCAGAATTTCCATCAAACTTTTCTAGGATCTCTACGTAAGGGTTGTCGCGCGGACATCAAGCGTAAGACGCGTTACGCACTGTTTATAATGGCATTTTAGGAATGAAAAAGATTTATTAACATAATTTTTTTTTTTACATGTCATTCCAAATGTGACCATGCGCCACAAAATGCTCAAAAAGTCGCCAGACATGAAATCTTAGTTAAGAGCATATTCTGAAAGGGCAGACCTTAATTATGTATTACTCAAATCAAATGTCCTCTCCTAACCTATCTAAATATTGGAAAGAAAGCACACACTCGGGAAAAGTGTCCACTTAGAAAAGAAGCTCTGAAGTACAGTGTCTATTCAAGCACTTTAATCTTTACCAAGCCGTGCTGGTTATGCGATGAATTGGACAAAAAACAGGATGTAATCCACCGGAGTAACAACAATGAAGAGATTATCAGATTAAACTGCATTTAAGCATGCCTTATTAACACATTCTGTCCTTAATCAATGCTAACTTTCAAAGTAGTAACATCATTCATTCAAAAGTTACAGGAGTGGAAAGTGAGAAGTGTGTACAAGGTTTCTAAGAAATGAAAAGAGCACTCTAAAGAAACACAAGTCTTTATTTAATAATCACATAATTCTGCCAAAAAATGTTCGAGATAAACTGTTAAAAAACACATTTTCCTGCCCATTTTATGATCCCGAAATTTAGCATAATGTAGAAGAATACTTGCTCTTTCAGAAAATATGAAAAAGTCCAGATCGACTCGGTTGACCCATTTCACCTATTTTCAGTCCTCACACAAAATAAGTGTGTGCGACTTTTTGTTCGTTTTGTGATGCACGGTCACAAATAGGAATGATCTTGAATAAGATCGTCAAAAAGACTCATAGAAATATATAATTTAGTTGAGTATGATGCATTTGGTCTTAGGGGTACTAGTCATGTCACAAATTTGGTGTCCTAAAATGGTCAATTTGTAAGGCATATTGTTTAGATATACATGAAAAATGTGAGATTTCATATGATTTTATCTCCACTATCTCTGATATAATTGAGTATATGAATATAAGAACGACCCAAGTCCATGGAAGACCATTTCGAGTAAACTAAAAAAAACTTCATATCTTGTTTGTTTGTCCAATAATATTCTATTTAACTGTAACGGGAAGGCAACACTGTATATACAAATTAGAACATATATTATTATGACAATTAACGTTAACATTAATTGTGGAGAGGCCATTTTGTGTGATGGACTTGGGTCGTTCTTTGATTCATATGGACTTGGGTCGTTTTTTGATTCATATACATGATATTCTGCTATAGAGATGAGAGAAGGACGAGAGAGGGCGCTATGATATGAATGTAAGAATGACCCAAGTCCTTCATTCTTACATTCATATAAGATTTAACTCATTTATTTCAGGCACTTCCGGGGGTAATTAGGATTTATCATTTATACACGGGATGAGTCCATGCATAAGCTACAATTTCCTATGTCAAACTGAATTTGGCCAAAAATTGGACTTGGGTCGTTCTTATATTCATATACTCAATTATGTGTGCTACATTATCCTGAAAGCTTAAAGTCTTAATTATGTTTAATTTTTGAAATAGGGCTAATCAAACTTAATCACCTCAAATCTCTCCAGTATTGTAAAAATACACATATGCAGACATCACATCTCATATTTCAGCTGTATAAATGTAAAACTTGCCTTGAAACCACACAAAATAAAAAGAACAAAACATGTTAACTGTGATAATACATCCCAGTATGAGAACATTTTTTTTACTTGTATTTGCTAAAAATAACATTTTTTTTTTCTGAATTCAATGTATAACATACATGAAAGATTATGAGGTTATTTCATCATCACCTCACTCATTTGAATATTCATTAGGGATGCTAAAGAAACGTTTTCCGAAAAAAAAATGTGAAATTTAAAAATGTCATATCTTTTTTTCTTGTTTCTTATCCCATTTTTGTTATGATTGTGTCATTCTGGAGGGAATATATATATATATTTTTTTTTTTACTTTCTTTCGAAGTTTATCTATTTTTTTTTTTGGACTCGGTCCTCTTCTATAGTTCATAATAGGCCCTACTTATAAAGAGAGTCTGCTTACTTGCTCATTCTCCACAAGGTTTGATCTTGTTTGTTATCGAATGTTGGGTCGTGTGTTGGTGTAGGCCCTATTTTATCAGTGTCCAAGATGCTGTTAACTTACTTAGCTGTGTTATGTCCGTGTTAGTGCAAGAAAAGTCCAGTCTGCTGTTGAATCATAGAATAGAGAGCTAGATATTGAACTACTAAAACGTAAATATAGGGGATCACTCCTAGAGAGTAGACCTCCGATAACCTTAACACTTGAGCGCTTAAAACCAAAATTATATCGTCTCTTCCTACCTCATTATAAACATGACCACAATGCAAATTTGTGAAAAATCTTTTCATCATTTCTCTATAGTTATCATGAACAGAAAACAGAAAGACAGACAGACACACACAGACAAACATACAGAACCAAAAGCACAACCTCCACTGGCAGTATATTTCACTTACTGGCGGGGGTAATTCTGTCTATGAATGCCAACATAGCTGTAATATCATTACCACCACAAAAAAAAAAAAAAAAATAAATAAATAAATAAATAAAAAAAAATTATCGTCATAAATGGTTCAAAATCATCAATTTCGAATTTTGAACAGGAAGTGCATTAAACGAAGTGTTTGAAGAGACATATTTTGATTCATTTGATTCATTTGATTTAGTTTCATTTGATTTCATTCCACCAAGTCTTTTATGAACCAAGATTTATTGTACTGTATGTAACAAGATATGTTATCATTTGACGTTTGTATTACCTATGTATATTGATTGGAAATGAAAATAAAAACAAACATGAATGAATGAATGAACTGTGGGCAGCGGTGACTCCAAAATTCTACTATTCACTGACGGGAACAACCCCGAAGGGAACAGTACTTTTGGGGGACTGGTATCGAGGCCCGTATCCTTTACCAGAAACTCGAAATTAGGCTGAGAATGATATTTTTATTAGTCTTTACTTAAAAGAGTTGAAAGTGTCTAAGCTTTACTGATATGCGGTCACTATAGAGTCATGGTTCACTAACGCAAGGCTTCAATGTGCTGGTCACATGATGGAAAGCGAAGAAATCTGCAACAAAAATACCTCTTTATAAAGACAGAGCGTGATGTGAGTGCATGTGCAGCCAAAACCAGGGCAAGTTTGCCCCATGAGCTATCCCATAATGCATCTGAAACGCTGCTCTGCGAACGGCACCTACGTATTGGCGATGCCCTCAATTATGCGAACATTCAGAGATAGTCAAATATATAATCACGTCAAGCTCTTTCAACCAATCACTACAGGATTAATGTTTGATACTGACTACCATTGGGTCATAGTTGAAACTATTTCCTCTTGATGATTTCTCAATATTGCTATGCCTCTCGACTTCTTCAAGGGGCACAGTGCTGTCGAGAATTAAATCCCCTCGGGGCAAATAGTTTTCACTATGTCCCTCAAAGCAAATAACAGACAATATTAAATTTGTATATCATCTGCATTTGTGATGAATGAGAGATTTCGCTGAGCTCAAGTGGCCGGAGTTCACAAAGGCAGGTGAAATTAAAGTAATAGTGAAGATTTCGTCTAACAAATCGAATCGGACCACGTTGCGCATGCGCATGTCAGAGTGCGTTCATTACTGGATGCTTGTTTTCTTGGTCTGTAATTATACACAATTATACTCGTATAACTTATGGGCAAGATTCGATATATATTTGTGTGTTTGTGTGTGTTTGCGTGTGTGTGTGTGTGTGTGTGTGTGTGTGCATTCTAGTAGATACTGAACCCTTTGAAAACACTAACAAACTGCCTAATGATTGCTGTGCACGACGAGAAGACCGAGAGTACGTGGAAGCAATCAGCTGTGACACTCCCGGCACTCAGACTCCCGTCCCTATCAATAAGCAGTTTCGCTTTCCTGTGAGGACGGAGGCGTGGGGACAAGATCGCTGATTGGCTGGATGACTTGCTGGCTGGCTGGATCAATCATGCCCAGCATCAGGACCGAAAGCTATTTTGACAGAGTAGGGCCTACCGTACTCGTTTTCCCCAACAGATTTGATCATCCGTAGAAGCAAATTTTGCACACGGCACGCTCAACTGCCGGCCGCGTCGTGCTTGCGAAAGCTCGCTATTGCGATCGAAGGACGAGTTGTGTGAACACGAACAACAAAACGACAACTACATTAATTATTTCTAGACGCACAATAAAACATGAATATCTACTTTATACTGAAGGTAACAGCAGAAAAGTGCATGACCCTTTTGTGGAAGAATGGTCTATTTTGAGTATTAATCTATCAATCTGTTATAGATCTTGCTGTTATTCAATTTCAACATCGTTTGAGTCGGCTCATGTCAATGAGGAACTATGTGCCCGAATTTCCCACACCCCTTGATTATTGAGAGAAAATACATGTGGCCCACAAAGCGTTAATAGGCGTTATCGTAATTAGAGTGCATATCGTCAACACATCCATAATAAGCCAGTTCGGAGTTAAAGCTCGTGGCCCATTGGTAGAGTGACCTTTCTTTTTCCCAGTCGGCTAGGGGCACTTCATTCGTTTTCAGAGCGATATAATGCATAAAATTCACGTAACAATTTATGGGATTCCTCAATCCTGTTCAAACAAAGAATGAACTTGCGTACCGACCAGATGACCAAAATGATCGTCAATTGACACCTGTAAAAGCATCAATTTGATTAGTTTGGCATTGAATGCAGTAACACTCTACTTCTATCAATATTGACAAATATCACTTTTGCTGTCAGGTGGATGTGCTGGCAAGCAACATTCATGAAAATTGCGTGAATACTCATTACATCACAGAGGCTTACCCAAATGAATTAAAAAAAAACACCATATGCCTGTTGGTATGAATGATTTTTTTTTTCTGCTCATGCGAATGTGGAACTGTGAACTGGCTTATTACAGGCGTTTTTATTTCTTAGAGATGCGGTCTGTCGGGAGCTGTACTCTTATAATGGGTATAGCAACCTTTTTCAAGGTATAGCTAGGCCTATAATATGGTTTTCGTGAAAAAGCTTGATATCATTTTAACATTACGATTCAATGTGGCAATGCACTAACAGTTCTTCCCATGTATGGAACAATACCACTCGCAGATAGTGAACTGCAGAAAAAATAACATTAATTACATACATTATACACTTTATGCTGATCAGGCTACTCTGTATAAAGATTTGCAATAAAAAAAAAGAAATGGATTTTCCAGCACGCTAGAACATTTTCTGCAGGCTGACAAGGATCTACGTGAGTTTCGCGTGCGTCTTCATACCTGCTGGACGTTTTCAGAAAACTTGAATAAGCTCCCCGAACATGCACGTTTTATAAATAGCATTGAATCATTTAAATACTACCTCAAACACACACAGAAGGGGTTGCTTAATCCCTTTCTTTGATTCAATTGTCGATCACCCACTTTTTGAGTATCTCATCACCTCTCTTCTCCCATCTCTCCTCTAAAGTACACGTGCTTCGGCCACATTATTGAAAGAACGCAAACATAATTGTTGCACGATGCAATGAACGGATTCTAAAAGGTGTTGAGGGCAATTAAAAGCATTGCACTGACACGACTGACAACTATAAAAGGGGACCCCCTGCTTACAAGACACCCTCACTTCCTCGCGGAAGAACAGCGGGTTGAGTGGCAGTCGCCATACGCGATTTTGGATTATTTCCTCTCTTCTTTCTATATGTTTATAAGTTCATCTATTTTGTTTCATCGTATTTCCAGATATTTGTTCATGTACATTCACTTTATTTTTATATTTTAATGTATCATGTGTCCCGCTTTTAATTTGCCACGAACATTTGTTTTTAAACACACTGATCTCTTATGGTTGGTGTTGTTGCTGTTGTTGATGTTGAAGTTCAAGTTCAAGTTGATTTATTTCACTTCCAACAAACAAATAATAAGAAATACAAAGACACGTTCATATACACAGACGTCATGAAATCAGTACCACAATGCGATGAACAGAATAACATTGTAAAAGAGATACAGGTAAATTATCAACAGAGGTACAAATAACTGTTACGTCATTGTTGTAAATGCATAAACAATATTGCTGGAAATGGAGGGGACTGCTAAAAAGCAGAGCTTGTAGAATGCAGTCCCCTCATAGAGAAAAAAATATATAATTGCAAAAAACAACAACAACAAATTTCCCTAAGCGGTAGCAAAAAAAAAAAAAATACAGACAGAGTAATACACACATAAATGCACACATACGGACGCACATTAACAAACACATGGCGGCTCTCTTGTAAGGAGAAAATTGACGAGAGGATAGAAAGATATAGTAGTAAAGAAGGTAGTAAGTCCGAGGTGGACAAGGGGGGAGGAGGGGAGAGGAGAGGGATATGGTGGGTCATAACCAGGGCACTGGAGGCACAAAAGCACGGGCTCGTTGATGAAGAAAGAGTGGTGAGAATAACGAAGCAACAACAACTTTGAAAATCAAAAGTAAGAAAAAAAAAGAATGAATTATTGTGCTGCGTACGAAGTTTTTAGGTGATTCTTTAACTTTAAAGAAAATGTATAAAAACTTAAAGCTTCTTTTATATTATTATCCAGAGAATTCCAGAATTTTGGTCCAGAAAAGGAGAATAAAGATTTTGCAAAAACCGTCCTAGTCAAAGGCAAATGATATTCATGGGATTGACGGGTTGGATATGCATGAACAGTTTCATTCATGTTGTTGATTTTTACGAAAACAGAACCCTGAGGAAGACCGGTAGCTAGTCTATCTAAAATGTGTATGATTGTTTGATGTTTTTATATACTTGATGTGTGTGACAATTTTATATTGTTTTGAAATGTATTTGTCTATCTTATGCTGTTTATACACTTTATGCTGATCAGTCTACTCTGGATAGAGATTTGAAATAACAAAAATTAATAGATTTTCCAGCACGCTAGAAGATTTTCTGCAGGCTGACAAGGATCTAGGTGAGTTTCGCGTGCGTCTTCATACCTGCTGGACGTGTGCTTCTCGTTCTACTCACGTTCTGAGTATAGTTACGGGCTACGGCCCTTCTACTGGTATTCTGCGTGGATCTCTTCGGGCGATTCCAGAACAAGATTTGAGCATGCTCAGAGGCCAGACACACCTTTCCGGGCAAGCCTTGCTTGCGTCTTGCGGGGAATAATTTTTGCTACCCGGAGATCACCGAGGATGGCCTGCACAGTGAGAGTACGTAGCACATACGAGCATCATAAGGGTGTTTTGCTGGCAAGGAACAGTGTCGATACTGCAAACATCCGTGTACCTGGTCAGTTTTGCGGGCGTGGAGCGAGATATACATGAGAATTGCGTGCATTCTGAGGGTCACTACCTGCTTTTCTGTTGGTTAGGTGAGAGTCGGCTGCGGTCAGGTTGACATTCTCTGGGACTTCTGCCAAATATTGAAATAGTCCTACAGACGAATTCCTTCACTGAGTTGTCAGCCTCCATGCACGTGCCTGACACGCAGGTCACACAGATACCCGCAAATAAAATTTAAAGGGAACCCAAACCCAAAGAGCAATGTGGATTTAGTGAATGCAGCATCATTAGTAGAACACGTCAGTGAAAGTTTAGGAAAATCGGACAATCGATGCAAAAGTAATGGAATTTTAAAGTTTTGGTGTTGGAGCCGCTGGATGAGGAGACTTTCACTCAAACCACATTGCTCTTTCGGTTTGGGGTTCCCTTTGAGCAGAACGCGTCCTACAGGTAAGACGCATGCAAACCTCACCCAAACCCCTGTCCGTCTCAGAAATTGTCCTGTATGCTGGAAAATCTCCACAGGCAACAAGCCCGCGTAGCTTCCCCGGAAAGGTGTGATAGGGCCTGAACATGGCTGCGGGTAAATAGGATTTGTGTGCGCACCTCCAGGCAACTACGGGCGAGATACGTGCTGGGTACTTTCATGTGCTAATCACCTGCGGGGACCTCCGGGTAGCAAACATTGCTCTCCGCAAATCACATAGAACGACGCAAGTCTTGCCCGGAGGTGTGACAGAGCCTATAACATTACTCACACGTGTCAACGCACGCTATTTCATCCTCACGTACACACACACACACCAACGCCCACGCGAGCGCACACACATTTTGGAAAAAACACAAATATTCGCTTCCATTCAATTTGAACAATAATATATTTGCCTCTGTGCAACATTCTCAGTCCATGTGCATTGATTATTATATAATACAATCAGTACAAGTAAGTCAATATTTTGAAAACGTGGGCTTGTACGGTGTCTTCCCTTTTCCTGAACGTATTAAAATCAGTTTAGGTTTTCTCGCCATGAAAATGAATTGTTATACGCAATATCACTTGAAGTTATCACTGAAAAAACAGTATTATGAATAACATTTGAACCAGCTTAAGCGTATAATAACCGTCTGGACATTACATTTCATACGCTTTGCACTGTTATGAGCAACATATCCTATTACTCTAAGCATTTCGTCTTTTCACATCACACTATAATATAGGTTTTCCCGGTCAATTTCATACATTTGTCACTCAAATTCATTAATGTGCATTCAAATTCACGCAGCGCACGCACGCGAAAATATTGGGGCATTCAAATTTAGAATCCGAGCGATCAATTTCATTTACGAGCTTTCTATTTCGTTTTCGTGAAGTCAAATTCACGATTGGGCATTCAATTTCAAAATGCGAGCACCGACTTTCCTACTCGTGCATTCAAATTCATACGATAGTCACGTGATAGTCCCAATGACCTTGTTTGGAGCGTTCAAATTCATTTTTAGACGATCAAGTTCCTACTTCGTGCAATCAATTTAAAGAGGAAAATGGAGGAGACTTTTCAGAAAGGAAAAAGAGCCAACACAACCAATGAATGCTTGCATATAGTGTAATTACGATTGTTTACATGTTCTACATTGTTCTCTGTTCATGTATTCTTTGTTTTTCATCTCAATAAATTTCAAATTGCAATGTTCAATCAGCAGTGCATCCAAACAACACAACGACTAGTAATCATATTTCTTGATGATACTGCATGCTGACAACGCCCCAACACCAACCATATAACGACAATTCATCAATTTAAGACAAACTGACACACAATGATCTCACATAGTCCCGCAAAATTAAATCAATAAGACAGCAATACACAACAGACAACACGTATAAAATGCTCATGTATCAGTTTCAATATAGTCGAAATTGGTTTTTTTTTTCCCCTTGAAAGTGTCAACCAACTCTCCGTATTATGCTCGTCTGTAGGCCTATACAGTGCCTAATTTCTGTTTGTTTGTTTCATTTTCTATCAAAGAAGATGACTGGATAACCCATATTCAGCTGCAAAAGCTGGTCTTCCATATGGGGTCCAGTTAGATGGTTTGCTCTTTGAGAATGATAAATGAAATGGGATCTTTTACATGCATGAGTTGTGACTCTTTTACACGTGGGACCTCCATTTTATGTCCAATCCCAGGGAAATGTGCCTGTATATTCCTATTTGCTAAGCGCGAGTTCAAAATTGTCAATTAACAGGTGGACCTCTACTGCAAAATAAATAATCATCATAAATCCCAATATATTCAAAGCCAAGTGAGAAAAACATGCATACACGGCCCCAAACTAAGTAAATTCAGGACTTCTTTTAAATTGAATGCAGTTATTTGGAACATGGTTGCCTATTCACGAATTTGAATGACCGACGAGATTCCGTCGCCAGCTTGACATGAATTTGAATGCTCTTTGATGAAATGCGTGCTCCTCTCTTAAATTTGAATGCTCCGATAGTGAATTTGAATGTTCCGATAGTGAATATGAATGCTCCGATAGTGAATTTGAATGCTCCGAGAGTGATTTTGAATGCTCGGATAGTGAATTCGAATGACCGGATTTTGAATTTGATTGCTGATTCAGTGCTGCGAGCGTGGAATGCGTGAAATCGAATGCTCGGAATAGGAACTTGAATGACAAAAGTATGAAATTGACCGGGAAAACCTATATTACAATTATGTCGATACAATGGGTGATTTCAAGTTCGGTGCTAGTGCTAGTGCTATCTCAGCACTAGCACCGGCGATAAAACCGAACTTGAAATCACGTCGGTGTTGGGAGTTGACCTCAAAATTATGACGTATTTCCGGTAGTTGGTGCTGGGCTTGGTGTTGAATGTCGTCTGCTGAACCGAGCTCCGCCGTTTGTGTTAGCGATTTACGTGCTTTTTCCCCATTAACCAACACTAGCCCCTAGGGACTATCATTTTCTTCATTTCAAGTTCGGTACTGGTGTTAGCGTTGCCGTGCGAGACCTGTACTCACTTCCATATTAGATGCACGTTTTACGTGCAAAGTCTATGCTAATGCAGTGGTTGCCCACGTAACGTACACGAACACTCCAGAAATGGCTAGGTAAATCTGAGCCTGGGAGCAAATTAAGATAGTTGTATTTTGGGGAATGGATGCAATTTGTGGCATTTTAATCCGTCTTCCTTACTATATGTCTTAAACTCAGCAGTTTTGGCTACATCTTTTAACATTTGACTGTAATCACGCGCCATCACTTTTTTCGTCGCGCAATTCCCGCGGAGCTCGCGGTGCTGTGATCCAACACCTAGTGCTGGTGATCGATAATTCTGATCGGTATCGCCTCGTTAATCTGACCGTCGGTGTTGGAGCTCGATTTAACGCTGTTATTTGGCGGCTAGCACTAGCACTAGCACTAGCACTAGCACCGAACTTGAAATCACCCATCGTGCACTTAGCGTTATGCCCATATCGTATAGTCTCCATATTATCCACACATTATAGTGTGCATAACACAATATTCACGTTACATCTCCAAATTGCATTGTGTAGGATGAAAATAATTCGTTTCCACTCAGTAGACCCAGTATGTAATGTATATCTAAAATATATCCAAATTAAAGCGATCCTAATAAATAGTGGGGCCCATCTTTTATACAAGATCGCCTTGTTTTACTTTATTTCTTAATATCTCACCCACTTTTAAGCCGATTTTCATTTTAAAAAAATACTTCGACTTCCTCTTGAAATATGCTCTTCAACATGACTCATGGATTGGTTTTAAAGTATCTGAAAAAAAAGTTAAAAAGATAAATCCTCACTTCATCTCATACTGTATACATAAGATCCCTTTAAGTTTATTACATAAACATAAATGCAATGATGTCCAATATGGTTCGAACCTATTTTGTCAAGAAACAGTGATAAGTAACAATAAGACAACTCCGCACTTTATGGATATTAGCGCAAGTTACATATTGATATACATCGTTCGCATTGAACACAACGTTCAGCACATTTTTGTGCACATCGCTTTACGCCCATTGCATTATTTACACAAAATTATGCATGTCGTAACACACACGTTACATAGTTCTGCGCTTTCTATTTTACGCGATACGAATAGGATGACATATCACCTCGGTCTTACTTGCCATTCGATAGCTAAAACAGCAACAACATCAGCGACAATAAGAATAGAAATCCGTACAATCATGTTCAATATCATAAAGCGTCAACGTTTCCGATTGAAATACTCAAATTTGATTTGATGGAAATTTGATGAAATATGAAGAAAATATCAAAACATATGAATTCAAAATATTGAACACAACCGTGGATAAGATTTGTTTGAAGATTTGTGGATGAAGTCTGAGGAGGAGGCAATACAATCACGTGTACATTCAAGTGGATCTATTCATTATGAGACGAACTATCATATACACACCAACGTTCGAATTTTACTTGGTAAGACGTTCACTGTCTAATCACGCAGTAACATACTCCATATGGCGGTATATAACATGACAAGAATTTTCAGAAGTTGTATCTTCTCTCTTTCCGAATGTTTTTCTACATGTTTCGACTCATTTGCGGATAACCAAGCTTCAGGAATCTCACTTTCTTATAGTAATTGTTTTTGCTTTCGAAAAAGGATGGAGAAAACAAAGATATGATTTTGACTTAGTTCAGAATTTTCAAGCTTTGAAGTAATTTTGGAGAATGTGTTATTAATAATTATCAGAAAATGTGAAATATCAATAATTACACGTGTATTTTCTTCTTCTTGTTGTTCTTCTTTGCTATCTTTTTTTTTTTTTAATCAATGTGTCTATTCTAATGTGCTTCTTATCATCTGAAAGAGCCTAAAAAAATGTTCAAAAATTCTGCTCTATCTTTTCCGGGCATTTACGAAATCATGTGAGATTTATCGACATGTAGTGTGCCCACGCAAAGGGAAAAGTGTATATCTATACCCGATGAGTACAGAGGTCGCGGACAATAGTAAAAGGGGGCAGAATCTGACTTGACATCACCGGGGATCCTGGGGGTTCCCCGACACGGGGAGCGCCGTCAGTCCTTGCCAACACATACAAATCCTCTTTCTTCCTTACGCGAAGCAATGAATTCCACATCTTCGCTGGAGGCAGCGCTGCTCTTCACAGCTAGGATGCTCTTCTTTCTAACATTTTTGAGATGATCTGCGAGAGCACAACACGATGAAAAATGAAATAGGGATTTGTGTCAACTTTGTAGACTTCGGAGGAATTAACAAAAATCTTTAGAGATGGGAGACACAGTCAAAGTTCAACCAAAATTGGAATATTCATAGAGATGACACTCAATTCGATGTGACTTTTCACGATCACATTATCAAAATACGATTTGATACATCGTGGAAATGCAAAAAACATGCTACACGATCTTTCATTCAATGATAACTGTATTATGCATCAATGACTTTGATGTATATGGCCTGATGATAATTACACAGAAGTTTGGGGGATATTTACTGGCTGCAGTAGAGGCAATGCGTTCTAATCTATGAATTTCCTTGGTATCGAGCTAGATGGTCCCAATAATATTATGATATATAATGATAACCTGGAATTTCGTCCTTGTAGACTGAAGTTAGAAGACGACTTTTCAGCGGGTCAGCATAAGAACACACCCAGTCCCCGGTGGTAGTCCGAGCCTTCCAGTCCCACGATGTCTCATTCGTTTGAAAACAGCAGTGACAATCCAGCCATATTTCATCAAAGCCACACGTACGGTAGACATAGGCGAGCAGATCGAGAAGGTAGGTTTTGTTTCGAGGCAAGGGTATACTTCCTCTAGAGGAACACCTACAGTATCTACCTGCTTCGTTTCGAGTCTTCTTTTTGCAGGGACTAAAAGGGAATGCTACCAAAGTGTTGGATATAGGGAGGACAAAAAGTACCGTGGAGAAAGTCAGGAAATACAAAATGCGAAACTCCTGGTTATTTTGAACAAGCTAGGCTTTTGGAAATTGCGCCATTATCATCATCAAAATAGCAATAAAACAACAACAACAACAACAATAGCAACAACAATAACAACAACATTGCAAGAGTATCAGCTCCGCCATTAGCTTCATTTTAGAAATATTGGGCAGTAATTTTGGGGAAAAAAGAGCATGATCTGTTGGTGTGTTTGTTTGTGAGTTTGGATTTGGGGTTTTTTTTTCCGTATAGACGGAGAGGAGGCACAGAATAAGAGGTTTCAAAGGGCTCGTATAATTTCGGTTGAGTCCTAATTTCAAGTTTCTAATTTTTTTCGGTTAGATAATAAAAAAAAAAAAAAACTCTTTTTTATATGAAACAGCATGTAATTCCATGAGGAATTCAACATATATTTGATAAAAAATTGGTTTTGAAATGGCTGATATGGCTCTGTAATACTTCATACGTGTTTTCTTAGTATCTCGCAAAATGTTGAAAGCCCCATTCTCACCTCTACCAATACTGTACCATCCCTTTAACATTTTTATGCGTTGAAGAAGAAATTAATTTCGCATGATTTTCACTACTTGATAAATGAAAACGGAAAGATATAGAGACATAATATGGCCATCTCTGGCCATCATCTATTATACTCAGTTTGGCTTTGCAGACTATTTTGCAAAGCAGCTGGTCGTGGGACCTGTAGCTGAAATACATGCAGTAATGAAAAAAAAAAATTGTACACGCTCCTAAAATTTTGGCTCATATCATTTTTGGAAGAAAAAAAAAAGTGGTCTCCCTGAACTAAACGCTATCAGTTAATTACCCTGCTTTTCAATGAAAAACATTCATTATACTTATGTACATTTGATGCCGGTTACGGCCGGTGAAGCGCAGAGACACCGGTACCCGTCCAGAGTTTCCTTACACGTATAATGTCCATACTTACAAGGGTTGGACATGCAAGCTGTTGGAGAGGAAATAATGGAACAAAAATAAATTACTATTTGAACTACCCCCCACATACACACATACACACACATACGCATACACATTCACTCGCTCAAAGCACACGTTGAATCTCTACAGCGATTCCAACAACATAACTTCAAAAATTCATAAATTTGCATCGATTGTCCGATTTTCCTCAAACCGTCATTGATGTGTTTTACTATAATATGTTGCTGCTTCTTCTTAATTCACACTGCTCTTTTGGTTTTGGTTTTCTTTTAAAACTTTCGCGTCTTAATTTCAGTATGGCAAGAAGTAATCATCGAGTGCTAGTTAATTTTCGTCTCCTAATATCTTGAATACAGGTGAAGATGGCACATGAGAAATAGAAAGTCATCATCACAAGCCATTATCGTATGCCGACTAAAAGCAAAAACAACAATACCCGGGTAAGCGCAATAGAAATTCTCCATTCCTCTGACTTCTTGTGGAATCGATACGTCATAGAGGAGATGATCACGTGACACGTATTTAGGAGTGAGTTTGACATATTCGCCATTCGCTCCAACAGTGATGTTAGGGCACATGTTTTCTAACTGTTGCTTGATGTTTGGACACATGTGGCCTTTTGCAAAACAGGCATCTACGGAATCGAACAAGAAAATGAACAATCAAACCAATTGTTAGATAGATAAGAGTCGTGTCAGGAGGCACAATAGCTACACTAAGAAATATCTTTTGAACTAAACAAAAAAAAAACCACACACACACACAAGACAATAAAATAAGTATTCATGTCAATAGAGGGTTTTTTTTTCCTTTTCCAAAATCAACATTAGGCCACCTAATATGAGAATTCGCATTTGCTTGGAGACTACAGGTGACGACCTGTTGGCAACTCACAATCGCTGGTTACGTCGCGAGTCTTCACTACATCCTCATCAAGGTAATGTAAGCTGCTAGATGAAAATGTAACGATCAATGTCTTTCATCTTTCATTTTTATTTACTGATAATGAAAGTAGGAAAGAATGTGTTCAACAGAGATTGCAGCTAGAAACTGGTTTTGTAATACAATATTTTCTTGCAAGAACATCGACAGAAGGGATAATATTTTTCAATAAAACTTTGTGTGAAAATAAACACACTATGAAACCAAGAATTAACAGAAAAATTCTTGGAAATGTAGATTGTGTACAGTTCACCTTTAATACAAGCAACCTAACTCTCTGATCCGCAACCAGGGCGACGCAAGCAAGGTGTTACAGCTGAGCCACTTTTATTCAATAAACATTTCATGGAATAAACCATGTATTCTTGACC
Source organism: Diadema setosum (assembly GCA_033980235.1). Lineage (NCBI taxonomy): Eukaryota > Metazoa > Echinodermata > Echinoidea > Diadematoida > Diadematidae > Diadema > Diadema setosum. Next base: position 9,295,226 of record CM067065.1, on the reverse strand, counting down.
TAGCTGGCCTTTGAGCACCATTGAAAACTTCAGTCCCTCAAATACAGTATATCGTAATTCAGTCATATCGCCGTTTAATCTTTCTTCTGTATGGTTCAGTATTATGATAATGTGGATCCATTCTGTTATTTTTGTACATATGTGACTCTGCACCTCAAAACAAACAAAACGTCAGCAGACATGAATTTTTATTTAAGGCCATATTCTGAAAGAGCAGACGTTAGGCTTTAAAATGATGTATAACTCAAATCAAATGGACTCTCCTAACCTATCTAAATATTGGAAAGAAAGCACAAACTCAGGAAAAGTGTGAACTGAGAAAAGAGGCTCTGAAGTACAGTGTCTATTTAAGCGCTTAATCTTTACCAAACCGTGCTGGCTGTGCGATAAATGGGACAAAAAAAAAAAACCAGGAAGTAAACCAACAGAGTAACACCAATGAAGGGATTATCAGATTAATCTGAAATTAAGCATGCCTCATTAACACATTCTTTCCATACTTAATGTCAACTTTAAAAGCAGTAGCACTATCCTTTCAAAAGTTATTAGAGTTGAAAGTGAAGAGTGTGACAAGGTTTTTCAGAAATGAAAAAGGGATTCTAAAGACACACCTAATCACACAATTCTACCAAAAATGTTCGAGATAAACTGCTAAAAAAACACACTTTCCCGCCCGTTTTATGATACCAAATTTTAGCATAATGTAAAAGAAGACCCGCTCTTTTAGAAAATATGAAAAAGTCAAGTTCGGCTAGGTTGACCCATTTCACTTATTTTCAGTCCTCACGCTAAATCAGTGTGTGCGACTTTATGTTCGTTTTGAGGTGCACGGTCACATATGACATTATTTATCTTTGTTTAAAGTCGATTGTACCTTTTATTGCTTTTAAAACCTAATAGCAAATTTGAAGTGGTTTATATCTTCTGAAATATGTCCCAATTCTAATTTGAATTCAATTCAAAATCCAATTTCAAATTCCTTATATCTTTTCTATCCTTACCTATGAAGTTCATATGATTAGTTAAATTGCAAAAGTGAGCTTTGATAAAAGAAGCTTTAATGTTTAGAAAAATAACCATTTTTAGATATTTCAAAGTCTTTAAGACGATCATCAGATAGAGCAAAATCAAACCTTTCCAGTAATACCTCACTTGTGACATAAAAAGAAATGTTTTCGAAGTCGTGATTAAAAACATCCTGCATTTCTTATTGTTTTCTTTGTTTTTAGCAGCTTTAGTAACAAATAATATGTCAACTAAACAATAATGGGAGTTAGCTCGTTTTGCGATACGGATAAGGTTAAAAAGGTGATCTTAATTGATTTTCATGTAATTATCACAGTTGTCCGAATTGTAGTCAATGCCGAATATCAATGCAAAACTTCCATGTATGTCTGTCGATTTCTTTTTTTTTTTTTATCACGATTTCTATCGTTACCAAATGCGTGGGAAGAAATAAGAGCAGTCATGATTTTACCTTCACGGTTGACCAGTAAAATTAGGAATACGCTCCAGTAGCCTCGGAAAACCTGCATATAGGTTTAAAATTATGATAACACCGTCAAAAACGTACATGGACAATCCATTTTAATTTGAAATATTAGTACATTTTTCAAGAATCCCCACACCTGAAATTGGCTATTTTACGGAATTTCTAATTAAAGTCTGTGTAGACAAGAAACTGTGGCTGAGGAATGAGACTAATCTCTAGCACCTAGCATTGCTCAAAAGGTATGAAAGCGAGTGGCAAACCCCCTCCCAAACCCGCTCGCAATATTTTTTTCCCCCCAGGATGGGAAAGTCACTAGTGTGTGTAAAGTCTACGGCAGTCTACTAACAAAAAAGGTCTGAAACCTAAGACTATAGGGAGACAAATTGTGTTCGCATACTTCAATATCCCAATGACCACCAATCTCGGCAGCACCTCGCTGTGGCACGATATGTTAGTGCTCTGATCATGGAGCTACCAGTGTTTAAAAGATGGACGGTGGTTTGAACCCTAAGCTGATGGGTTTTGCTCAACATCTTGTTTTCATTTTTGCTCTTCATTTCTAAAGTATATTAAATATGTAACGGTTTATTCCGTCAGGCTTAGAGAGAGAAAAAAAAAGTCAAAGACTTGATAGTTATTCTCTATCCAAGTCACGAAGACAAATAAATGCCTTTCCCATCCTGGGGAAAAAAAAAATATCGCAACCCGTTCAGCTTCCTCGCTTATAATGGATGCTGCCAGCTATCAGATGTGGTTTGATTAAGCAATCAGAACTTGGGGCAACCTGACAGCCATTCGTCTTTTCTCTACACCTAGTGATTGATACAGGGACGATTATCGTTATAATGGTGAAGTTAATAATTATGAGGGTAAAGAAAGGATCGTTGTCAGTGTAAATCATGCATTATAACAACCGAGCAATCAGCCTTGGATATAGATCTATATTTTGACTGAAATTCCCCATAACAAAAGTGGATTCCAAGGTCTAACAAAAAACTGTATAGTAGTAGGTAATATTACATGACACTTTTTATGCAACTCCTTTCCACATCACAACTTATGGCATATTTACTTTGTTAAATAAATTAGTGCCGCCAGGAAAAACGATTTTAATATTGAGAGCATTTTCGCTCAACACGATAAACCACAGTGCCTTCCAGCTTTCAGTTTTATGGCATATATGATATACGTATTTCATGTTTCCACCATGTCTTTGTTCCGGAGGCACACGGTACACAGCACACAATGCGAGTGTTATAATATTTTAAGGATGTATTCAAGCGTACAATACCGTGTCGTACCATACACGTGCTAGGGGAATGGGTAGGGTGCCTACGGTAACTGTACGTTGTAGAAGAGCTCCCGAACCCATCATCATGGGGAGAGGGGGGGGGGGACACAGCAAAATGTGTGTGTAGTTCAAAGCCTTTTTTTTTTTGTCAATTGAGCGCAGATTTTGGATTCGGCAGACAGATTATCCCGTTTGTCATAACGAAGATTAAAAATATTAAATTGTATACCATGTACCTCATGGCTCATCAGCCGCACAGCCTCGTCGAAACTGTCTGTGCTGCATTGTACTGTATAATTACGACGTTTGCACCTTTAATTGATTTTTTTTTCCCAAATTGAGCTCTGCTAAATTGATTTGTGCTCTTAGAGTTTTATCTTCCTCTTTGAATTTTGATCAAAGGAACTGTAAACCATTCCGATGTGCGAGTTGCATTATAATAATTATGTTAATAGGGAAATTGAGTTGTTCCTTTGACAATTCATTCTTTTGATAAATTCATGCTGTACTAATTCATCTAAAATGTTATTTGTGACCGTGCATCACAAAACCAACAAAACGTCGCAAGCACTGATTTTGTGTAAGGACAGGAAATAGGTGAAATGAGTCAACCTAGCCAATCTTGAGTTTCTAATACTTTCTAAAAGGGACAGTCTTCTTTTACATTGTGTTAACGAACAGTACATGTTGTTTTAGCAAGGTTTTTTTTTACATTTTTTTGCAGAATAATGTGGTAATGTGTGTTTTATAGAGTCCCATTTCAATTTCTTAAAAGCCGTATACACCCTCTTTACTATCAAATCTATTGACTTTAGAAAGGATGATGCTGTTGCGTTTAAACTTATCATTGATTATGGACAGAATGTGTTAAAGCATGCTCAATTTCAGGTTATTTTGATAATCTCTTCATTGTTGTTGCTCCAGTTGTTTACATCCTGTCTTATTGCACAGCTAGCACGGCTTGTAAAAGATTAAATCGCTTGAATAGACCCCGTACTGCTGAGCCTCTGTTCTCAGCAAGCGCGCCGGAACACTTCTGGTGTTGGGGGGGGGGGGGGGGGGGGGGGGCAAAATCTCAACGGGGGCACATTTTATGTGACGATGTAAGATCCTCGGCGCAGGAGCGAAGCGAGCGAGGGGGGTGGAAAGGGGATCCCCCCCCCCCCCCCACTGTAGGGAGCTTTTGTAAAACAGGGTACAAAAGTCGCGTTAATAGACCATTTAAAAGCAAATTTCTAAGGAATTAAACATAGTGAAAAATAATCAGTGCGAAGGACTATGATTATTACATACGGGAGTACATAATAATGTGATGGTGTGAGATCCTCGGCGAGGGAGCAAAGCGACGGGGGGGGGGTGTGTGGGAGGGGGGATACCCCCTCCCACGGTAGGGACTTTTTGTAAAAACAGAGTATAAAAGTCGCGTTTATAAAGAATTTAAAGCAAATTTCTAGGGAATTAACATATTGAAAAAAATCAGTTTGAAGGACCGTGATCTTAACATACGGGGGGTATATTATGTGATGGTGTGAGATCCTCGTCGAGGGAGCGAAGCGACCGAGCGGGGGAGTGTGTGGGAGGGGGATACCCCCTCCCGCGGTAGGGACTTTTTGTAAAAACAGACTATAATAGTCGCTTTTATAGAACATTTTGGATTAAATTTCTGAGTAAAAGAATAGTAAAGAAATCACTGCGAAGGACTATGATAATAACTTATGAAAACTTATCATTTTACTATAAGTACGGGCAGAACGAGCGAGCCACTTTCACTTTGCAATTTATCTGAAATGTACTCATTAAAAGCTTAAACGTGATCGCATCGTTCGAACAATAAAACATATTCTTATACTGCTAGAAAGCAAAGAAGAAAATGAAAAATGTAAGGTTTACTAAATGTATGTTTCAGCGGGCACACTCGAGTACACGAGGCTACCATCTATACACTAAATTTACTCATAAGTTACTATTAGTGTAGATACAATAATGTATGTTGTTAGTGTATTATGATTTTCGCCCCGTTAGGGGCGAAAATTTTTGCATTTTCAGTTATGAAATTACAACATTTAGACAAGAAATATGCCTTTATTGTTCATTTTGGTCTTTAAATCAGTGATTAATTATTTGTTACAGGGGGCACTGGGGGGGGGGGGGGGGCAAGTGCCACCCCTGCCCCCCGCTTCCGGCGCCCTTGGTTCTCAGTTCGTACTTTTCCAGAGTGTGTGCCTTCTTCTCATTATTAAGATTGAATTGAGTTACACATCATTTCAAAGCGTAGAGTCTGCTCTTTCAGAATATGTCCTTAACAAAACATTCAAATTTGGCGACTTTAAGTTGGTTTTGTGAAGCAGGGTCGCATATGTAAGTACTCGCCATGTCTTCATGTTTCATTTTGCCAGTTGACTACATCAGTACATGGTGATGTTTTTCAACTTTCAGCTTTACTTGAATCACTTTTAATAGCCAATATCATCTTCTCAAAGAATATGCCATTATAAATTGACAAATGAAATATCTGAGCAAGTGCATCAGCACCCAATGCTATGTACTATCCATCTCATCATAACTGGAACTTCGTTCATAGGTCTATACATTAAAGAAGATAAATATGTGACCATCCGTCGCAAATAATCGCCAGATATGGATTTTTAGTTGAGGGCAGAATACAATTCTCAAAAAGCGGACTTAAAGCTTTTAAATGATGTATAACGCAATTCATACGGATTCTCCATACCTATCTAAATACTGTAAAGAAAACACCCATTCTGGCAATGTCTGGAAAAGTGAGAACTGATAAAAGAGTCTCAAGAGTACAAGCCGGGTCTACGAATCTTTCCAAAACCACGCAAGCTGCGTAATGAATGGGACAAAAAAAAAAAAAAAATGCTAACCATGCGGGAGCATTAATAAAGTGAATATCATATTCAGGTTAAATTGAGCATGCTTCATAAACACATTCAGTCCATGATTAATGCCATTATTCAAAGTGATAGCATTGTCCATTCCAAAGTTATTAGAGTTGAAAGTGAAAATTGTGCTAAGGATTTTCAAGAAATTACAAGGGGCATCTAAGACATACCTGATCTCACTACTCTACATACTTTCCCGTTCATTTTATGTTCCCACACTTAGAATAGTTCTTTCAGAACATATAAAAAACTCAAGATTGACTTAGTTGACCTTCTTCACATGTTTTTTGAGTCCTCACGTAAAATCAATACGGGCGATACCATTAACCTCATACGCAAACTAAAGTGAAAACATTGCTAGAATGCCATTTATTCATGAAGGATATCTCAATCTTTGAACAATGATAAACAGTGTCTGTAACTGTCAGGACTCAGGCAGCGGATACCGATTGGTCCTAGCCGAAAAGCACTTTATTCATGTTAACATGTAACGTGTTTCACAGCTGGGTCACATAATGCTATTATGGAGATTCGAAACAGAACTACACAAAGGAAACACAGTGGTCCACATTTTGAAGGAAGAGATCACAAAAAAAAACACCCTGCTCCCATGTCAGCTTTGTTTCGAAAAACACACAATCACACATACACAATCACGCACACATACATAATACACATGCATACCACACACACACACACACACACACACACACACACACACACACACCATCACATACTTTATTTTATGATATTCTTTATTTCAGTTTCATTAAATATCAGGTCCAGGTTGACAATTAAATTAATATAAATATAACAACTAAAAAAAGCAGCTGTATTCTTCTGTCTTAAGTGCTGTTAAATAATTTTTTTCCAACATACAATACAATGTATTTCGCGTGTTTCTTTTTTTTTTCTAATCATACCATGTTTACAAAAAAAAAAATGACATGAATTATGGATAACTCTCAGCAAAAGCTATCATGATTAACCTCATCCAGCGTATCCATATCTGCCTTATTACAAAAAAATACACACACACAGACACACACAAAATGTGCTGCTAAATCACCTTTTTTTAAATAGTGTTGTTTTTTTTTTGCAGAGCACACGCTATATAAAAAATATATCAAATTAAGCGTAACTCTTAAAGAAAATAAAAACATCTTCATCAACTTGATCAAATTAATCAATATACGCGTCATTACATAAACACTCTTACACTCCCTTGAGAATACAGTGTTTCCCAACAATGACATAAAAATTGAAATAAAAAAAAATCATGCTTAAATTAACTAAACAAAACTCATAATTTTTATATAACCCATCAAGACAGGACGCTCCCCGTCATTTATACACACACACCCAAACACACACACACACGCACACACACACACATATACACACAGAAGAAAAAGTAACGTGGGTTCCAAATCCCTAATAGGGTATTATTAGAAATGATATTTGTACGTATGTACAGGTTGTAGGCGTGGTTGTCATCAAATCATCAAATCAATACGATTGGTATAGGGTATTGATATCCTACCTACCTTAAACATTTTGTATCTCCACCTGAAGATTTCTAGTCACAAGGGTCCAAGACGATGTGTCAGTCAAATGGTTTTATAGGGCTACCCAAGTCCAAGGCACTGTTCTTTTCCTTACGCCGCAAAAGTTTGTTTGTTTGTTTCTTTCTTTTTTCCTTAGTTCGTTCCTGGGAGGACTACACAAACGCAAAAATCACGGAAAGAACGCGAGAAAACATTCAGCTATAGAACTGACACCCTGTCGTATCCACATTGGGAGTAAAATGGTCACAGATGCGATTGCACAATATTTTGTACGAGATTAAAGAGAAGACGCTGCGTCTAACCAGGTGGATAGGTGAATGAATAAAAGGGAGCGTCCTGTCTCTCCCAAAAAGGCGAAGCTGTTCAACTGTATTTGTGCCACCAATTATAGCAAAGCATGTTATGGTACTTTTCAGCGGTGGTCACGTGATGCGCACTTTAGCGGGAAAAAAAGAAAGAAAGAGGATATTAAACTTTGTAGCTGTTGCCTTTCCAACACGGCGAACGATCTTCACGCCTGCAGCAGAGTGCACTGCAACTTTCACGCTGGTATCATGTCGGGGGCACTGCACTCTTCCAGGTGGAACCCGAAGAGGAATAAAAATAGCGAAAAATATTATTCTCGTACCCCTCACTACCCACCCCCATCCCCGCCTACTGGCAATTTCTATACATTGATATACATTTTTAACCTTAACATACTTTGCGAGATTAAGTCCGTTCCTAGGGACAGGGAATCCAGAAAACCTCTAACCATCGAACACATTCAACATTCATGTCTCCAGTCTCTACCTCCGCTTAATGGACAGGAGTACAAGATAATTACGCCTTATAAAAGATTACTAATCCCCTTCGTATTAAAAAACAACAACAATCAATCAAGCAAAATTAAAGACCTTAAAACAAATTAAAACAATTGTGAGAATGTTTTTTTTTCTCTCTTCTCTCTCTCTGATTGTCTCTCTCTCTCTCTCTCTCTGTCTCATTAGAAAAGAAAAAGACAAAATTATCTCAGAGAAAATGATCCTAGATACCTCTGAAGCACGCAGAAAAATAAAAACAACCTGCTGTGCGTGAACGCATACTTGCAGAAGGTCGTAAGAGCCCTTTTCTCTCCAATCGCAATTTCAATGTTTTGCTTTGCATATTTCTTATCATGGATTGTGACGTGGGCATCCAAAATCTGCAGACCCTTTCCTCCGCCGATGGCGCTGTGCTGTCACAGTTCAGTTCAGTTCAGTTCAGTTTTTTTTTTTTATTTCTGCATTTCAAAATCAATACAAATCAACAAATCATCAAAATACTTATATAGTCATTTACACAGGTAATATTCGTAACGTTTGGATCTTACATACATTTTCTTTTTTTTTTTATTTTCAAGAACGAATATCATATATGAAAGGAAGCAATAGGAAATGATAAAAATGAAATGCATGGGACCATCATCATAAGCTAAGCTTGACGAGGAAGATGGTCCCAGGTAAAGAGATATATACATAAAGAAAATCTTGCCACTCACTGAGTTGGGGTAGTTGTGCAAAGGGCACAATAAAGAGATACACAAAGAAAATCTTGCCACTCACTGAGTGGGAAGTAATTGTGCGAAGGACGTGCGGTGCAGTGCGGTGTGCATTGTGTTGGGATGAATCTTGGTTTGTACGTTGAGTGTTATTTTGTGTATCGGTGTGATGAGGTGAATGTTACTTCAGTTATGGCCGTGAACTCATTGTTTAGGGTGTTTGTTGACCAGGTGGTATGAATATTTATGTGTCAGAAGTATACTGGATTATGAGGGTGTTTTTTAGTTCTCGTTTGAAAATGTTCAACGACGTACATTGTTTTAAATGAGGGGGTAAAGAATTCCAAATATCTGGTCCATTATGTTTTAATGATTTTTGAGCTAAAATGATTCTGGGGTTATCGAGATGGTAATCGGACGACTGACGTGTTGGATATGAATGAACGGTGGAATTTGGAGTGAAGAAGCCATCAAAAATTTTTGGAAGACAATTAAATGTATATTTATACATAAAAACAGCAGTTTGAAAGGTGTGAAGATCCTCAATTTTCAATGTTTTTAGTTGACGAAATAGGGGATTGGATGGGGATAAGTAACGGGAATTGGTAATCAAACGTACAGCACGTTTTTAGAGGGTAAGAATTGGATTAATTTTAGTTGAGCCACAGTTTCCCCAAACGATATTGCAGTATGTGATATGTGGAAAGATCAATGCATTGTATAGAATAGTCAGGGAATTTTGAGAAATGAAGTTTTTCAGTCGATATAAAATTCCTACAGTTCTCGAGACAGACGTGTGGATATTATGAATGTGATCGTTCCAAGTTAAACTCGAGTCAATTGTGATTCCTGAAAATTTAGTAGATCTTACTTCAGTTAAGGATAATCCATCAATATTAATATTATAACTGCTGTTAATGTTCTGTGAAGCAGTAGGTTTGAAACAAATAAAATTTGTTTTAGAGACATTAAGGGATAATTTATTACATATAAACCATTGGGAGACTTTGTCTATTTCCGTGTTCACAGTATCAAACAGTGTTTCGAGGTTCTCATGGGAATAAAAAATATTAGTATCATCCGAAAAAGTATACATTTAAGAGTTCTTGATGTATTTATAATATCATTGATATATACAAGGAACAGTAGGGGGCCAAGAATTGATCCCTGGGGAACACCACATATAATATTAGAATTCGGAGATTTAGATGACTTAAATTGTACATATTGCTTTCTGTTGGATAAATAATCAATAATCTAAGAAAGTGCTAAACCACGAATACCATATCTTTTTAATTTGTAAATTAATATATCATGATCTATGGTGTCAAAAGCCTTTGATAAATCCATGAAAATTCCTATAAAATGTTTTTTATTTGCAAAAGATTCAGTAATCTTATCTAACAATTAAATTATAGCTAAATCAGTGGAATGGCCCTTTCTAAATCCAAACTGATTAGGTATAAGTAGGTCATTTACATAAAGAAAAATGTACAGGCGTTTATGAATAATTTTTTCCAGAATTTTAGAAATACTAGGTAATAACGATATTGGTCTATAATTTGATAAAAGAGAAGGGTCGTCTTTTCTTTTGAAAATTGGAACTACTTTCGCAATTTTTAATGAGTTTGGGCATATTCCAGAAGACAGTGAAAGATTGAAAATGTAAGATAAAGGTGTGGTTATTTGTTTGATGATTTTCTTCAGTATATAAACACTTATTTCATCGTGGCCACTAGATCTACTTGGCTTTAATCTGTTAACAATCTCCAGTATTTCTTCCTCATCTGTTGGGGTAAAGAAAAGGGATTTGTCGCAGTTTGGTGGAAGAAATTCAGTAAAGTTTTAATGAACATGTTTGTTTTTTATTTTTGAAGCTAATCGGGGGCCAATATTTACGAAGTATGAGTTAAAAGCATCAGATATTTCATCAGGGTTTGTGAGTTTGTAGTTGCCGCGAGGTGGACGAGATCGTGAGTGCAAGATCAACGATGAGGTTTGTAGCTCGGGTTTTCGATCTTGCCCGCAGTAGATATGCCTCAAGGCAGGACACTGCATCACAACTCTCTCTTCATTCATAGCTGAGTGATTGAGCATGATTTTCAGGATTGTACATTTGAATAACTATGAATTAGTCATACTGAGTACAGAGTTTCAGAATTTATAATGATTGGGATGAGGAATGTGAATGTTGTCGACTTGCAATGATATGGACAAGGATGACGACATAACAGCCTCTCCATGAGCATGGATGAAGTGGGGCTCAAGGAGGCAGAACAAAATAAGAAGACATTCATAGATTCTACACAGGTGAACTTGAAGCGAGCGGTATTGTAATAAAATTACACTGCTACGTGTCAGTGTAGCTTTTATGTCATCAACACTGTTCAGAGTAATTTGTCTAAGATTTCCATAGTCATGGTTTCTCCGCTCAAGGACCATGATAAATTCCACGAAAGTAATAGATACATGAAGCTGTTTACAGACTGTATGTGAAAGTATAAAAATCGTCTGGTGTAACCCTTTAAGTCGTTGGTCCAAGTATGGTAACTGTCTGATGTCTGATTAAAGGCATCCAAGGATAATTCTTAAATGGCTGACTATGAAATATTAAAGAGTGCGCAATTCTGAGAGGAACTAAAGTTTACTTGATGAAAAAAGGCTAAACACTTACCCAAGCCCTAAAAAGATATGAAAAAAAGAGCAACAGCAGAGAGTATGATTGAGCGGAAATTGGTTATGAATTGAAAATTTTGCTGGTGGAGTATGAGAAAGAAAGATCTTCGTTATCTGTTTTGGGCTTGGGAAAGTGCCGTAACTGATTCGTTAAGACATGCCTTTTAGGATATGATATTGACGTCACGTCGAGATACGAGTCTACAAAGGTAAGGTGCTGCTATAATATAACATTTATTGCTTTACAGGCCAATATACGGTTCTGACGTTATAACGCTCTGTAAACGAAAGAATTGCCATAAGAAACTTTTCAATAGCAAATTGAAAAGTTGTTTGTATCATTTCAGACATTATTATGACCAATCCCGAACTGGCTTTTAATACTTTATCAATCTCCTGCTACTCGATGTTGTAAAGTGTTGATGTCCTTTGACACATAGCGCCCTCTCTAGCGAGAGCTGCATTTACTGAGGTCAGTTGCTGCAATTCAGTTCTGCGCCTTGGTCGGCTGCCACTTGCCTGAAAATGGCGGACTATTCAGAGAAACATTGGTGAAATCAACGTTCCCTTTAACATATTAATGTACGAAACATAAAAAGGGGCACTCCTATAAATATGCCAAAACGTCTACTAACTGTATTTTAAGTACTGTGTCCTCTTGACTTTATTACTAAACTATTCAGCAGCTATCGGACATTTATTAAGTAATCACCAGATGACGAAGACCTCCCTTCTTCGTAACCACACCTCGTGCATTTGACACCTGAAAAGATGGTGAGGAAGGAAAAGGACGACAAGACAAATGTACTTGGTCGACAAAAAATGCAGGATTGGTTATCTGCCCTTCTTTTGAAGTGGTGATAGGAAATCATAGCGTGCGCTCTTACGCACACAAAAAAAGAAACACTTAATTTCATGTTGATTCGACGTAGTTATTGATATGTAGTTACTGGAGCTTAATAATGAACCGAACAGACTTGAATTCAACATTTAAGTACATTGTTGTTCTGATAGTATTATACGAAGTGGGGGAGGTTGTAGGAGAGGTTCTCTGCCCTCAGACAATGATTTTATTTTCTTGCATTTTTGTGTTGTTTATGGTGCGATTTGGTGCATGTTTTGGCATTTTATTTTTCAAATTGAAACAATCCCTCTATAAGATAACTGTTAAGGTTATGGTAGAAGATTGGTTTAGATTACACTTTAACAATATGCCTACAAGGATATCATTACATATGAAGAGCTTGCTTCCAAAAGGCGCTAAATCCATTGAAAAAGGATGAATTTAGCGCCTTTTGGAAACAGACTCTTCATTTATTTTAAGTATTTATTCTTATCATGAATATCAGGCCCCAGGCCAGTTAGACAATCATAGAGAAGAAAACAAAACAAAACAACACAAGAACACGACTTCCCTCTGGTGGCGGTCTGAAAGGGGGGCTGTAAGGCGAAATAATTAAACCCAAGCCCTCATTATCCATCTGTTTGTTTTGCCTGACGTCATAATAACAACATTTCAATACATGGACTCCTTGACGGATCTTGAGTTGCCTCAACTTTTCGAGAAATTTTCAAAATTTACAAACTGTTCTTCTCTTGTGAATCTCTCTTTTCCATAGAGTTACAAAATAAAGTTGTATTGCTTACTTGTTTATTTGTCTGAAACCAAAATTACTAACATTATAATCGTATTCATGTTTTGTTGAAAATTAAGTTATTCAAAGTTCCTTAAAACATAATGTACTAACATAAGCGTTATGTGTATTGCTTTGTTATACTTGTACGGAAATGAAATCACTTGAATTGAAGGAAAACATTAACCGAAGAAGTATAATACTCCCTGGCAGCGAGCTAGGACTGTGTGTGTGTAGGGGGGGGGGGGGGAAGGGTGAAAAAGCACGTTTCGTTAGAAACTGATAGCAAATCTGTTGTCAAACTTTTCTTTTTAGGCTAAGTTACTTTGAATGCAGGAAGGAACGGTCTGAAAGGCAGAGAAAAGGAAAAGAACCATGCAAGGACATGATAGTAATTATACATCGTATGCCCATACATGCATACATTTAGTTCCTTCTCTCATTAAAAACATGAAAGCAATCGATACATAGGGTCCACTGAATCTGTGTTCAGATAATTGCAATCGTCTGCCGTGCGTCGATCCGTTTTAATGACGTAGGGGAGAGGGAAGGGGTGGGATGTATTGTGCGAGGGAACGGAGAGACTGAGCCGGGGGATATTGTAGGAGGAGCGTGTTCCCTCTCCCACACGATTATGATTTTTCATTTTCAGACCTGAAATTCAGTGATATGGTGCAGACCCCCCCCCCCCACCAATTAACTCAATTTAAAATCAAATGTTATTTTCAATATCTTATTTTTTGTTTTGTCGATACAAGTTGAAGGAAAACAAAACGTATGATTAATTATTACAACAACGGAATTATTGTGTAAACATACAAACCGCCATAGCTTCTGATCATTCGAGCATTTACAATTAAGACGAGCACTGTAATGGGGCTTTCTATACCTCAGTTGGTAGAGCACCGGGCTGGTAATCCCGAGGTCTCGTTTGCTCTTTGATCATTTTCCTACTAATACATGATTATATACGTGACATTATTGATGAAACAATTGTGATATTTTGTTGTTTATCAAAAATAAAAGGAAGGATATAAAGCCTGTTCAGGGAAATGTGAATAGGTGAATCGCGGAATCTCAGCACTTGTTGCGGCCATTGTCACTGGGTACTAGGTCTACTAAGGCGGAATTGGAGCGCGTGGGAGGGTAATTGACTCCCTTCTAAACGAGGACAGCTTTTGCATTTTGAAAATTGAACACGTGTATCTCGTATTATTCGGATAGAAATTTGTCAGACCCTTAAAAATACAAGTTTGTTTTTCTGTTGGTGTTGTTGTTGATTCGCGTTCTAGAAGTATATCGAAGTAAATTCGCCTTGGTTGCCACCAAGGCAACCTTGGGTATTTGTGTTTCTTTTATGTAGAATTGTTAAGTATACAAACTTAAAGGTTTGCCTCTTCATGGAAAATGAATATTTGTGACCCTGCATCACAAAACCAACAAAAAGTCGCCAGACATGAATTTTTGGTTAAGGGCAGATCTTAAGCTTTAAAATTATGTATAACTAAATTCAAATGGACTCCCCTAACCTAACTGAATACTGAGAAGAAAGCACACACTCTGGAAAAGTGTGAACTGCGAAAAGAGGCTCTGAAGTACAGACTCTATTCAAGCGATTAATCTTTTCCAGGCCTTGCTAACAGTAGGATGAAAGGGACAAAACACAGGATATAAACCAACGAAGCGATAACAATGAAGGGATTATCAGATTAAGCTGACATTTAGCATGTTCTATAAACACATTCTGTCCATAATTAATGCCAACTTTCACAGTAGTAGCGCCATCCTTTCCAATGTTATTAGACTTAAAAGTAAAGAATGTGCAAAGGATTTCAAGAAATGAAAAACAGCCTGTCAGATATACCTGATCATTATACTCCCCCCCCCCCCCAAAAAAAAAGGGGGGTTAGGGTTAGGGTAAGGGTTGTAGTGAAACTCCTGAAAACACACTTACCCGTTCATGTTAAGATCCCAAACTTAAGAATGATGTAGAAGAAGAATAGCTCTTTCAGAAAATGTGAAAAACTCGAGGTTAGGTTACCTTTTTTGAGTCCTCACGTGAAATTAAGGGGTGCGACTTGTTTTGTTGTTTTGTAGTGCACAGTCACATTTATATGATAACAAACGTCCTTGTTGTTGTTATTGTTGCAGTGATGGTGGTGGTGGTGGTGACAAAAGTGAGATTGAATGAAAGGAAGCGGAACCACACACAGATACGTGAGCCATGTAGGAGTATGAGTAGTGCCTTTCCGGATACGTGCTGTTCTTTAGTTGGCCTGACAACGGATTCCATTAATGTGAATTCAGTTAATGAGAAAATCAGTCATCTGCGAACGAATCGTGTCCTTTACCTATATTTAGGGTGTTGACGAAGCATCAACCCTTGGTCCAGCCAAGAGAACTGCACCTGCCGCCCTCATTATGCTCTACCAATAATACGTTGACGGTTATACCGATATTATTTTATTCATCTGTATTAATATCACTAAGTGCTTAACCCCATGCATTGAAAGCCTGTATAAAGAGAGAGAAAGGGGAAGCCTGGGAGAGAGGATGAAAGACCGAGGAAAGGATGCTGCAGTGCTTATCAGAACCACTTTCGATAAACTGTCACTACTCACATTGGTAGCGCACATACACCTACTTATTACAGGGAACCCAAACCCAAAGAGCAATGTGGATTGAGTGAAAGCAGCAACATCAGTTGTTAAAATGTTGTTTAAATGTTGTTAAAATGTTTATATAATGTTTATATGTTTATATAATGTCTGTTGTTTGATGTAATTTACACGTTTTTTTATGTGATGCATTATAATTTAGCCTTCGGGCAACTACTTTGCATGTTTGCTCCAATAAACGATTATCAATCAATCAATCAAAAAACACACCAGTGAAAATTTAAGGAAAATCGGACAATCGATGCAAAAGTTAAGATTTTTTAAAGATTTGGTGTTGAAATTGTTGGATGAGGAGACTACTAGAGGTTATACCGTTTGGGTGGACAACAATACAAAGAAAATATGGAGGATATTCTACAAAAATTTTGTTTTCATGAAAATTACAAATTCCATCAGCTTGATACTTACATAATATTAAGGGTGCCAATTATTCAACCTGCCTTCTGAAAGCGGTTAATCAAGTGCTCTTTCATTATGCTAGAAAAGTTAATTTTTGTTGAATTCCCTTTTTTTTTTCTTTATATTGTTGTCCACTCATACCTCATAACCTAGTAGTGTGTAGTAGTTTCCTCATCAAGCGGTTCCAACACCAAAACTTTAAACATTCGTTACGTTTGCATCGGTTTTCCGATTTTCTTCAGACTTACACTACAGTGTTCTACTGGCAGGTGATGCTGCTTTCACTCAATCCCCATAGCTCTTTGGGTGTGGGTTCCCTTTTAATAGTATCAATGGCCTATCTGCAGAAGTCTACTCTGGACCGTATCAGAGCAACCAGCTAAAGTACTGGTTAGTGATGAAGTAAAGTAAAGATTAGGGTTAGAGTTTAGGGTACAGAGTAAAGATAAGGGTTAAAGGTATATAGTTGGGTTAGGATTAGGATCAGGTTCAGGATTAGGATTATAAAGGGTTATGGTCAGGGAAAGGGTCCGGGTTAATTGCCCAGGAGGTAATTACCATAGACCCCTGGACATCCATTGCCTGCCAGTTTTCAACAAACACCCGTAACACAAAGTGCAATCACATTATCGTTCACGTTAGACTGGTTTCCGGACCCTTCTCCGAATGGACTCCTTTTAAGAAATGCGCCCTCCCCGGTCGCGAAGTCGTTGCCTTTGCAAGGCAGGAAAAAAAAAACCGGAAAAAAAAAATCACTTAATCCTGGTCCAGTCTTTGACGTTGAGGGCGTCAACATCATGTATAACGAAATAGTATGAGTGGAGGGTCTGGAAGCAAAATTACATTCACGTAAGCAATGAATCGCGTCGTAGATAGATTATAGAGCTTTATTGAGAGACAAAAATGCCTTTTTCAAGGCTAAAACGTTTGACCTGAATGACATGTAAAACACAATAGAAAATTCACTCAACGAGTGGGAAAACAAACCACAAAACACACACTCACAGAGACACACACAAACACGCACACACACAACACACACACACACTCACACACACATTTCCATGTGTTTCAAAGAGTATGAGGACGTATACCTGAAGGACAAGTCACGCCCTACAACCTTGTTAACGGATTAAAGAGTATTTTGAATACAAAGACAATAACCTTGCGAGACTTGTGAATCTGTGGGGAGGGGGGAGGGGGTTATATTTATTATATCGCGGTTGGCATTCTCCCAAAAGAGCACCAGAAGGACACTGCACCAACTTGTTTTGCTCTCGTGAATGAGTCCAAATTATACTCTCCAAATCCTAAATAAAGAGCCCGCCTAAATGAAAATGAAGATTATCTTTGTAGTACTTATTCTAGTTGTCAATAATGAGCGATGAGTTCCAAAACGGGAAAGAATAAGCAATTTTTTTAAAATTGTTACTCTCTTTTCATTCACGTCCCACTCCTTCCTTTAATAATTTTCGTTATTAGGTTGTCTGTTCAATATGACCAGTATTTTCATCTGAGGACCTATAGTTTATAAAATCTTTATATTCTAGTAGGTCCCTCATATTAATCATATTTCATAGCATTTGAGTGATGTTTCTATTAAATCCTGCAGACATGATACTGATTGATGTCTATGTAAGTGATCCATCTTTCATTTCTTTAGCAAGTTTTGTTTCTCAGCTGCTACAAAATAAGTAAATTGTGAGCAGGAATACCTGTGTCTTTTCACAGCCTCTGTCGTAACAAAGTCTATTAGAAAGTACAAATTTAAATATGCGGGTTGTTTTCAGAGATTTTTACGTTTATTTTGATATAATCTCTATGCAAGATATTTTACAAATTGCAAAATGAGAAGTGAAGAAAATAAGATCACATTATCAACCTCTTTTTTAGTTTCAGCTATACTTAATGTTCTTCTACGTAAATTACAAAGTTCATGCATGCAATATTATGTACACTCGAAATGTATAAACCTGTTCTCTTTGATAACAGTGTTTAGATGAACAACATTTTTATAACACGCAACAAAATAACGCCTAACATGTACCTCTCCATAGATACGTCACAGAACTCCGTTATATATCAACAAGTACATGTATGAAATCCTGTTCCTAAAAAAAAAAGAATAAAAAAAATAAAAATTGAAAGTATCCCACGCCTTCCCTCTTTTTATCGTAAAGATAAGAATTCTTTGAAGAGTAATTAGTATGTAATTCAATCAACGAAATCGCTAATTAAGGCATTAACATGTGTAGATTTCAATGATGTTTATTTTGTTTATCCGTGATTGTGACATCCCTCATGTTGTTGTGTTTAAACCTCTGTTGGTAGTTTCCATTTTAATGCAAATCTGGAAAAAAGCTGAAACGAAATTAAATCATTCAAAGGCGAAAGTTCATTCCATTTTCAAATATGAATAAACAGGCAAATATACTCAATATTTAAAATGTTAGGGTTTGAAATGGATGATAGCATTGCTCAGAATGATGGTGGCATCAAACCCTGATCATCAAGGAGAAAGTGTAATTGTGGTATTTTTCTTTTCTGTACATCCACAGAAAATGGACAAATGTCAAGATTATAGCCAGTTGGAGCTCCACCTTGTGAATCTCATTGCTTTAAGGCAAAATGAAGAAGGACCTTGTATCACCATAAGTACATATGATTGTACAGGAAATATGATGCGAAGGGTTGTACTACATACGTCTATATATTACATATATGAAGAGTTTGTTAGCAAAAACCAATAAGTCCATTTTTGAAGGTTTTGAAGTACTGTCTCTGTTATAAAGTACAAAATAATACCTTTTAAATGATAAATTGGTCACTGCATATAAAGGTACATTTTTGAAGTTATGGTTAAAAGAAGCAAACATTTTCTTATTATTCTCTTTATTTTTCTTGACCTTTAATTGCAAATATCTCCATTTGGCAAGTATGGACTTATCGGTTTTTGCGAACAAGCTCTTCATATATATATATATATATATATATATATATATATATATATATAGCATAGTTGTATTACATTCTATTGTCGTTACTATACTGGTTGTTTGATTTTTTCGTCTTCTTCAAATCACATGTGATAAAATGAATGCATAACAAACATTGTGAGCATAACATTACACATACATAAGGATTAGCGTGCTATTTTACTTAGTAATTTCGAATATATACATAGGACATTGTTAGCATGATATTAATCGATTCGTAAGACTTAAGATACTACGTCACAACGTACATACGAAGAGTTTGTTCGCAAAAACCGATAAGTCCATTTTTGAAGATTTTGAGTCATCTGTTGAAAGCAATTCAGCGAAGATCCAGGACGCCAGTCTGAGACTCGAGCACATCGAGCAATATTCCCGGAGGAACAACATCCGTCTGCAAGGAGTGAAGGTTTCTCCAGGTGAAAACACAGACCAAGTCGTGTGTGACATCGCCCAGCGCATTGGAGTCACTGTCAGGCCAATCGACATTGACAGATCCCATCGCCTACCTAGTCGTCGTTCTCAGTTGCCTGATGGTCAGCCATCCTACGCGAACGCTGCGAGTCGAGCTTCCCCACCTTCCATCATTGTGAAGTTCACTTCCTACAAGGCCAAGTTCGAGATGATGAGGAACCGTAGGAAGCTGAAAGGCTCTGGCATAGTGATTGTTGAAGATCTGACAAAGAAAAACGCTGATCTACTTTCCCAGACATCCCGTCACACAAGTGTAACTACCTCATGGACTTCAGATGGCCGTGTCTTTGCAATGGTAAAGCAAGACAATGGTCGCCTGATCAAGAAACCCATCAGAAACTTGTCTGAACTGAACTCACTGAGATGATTCGTTGAACTCGTTTAGCCTTACACTTTGCCAATGTTATGCTTCAGTTGTCTAGTACTATATATGTCTCTAAACAGTATCAATTGTTATATACATGTACATGTAATTTTGCGAGTTATCTTTACGATAATCCCCGATGGTTTTTACTCGCTCCTGATATTCACATACCTGGTTAATATTTTTCTTTCTTTTTTTTTTTCCTCTCATTGTGTCTGAATTTGAGATTCTTTGATTTTTTTTTCTTTATTCTTCTCTTTTGTTAAGTGTCCATTCTTTCTCTTCTTCTTCTTTTTTTTTCTTGGTTGAATTTGTAACATTTGTCCTTGTAATGCCTGATATTGATTTGTATAAAATTAATGAATATTTGTCTTCTGTCTGTAATGATTCATCTGACTCTAATAAAAAATGTTTTCTTTCACATGAACTCAATGAATTTTTAGAGGATAATAGCAATTTGTCTTTGTGCAAGAAAGGTTTCACCTGTTTACATTTAAACTCAAGAAGTTTGAAAAGAAATTTTGATAATCTGTGTTCATTATTGAGTGGTATTGATTTACAATTTTCTGTTATTGGAATTTCCGAGACTTGGTTAAAAAGTGATGATCCTAAGTTTGATATTGAAGGTTATAATTTTGTTGGAAATTCTCGCCACAATCGCAGAGGGGGAGGAGTTGGTGTTTTTATCCACGATGATTTGAATTTTGTACAGAGAGTTGATTTAGATTTATGCACAGACAGGATTGAATGTATATTTATTGAAATTGATTTTAAACCAAAAAATATTATATTTGCTACTGTTTATCGACCGCCAAATGCTCTCTTGCCTCAATTTTTATTTTCATTGAACGCAATATTAGATAATATTATTAAGGAAAATAAGTTATTGTATATTTCAGGAGATTTTAACCTTAATTTATATGATATTGATTCTTGCCCACAAGTTAATGAATTCCTTGATATGTTTATGACTAAAGCTATTTATCCAATTATTCATTTTCCTACACGTGTTACAAATCATTCAGCTACGCTAATTGATAATATATTCACTAATGAAATGAATTATTTGGTATCTGGTACTATTTTGGCATATGTATCTGACCATTTTCCAGTTTTTTGTTTGAGGCGGTACAAAATGAGTGAAAGTGCTAATTTTGAATATTTTGAGAAACGATTGATAAATGAGAGAAATATGCAATATTTTCTTGGTGAATTATTGAAAGTTAATTGGCATGTGGATAACTGTGTTGCTAATATTGCATATGATAATTTTTATTTTCAATTTATGTATTTATATGATAAATGTTTTCCTAAAAAGAAGTGCAGATGTAAACGCCGTATAGATAAACCGTGGTTTAATAATGATTTACGAAAATTGTGTAATAAGAAGTATGTTTTATATAAAAAATACATTAAAAATCCAACAATTTATAGAGAAAAGGTGTATAAGCAATTTCGTAATAAAGTGAATAATGAGATTAAGCGTGTTAAGAATGATTTTTTTAAGAACAGGTTTTGGGAAGTTAAATTTGATATTAAAAGAACTTGGCAACTTATTAATAAGGCTTTGGGCAAAAGGAATGTACAATCTAGTATTGATTATCTTATGGCAGATGATAGGAAAGTTGAAAAAAGTAAAGAAATTGCTCAAGTTTTTAATGATCACTTTGTTAATGTAGATTTGTATCTGAAGAACACAATTCAAGTCTGTACTAATGATAATTATACTCAGTTTGTAAAGAAAAATGAGAATACAGCATTTTTTAGCCCTATTACCCCAGGAGAAGTTGTAAAGACTGTATGTAATTGTGACAATGGTTCAAGTTCTGGTTATGATGACATTGACATAGATGTTGTAAAAAAAGTAATACATGTAATTTGTTATCCTTTATGTGACATTTTTAATTGTGTTTTATCCACTGGTATTTTTCCAAACAAACTTAAAATTGCCAAAGTTATACCAGTTGTTAAAAGTGGTCCAAGTCATGATGTCAATAACTATAGACCTATATCTGTGTTATCTGTTTTTTCTAAAATTCTTGAGAAATGTATATATGATAGATTACTGTTATTTTTAGACAAATATGATATAATAACACCATGTCAATATGGATTTCGTTCTGGGCACTCCACGTCCCATGCTTTGATTAACCTTATTTCAAAAGTAACTAATGCACTTAATTCTCATCAATCAATTATTGGTTTGTTTTTAGACTTAAGCAAGGCTTTTGATTCTTTAGATCATTCTATTTTATTAGATAAGTTATATATTTATGGTATCCGAGGTAATTTGTTCAAATTGTTTTCAAGTTATTTGGATAATCGGAAACAATTTGTATTGGTTAATAGATGTAAATCTGAGTTGTGTAGCCTGGGATGTGGAGTGCCTCAGGGTTCAATACTTGGTCCACTTTTATTTCTCATTTACATCAATGATATTTGCAATGTCACAGAAAAAATACAGTTCATTTTATATGCAGATGATACCAGTATGTTTATGTCTGATGATAATATTAATACTTTATTGATACGTTTTAATGAAGAAATTAAAAAAAAATATGATTGGCTTCTTATGAACAAATTAGTTTTGAATGTGAAGAAAACTCAATGTATGATTTTTACTAATAAGAAAATTGATAT
Source organism: Diadema setosum (assembly GCA_033980235.1). Classification (NCBI taxonomy): domain Eukaryota; kingdom Metazoa; phylum Echinodermata; class Echinoidea; order Diadematoida; family Diadematidae; genus Diadema; species Diadema setosum. Next base: position 9,272,592 of record CM067065.1, on the reverse strand, counting down.
ACAGAATTCAGCAATTTATATGAATAACAATCTTATAAAAATTACGAATTCATTGTCATTTCTTGGCGTCATTATTGACAATAAATTATCTTGGCATAAACATATTGATTCAGTCTGCAATAAGATTTCTAAATGTATCGGTATTTTATACAAATTACGATATTTTCCTCACAATATTTTATGCATGATTTATAACGCTATTATATTAAGTCAACTTCAATATGGAAACATTGCTTGGGCAAATACATCAAATTATTCTATGGTCAGACTTTTCCGTCTGCAGAAGAAAGCAGTGAGAATTATATGTCACGCCAATTATCTTGCCTCCACTAAACCTCTTTTTATGAAATGTAATGTTTTAGATATTTTTGAATTGAACAAATATATTATTGGTGTATTTATGTATTTATGTTTTAAAAATTGTATTCCCCCGAGTCTTTCTTCCTTGTTTCAGTTAAATAGTGCTATTCCTTCGTATTGTTTGAGAAATCCTCTGAATTATCATTTACCTCTTAATAGAACAAATGTTGGTTTATATTCTGTTTTGTATAGAGGACCTCTAATTTGGAATAACTTGCCACAGTCAATTAAAATGAGTCCATCTTTAAATGTTTTAAACGAAGATTTAAATTATTCTTATTGGAAAAAGAAAAGTAATCTATACATTCGGGTATTACTCTGTGTTTGTTTGTTGTTTGTTTGTTTTTGTCTCTATGTGTCTATTGTTGAATATGTATTTTCGATCTCTTTGGTTTTAATATCTATGCATATTTATTTGTACAATTTAATATGACTTTTATTATAAATGCTTTTGTTATGGTGGCAACTGCTTATAAAACTTTGTTTTTCTTGCTGTCTCCGCATTCTGTTACATTTTTATTGTCAATTTGAATTTATTTATATACTTTGTCTGAATGTTTTTTATCTGTTTGAATGAAATAAACGCGAATTGAATTGAATAAAGTACAAAATGTGACCCTGCATCACAAAACCAACAAAAAGTCGCCAGACATGGATTTTTATTTAAGGAGAGATTCTGAAAGAACAGACTCTAAGCTTTAAAATGATGTATAACGCAATTCAAATGGATTCTCTTAACCTGCCTAAATACTGGAAAGAAAGCATTCACTCTGGAGAAATGTGAACTGAGAATAGAGGTTCTGAAGTACGGGGTTTATTCAAGCGCTTAATCTTTACCAAGCCGTTTAGCTGTGTGATTAAAGGGACAAAAGACAGTACATAAACCACCGGAGCAACATCAATGAAGGGATTATCAAATTAAGCCGAAATTAAGCATGTTCTTTCAAGACATTCTTTCCATGATTAATGCCAACTTTCGAAGAAGTAGCATGAAGATCGTTTCAAAAGTTATTAGACTTGAAAGTGAAGAGTGTACAAAGGATTTCAAGAAATGAAAAGGGGCCTCTAATACATACCTGATCATTCTACTCTCCCCCAAAAAGGGGTTGTAGAAAAACTGCAGAAAACACACTTTGCCATTCGTGTTATGATCCCAAACCAAAGAATAACGTAGAAGAAAAATAGCTCTTTCAGAAAATATGAAAAACTCAAGATTGACTTAGTTGACCCATTTCACCTGTATTGAGTCCTCACATAGAATCAAGGGGTGTGACTTTTTGTTTGTTTTGTGATGCACGGTCACAAATAATACCTTTTAAATGATATATTGGTCACTACATTAGGTACATTTTTGAAGTTATGGTCAAAAGAAGCAACAATTTTCTTATTATTCTCTTTATTTTGCCTGACCTATAATCACACATATCTCCATTTGGCAAATATGGACTTATCGGTTTTTGCAAACAAACTCTTCATACAGTGTACTCCTGTTTTAACGAACAAGGTTATAAATTCTGGTTACAACGAAGTAAAATTTCAGGCTGCAAAATAGTCGGCTCTAAATTTTTTATACTGATTGCTAGTTCGGTTGTAAGGACATGTCTAGAAAACAAAAGAAAACTGCCGGCCCCAAGGATTTCGTTATAATGGAGTCCACTGTATAAAAGGCCGTCGTAAATATAACAACTGTACATTAGCTCAATAACGACTGAATATTTTTTTTTCAAATTATGTCTTATGTTATTATGATAAGAGAAATTTAGAGGAAAGAAAATGAGAATTTAATATCATGAATTTTAGAATTATGTAATTGTACGAACAAGAAAAGCAGGAGACTGCTATCATAAGAAGCTGCTTAACATGGATCCAGATCTTGGGTGAAATTCGAAGTCAAATTTTCCTTCTACACATTAATACGGACATCTCTGCGAAATATAACTTTTCACTGAAATACAAAATATCTTTATAATTGTTAAAGAAAGAAATTGTGGAAAGAAATTGTAAAGGAAACAAATTAGAAAATGATTATTACATTTTTTCCTTTTTTATGGAGGCAAATGTTAAGAATGCCAACGTAAGATAAACAAACTATTGATATTAGACTGTAACAAAATCGATAATAACATAAGGTAATGTCAATATTTGTGATCGTGCATCGCAAAACAAAAAGAAAGCCGCCAATTTTACGTGAGGATTCCAAAACGGTGAAACGGAGGAACGAAGTTAATCTTGAGTTTTTTTCTGAAAGAGATATTCTTCGTCTAGATTATTCTTTAGGTTAGGGTCCTAACATGATTTGGAGAGAGTGTCTTCAGCATTTTTTCTACAACCTCCTTTTTGCAGAGTGGTGTGATTAGGTAGGCCCTTTTCATTTCTTGAAAATCATTTGCACATCCTTCACTTTCAATTCTAATAACTTTTGAAAGGATAGTGCTATCACCATGAAAATTAATATTATTCATGAACAGAATGTCGGCTTAATCTGATAATCCCTTCATTGTTGCTGCTACGGTGGTTAACATCCAGTCTTTTGTCTCACTCATCGCACAACCAGCACAATTTGATGAAGATTAAGCGCTTGGATAGACCCTGAACTTCAGAGCCTCTTTTTTCGGTTCACACTTTTGCAGAGTGTGTGCTTTCTTTCCAGTATTTAGATTAGGTTAGGGGAGTTCATTTGAATTGAGTCGTACATAATTTTAAAGCTTAGAATCAGCTCTTCCAATATCTGCCCTTTACTAAACATTCATGTCTTGTGACTTTTTGTTGGTTTTGTGATGCTAGGTCACTTTTAACATACTACATAATTATGTTATATTTCTGATACTTCATATTTACTTACTCTCCCCTTCTTGTCCTCACTCTCTTTTGCATTCCTCTAACTCTCTCTCTCTCTCTCTCTCTCTCTCTTTCTCTCTCTCTTTCCCTTTCTCATCATCTCTGTTATAAAAGGGGTCTGCGAATTCATGACATACATTTCTTTTTCCAATCAGGCTTCCGGTAAAGCTACAACTGACATTATACAAAACTTTACCGGACGCGTGGCTCAGTGTGGATCAGTAAAAATCAATGTATGACAATTGGCCAATCGAATCGCAGAAATTCTGAAGCCCATTTTATAGTACCTACTGGCTGATGTGTGTACCACACGCAGTTCGTGTGCTACATAACGTGCATTCAGCACGGGGCCCGGAGCGCAGCTAGTCTCGATCATGCATTCATCATTCCTTCGCACGTAGCTAGCTAGCTATCCGGAGTGTGAGACTGTGCTGAGAGAGGCACGGGAGAGAGCACTGACGGTTACGCACATAATCAGTTAAAGGCAATATTTACAGAGATGTCAAGTTCCCAAACAGATTTTCACGTCTCGGCGTCTCGGCGCATGCGCGCGCGAGCGAGGGAGCGAAGCGACCGAGCGGTTGAGGGAGTGGGAGGGTGGTATCCACGGTAGGGAACCTTTTTCAATTTTTAGGTCTTAATGCTGCAACCTGGCGCATACTTAAAGGGGATGGCTAGTAACTGATCAGTGGGAATCACGTTAACAATCGCCCCGTCACTGTACAGGCATGCTAACCTGGAAACATTGAACTGCACGTTACTTGAATATGAGACCATAATTTCTGAATCAAATAATTTTCACAGAACAATAGATATTATAATGCAGAGTACATTATAATATCTATTGTTCTGTGAAAATGAATCCCACAACGATGGAACAATCATCCCCAAGCATTCCTACTGATTTCCACTGATCAGTTACTAGCCATGCCCTTTTAGTAGCTATTTTCTTGTTTTACTGATTTTGAAAGACAAAAGGGAAATATAGCTTCAATTGCAATTATCACTTAAATCCTTTGAGCTATGCTCCTTATCATAGGCCCAAGTTGCACACTTCACCCCATGCGTGAGATAAATGGGTGCCATGCGTGGGATCGTGAGACAGACCCTAAATGCGTGAGTCTCACGCAATATGCGTGAGACTTTTTAGCTCTGTATTTACCAAGTGCAGATGAAGCAAAAACCTAGTTCTACAATATGAGTAAGGGAATCAGAGCACCCAATGTAAAAACGTTTATCAGTATAAAGAATGTTAAGCATTGTTGAATACACAACATGTGAACAATAGAAAATTGTTTCTAGAATAAACCATCTTCAGTATTGATAAAAGTAGTCATATCCCTATACATTTTAAGATCTTTTGCATTTTTTTTTTAACGGTAGGATTTTGGTGACACAAGTGATCTACAAAATATGCATCGAGTGTGATAACTGAATATTTTATTTTTTTTTTTACTGCTCCCAATGGTAAACAACACCTTTAAAGCGTCACGCTGTGCTGAGGTGAGTATTGTGCTGTGCTCTGTAGGGCATGAAGTACAATTTTTGTTAATCTGACTTTATGGATTATAATTGGGTTTCACCTCATTCTTCAAAAATTGCACGAAGTAGAAAATTGATCATCTGAAAAATATGATAAAAATGAACGCTTCAAACAGGCTAATCGGTAATACGCCGTGAATTTCAATGGACGAGTCGAAAATGTAGACCTCGCATTTGGAAATTGAACGCACATGCGTGGATTTTACTTGACGGAAACGAAATAGCCCTCCCATAATAAAATCAACTTCTCTTTATCCTGGTATCGTCCTAGAAGCAATTAAGTCATCTCTACTTCTTCCTCTCCTCAAGAAGATTTCACTTGACCCTAATGAACTCAATGATTACAAACCCAATGCTAATCTTCTGGAGAGGATTGTGTCATCACAAGTCTAAGATTACCGTGAGAGATCAAGCACATGTTTCATGTTTTCAATCTACATACCAAAATCATCATTCAGCAGAAACTGCCTTGGTTAAGCTTTTCAAAGCGAAGCAGTGTTAATACTCCTGGGCCCCGTTTTATCAAAAAGATAAAATCGATTTTAAATTTCCTTACCACACAGGCTGCAATAGACTTACGGTTAAATTCAACTTTATAATAAATTTCAACTCTTCAAAAAACAGGTCCCTGGACTACCCAGCTCCCTTTGACGCTATATCAACCTCAGTGTGTTATTTCGCCGCCTTGACATAGACTTCCTGATATCCGGAACAGTTTTGAATGGATCCGTTCATATCTTCACAGCCGTACTTAACGGATCATCATTTTAGTGACAGGCTCTCTTCACCATTTCCGCTGACCTTCGAGAATCCGCAAGATTCCGTGGTCTTGCCGCTCCTTGTTTTTTTTTTTTATTCTTTATACCATTCCATTGTCCAAAGTCATTGAATCTCACCAAGGCGTTCAGCAAGTATTCAGCATGTGGTGTATGCTGACGACACACAGATTTGTGTTACACCAAAACCAAATGAAAACGAGTTGATTCATATAATTATATTCCAAACATAGAAACACCAATGCATTCTCGGATTTAGTTACTGATAATGTTCATATCAAGTGTAGTGAATGGGTACGTAATCTTCTTTTGATCATTGACAAAAAACCTTACCCTTCAACACCACATTATGCACATTTGTATTAACAAAGTCAGCATCTTTGGATTGTTCAAAATTGGGAAGATAAGGAAACTATTAGATGGACCTACAACTGTCAAATTAATTCATGCATTTGTTTCTTTTCATCCAGATTATTGTAATTCCATATTTCTAACCTCCCTCAGACACATTAAATCTCACTTCATCGGGTACACAATTCTGCCGCGAGACTTGTGTCCCCTCCAGGAAATCCGAGTCCATAACTCCAATCCTCCGTTCTCTCCACTTCATGGCTTCCCATACATCAGTGCATATCTTTTAAAGTTCTTCTGTTTACGTACACAATTCTGAATGGGCAAGCCCCTAAGAATCTAACAGACCTCATTTCCTTACGTTCCACTACTTCGTCAAGATCCCTCCGTTCACCCTCTAAAATGCAGTTTTCTCCTAGACCTCGCACTTCCACAAAATAATTATGGCTATCGTGCTTTTTCTACAATTGCCCCTTCTCTCTGGGATTCTTTACTTGCCTATACATGTGGACACTTCCGTTAATCAGTTTAAGACCATTCTGATTTTTTTTCCCTAGTAGATGGTAATTTGGAAAGTGCAGTTGTGGGTCGGTCGATGGAGGTGCACACTGACATTAATTTTCAGTATTTATTTGTCATATTTATACACTGTATCTATTTTGGAATAATATACAGAGTTTTCTTTCGTTACCTTCGTATTTTTAGTTTTTTATTATTTTGGACTAAACATTAATTTTCCGGTAAATTGTACGCTTTGAAGCATCCATATTAAACGTCTTTAATATAAATGTATTGTTTTGATATCAATTTAAATAGGATTGATCGCTCGGATTCTGAATTCAAATGGCCAAATATCTTCGCGTGGGTGTGATGTGTGAATCTGAATTTGAATGCGCGTTTATGAATTGGAATGACAAAAGTATGAAACTGACTGGGAAAACCTATAGTTTGATTTTGCATTCATAAGCAAGCCAAGAATATCCAACTATGTTAGCGCCATGGACGAATTTACCCCTGCCACTTTTTCTCTGTATTTTTTTTCCTTTGGTTCTCTTGCTCGTTTATTTGTTTGATTATTTGTTTATTACCCAAACTGTGCAAAATCAGATTTTATCTATCCACAAGTAGTCTGCCACGCAAAGGGGAGCAGATATCACCGTGGATGGGCACACGATGGAGAGGGGGAGGGGTGGTTACGGACGGACAGAGTGCGCACTCAGTCGTTCACGCATACAACTCCTCTGAATTCAGTACCACGAGCAGCAATAAATTCTACATCTTCTCTGGAGGGGGTGCTCCTCACTGCCAACATTCTCATCCCTGGGTTTTGTATATCTGCAAGCAAACGACAAAATTAAAAAAAAAAAGATGTTTGTTATAGAGATTCGGTGACTTTGATAGCATAATTGGCAAGACTTTAGAATCCATTGACAGCGGGATTGTCAATACCAATGAAATTTCAAACTGTTTCATATTTCTCGAGATCTGTTATCATCTTGGCTAAGATATATTGATTTTTCACATGGATAGGCCCATCATACGTATTATAATGAAATAACATGACAAACGTTGCAATTTGAAAGCGCTTTATACCTCGCCAAAAACGTTTTCGATCTAATTTAATGAAAATGATATGAAAATGTCATAACAAGGATACAAGACAGCTTCATGCATCGACCGAGCTTATGGAGTACAGTAGGATACATGCGAAATTGAACATGAAAAATGATATTTTGAGGATTGATTTTTGCAAATTAATGTAGCTTTAGCGTGACAAGTTTCGATTTCCGCAGTTGGTTTAGGGAATAAAAGTTTTTGAAAGGTAGCAGTATTCAAGTTTCATATGTTTTTAATGTGATCCTGCACGACAAAACCAACTAAAAGTCGCCACAATTTACAGACATGGATTTTCAGTTAAGGGCCGATTCTAAAAGAGCAAACAGTAAGCTTTAATATATATATTGTTTTTTTTTGTACAAATGCTCGACAAAATCTCTGCCAATTCTTAAGGAATATGCTCTTTCGCTTAACATTTTCACATTTATAAGCACAAAATATGTGACCTGCATCACAAACCAACAAATATTCGCCAGACACGGATTTTTAGTGACAAGCAGATTCTGAAAGAGCATAAGTTAAGCTTTAAAGTGATGTACAGTGTTTAACTAAATTCAACTGAACTCTCCTTACCTATCGTAATATTAGAAAGAAAGCGCACACTCTGGAAAGTGTGAACAGAGAAAATTGGCTGTAAAGCACAAAGTCTAGTCAAGCGCTTAATTTTTACCAAGCTATGATAGCTATGCAATGAATAGAAAAAAAGGGAAAAAAACAGGAGCAACAATAATTCAGAGATTATCAGATTTGGCTAAAATTTACCATGCTTTATTAACACATTCTGTAGATGATAATGAAATTTTCAAAGCAGTAGCATTATTTTTTTTCCGAAGTTACTTGAGTTGAAATTGAAAAAATTTCGACATTTTTTTATGAAATGAGAAGAGGACTCTATGTGAAACACCTAATCACACTATTCTACCAAAAAAGTGTCAGAGAATTGTTTTTTTTTTCTTTATATGGTACCAAATGTTAGTATAATGTAGAAGAAGATTTGCTCTTCCATAAAATCTAAAATAACTCAAGATTGGCTGGGTTCACCCATTTCACCTAACGTCCTAACACAAAATCAGTGCGTGCGACTTTTTGATGGTTTTGTGATGCACGGTCATAATTGCTTAGATTTTCTGATTGAACCATATGAAGAGTTTGTTCGCAAAAACCGATAAGTCCATTTTTGAAGATTTTGAAGTACCGTCTCTGTCATAAAGTACAAAATAATACCTTTAAAATGACACATTGGTCACTACATATAAAGGTACATTTTTGAAGTTATGGTCAAAAGAAGCAAAAATGTTCTTATTATTCTCTGTATTTTTCGTTACCTTAAATCGCAAATATCTCCATTTGGCAAATATGGACTTATCGGTTTTTGCGTACAAACTCTTCAAGTTCAAGTTTGTATAACATTTATTTTCCATCTTTTTTTCATGTAGGAAATCACATGCATGAAATTATTGTACAGGAAGGCAGAACCTCAAAAAAGCAAAGCTTGTGGTGAGCTGCCTTACAAAAATACATTACATCACAAACACAAGCACAAAAAAAAAACAAACAACGAAAACATGATAATAGTTCCCATGGCAACACTGAAATGAAACATTCCTCAGAGGGAGTAGTACAGAGAGGCAACAATGAGTATGAAAATGCATTGTAGTGACAAGCTACAGGCTATGGCAAATGTACCTAGGTACAGCAAACCTCGCACGAGCCGAAGCTCTAGGAATTGAAAAGAAAAAAGAAAATGCGACTTTCGCGAGAGTCGATTTTTTTTTTTTCATATATAGATTACTATATTCATATATAGATTACTGAATACCGGCCCAGATGTATAACGGGCACCTGGCAACGCTAGAGTAATGTAACAGCAGGGTCTCTCGTAGTGCAGTAAGAACACATAACATGCTACTCTGGACTAAGAAAAAATAGAGCAGACTTTAACATTATTATTATTGTTATATTATTAAATAGTAGTAATAGTAGTAGTAGTAGTAGTAGTAGTAGTAGTGGTAGTATTAGTTGTTTTCATTATCATAGTGTTATTATTATTATTATTATCATTGTTATTTCATTATCGATGCTATATGATAAGGTATTTCATAGCTAGAGAACTAATGATTACCCGGAAGTTCGTCCGTGTAGAGTGAAGTGAGAAGAAGTATATGCCGGCTGTAATGCATACCGCACAACCAGTCCCCAGTTGGAGCCCGGTCGTTCCAATCAAAAGAGGTGAGATTCGCTGGCCAGCAGCAATGACAACCCAGCCAAATGTCGTCGAAGCCACACGTACTGTTGACAATCGCGAGCAGATCAAGGAGGTAGGTTTTGTTTCGCGGCAAGGGTAGAGTTCCTTGAGGAAAAGACCTGCACAACTCGTGTGCTGCCGAGAGTGTTGCGGTCTTGTTGCAGGGAGCATAAGGGAATGCTACAGATGATGTTCATAGGGAGTATAGAAATGGAATTTAAAAAAAGAATGGAAAGACATACTTGTTTATGCGAAACTTTTGTTTATTTCATTTATTTTTTATTTGCACCACCATATCATCAGACAACAAGCAAAGAAGCACGGCTTTGTGGGAAATTTACCAAATATCAAACAGTTGAAACCCCGGCTACTGGGGTCCATCTAAAATTTATGGACGAAAAAATAAAAATACCTCTAGACGTGACAACCCCCCTCCCTCATTTGCCGAGTCATTGAGCAAATGATTTAGGCGGGAAACACAGGACACATTAATAATCGAGGCGTCGCTCCTTCCGCTCTACGTTAGTTATTATCTCTCAAAATGTTAAAATCTAAATCGCCAGTGTAATGCAAAACTATATGATCTTTTTACTGAAGTCGATCTTCTTCATGTAGAGTTTCGAAAAGAGGTTCTCGTTTCAAGCAAACAAACCCATTTTCAGAGAATGTGTTGAAGAACTGTATCAAAGTTGCTGTTTAGTAGAAAATTGATGTTTAGTAGGAAACTGTTGTTAGTTGAACTTTATCATTTATTTCATCTAACCATCATGTGTTTGGCCAAAATTTTGTTCTAAGGCTTTGCACTCAATTCCTGATCTTTCGGCTTTCCTAATGTCTGATCCTTCGCATTAGAATAAAATTACAGTATATACGTATACAAGGAAGCAATACACATGTGACCGTGCACCTCAAAACGAACATAAAGTCGCACACACTGATTTTGCGTGAGGACTGAAAAAATTTAATCTGATAATCCCTTCATTGTTGTTACTCTGGTGGTTTATTTCCTGTTTTTTGTCCCATTCATCGCACAGCTAGCACGGTTTTGGTAAAGATTAAGCGCTTGAATAGACACTGTACTTTAGAGCCTCTTTAATCAGTTCACACTTTTCCTGAGTTTGTGCTTTCTTTCCAATATTTAGATACGTTAGGAGAGTCCATTTGATTTGAGTTATACATCATTTTAAAGCTTAAATTCTCCTCTTTCAGAATATGGTCTTAACTAAAATTTCATATACGGCGACTTTTTGTTTGTTTTGAGGTGCAGGGTCACATATGCTAATTTTTGTTCAAGTGTCATGTTCTATTCACCAGGAAATAATCAATGCTGAATATTGTGGAAGGAACAGAGAATTGTATGCTTCTTTGGTTTGTTGTGATTTAGATACGAAGCAGTATAAATGGTATAATATATATATGCAACTTCTGCGACAGAGGGTATAATATATTTCAGATATACAAAAGGAGACAATGTTCTTCCGTCTTCTGCTTCTTAAAACGTTAATCCGTCATAATCATACGCGTACGTTCATGGTATGTGCATTCCGCACTAATTATGGGGCTGAGTAACATTTTTTTCACATATTTTTTTTCGCGAATAGTGATCTCGAGGGATACACAGCGCCCTAATTACTATACAACCATCAAATAGAGGTTTAATAAGGCACTTTCGACTTGTAATATTATATTCATTAGATTGTTTCATAATCCTTTTTGCGCAAAGTGTATTTTGTACATTTTTCGAGGCTCCTAACACAGGTTTCAACTGATATTGGTGTCGTCATCCGTGCAGTATCCTTTCTTGATCAAATAAGATTTGAAACTGACAGTGTGCAATGGCACCTTCTGTTAGACCTACATGTCACGTGATGGACAATTGACCAATCCCATACTTCCCCCAAACCTCTCCATAATATATAGCATAACAGAAAACATTCATGTCGGTCTAGGGTGAGATGCGTGTCGCACATTGAGAAGGAATGGAATGTTGCACAAAACCATACTGATGTTTTCCCGTATTTGATACGTAAAAACAAGTGGAAGGCAACAAATGTATGTTAGTGACATTTTCATTCACTTTTTATCCCAATTGCACTCACCTCTTTTCAGAAAAAGATATTCTTCTACGTACGTTTGTGCTTGCTTCGCTTTTCTTTATTGCTAGCTGTTGCATTACTATGAGGTAATAGTAAAATATTGTGCAGTTCTACTGATGCGGGCACGAACACGAACACAAAATGCGAGAAAAATACGTCCTGATGTAACTGCGACCAGCAGCCCCATACGCATAGCGCAACGGGGCTGCGAGCTGTAGCATTCAGGATCATGACAAGGGTAGTATCGAGGATAAATATCAACTTAAAATCGAAAAATTTCTTCAATTTGAAGACTTACAGGTGAAGTTGAAGTGTTGACAACAGCTTGGTAACGTGCAACGTTACCTGCCAATAGTCCCTTTCTGTTCGAATAGATGACTTAATGTGACTCCGTCGAGAGGAACCTGGGAGAGCTACACTGAATTGACGGCCAGCGCATGCGCACACACCACATGCGCACAAATTTCAGATCCATTGACCGGATAAGATGTCTGTGTGCACATGCGCTGGCTAGCAATTCATTGTACTTCTGCCAGGTTCCTCTCGACCGAGTCACATAAAGTCATCAATTCGAACAGAAAGGGACTATTGGCAGAATCAAACGTTGGACGTTGCCTGTTGTCAACACGTCAACTTCACCTGTAAGTCTTCAAATTGAAGAAATTTTTCGATTTTAAGTTGATATTTATCCGCGGTACTACCCTTGTTTCGATCCTGAATGCTACAGTCCGCAGCCCCTTTACGCTATGCGTATGGGGCTGCTGGTCGCAGTTAGTTCTGATGAAACAATCACATTACAGAGTCTAACATCACTAAAAGGTGAATAAATAAACACATACCTATTTGACTGCTTCCAGTTACGTTATTTATTTGACCGCTTCCAGTTACGTCTAGTGAAGTGCAGCAACAATGATATCCGTCCAGAGTTTCATTACACATCTCTCCGTAAGGGCAAGGGTTGGACATGCACGCTATCACAGAGAAAATGGTTGAATGGTCATAAATAACTGTTTGCATACTTATAACCCCCTCAAAAAACACACACACACACACACACACACACGCACACACACACACATCCACACACACGTAAATAAAGCAGGCCCAGCTGGAACGAACGCACTGTCCCGCAGTGTACTCACATTGCGAGCAAATAGAGAGCTATGTGAAAACGCTCGAATTTGCAAGTGTGAAGATAATTTAACAATGTGGCGTGGTTGGTGTCACACAGCGTTGACATTGAAAATGTTCTCTTCCACAAAGTGAATAACACTAAAGACCTGAATATAAGAACGACCCAAGTCCAATTTTTTTGGCCAAATTAAGTTTTACATGGGAAATTGTAGCTTATGCATGGACTCATCTTGTGTATAAATGATAAATCCTAATTACCTCCGGAAGTGCCTGAAATAAATGAGTTAAATCTTATATGAATGTAAGAATGAAGGACTTGGGTCATTCTTGCATTCATATTATAGCGCCCTCTCTCGTCCTTCTCTCATGTCTATAGCAGAATATCATGTATACGAATCAAGAACGACCCAAGTCCATATGAATCAAAGAACGACCCATGTCCATCACACAAAATGGCCTCTTCACAATTAATGTAAATGTTAATTGTCATAATAATATGTTCTAATTTGTATATACAATGTTGCCTTACCATCACAGTTAAATAGGATATTATTGGACAAATAAAAAAGATATGAAGGTTTTTTTTAAGTTTACTCGAAATGGTCTTCCATGGACTTGGGTCGTTCTTATATTCAGATACTCTATTTATAACTCACAATGCATTCTCAATATTTGAAATAAATTTTCGGATTAAACACTGTGCACAAATCGTCAGACTGTGTCAACAATGTGTGCACACTGTGCTTTACATTGTGGTTCAGATTCTATGCTAGGAGGGGGGTTCAGAAGTACCCCCCCCCCAAAAAAAAAGCAAAAAAAAAAAAAAAACCAAAAAACAAACAAACAAACACACACACACACACACACACACACAAACACTCACACTCCAGAATAGATGCGAACGTCTGGTTTTGTGTAAAATCATCGCATTTCTTAACACAATAAAATTCAATTTCAACTTTATTTACGTTTTTCGACAATAAGAATAACGTAATGTACATTTCATTTTCTTCACTGATAGAAATCGTATGCACAAAACAATGTGAATATAACAGAATAAACAATGCTTGTAAACTTATAGTAGACATACATTGTACTGAAATATCACTGCCCTCTAATTACGTCATTTACCACACACAACATAAGGCAAACAGCAGACAGCGTGTAAAATTCCCTTTGCAAAACATCCTTGAAAACATACGGGGACTGCGGTCGTGAAACACGTCATACATAGTTTATCAGTGTGTTTATCAGTATCTAGTGTGTAATAAATGACAGAATGTAACGCTCTGATGCGTTAAATGATCGAGGAATATATGTGACCGTGCACCTCAAAACGAACATAAAGTCGCACACACTGATTTTGTGTGAAGACTGAAAATAAGTGAAATGGGTCAACCAGGTCCTAGACGAACTTGACTTTTTCATGTTTTCTGAAAGAGCGGGTCTTCTTTTACATTATGCTAAAATTTGGTATCATCAAACGGGCAGGAAAGTGTATTTTTTAGCACTTTATCTCGAACATTTTTGGTAGAATAGTGTGATTAGGTGTGTCTTTAGAATCCCTTTTTCATTTCTGAAAAAACCTTGTCCATACTCCTCACTTTCAACTCTAATAACTTTTGAAAGGATAGTGCTACTGCTTTGAACGTTGGCATTAATTTTGGACAGAATGTGTTAATGGGACGTGCTTAATGTAATTAATCTGATAATCCCTTCATTGTTGTTACTCTGGTGGTTTACTTCCTGTTTTTGTCCCATTCATCGCACAGCCAGCACGGTTTGGTAAAGATTAAGCGCTTGAATAGACACTGCACTTCAGAGTCTCCTTTCTCAATTCACACTTTCCCTGAGTTTGTGCCTTCTTTCCAATATCAAGATTAGGCGAGTCCATTTGATTTGAGTTATACATCATTTTAAAGCTTAAAGTCTGTTCTTTCGGAATATGGTCTTAAATAAAAAATCATGTGTGGCTACTTTTTGTTTGTTTTGAGGTGCAGGGTCACATATGATCATCATTAAAAGACACGTACGGTTTTGGAAGGTCGTGAAAGAGAAAAAGAAGAAATAGATGCATGCCCCTACCTGGGTAGGCGCAGTAGAAGTTTGTTTTTCCTCTGATCTCTTGAGGAACTGATGCGTCATAGAGGGGATGATCACGTGGGACGTATTTTGGAATAAGTTTGATATATTCGCCAGGCGTCCTGCTTTGTCCTGTTTTGATGTAACCACACATGCCTTCCAAGTCCGGGCTGCTCTTTGTACACATGTGATCTCTGGCATAATATGTTTCTATCGAATTGAAAATAAAAGAGGCAAAGATAATCAATAGGAGAGCATTGTCCGATACAATGGCTGCGAATAGTTTATATTCTATTGTAGGATAATGCTTTTGATCTGAGCTACATAACAAGTTTATAAAGGTACAGTGTGACCTCGATTATCCGGCCACGACGTGACCAGCGCGCTTCCGGATGATCAAATTGGCCGGATAAGAGAGATTTGTTCAAAATAGTAGCACTCTCTTGCATAATCATGTTAGGGGTATGCTCGTGGTATTACTAATATACTAATATGACTGTTATGTATCATCATTGTTTCATGGTTCATATCATAACAGAAATAAAACAAAATATAAGTGGAATATCCCTTCGGATATTTTTTTGTTTGATTGATATTGAGCGACAATGAGATCAAGATTACAACTCGTCGGATACTGTCACTTTGTGTACCATACCACTGCAGTTGCAGCTGTACACTCACTGCCAGTGACAAGGGCCGTACCAGTCACTGATATCGTCTCAGTCGGCTGCTATATGATTGGAATATGTCAAGTCGCGTTTTCCCATGATAATGAATGACGATGTTTGTTTTGAGTAATACTAGAATTACATGAAAACAGATTTAAAAATGTTAGCCACTGGATGTCCGTTAGACAGAGAATCCGAATAATCGATGTCTGGATAATCGAGATCCTGCTGTATAATCACTATATAATTAATAAACCGAAATGAGGCCAGCGAAGCCATGCGTAAGCATTACAGACCAGCGGCTAGGTGAGCGCGTTTTGCCCGAATGTATCTAAACAGAATACAACCACAATATTCGTCTGAATTGAGTGAATGCACCAATATAGCAGAATGAACTAGTGAAGGTTGAGGATAATCAGACTATTTGTAACAAGGTTGTGAGTTTTAGAATGTTTAGTGCAGCCATTCTTGGTGGATAAGGAGCCAAGTATACTTTGTGATTATATGACCATAAGGAAAATAATTATTCTCAGAAATTTCAATTTCAAACAAGAAGGAATCGTTCCTTCCACTAGTAATTGACATGAAAAACATTTTTTTTTTGTTTTTTGCAGAGGATATTCAGGTTCATGCATTGTGCAAGAAACTTGTATTTAGGTTCATTTTGAGTTTTGAGTTTTTCCAACGTCATGTCATAACATGTTATCGTCGTCTCCAGCGCTGGCTGCATGGAAACTTCGTGTACATGTAATAGTATACAAATAGTGAATGGTCACGAGTGCAATGGTACGAGATTTCGCACGAGGTGAAAGATAGAGGCGCTCTATTCAACGAGGCGAAGCCGAGTTGAATAGTGCGCCTCATCTTTCACCGAGTGCGAAATCTCGTTCCATTGCACGAGTAAAGACCATACACTATTTGATTTATACAACGTCCAAGTAGATCTTTTTGGTCTAGGTAGGCCTAGAAGTCTATATATGTATGAAAAATATAGCTATACTTACATGTGGATCCACTGCGATTCTCTTTCTGGCTTGTGCAATCAGTGTAGATACAGGTCACAGCTATACTAGCGCTCATACACGTACACTAGCACTACGTAGGCATATGTACGCGCATGCATGTACCGCACACGTACCTGCGCTAGCTGCATGCGATCCTCAATATGCAACCGTGGAATAGAACGAAAAAATCAAACCAAGTTGCACGCAAAAATAGAACCAAAATTGCACGGCGCGTTGAATGGAGTACTTATTTAATATTACGTCACCAACAATCCTCCAATCAAATTACAAGGATCTACTTGGACGTTGTATAATATGAGCTAGTTTAACATGCGTTGTACTCCTTCTCATGAGATATTGTATGCATGCAAATATATATATATATATATATATTTATATATATATATATATATATATATATATATATATATATATGGTGTGAAAAGAAGAGCAAGGTGGACGTAGCTAGGGTCAACGTGCCTGTTTATTGCCGCCGAGCTTTCGGTCCCAAACGGACCTTCATCAGGGCTGTAACGATACAAAAATGACTCACTCGTATGGCTACACTGTATGCGATATACTAATATAAATTTAACTGGCGTGAGTCTATAATGACTGTGTAATCAATCAATTCGTAATTACAGCTGTATATAACATATTCCAATAATAATATACATAATCAATTGCATATTATTTAATACATTTCATATCAAACTCGTGTTATTAATTGAGATGAATTGAGATGAAATCACTGCCATTGAACTAATCAAGAAGGCTTACAAATCACTGCCATTGAACTAATCAAAAAGGCTTACAAATCACTGCCATTGAACTAATCAAGAAGGCTTACAAATCACTGCCATTGAACTAATCAAGAAGAAGAACCGCCCTGTGATTGTAAATCGTGAATCCTACTGGATAGCCACACTAAAAACATTACAGCCAAATGGCATCAATGTTGATCCTTAACCAGCAGACCATTAACTGCACATGCGCAACAATGTGATGCGCATATGCAACCATACGCCAACCCACACACACACACACACGAACAGACACACTCAACCCACACATACACAGCCGCAAAGCCTTTATATCCGCCATTGATAAGGCAAATCCTTTTTTTATTATGTGAACCGTTCATATTCTGTACCTTATGTAATATTCTGTTATATGGTATAATACAACTATATGTATATGAATGGTTGTGGTATATTAGTATTATTTACCTCACACACAGAGAAATTAGGGTTCTATTAGGGTTCTTATTTTCACCCTACGAGCAAATCTAACTAAGTGGCACCTTATAGGGTTCGGGATGGATGTAGGGGTGCAAATCCGAACCCTAAAGGGAGCCAAGCCTTAAGGGTTCGAATTTGGAACCATTCCATAGTCTTTCCCGAAAGCTGACATGTGGGTGTTGAATGGTGTTTGCTTAAAATGCCACACTATTTTTGGATATTATCGTATATTTTTATTTGAAAATATAACTACACGTTGTTAAAGAGTAACAGTGTCATCAGTAATACTGTATTCAAAAAATTACTACTTGAATTAAACATTTGTTTTTTCTTCTCGCACCGGGATCAAGAATATCATTTCAATGACGTTATCATAGAGAGAAAGCAAACGAGTACAAGTACACGTATTATGCGTGCACGCGTGGACCGTTGAGCACTTGGTCAATGGCAAAGCTAAAATTGCATGCGCACGCCACGCCGTAGGTCGCGCGGTATACGTACGTGCATACTACTGAAGTTCCTCGTTTGGAATGGACAGACGACCGTGAGGTTGGGGTGATGAATTAATCTTTTTGATGAGCCAAACGTTGTGAGTAGATAATTGTACTGTAATTCCGTTGAAAATATTTCACAGTAATCGATGATGATCTGTGTGAATTATGCTCATAGAATGCTGAGTGGTGAAAACTGATGCGAAAGAGTTGTATCGAGGTACATGTGTACTAACATGTCAGAAGTGCGATCATACCTACAGTAAAGCATAGCGAATAAGTCAATGAAAGTGCACGGTACTACGGAAAGCCTCAACCAAGGTACTAACTATACGACCAACAGCCCCATACGCATAGTGTAATTACGCTATGCGTATGGGGCTGCTGGACGCAGTTACCAAGGTACGTACCAGGGTACGTAAATAGGTGACCGGATATAGTCGCATCATTTTCGTTAATGGGAATTATTACGTTTGAGCCGAGTTGAGGCTCAGTTGGATATTGGTTTCTGTGAAGTTGACAGAAAGAACGATGTAGGCATGTATGATGTGCCTAATGAAGAAAAATAGTGTTCCTGGTTCATTTAGGAGAATTTAAGACATATATCCACCCGCACCTCCCAATCATCCCCCGCTGCTAAGATTCCCCCACCATCATCCCTCTGACCCTTCCTTCTCACACTGCATCTCACACCCTCCTTCACAAACATATGTATGAAGATTGAAGTCAGAAAATTTAGGCTGGCCTTAACTCCTTGTTGTCTATCAATGAAACTAGAATGTGTGTTATAAATTAGCAATGCCATAGTCACAGAGCATAAGCAATGATACACGATATGTGAATTTAGATAATATCCACTGGAGAAGTTGCATATCATGTGCTAGACATGACATAAAATAAGTCACACAAACAATAAGGTATGTAATGTAAACGGTAAATCACTTCAGAAGTACAACCACTTGATCCCATACTTTAGCAGGTAGATACATGTAGGCCTATTCCAATATTGATTGTATGTTGAACTTTGTTTTATTCAATTACAGGTTGAACCTTGCTGATCCATGCTGATGCATGGTGTTTGCTTGGTCTCATACTGGGCCAAAGGGACCTGTGTTTGATTGATTATTTATCATCGAGTTCACTATGCATCAAGTTCAGTAATGGTCTTCAGGATGAGTGATGCAGGTCAACCTCGAGAGACTGGTGAGCCATATCATTATAGGATGCCAGAGCTGGAGATGGAAGATGTTCAGGATGTCAATCCTGGTTCCTCGTTGAGTCAGTGTGGAAGCCATGCCAGTTCTTCTGAGAGTGATGGCCTGAAGGGCATACTATTTGGCAGCTGAAGCAGCTGCTATAGAAACGCATCAAAAACTAGAGCTCGAGGAGTTTCGACTTATGCAGCGTAAGATGAGATTAGCTATGAAGACCAAGCTGCAGGTTGCTGAAGCAGAGGAGCAGATATACCTTGACTACGAGAACAAGAAGTTGGGAGTCGGCTCTCCTGTGAAAGCAGAGGATGAAACCTTGCTGTACCCAACTGAATGCGCCAACCAACCAGTACACACGAGTACACCGATTTCCCTGACTAGAGAAGTAGCAAAAAAGTTATTTTCACATTTTCTTTGACTTTTAGCAGATATAGTCCAAAAGCCAATAAGATCATCAGCATCATGTAGTATCCCTGAACCAGGTTTGATGAAAGCCCATCAATTTTTCCCTAGATACATCCGTACAGACCGGGAGACAGACAGGCAACCTGAAAACATATGCCTCCGACACCATTCAGGGCGGAGGCATAATAATGAGACTCCTATAATATGTCATGTATGTTTAAACCATATAAAATTTGAGACAGGTCACATTGACTCTCCCCCCCCCCCCCCCCATTAGAATTGCTAAACACCACGGCTCTAGAAACATCTTTCCATTTTAATCCAGAAAGTACTAGTAATCAACTCCCTGTTTTTAGCCGAGGGTGAGCATGAAGCCACTACATGAAATGAAGATTAGCATTTTTTCTTTTGCAAAATATATGTGAAAATGTTTGATTTCATAGATAATGATAACTATTTATTCTGTCTTTTAAACTGTTGTCAGGTTATTCCCTTTCTTAGAATGCACTGGCCTTGAATATTTACAAGAATACTCTAAAGAAATATATAATAGAAAAATACAAGAGAACGAACTTGCAAATTACAAATTTAAACACAACCTAAAGAGAACTTGACTTCTATTCACTTTTATCTTCTTCTTTTGGGGGGGGGGGTGGATTATGGATGAAAATATGAATCTGCTAATGGATATAAAATACTCAAAGTATGCTTTCCATTATATTTTATACTACATGGGGTTAGTTTGTATTGTTCATATTTTAGATATTTCTTCACCATCGATAGCCTCAGTGGTTCAACAACACATGCACACTTTGAATTGATTGTTTAAGCAGGGAAAAAAAAAAGTCGCCTGCTGTTTTTTGTAGAAGACAGCCACACAATGTATGTCAATTTTGGGCAGTCTCTGGCAATGCAATGTCATAAGTGGAGTAGCTTTGTGACACTTGACAAAAGCATGATTTTCTCACAAACCCTATATGTATAATATAAGGATTGAAAAATAGAGTTTGTTCCAAAACCTGAGAAAACTCAACATATCATATCTACTTTTTTTTTTTGCATATAAAAGAACACTGGACTTTACTCTTTAAGAAGGCAGAAACTATTATCATTGCCCTTACGTCAGTGACTTGTCGAGGAAATGTGCATGTTTTTCCTAAAAGAAAAAAAAATGTGAAATTCTCTTTAGGTTTTCCTTGAATTGTTCTACGCATGCGACTGCACAAATGATTTAAAGATTATTAACTTTTGAACTGAATGTCCGCTTTTCAATTTTTTTACTGATGTGTTCTAATAGTATAAGCCAGTTCGGGGTACCAGTTTGAGCATGTGCGAAAAAAAGGTTATTTGTACCGAGAGACAGGTTGGTTTTTTAATTTCAGTGAGATAAGCATCTGTAATGCTAGGATTATTCATGGAATCCTTATAAATGGTGCCTGCCAGTACATCCACTTGACAGCAAGCCTGGTATTTGGCAATGTTAACACACAAATATTCAAAACAGCACTTGATAAAATAGATGATTCCCTAAGTGTTGATTGACGAACCATACTGGTCACTTCATCTACACTGGTTATGTTCATTCTTTGTTTGAATATGAGTTCCATAAATGGCTATGGTGGGCAAGCTGCTGCATTATGTCACTTTGAATTGAGTGAAGTGCCTAACCAACTGAGAAAAATGAAAGGTCATTTGTACCTATGTGCACATGAGCTATCTCCGGACTGGCTTATTGCAGCGCATTCACTCAATCCACATGTAGGTCTATATGAAGGTGGACTTGCCCTCTAACTCTGATTATAATTTTAAGCTTTCTTTAAGTAGGTTGTATAAAGTGTTGATATATTTGTGTAAGGTTTGGTGAAACTCAAGTGTTAAAATGATTGGAAGAGTTGTGAGACTGTAACATCAACACTTGAGGTATTTCTGAATGCATGATCATAAATCTCTGTAAAATATTGATGGTAATAGTAATAATGATAATAATGATGATGATAATAATAATAGTAATAATAATATATTCTGCTCCTGAACATTATGCTTGTGATGGTGCCAATACCAATACCTGCTTTATGAATGTGAAAAATCGACTGCTCTTTACAATATTTTGAATGTTGGGGCTAAACTGCATATATTGTGTAATTATATTTATGGTCTACTGAGTACAATGTGCTTCTTGTTTCCATCGCTTGAAAAAAAAAAACACAGTGTATCAAAAAATTTGTTTTTTAACTTGTCTCACAAGACATATTCCTTCCTCTTTATGTCCAGTTTGTAATACCACTGATTGGTTAACATTATTTTCTCTTTCTGAGGTAACATTTTCTGTGGAATTGTTTAGGTTAATTTGATGCAATGAAAAGTGTTTTCAGATGTGCTATTCTGCCCAAGATTTATAACTGGGACATATCTTTAGCTGTGTGCATAAAAAAGTAACCAAATTTAGATGTGCATTCTTCATTTTTTTATTCCTTTTTTCACCTTATCATTGGTGTAATTATATATGAAAAACAAAATGTGAAGTATACTAATTGTATAATGGGGCACATTCGCAAGCTCTCAAGCTTGGAATTGGATGGAATATGTCAGTACAAGTAGTGAGTTTCAAATATATATGACAGAACTTTGCCATACCCTTCATTGTTTTGGCAATAACTTGTGTACCAGAAATCAGAGTTGACATATCGCTGTTAATGTCTAAGAGCGTCATAAAGCTTTTGATTACCGTAAGATGTACCGGTAAATTCAAGGTGCATATCTATGATCCATTCTAGAAGTAGAAGGACAATGTGAAAGATATTTGGCACATAGTTTACTATTACTCTGCGCAAGCTTTAGGGATTTTTTTAAATAAAAAGAATTAGTGCTTTTTGTCAATGTGGTAACTTCCTTTAAAAGAAGAAAAAGTAATCATGTGATGGAAAGAACGAATATTTTTTTCTTATTCAATGTACTGACCAAATTTCATACATTTTTGATTTACATTGCCCTTTTTATGACAAAATATGCATCTCGTATTAGAATTTGTAGAAATACAATGTATATTTCATGTTCACTTTAAAGTAAACCATGAAAAAGAAAATCGCTGTTAACTTGTCCCTCTTCCATGAGACATATATTAAATGTTAATAATTTACATGTAACTATGCACTGTATTCATCATGTTTATGTTCTATTTGTTGTTGAATTGAAGTCTCTGACTTCAGTTTTCGAAAGATTGTGGATTTAATAATGACTGAGAAACTGTGTGTAAATCTACTGTATGCATGCTATTTTGCTTCATGTCTGGAGTGTTACCTTAGGTAATTGTGAAGTCAGTGAAGGCATCCAGTAGACCTTAGGTAATTGTTTGTGAAGTCAGTGAAGGCATCCAGTATATAATTATTTTGGTTTTAACAAAAAGGTTATAATTTTCACCATATGGGGTGCAGAAAGGTAACCCTATATAGAGACGTGTGCAAATTGTATTGCATCCTATATTGCGGTGACTTTATCACCCCATAGGGTGCAAAATTACAACAATACCAATATGAACGATAATGGGTGCAGGTATAAGGTGCAGAAGAGGAACCCTGTATAGGGGTCTATATTTGCACCTTTTAGGGTGTTGAATATAGGGTGCTAAATAAGAACCCCCAAAAAT
Source organism: Diadema setosum (assembly GCA_033980235.1). Taxonomy (NCBI): domain Eukaryota; kingdom Metazoa; phylum Echinodermata; class Echinoidea; order Diadematoida; family Diadematidae; genus Diadema; species Diadema setosum. The sequence goes on along the minus strand of CM067065.1, from coordinate 9,248,888 downwards.
AGAACCCTAAATGGAGCCGCTGGTGTTACAACGATATGAACCAGAAAGGGTGCAAATTTGCACCTGAATTTTTGTTCACCCTATGGGGTGCAGAAAGGGAACCCAATGGAGGGGTGCAAATATGCACCATATATGGTGTTAGATATAGGGTGCTAAATAAGCACCCCCAAAAATAGAACCCTAAATGGAGCCGCTGGTGTTACAACGATATGAACCCTATTGGGTGCAGAAAGGGAACCCAATGGAGGGGTGCAAATATGCACCTTATATGGTGTTAAATATAGGGTGCTAAATAAGCACCCCCAAAAATAGAACCCTAAATGGAGCCGCTGGTGTTACAACGATATGCACCCTCTAGGGTGCAAATTAGAACCGTAATTTCTCTGTGTGCATTATACGATAGCCAGAAGATGACGCGTGGCTGTTGTACTGTATTATATAGCCACTTACGTCTTGCAATGCTGCCACATGCTGTATTATCGTCGACAAAATAGAAATGCCTAGTTTGATATTATTACAGTCGTCTGTCACACAACACATAAGATGAGGATACTGATTTGGTGTTTTTGTTATATACCTTCATCTCAATTAATAACACGAGTTTGATATGAAATGTATTCAATAATAGTGTGGCGAAAATGCGATAGAGCACCTTTAAAATATGCGGCTCATGCCCTTAATTTCTGAACATGTGTAAAAATCCCATAGAGTTTGCCCCCGTGCATTTCCAACGGAGAAATTGTATAGAAGGTTTTAGAACACCCTATAGTTTTGTGAAACACCCTGTACAGAAACCAAGGTTAATGATGTCCAAAGTAGGGAAAAAGGCCAGAAGCCCTAGGGAAAAGGGCTCAGAAACTATTAAGCCATAGAAGTAGGGTCGCATAGTACTCCAATACATTTTGATACATGATGGGTTAATAAGACAGGATTGGTCACGTGACCCTGGCTCGAGAGGGTATAAATACCGCGAGCTCACTGCACAACTTTTCAGTTGGGTTGGGGGGTAAGTGCGGGTCCACAGCACTCTCTCCTTTTTGGTAATAAACTATAGAATTAATGGGGAACCACACAGAGCTTGGCAGAGGAAACCATCGGTTGTAACAGCAGGAGACATAATATAGCAATGCTGCACTGAACCGTATTTCGGACTGTCGTTTCCACACCAGCCTCCTTCTTGCAACTGGTAGTCTGTAATACTAGACCCTGTGAATGGGTTGCTGTATGGTTGATTGGGAGAATGATATGCCTGGGTTTCTAATGCGCCTATAGTGAGTCCGAATGCACGTATATAGACGTGGTGTATGAGATACATGTAGGCTGCATATGAGAGCTATATGAATAAGGTGCTGATGTGCTGCTACACATAGTACACATTATACCTGTAGACACAAGAATTAAGGCTCTTGGACCGCTCCCCGGCTACGCTACAAAAATTGGTGGCAGCGGTGGGATTTTGGGAAGATTTTGAAACAGGCAATTGTAGTATACAGGGGTATACGTTGAGAAAAGCGTTTTAAAATCCCAAGATCCAGTGATACGAGCCCATACTATCACAATGGAGAATGTAGTTGGCAGCCCAGGCATGGAAAGCGATGAAATTATTTTTCAACCACAAGGCAGGCAAGATGAGGGTAATGAAGCCAGAGATTCATCGGAAACAGATGTATCTGACAGGGAGGAAAATGAGGATTTGGCTATAATGCTTGGCAGGCTTTTAAAGCAGAACAAAGCTCCCAAAAACAAACGCAGTAACACAGCTAAGGCTCCCACTTATGATGGATCGTCAGCTTGGGATGATTTTGCAGTCCAGTTTGATGTTATTGCAGAACTGAATGGATGGGGTTACAAGACAAAATCAATGCAGCTAGCAGCCAGTTTGAGGGGAGATGCTCGAGCCGTCTTGAGCGATCTCGAGTCAGAGAAAAGGCACGATTTCAAGTCATTGGAGGCTGCCCTAAAGGCTAGGTTTCAACCCGAAAACCAAACCGAGATGCATCGCGTAGAATTAAGAAACAGGAGGAGGGGGAAGGATGAATCCTTACCAGAGCTAAGGCAAGCGGTGCGGCGCCTTACTAGGAGGGCGTATCCTGCAGCAAAGGCGGAGCTGCAAGATGTTCTAGCTAAAGACCATTTCATAGATGCGATTCAGGACCCCGATATCCGATTTGGAGTGTATAACGCTCATCCTACTTCACTTACGGAGGCTATTGGTGCTGCTGTAGAAGTTGAGGCTTTCCAAATAGCAGAGCGTAGGCGAAATTTCCCACTAAGGAAACAGGTCCGTAACGTTAACGTTGGGAATAAGATGGGCAGTGTAAAAGATGATGGAGCAGTCATTTCTTCGGATGCAGTGGAGAAAATTGTAGCTGCAGTTATGGCAGAGCTGTCAAAGGCAGGGGTGGCGAAAAAGACTGGCTTCCACAGAGATTCTGAGCCTACACAAATGGGCGGGCGTTCATCTGGTCCGCCGAGATGCTGGAAATGTGGAAGACTTGGGCATTTGCAGAAAGACTGTAAGAACCAGAGCCCCGGAGGTAGAATGCATGCACAACACGGTGGAACTGCAGAAAGTAGGCAGGGAAACTCAGCCCAGCCGAGTCCAGGGGTCGGGGACCGGCAGTAGATAGCTCACGGCCCCATACAGTGTTTACGCGCTTTTGCAGTGGAGAAACAGACGGCATCATTATACCTGTAGAATTCAATGGGCAAGAAATCCACTCTTTGGTAGATACAGGAGCAAACGCAACAATAATTAGTACAAAGACGTTTGAGAAATTTGAACCAAATCAAAAGCCTGAATTACAGTGGACTGATGTAGACATGACCATGGCAGATGGGGAAACCAAACCAATACAAGGGAAGGGCAAAATGAGCATCAAAATTGGAAACGTCACCCTGCGTCATGACATTTGGATAGCCGACATAGAGCCACAAGCAATAATCGGAATGGATCTGTTAAAGCTTTTCAAATGTACGATTGAACCAAGTCAGAATATGGTTCGGGTTGGAGAAGAAATTATTGATGCAGAGCAGCATGACTACCCAACAGTCTACACAGTGCGTTTAACAGAGACAATATGCATTAAGGCAGGAGAAGAGATCGTTGTCCCAGGGAGATTAGATGGGGTACCAATCACATTACCGAATGGTATGATTATGGAGCCGAATGAGAAGTTCGTGGAGAAATACCCACTATTAGTAGCTAGAGTACTAATAGGCACAGGCAGAGACACAGTCCCAATAAGGATAGCAAACGTCGCTGAAGAGACACAGACGATATACAAGAACACTAAGGTAGCAACATGTCAGGAAGTAGATGAGGTGCTAGTGAATGACGAGACTGCAGAAGAGTCTATCAGAACAGGCAAAGAGAACACAGGCGAGCATGTCCCCGAATATCTGAAGGAATTATTGGAAGCAAGTACAGAAACACTCAATGCTAGTCAACGGGATGCAGTGGCCTCATTACTACACAATTACCAAGACATCTTCTCCACTGGCAAAAACGATATAGGCAGAACTGGAATTGTGAAACACACAATAAACACGGAAAAATCTGAACCTATCCGACAACACGCAAGGCGCCTGCCCATTCACAAGAGGGAGGATGCAAAAGAACAAGTTTCCGCAATGCTGAAGGAAGAAATAATAGAGCCTTCCTCTAGTCCATGGTCGTCGCCAGTGGTGCTCGTCAAAAAGAAAGACGGATCAACTAGATTCTGTGTAGATTATCGCAAAGTCAACGACATAACCAAGAAAGACAGCTACCCACTTCCACGAATAGATGATTCGCTCGATAGGCTCGGAGGAACAAAATGGTTCTCGACTTTAGATCTGTCTAGTGGCTATTGGCAAATTGAAATGGATGAGCATGACAAGGAAAAGACCGCATTCATAACTGAGGGAGGGCTATTCCAATTCAAAGTAATGCCTTTCGGACTCTGCAATGCACCAGCAACGTTCGAACGATTGATGGAGCAAGTACTGCATGGTCTACAGTGGCAGACATGTTTGGTGTACTTAGACGATATCATAGTGTTCGGACAGACATTTGAACAAGAGCTAGAGCGACTCACAGAGGTATTTCAACGACTGCGTGATGCTCATTTGAAACTATCCCCCTCGAAATGTGTTCTCTTCAGGCACCAAGTCCCATTCCTCGGGCATATCATTTCTGAACATGGCATAGCAACGGACCCAAGCAAGATTACTGCGGTGAATGAGTGGCCGAGACCAAAAACAGTGAAGGAAGTCAGAAGTTTCCTCGGTTTTTGTTCTTACTACCGGCGCTTTGTGAAAGACTTTGCACGCATTGCAAGACCCCTGCACAAGTTAACGGAGAAAGGCGCTCCGTTCAGATGGACGCAAGACTGCGAGCAAGCTTTCGAGACACTCAGGCGCGCCCTAACATCGTCACCTATCCTCGCATTCCCACGTGATGATGACCCTTTCATCATTGACACAGACGCAAGCAATGACGGAATCGGCGCAGTACTCTCACAGGTACAAGATGGCCAGGAACGTGTTGTAGCTTACTTCAGCCGTGCCTTGAATAAAGCAGAAAGGCAGTATTGTGTGACTAGGAAGGAGTTGTTGGCACTCGTTCAGGGAGTGAAACACTTTCACCCTTACATCTATGGAGCAAAATTCCTGATCCGTACTGATCATGGGGCACTGCGGTGGTTGATGGGGTTTAAAAACCCGGAGGGGCAAGTAGCATGATGGCTTGAACTCCTCGGTACTTATAACTTTCGGATCCAGCATAGAGCAGGAAATTCGCATGGGAACGCTGATGGAGTTTCATGTAGACCATGCGTGGACTGTAAGCATTGTGAGCAGAAAGAGGCAAAGGGCTTTGCTTCGGATGATGAGCAGGAAGCTCATGGGACTGATGTCCGGGTTCACAGTGTGGGGATACAGTCGGATCTGTCTGAGGACGCTCAGAACAGATGTGCTCTGGTATAGGGAGCTGGTGAGTTGGGCATGTGGCCTATGCTCAACGAAGAGACAGGCATCTTTTCGGAAGGTTATGGCTTGGAAACAGGCAAATTATCGACCACCGTGGAAAGAAGTGCCACTGGAAGGACCAGAACTCAAAGCATATTGGATGCAATGGAACAGGTTGCATCTGAGGAATGGTCTGCTCTACCTTAGATGGGGAAGTGAAGATGACAACGAACTCATTTGGCAACTCGTTGTACCTGAAAATCTAAAGGCAGAAGCATTGAAGGAGCTTCACGATCACAGAATCTGATGGAGACATACTGGGATCACATGCAACGGGTCTGATGGACGAGACTGTGACATTGGTCGTCCTCCGTCGTTAATACGTAGTTAGCATTGTCCAAATTCGGATGAGGAGTGGTAGTACCTTTCACTGTATGCGGTTTAGCATGCAGACACTGGTCCACACTCATCCAACCCAAATTGTAACCTGATTTATTTTGGCAAATTTTGGTTTGAATAGGAACGAGTAGAAAAAAAGAAAGAAAGAAAGAAGACATCTTGGACTGTTTTATAAAACGAAGCTAGCCCCACGTCCTGGCTAGCTGCTGAGAACCAACGACACAAACCTGGGAAATGCAGCAGAGGATGATCAACGACACACACACACTGGTTTTGTAGCTGAGGATGATCGACCACACAAACCCCGGTGACTACCGTGCCCGTTTGAGAAGAAGAATTGATGAAGAAAATCTAAGATGTTAAATCATGCATGTAATGAGACATAGAAGAAATTTAAGTTCTCGAAGAAGATGAAGAAGAGAAGAAGACGAAGAAGACGAAGATAGTATAGACATAAGTCTAACTGTTGAATTGGATTGTTTTGAACCTGTAAGCCCGAATCATGGAGGTCCCAAATTATATTGTTTGGAAAAGTTTGATTTTGTTCCCGGTATACATAAATGAGAAATTGGTAGAAGAAGCAAATTACAGGAAAACCCAACTATGTCCTAACATTTCGGCCTGGGAATGGGGAGAAATGCCCCACCAAAATTCAAACTCCATGATTCAGGATGTATATATGTACACTTTGTAAATGCATTTCCACGTTTGTAATCTGCAAGCTCTGTTGATACCCAAAAGCTCATAGTGGGAATAAGATAACTTGATATGTTTGATTTTTGATACAGTTGATAGTGGAGAGAGTAATGACAAAACATTCCACACCAACCTCCAGGAGTAGGTTTCATTTTAAGGAGGGGGTAGTGTGGCGAAAATGCGATAGAGCACCTTTAAAATATGCGGCTCATGCCCTTAATTTCTGAACATGTGTAAAAATCCCATAGAGTTTGCCCCCGTGCATTTCCAACGGAGAAATTGTATAGAAGGTTTTGGAACACCCTATAGTTTTGTGAAACACCCTGTACAGAAACCAAGGTTAATGATGTCCAAAGTAGGGAAAAAGGCCAGAAGCCCTAGGGAAAAGAGCTCAGAAACTATTAAGCCATAGAAGTAGGGTCGCATAGTACTCCAATACATTTTGATACATGATGGGTTAATAAGACAGGATTGGTCACGTGACCCTGGCTCGAGAGGGTATAAATACCGCGAGCTCACTGCACAACTTTTCAGTTGGGTTGGGGGGTAAGTGCGGGTCCACAGCACTCTCTCCTTTTTGGTAATAAACTATAGAATTAATGGGGAACCACACAGAGCTTGGCAGAGGAAACCATCGGTTGTAACAGCAGGAGACATAATATAGCAATGCTGCACTGAACCGTATTTCGGACTGTCGTTTCCACACCAGCCTCCTTCTTGCAACTGGTAGTCTGTAATACTAGACCCTGTGAATGGGTTGCTGTATGGTTGATTGGGAGAATGATATGCCTGGGTTTCTAATGCGCCTATAGTGAGTCCGAATGCACGTATATAGACGTGGTGTATGAGATACATGTAGGCTGCATATGAGAGCTATATGAATAAGGTGCTGATGTGCTGCTACACATAGTACACATTACACCTGTAGACACAAGAATTAAGGCTCTTGGACCGCTCCCCGGCTACGCTACAATATGCAATTGATTATGTGTATTATTATTGGAATATGTTATATACAGCTGTAATTACGAATTGATTGATTACACAGTCATTATAGACTCACATCAGTTAGATTTATATTAGTATATATATATATATATGAATATATATTTAATAGTGTAGCCATACGAGTGAGTCATTTTTGTATCGTTACAGCCCTGATGAAGGTCCGTTTGGGACCGAAAGCTCGGCGGCAATAAACAGGCACGTTGACCCTAGCTAAGTCCACCTTTCTCTTCTTTTCACACTGGATGTAAATAATGAAGGAGCTACACTGGTACTGTAAATGGTCGAGACCCCTTCTCGCAGTCTATATATATATATATATATATATATATATATATATATATTTCACAAACACAACAAAAAGTCGCACACCCTCCGACCAGGAGCAGACGTATACCCTTGTGTGTATGTTCTGCTTCAGAAACGGATTTTTAATCTAACATCACATCGCATCCTGGTCGCTGATGAAGAATGCGATGACTAACCTGTTTGGCGTCTTGTTTCAAAAACATGCGCTTTCCTCGCCAGGATAAAGCGTTTTGATGCCATTTTAGGTTTTAATCTCATTCACTTCTGTTCGTTATTGATCAGTGACTACCAGGAAAGGCTGGTTGACTATCAGGTAAAGTCTGATTGACTATCAGGAAAAGTCTGATTGACTACGGGAAAGACCGTTGACTATCAGGAAAGTCTGATACAGTATTCCATCACGGACAAGGCACAACTACTGGCTGGGATGTCTCTATGGGGGCCGGAGGTGTGAGTTTGCGTCAGTGAAAGACAAGATGAGGTGGGTCTCTGAACCGTTTATCTTCGTGATAGTAAATCGGAGCATGACGTTGGCAATGTAAGTCCATTGAAAAGCTATCAGGGATTCATGTTTGTCATGTTTTTTTAATCTGATTTCATACTTTCATCTTTGGCTCTTCGTGGAGGGAACCAGTCCATGGATGCGTCGTTGCTACGCCAAACGCGCACATACAAACTGCGCGGTTACCATGCACTGTGGCATCAACTACCACCAGTTTAGACGCACTCCATCACAAGCAGGTTAGTTTGAAATCCGTCCGACCAGGAGCAGACGTATACCCTTGTGTGTATGTTCTGCTTCAGAAACGGATTTTTAATCTAACATCACATCGCATCCTGGTCGCTGATGAAGAATGCGATGACTAACCTGTTTGGTGTCTTGTTTCAAAAACATGCGCTTTCCTCGCCAGGATAAAGCGTTTTAATGCCATTTTAGGTTTTAATCTCATATATATATATATATATATATATATATATATATATATATCACAAACACAACAAAAAGTCGCACACCCTGGTTCTGTGCAAGGATTCAAAAAAGTAAGATTGGTCATCATAGTCAATCTTGAGTTTTTCATATTTTCTGAAAGAGAAAGTCTTCTGCTACATTATATATTTATATTTGGGATCATGAAACAAACAGAAAATTGTGTTTTGACAGTTTTTTCCGGAGCATTTTCTGGTGGATGAATGTGATTAGGTGTGTGCCTCTTTTTCATTTTTTTTTAATGAAACCTCATCCATAATCTTCACTTTCAATTCCAATAACTTTGGAAAGGACGATTTTACTGCTTTGAAAGTTGCTTTAGATCATCTTCAGAATGCGTTCATAGACGCTCGATCTCATAATCCATTCATTGTTGTTGCTCCGATTGTTTACATCTTGTTTTTGTTCCATACAACACACAGCTAGCACAGCTTGGTAAAGAGTAAGCACTTGAATAGACCCCTTACTGCAGAGCCTCTTTTCTCAGTTCACACTTTGCAGAGTGTTTGCTTTCTTTCCAATAATAATATTATTAGGATAGGTTAGGAGAGTCAATTGGAATTAAGATATACTTCATTATAAAGCTTAAAGTCTGCTCTTTTAGAATCTGCTATTAACTCAAAGTCCATGTCTGGCGACTTTTTGTTGATATTGTGATGCAGAGTCTTATATATATATATATATATATATATATATATATATATATATACATATGAAGGGTTTGTTTGCAAAAACCGATAAGTCCATTTTTGAAGATTTTGAAGTACGATCTCTGTCATAAAGTACAAAATAATACCTTTTAAATTATATATTGGTCACTACATATAAGGTTATATTTTTTAAGTTATGGTCAAAAGAAGTAAAAATTTTCTTATTATTCTCTTTATTTTTCTTGACCTTTAATCGCAAACATCTCCATTTGGCAAATATGGACTTATCGGTTTTTGCAAACAAACTCTTCATATATATATATATATATATATGCGATCATGATCATACATATTTTTGTGTGCCTACGTTGTGTAAAGTCGTGGGTATAAGTGACCCTACACCAAAAAAAACAACAAAAAATCGCCAGATATAGATTTTCAGTTCAGGGCAAGTTCTGAAAGAGCAAACTGTAAGCTTTAAAATGATGTATAACTCAATTCAAATGGACTCTCCTAACCTACCTAAATACTGGAAAGATAGGAAGCAAACAATCTGTAAATGTGTGAACTGAGAAAAAGAGGCTCTGAAGTACACGGTCTATTCAAGCGCTTAATCTTTACCCTGCCAGCTGTGCCATGAAAGGGACAAAACACAGGATGTAACACACAAGAATGATAGCAATTAATTGATTATCAAATTCAGCTGAAATTGAGAATGTTCTATTGGCACATTATGCCCATGATGAATTTCAGCTTTTCAAGCAGTAGTGTCATCCTTTCAAAAGTTATCAAACTTGAAAGTGAAGAGTGTGGAAAGGATTTCAAGACACGAAAAGTGACCTCTAACCCCAACCTGGTCATTCTACTCTTCCCGAAAAAAAGGATTGTAGAAAAACTGCTAAAACATATTTTCCAATTCATGTTATGATACCAAACTAAAGAATAATGTAGAAGAAGGATTGTTCTTTCAGAAAATATGAAAAACTAAAGATCGACTCGGTTCACCCATTTTACCTTTTTTTTTTTTTTTTTTTTTTTTTTTTTGGCGTCCTCACTTAAAATCAAGGGGTACGACTTTTTGTTTGTTTTGTGGTGCACGGTCACATAATACAATGGACTTGCATGCCTGAGATAATCCTTCCTAGAGTTAACTATTAATTCAAGATATTACTTCCAGGCATGTACGGTCCAGCAAATTGCAACGAAATACAATATTCCATAAGCTGTATTTGCTCTCTCACACTTATATGCAATAATTTCCCCAATTTGAGTTGTTGGCATCTGTTTGTGTTCAATCGCAACAATCATAATCATCTAGACATTTTCATTTTCTCCACGCCTACATCATGAATTGTCATGATGAATTAATTTAATTTTGTTTAATGTTGAGATATACAGGACCATTTTCCGTTGGAGTGGAAAGTAATAATTGATTCGGGGAAAAATGATAAGATCAGTAGAATTTGGTCAACAGTGTTAGAGACGGCTGCGTAAACAGCATTTCATTTAACATCATGACGACGGAATGTAGTAATAATGCATCTATCTGCAGTCATTATCCTCCTTTTGAGATGTGCAAAACACATGCCAACAGTGTATACACTTATGTCTCATTATCACGAATATCTTGCCTCAACAAAAACAACAAAAAATGTCAGGGATGACATTTTATTGGCTACACATCTATTTCGCGTTGGCTCTAAGCACCACTGATATCGGGAGATATCGTCATTAGGATAAACATGTGCACATTTGTAAAAATACACATTTATTCATTTACATCACACAACGGGGATCTGTGCAAGTTGACTTTTTATATAACGAGAATAAGAGAATTTTATAAACCATTACATTCAACAATGTCACTGCACGTATAGGAGTTCATGTCAACAAAGGGCATCTCAAAAAACACGGGTTTACTGTGTAATAAACCACATTATCCAAATAGCATATCAGTATCAACAACCGATAGAGTAAAGCCTTGTTATCTCTGTCAGTATTGACGCCATGATTGTTATTGCCAATTCTGATTCACTTAAAGGAAAGAGTCACATTTTTACCTTGGCGGCCAATCAATAAAAGAAGTATGATCCAGTAGCCTCGGAAAACCTGCATTCACGATAGATGATAGAACAATAAAAACACACCCATACAATTCAATTTGAAATACTAAAGCAATAGAGATGAACGTGTATGTCTAAAAACAAGAACAGCCAAAGAGAAAGAAGGAAAAAGTTTGTATCCTAAATACACCGTTCAGAGAAGAATCATACATGTTTAACGAGTCCATGGAGCATTTTATTAAGGTCAACAGGTAGATTCATTTATGATTGAGATAGGGTTGTAGGTTTCGGACTTTAGAGATAATGAGAGACTTCTTCAAATAAAATATGAAAGGGCATATTCTAAGAGGAAATCAACGTTTGTTTGACGAGCAAGAAATGGTAAAGTTGACAAGAAGAAAGTATTGGTTTGGGTGAGATTCAGCTTCAAACTTTTGCAAGATACTTAGAAATCTCTTATAACATGTTAAAAAGCATATACATCTTGTTGTAAGAGGTATACAAACTTTATTTGTTGGAAATAGGTTTGTATAGGGTAGAGATACCTAAAACAATGCGGTCCTAATTAAAGGTGGGACCCACCTTTTAGAAGGATTGCGTTGTTCTTATTTCATTTTGGATATCTCAGCCATTTCAAACCCGATTTTTATCAAAATTACGAAAATGATTTTGTGTCAGGACTCTAAATGTGACTCTGCACCACAAAACGAACAACAGATCGCCAGACATGGATTTTCAGTAAAGTTCAGATTCTGAAAGAGCAGACTCTTAGCTTTAAAATAATATATAACTCAATCCAAATGGAATCTCTTAACCCTTCTAAATATTGGAAAGAAAGTACACACCCTGGATAAGTGTGAACTGAGAAAAGACGCTCTGAAGAACAGGGTCTATTCAAGCGTTTAATCTCACCAAGACGCGCTAGCTGTACGATGAATGGAGCAAATAACAGGATGATAAACACCTGAGCAATAACAATTAAGCTGAAATTGTGCATGCCTCATTAACACATTCTGTTGATGATAAATGTTAACTTTTAAAGCATTAGCGTTATCCCTTCGAAAGTTATTGGAGTTAAAAGTGATGGGCATGGACAGGGTTTTTAACAAATGAACAGAGGACACTTTCAGAAACACCTTATCACACTTTTCCACTAAAAAGTGTTCCGGAAAAACTGCTGATAACCAAATTTCCATTTTGTTTTATGATACCAAACTTTAGTATGATGTAGAAGAAGACTTGCTCTTTCAGAAAATATGAAAAAGTCAAGATTTGCTAGGTTGACCTATATCACCTATTTTGCGCTCTCACACAAAATCAGTGTGTGCGACTTTTTGTACATTTTGTGATGCACAGTCAAAAATAGGTTTTGCTGATAGAGCGAATCTTTACCTTCATTTCAGTAAGGTTTGGGATCATAAAACAAAATGGGAAACTGTGTTTTTACTGCCTTTTCTAAAACGCTATTTTAAATAGTGTGATTAAATATGCCTTAAGGTTACCTTTTCATATCTTAAAAACCCTTTTCACACTCTTCACTTTCAATTCTAATGACTTTTGATAGAATAATGCTACTGCTTTGAAAGTTGGTATTAGTCAAGGATCGAATGTGTTAAAAGAACATGGTCAATTTCGGCCTAATCTAATAATACTTCCATTGTGTATGCTACGGAGTTTCATATTGTGTTCTTTTTTTTTTCTTAGTGTATGTGTGTGCGCGTGTGTGTTTGTGTGTGTGTGTCCCACTCATTTAACATCTAGCTCGGCTTGGTAAGATAATCATAGCGCTCTCAGTAAACACCTTTAAGTATATTTGTCTTCTTTTCAATATTTTGATAGGTTAGGAAAGTCAATTTGAATTCAGCTATACATCATGTCAATGCTTAAAGTCTGCTCTTTCCGAATGTGTCCCTATCTAGAAATCTGTGTATCGTGACCTGTTGTTGTTTTATTTGGTACAGGGTTACAAAATAACAATTTTGAAACCGCTTTTATACGCAGCACAGCATTGCTTACAGTATAGCATGACATATCAAATCTGACATGTTTGCCGCTGGCATAATTCTATCTGTAGTGTTTTCCCTTTGAAATTTTCACCTATGACAATAACACTTTTTGAATTGTACTCTCACACTATTACTCATTAAACTTTCACCTCTGACGATTTTTACTTTGTGATATTTTACCCCCCCCCCCCGAAAAAAAAATGTATTCCTTACATTTTTTAAAAAAATCCCAGTCTTGTTTATCTATGCCATCTTTACCTCTGATATTTTAGTTATGGCTGACATTTTCCCCATGATTACACACATAAATTCTTAGCTGGACTCGGGAATAGAACTTCGATTGTGGATCTGAAAGCAGACGCGCTACCGACCGAGTTAAATCACCAAGACTTTAATACTTTGTATCATATCCTTATGAATATGCTTTATGTCTAAATGAGGAATTATAAAAGCCCATAAAGTATACATCTTCGTTTCCTTTTTATAACTCTTCTCTATTAAAGTTTCTAAATCTTCAGAGCAAAGTTATTGTTTGTATATGGGAGGGCTATCATATGACACAAAGTGATTACCTCTGTAAGTCAAAGGACGCTTCACTTAAAAAAAAAAAAAAATTAGTGTGGTAGGAACATAAGATTTTGCCTCCTACATTTCGTATCATACCAAACAACAGCGCATCCATTCGCATAAAGATGAAGACATACCGCTACAAAGCCATGTTTCTGTGACGTAATCTGCGAAAATCTGTGAAATTCTAGGTCATATATAATGTAATATACTACAAGCTAGAATATTCACAATTTCCTCAAAATATGTTTTCATGTGATAAACTTAAAAAGGTTCAGTAATAGGTAAGTTCTGAATTAAGTGAAACAACACTGACATTGTACATTTTCATCTGCGCATAAGTCCATATCATTGAAATTGAACATAACAATAAAACCAATTGTCCACGACATTACGATAAAAAAAAAAATCATATGGGTTCCGGACAGCAGACGGAAAAGACCAAACAACAACAACATTGCAATATGCTCTGCATAATTCATATCACCATACAAAAAATGTCATAAAAAGCTGTTTGATTTCATACTAGGATGATCTCTCTTTTAGTACTTTACATCAGTTTCAGAACATTTCATTTCATGCTTGTTTTCATTTTCTAAAAAAGGCAAGAAGAAAAAAAAAAACTAACGAGAAGACTAAGAGAGCAAAAAATTCCGTAACTAAAACTGGAAGAAATAACATCAGTACGGCCTGAAGAGGAGTATTCGCACTTCTATGCTACCAAATCACTACATCGTAAAGATTGACGTAAGATGATAATTATCTCACCCACCTTAAACATTTTGTTCGTCGACCTGAAGTTTTCCAATAGAGAGTCTTCGGCACTTTTGCAACCAATTGGCTGCAGGGATACTTCCGTCTCACGTTCAAGTCACTCTTTTTCCTCTCCCGACAAAGTTTTGTTTCCTTCTTAACTAGTTCGTTGCAGAAAAATCTTTACACAGCAAAAATTGAGGAGATAACGCTAGTGAACGAACAGTTACAACCAATGTTGTTCCCTGTGGTCGCTATAATGCAAAGAGTGAATGGTCGGAGATGCGATGAAACAATATTTTGCTAAATGAAATATGAGAGGTGTGGATATGAATGGATGAAGTATTTGGAGGGTCTCTCTTTTCCAAAACGCTAATCTCCTCGTCAGGATCAGCGCCTCCAGTAGGATAGGATGCAATGATATTTTTAGCAAGAGTCAAGTGATGAATTGGCGCTCCATATACATACATAATCCACAGTTTAAAAAATAGTTTCAATTGTACCATCCCGGTGAATTCGGGCCTGACTGTTACCGTGGTGATTGACAGAGACTGACAATTTTTTTTTTTTATTTCATGGCCGACTCCCTCCATTAAAACGATTTCCTAATCACTGCACGTTTCCAGATGGTAACCAAGCAGAAAAAAAAAGGAAAAAAAAACCGACTCTCTTTTATTTTTTGGTTAATTTACATGTATTTTTAATGATCGCATACTTTGCGAGATTGTTTTTTTTTTTTCACGAAGGACAGGGAACCCAGTAAAAGGTGTCACGATCTAATACATCGGAATTGTATGCGTTCAATTTCTTTCTGCGGTTTGAAAGGTATTGAATGGAAAAAAAAAAATAGATGTTAAATAAAATATTCCGAAGCTCCGGTAGTACATGTAGGTCTAATGTGAACACTTACCTAAAACACCAACTATTTTCCATCATCCGTCTGTCTTTTTGCTTTTCTGTCAGTCTCTACCCCATCACCATCTTTCCCGCTCTCTATCTCTCTTTCTCTCGCTCTCTCTCTCTCTTTATCTCTCCCTCTCTCTTTCTCTCTCTCTCTTCTATTCCATCTAAAGGTCCCCTCTAGTGCCTACAGCTAGTTGGCTATTTCCATTCTGTAGGTATGATTAGGAGTCGTCGGTCCAAAGGAAAGACCATGCCCATACTAACGTTTTACGCATCACTGCTCACACTTACAGGTTTCCATGGCGACGGGACAGACATAACCCCGTTTTGCGTTACGGGCGATGGACGGGAGTTCCTGTAGTATCTACCTCCACGGAACGGTGTATTTATTTTGTGGCAATAATGTGCATTTTCATTAGTGGATTCTGTTTGAATACTCAATAATGCAGGTATCATGATTTAAATGAAAGATCAAGCAGGCAGGAATATCGTAATACAGCGCAGTACTGTTGTTACAGCGGCGGCTGCGCTGTAGAAATGCACATTATTATATCTATAACATTTCATTTACTAACAAGGTGTGTTGTAAGTGTGAATTTCTTCAATTTGTCTCCCTATACAACCACAATTTACGAAGATCGCAACAGCTTTCTGGTGATCTGTAGATTAGTAAACGTGTCGGAAAAAAGAACTATATTACCTGAATAATAAATCGCTTTCATGTGAGGTGTGTTATGTGTTTTCCTCTCATTTTGTTGTTTCTGTTAGCTGTGTGTGTGTGTGTGTGTGCGTGTATGTGTGTGTGTGTGTGTGTGTGTGTATGTGAGGTAGTAAATCTACAGTACAGGCTGCACGTTGTTTGTTTGTAGAATTGTGTCATATTTTCATGTCAAAAGTAGATATGTCTTTATAGAGTTAGTATCGTGCAGTGACGACCTCAGCAGGTTACCATAGGGAGTCGGGGTATACAAGGGCCACGGATGAAAGATCAAATGTCACGGCTTCATGGAACGTAAGATAAGCATTTGACTATCCAAATGAAGATTGTAATGACCGAGTAAGAAAAAAAAATCATATAAAAGTCACTGCTGTTCAGAATTCTTTTCTCTAGTCCAGCTGAAACAGCAGTCATTGTTTATTTGTTTATCAGAAGTTGGTGAAAAACTTTGCTTATTTAGTTAACTTTTTCGGAACGATGGTGTAAGGCAGGGTCTGTTCATCGATAAGTGTTTATTTGATCAACTTCTGTTGCTCTCCTTCCACTCATGATAGCCTCTCACTAAAAGACAGTAATGCATGTATCTTAAAGTGTTATCCTGAAATTACGAAAGAAAAAGCATGTCAGAGAGGGTTGTAAAAAGCTGATTGAGACTAAGGACACGGTGTAATTACTCATAGTCTTAAAGGGTGTGTACAGTTCTGGTCGAGGTGAAGATTTTGCTTTTAACATTTTGTGAGATATTCAGAAACCACTCTATGAGATGTCAAAGAGCGTGCAATTCGAAGGGGTATCAAAAGTTTATTCGATGAAAATCGGTTTTGAAATGGCTGAGATATCGAAAAACAAGGTGAAACAAAGAGGTACTAATAAAGTTGGGGCATGTCGCCTTTTATTATTAGCACATTTTTGGATATCTCAGCCATTTGAAAAGCAATTTTCATCAAATAAACATTGAATCCTTCTTAAAATTACATGCTATTTCATATTTCATAAGAGGCTTTTCATTATCTCACTTAGGAATGTTCAAAACATGAATCCCTACCTCAACCAGTACTGTACAGTCCCTTTAAATGTAACATTCTTCCAACCGAACAAAGCTGTCAGTAAGTGTTTATGTTTTAAACTCAATACAATGCCCTTAAAATCGTTTTATGCATGCATTTTACAGTATTGTTTCTATATACATCTTATCATATAAAGCAAAGAACAAGAAAGGAGATGACATTAAATATTAAACCAATGTGAGATTCAACAGAAAGAATCCGTTGATTCACTTGAAGACTGGGAGAGCGGGGACTTATTGGGTACGTTGAAAACAGCAATTGGTACATTTTTCTTCTTCTTTTTTTGCTTTTAATTGAATGTCGCTGTGTTAAATCTTCTGTTTTTATGCGAGAAGATGATAATTTATGTATTCGTGTCATGGAAGGGAGAGTTGAAAGTAGGATTCGCAAGTCGTCTATAGGAATTGAAGGGGATATTGCGCTATCAAGCAACCTGAAATATTCTAGGCACAAACGTTGAAAAAAAAATAAACTCAAGATATGCAAGGTCAACGTTATTGTTGTAAATGATGATATTTTTAATTAATTGTTATGGTGTTCTGCATAAACTATATGCAGTAGTGTGAGTTTAACAATGTATGTGTGTGTGTGTGTGTGTGTGTGTTCTAATTGTATTTACTTTTTATCCATTTGATAAGTCCGTGCTCCAAAATAATCAGCAGTTGTAAAAATTCAAACAAGGACGAAAGGAAAATAGCAAGTTCATGCAACGTAAAGATCTTTATTTCCGATTCTATCATACAGGAATTTCATTGTCAATGAAAGAGGCTGCCTGGAACATTGCAAGTCCAACGCCTGAAAGTGAAATAAATTACAGTGCTGCACTGCCGTTACAACGAACACGGTGATTGCGAAATTTTGCTACAAAGTATACATTCAGGCTCCCGAAATAATTATAGTCATTATAGTCAATGGTACAAAGTTCTCTTATAACGAATATGGTTGTGGCGAAAATTGGGGCATAACATGAGGATTGTATTTCGTTATGAACAGTATTTGTTCCGTTATAATTTTATTCTGTTATAAGGAAAGAAACTGCTGGTCCCCAGGATTTCGTTACAACGGAAGTGCATGCATTATACATCTTAAATTTTGGAGATGCCAAGATGAACACAAAACGGACTCTTCTGATTTATATGGTGAGAAAATGTCAACACTACCGTGTTGAATTACAAGTTTCCATAATGTCTTACAGAAACCATTTCACCGACCGCACATCGGAGGTAACGTTGTTTACCAATATATAGGATAAACTTATCAAAATGTAAACGTGTGTTCATCAAAAAGATAACCTGGAACATTTCGAACATCTGACAGATATGTTCGCATGGAATATAATCACATTCGTTCATTTTATGATAGAGAATACTGTATGTGGAGCAAAAGGGAGTTAGAAATTCTACGGCAAGAACTGTAAATATATAAAAATACTTTTCATAGGGTATAAGTACATTTCATTGACAAAGTTCCTTCCGTGATTATGGCGAAAACACAAAACGTACCGCTGCAGCTGTTCTTATTTTGTTTGTTTTTTAAATCAATTGAAATAATTCATGTACATATTTTCAAATAATTTCTCTATTCTGTAAATTGCAATATGCTGTTCAAGACTGTTCACAAATTGGTCAACAGAATAACCGAAGCATTACCCTTCAAAGTGTTGTATATTGGAACTTCCATTACAATCGTCAAAAAGACTACAAAACACCTAAATGAGCCAAGTTAAAGGTCCACACTGGTATTTTCCGTCGCAATTGATAATGTGCCTATTCAAATGTTATCAATGTCTTAAAATTATCAACAAAAAGCCATCGAAAGAAAAGTTAAATGTAACTGAAATGTATGAGCACTTTTCTTATATTTCAAACAAGAGGGCTGAACATGATATGAAATAAACACAACACCGTTATCCATTTTTGAAAATATGGTTAATCTCGAAGGTAAGCACCATCTACACACAATATTGTTTGTAAAGTTTACAGTCATAATCTTCTTTACGTTTTGCCCGTAACGAATCACCCCTTTCTTTCGAAAGAAAGAGCAAAGCAAGACCATTGGTGTTGTCGAACTGTGGGTCACGTCTCCAGGTCCATGTGCGGTCACTCTCCACATCTTGCTCCAAGTCCTGTAGAGTGCAGAAGTGACGACAGATATATTAAACCCTCAACAGAGCGGGTGAAAGGAATTATGAAAGAAACACAATTATTAGGCATACTCGTGCCCTAGGGATAGGCACCCTACTAATTATATTTTCAGAGCCTTCTATTACAGAGTTTGGCCAACTTAAACACAGGCGCCATTGTGTGCCCACCGATGAGGTTCTATATGTAATAAAGTGCGCGCTGGCATATAGAAGCGGAGCCAATTGAACGACCTGCCGCCATTCCGGATTCAGGCTTCTGGTAGTCGACCTCTTTCGTGCGCGCGTGCCACTGTTCAATTGGCCCCGTTTTCATTTGTACTCACTGAATGGTGAGCGCCTACTCTATTACATAGTATTATAGAACCTCTTTGGTGGGCACACAATGGCGTCCGTAGATCGAAAAACTCATAACAGGGTTGGCCAAACTCTGTAATAAAAGGCTCTGTATACTTGTTCTTCCAGTCCTGGCAGCGCAGGGATATCATAAAGACAAATTCCTATACTTATAACAACTGGAGCTTAAAATGTTGATTCCCTCTGTTAACATGGTAATAATTCTTATCCACCAAATCCATCGTAACCTGGTCCCCGCCCCTTATTGACCAAAACTACAAATCGAAACGAGAGCTAGTATTTTCTCATGCGAACTTTACTCGGTGTTTTTAATGTTTTTTGACGCATAATAGCTCCATTTGTGGAAAATAGTGCAGTCTTGTTTCCTGGTTATCAGTTCTCTAGGCCAAATTTGGTTGACTGCTAATGAAAAAAGATGGGTGACTCATTTCACTGACCCTTGGCACGAGGCGTTCTTCCTTTCAAAGAGAAAATAGTAATCATCAAGCGTATACACACTTAAAAAGAAATGTCCTAACGTCCTTGTGCATACCTTTGAAGCTATACATGAATTTGATAGACACCATCTTTTAGTAGACGCCCTTTCTCTTCATGATGACGGTGAGACTGGTGATGATGGAGAGGATGAAGATGACGACGAGAAGAGCGTACGTGGTCGACGACTGCTGCAACGCGCTACGATGAGGATCGGCTATCGGGCCCCCTAGTACAAAGTATAATGTATTACGAAACCTTAGGACCTGCATTCTCAGATAGTTAAGATCTATCTTTTCGTATTTTTGACATGATGACTTGCAATACCTGCCAAAGTAACTAAGGAAAAACTTCATCGAAATTACTTGTATTAATGTAATATATATTCCCAATACTTCTTGGGGTTCGATTTGATAACTTTCTCTATTTTCTTTTTAGGAAGGAGCAATTGCGAAATAGATTTATTGAATCTGCTGGATTTAACCTAGTATTTTTTTTTTCCATGATAAAAAACTAAAATATATCAGAAATGATTAGCAATTTTGAATGGATGAAGTTGATACAAAATACAACAGTGATAACAATCAATAGTGCTTAAAAGACGTGTATATCAACACATAGTGCATAATAAACCACCGACACCAACAATTTCCATTCGTGGTCGTATTATTCCGTGATCCCTAAAAATTGTGGTACTTTCAAAAGCTACATTATTTGTAGATTTGGTATTGTAAATGGAATTCAGGTTTTTCGTGTATTTCAATGAGCGCAAAATATCATTGGGTTATTAATGTCATTTGAAATTAAATTCGTAGACTAAAATTCAGTAAGAAATACATGTCGTTTTCCTACCCGCAGGGCTTTCCTCGCGGCAGTGTCCCAGCCTCGTCACCGTCTCCCCGTACCCGTTGGTCGCTGAGCACGTGATGTTGACGCACCCATGGCTGAGCGGAGAGAGGATTGCTGAGGCACAGCTCGAGGTCGACAGAGTACGATTGTCGACCCCGATGCTGTAAGTGTGGAGATGAGGGGAGGGCTGATCGGAGAGGTCTACGTGACAGGTGATAACCAGGGTCACAATGTCTCCTTCACCCTTGATCTCTCTGGTTCGAATTTCAAGGATATTACTCTCTGGTGTCTGAGGGCCCTCCTCTGTAACGAGTAATGGTGACGTAAAAGAAGGGATTAATAGACAACTAACTTATAAACATAAATGCACAAAGTAAACATACATGTGATTGCATACTATCTTATATATATTTTACATCCAAGTAAGATTAAATAAACGCTCAAAAGTGGACGAATAAACTACAGATACACGATTTATACTTTTGTGGATATATGTACACAATGATGTATTACAATAGTTTATAAAGATCATAGAATTAGTGAGCGCAATAAGAGACAATATCCGGTGACGTAGGTTTTCCCGCACTTTTAATCTGAAATCTTTTGGTCTGGATTGCCTTTAATAGCAGCTTTGGTACAGTGAAGGAAATCAAAACAAATCGGAATCTGAATATTAATGGGTAATAAATCAATTATGTGATAAATGAATTTAAGTAAATCAAGGTTAATAT
Organism: Diadema setosum; assembly: GCA_033980235.1. Taxonomy (NCBI): domain Eukaryota; kingdom Metazoa; phylum Echinodermata; class Echinoidea; order Diadematoida; family Diadematidae; genus Diadema; species Diadema setosum. Next base: position 9,227,263 of record CM067065.1, on the reverse strand, counting down.
ACTAATGATGCACAGGATAGAGTGTGTTAGTGAAGGTGTGGCGCGCTCGAGAGTATTGACAATGATGCGACATGCACGAGGCGCAGCCGAGTGCATTTGCAACCGTTGTCAATACTCGAGAGTGAGCCGCACCTTCACTAACGCCACGAAATAATCCTGTGCATCATTAGTTTTATAAAATGGGTCGAAAACTAACAGCATTATTCACGTACCTTTTTGGGTCAATACCAGTCAGCTACATGTAGCACTCGCTCAAAAGTCAAGATGTCCCAAGATGTTCGTCCCAAACATTTACGCACGTCACACTCGGAAATCGCGCACACTGTACTGTACGTACGTATAAGAGTATACGTACGCCACGTACTGTTATGCACAAGAAAGGCCGCCGGCTGTTGTGGCATGCGCAGCCCGCGGCCCGAACTAGAAATTGTTTACAGGATTGACAGCGCGTATAGTAGCGCGTGACGCACTTGTAACAACTGATTGAGTGCGCACTGCTAGTGTAAAACATTGTGACGTACGTCAGGCCAGGGAGGTGGAAGAGAGACTCTTCTTAGTGCTTACTTGAAGAAAATAATGCACGCACACGTGACTCATTTCAGCGCTTCCAATTGGCCACATTCTTGAACCCATTTTATAACAAGATATAGCGGTACATAAATCCTCTCTCTGTCTGTCTCTCTCTATACAGCAAAGCTTATTATGGTCTTGTCCGTTTAACTGCTTTCAGTTACTATTAGCAGAAGGGGAAATGAAGACGAAGATAGTGCAGAGAGAAGCACACTTTAGTTACTGATTATTATGTGACCGTGCATTACAAAACCAACAAAAAGTCGCACGCACTGATTTTGTGTGAGGACTGAAAATAGGTGAAATGGGTTAACCTGGTCAATTTTGACTTTTTCATATTTTCGGAAAGAGCAAGTCTTCTTCTACAATACGCTAAAGTTTGGGATCATAAAACGAAAAGAAAGTTGTGTTTTTGGCAGTTCTTTTTTCACGAATAATCTTTTTGTAGAATAAAATCCTGTACACACTCTTCACTGTCAACTCTAGTAACTTTAGAAAGGACAATGCTGCTTTGAAAGTTGACATTAACCATGAAGAGAATGTGTTAATGAAGCATGCTCAATTTCAATTTAACCCGTTCCTTGGTATACCAGGTTCCCGTGGGAGCAAGTGATATACGGGACATTTTTGTGTTATAGAATCCCCAAAAATGGGTTTGATAAAAAGGTTAGAGTTTATTCTATCAGCACGTGTTCTCTTTCTGTTGGAAGGATTCGTATAGCACAGTATTTTTTTTACCTTTGTTCTGATTTAGTTTGCAATTGTTCCGCTACAAAACACGTATGAACATGTACATGAGCGATCAAAGCTGATCACAGCAGATTTCTGTATTCGCTGACCCCAGTCATCGCATTCTGGAGCATGATTTGTGTAGAAGAAAAGAGTCTGTGAGCTCATCAGCGCACGCTCTATTCAAACATCACACCGGATCGATATTTCTATTGTTCAAGGGCATGTCATGTAGTTGGCTGAGGGGAAGGGATGCATTCACCGCTTGATTGCATGGCCGGCGCAGCCGTGGGGGCTTGGGCCCCCACACTTTTTGTGCACCATACAAAGGAATATATAAGATGTCATCACTTTGGGCCCCCACTTTTTTTAACCCGGAAGTACGTAAGTGACACTAAACTAGAAATAGATAGGGATCTTGAAGTATGGCGGCGGTAAGGTTAAGTTTTTTCTCTGAAGATCTGTTTTGTTTTGTTTTGTTTTTTTTTTTTTTTTGCTTGTCAGCTGAAGAAACCCGAAAGTGGACGGGTAGATATGAGCTGAGAACCTTATTTTTTATTTTATTTATTTATTTATTTTTTTTTTTTTTTTTGCTTGTCAGCTTAAGAAACCCGGAAGTGGACGGGGAGAAGAGATGAGCCTTTTTTTTTTTTTTTCGTCTTCTTCTTATTAGCTCATGGAACCCGAAAGTGGGCCCTCACACGTTTGAAAATACTGTGCCGGCCCTGGATTGCTTTCGTACAGGTGGATTACCAACTTGTCTGTTTTCTGTCTACGGGCGAAAAGAATCTCGTGTGGGGACATTGGAGGTATCTAGAGAATTGCAGCGGAAGGAACGGGTTAATGTGATAATTCTTTCATTGTTGTTGTTGTTGTTGTGGTAGTTTACATGCTGTTTTCTATCCCATCTATCGCACAGCTAGCACGGCTTGGTAAAAATTAAGCACTTGAATACACCCTGTACTTCGGAGCCTCTTTTCTCAGTTCACACTTTTCCGGAGTGAGTGCTTTCTTTCCAGTATTTAGCTTAGCAGGGTCCATTTGTACTGAGTTATATATCATTTTAAAGCTCAACGTCTGCTCATTCAGAATCTGCTCTTAACTAAAGATTCATATCTGGTGACGTTTAGTTGGTTTGGTGATGCAGAGTCACATAAAAGTATACAAATGATGCACAAGATAGAGTGCGTTAGTGTAGGCGTATAGTGCACTCGAGGGTTATTGTGAAACATGCACTATACATTGTAAATACCCGAGAGTGAGCTACGCCTCCACTAACGCCACGAAATAATCCTGTGCATCATTTGTTTTATAAAATGGGTCGAAAATTCGAAAACTAACAGCATTTTTCTGCGTTTTTCACGTACCTTTTGTGGGTCAAGACGTCCGAAGATGTTCGTCCCAAACATTTACGCACGTCGCACTGCTGACTCGGAAATCCCGCACATACAGTATAAGTATGATGGGGGTTGGGTTTCCGGACACTTAAGTTCCCGCATGAAAACTTACTTATTTTACACAGAATATGCACCTTTTACCTTAAAGACTTGATATAGACTCCTCATATAGGCCTACTGGACAACATACTCTGAAAACGGCGTGAGAATTAACCTGCTAAATCGTTGCCCTTCAAAGTGACTCCATGTACGCGTCCGGTCCCACAACGCTTGGTCTACTGTACTGTACAAAGTGTACGTACGTATAGTAGAGTATACGTACGCCACAAATGTTATGCACAAGGGAAGAAAGGCCGGCCGGCCGGCAGCCCGAACTAGAAGTTGTTTACAGGATTGACAGCGCGTATGCATGCAATTCAAAGGAGCCGCCGCGCGCACAGACGATCGGCAATAGGATTTAACACGCAGTGCAATGGGACTAGAATAAAGGAAGCACACGTGACTCATTTCAGCGCTTCCTATTGGCTACATTCTTGAACCCATTTTATAATTGATGATAGTATGATGAAATAATCATTATGGCATCTGGACTAGGAAACTTATTGGATGAAGTTTGGTGACGTCATACCTGCAGGTATGGGACAGTAGCTCTTGCTCTTCATCGTTTCTCCATAGTCATTCAAACCATTGCAGACAACATTGATGCATAGTGGAGTAGGACTCGATTCAAGGGTCACAGTTGGAGATGGTGACATCGATACCAAATTATCGTCGACTGCTATCTTGTATGTGTGTATTGGAGGGAAAGGTTGGTCGTCTGGGTCCACGTGGCACGTGACTGTAACGATTTCCTCACCTTCTTCCTCTTCACGTGAATCGATTATAACTGATATGATGTCATTTGCCGGAGGATCTGTGAGGCAAGGGTAGTGGGGACACGCCAGTAAAAAATACAATTAACTTTTCTTTGACGTCACACTGTCAGCTGAGAAGCAGAAGGGCGCTATTTACATTAGACTTGAGCGTAAATGATTAAGAAACAATGAATTTCCACGTATCTAACTTCATATCAGATAAATGTAAACATTGTTGTCAAAACAGGGTAAAAAAGTGTCATGGTGGTTTTGAATTTTTACATTTTACTGAAAATCATATCCATTATTCAAAATTGACACCATAATGTAGAGGATACGAAACTCTACAATAAGATAACAATAACTCAATATCCTCCAAAATAATTGCGATAAAGGCCTTTTAGTTCTCAATCATCTTTTAAAGTGAGTGACACGTTCCCGTATATGTCATGTCTATAGCTAGCCACTCACATAAGTTTGATACTACACAAGTTTGGTGTAGTATTTAAATGAACATGTATCGTCTCTCAGTCTGTCTGGCCATATCTCTCTCTATTTAAGAAAGCGTTGAAACAATTTGAAATGAGATGCACATAGCCACCAAAGGCAATGACAGCAAACTTAGCAAACTTAGCAAAATGCACCCTAACAAGGTTGTCGAATGACTACTTGTATCGAGAAAATAAAGTAAATCAGAAAATAGATAGTAAAAAGATTGAAAGTAAGTCCAGACGAAAAACAAAAATCAATCCGAATGCATCACATTTAGTTATATCTGAAGGGGTGAAATATCCTGCGGAATGTTAGTCGCTGTTGTTGTTGGTTTTTTTTATAGTCCTGGTAAGGACAGGATCAGGGGCGGATCCAGGACTTCCGTAAAGAGAGGGCGCGTTTACAAAATTAAAAAGGGGGGGGGGGGGGGCGCACGCACCCCTTCCCCATTTTCTTTTATTCATTTTTCTTTTATTCATTTTGTTTCAACAAAAAATAAAGGGGCGGGGGGCATGCGCCGGTTGCAGTCCTCCCTGGATCTGCCACTGAGGATAGGATAGTGACAATTATCCTTATCACCACAAAATTAGGTCTTTATCGTAAAACCTTTATACTTTCGTCCACTTCTAAGAGTCATTTGGCTTGAGAAGGTACAAGCATGGCAGATTACGTTGATGAAAGGTAGCAATTAAGTCAAATAAAGATTGATGTTGTAATATATCTTCCTCCATCAATGACAGTGTTCTGTTTCATCATTATCATAATGGTACCATTTGATCTCTCTGTTACACCTTAGGGGTCTATGGCCCCAACTCTCCTTGAACAGAATTTCTTGAACAGAAATTTTTCACCTTACTGCAATTGTGACCGTGCATAACAAAACGAACAAAAAGTCGAACAAACTGATTTTGCGTGAGGAATAATAATAAGTGAACTGGGTCAACCAAACCGATCTTGACTTTTTCATATTTTCTGAAAGAGCAAGTCTTCTTTTACATTATGCTAAAATTTGGGGTCAGAAAACGGGCGGAAAAGTGTGTTTTTTAGCAGTTTATCTCGAATATTTTTTGCTTGGATAGTGTGATTAGGTGTGTCTTTAGAGTCCCTTTTTCATTTCTCAAAAACCTTGTCCACACTCTTCACTTTCAACTCTAATAACTTTTGAAAGGATAGTGCCACTACTTTGAAAGTTAGCATTAATTATGAACAGAATGAGGCATGCTTAATTTCAGTTTAATCTGATAATCTCTTCATTGTTGTTACTCTGGTGGTTTACTTCCTGTTTTTTGTCCTATTCACTACACAGCCAGCCCGGTTTGGTAAAGATTAATCGCTTGGATTGTACTTCTTGACACTGTACTTCAGAGCCTCTTTTTTCAGTTCACACTTTACCTGAGATTGTGCTTTCTTTCCAATATCTAGATAGGTTAGGAGAGTCCATTTGATTTGAGTTATACATCATTTTGAAGCTTAAAGTCTGCTCTTTCAGAATATAATCTTAACTACAAAAATCATGTCTGGCGACTTTTTTGTTTGTTTTGTGGTGCAGGGTCACTTAAACATTGAACTTACCCATACCTCATCATCTTCTATCATTAGTAATCATATCATATCTGAAGATCATTATGTAGTTTCACTGCTTACCGCTTGGACAGTGCCACAGAGAGGCTGAGGTCGAACCAACCCCGTTCGTCGCGGAGCACGTCAGATTGATGCAGTTGTTAGGGCGTGGCGAGAGGATGGCTGAGCCAGAGCTTGATGAGGAGAGAGTGGTATTACCAGCCCCGATAATGTAGGTGTGGAGGTACGGGAACGGCTGATCGGTGAAGTTCACTTGACACGAGATGACGAGATTCACTAAGTTATCTTTTCCTCTCATCTCCACAGCATCGATGGATAGGATGTTTGGAAGTGGAGCCTGACCTGCTATTGGGGTGGTTACCGTGACAACTGGAGCAGGTTGGTCACCTTGGAGTAGTCCGTGAAACAAAAGAGATATTGAAAGAAAGTTTTGAACTCGTGAATTTCAACATTTCATTAACAGGGCTACTTGTGAGTTTTTGGAGAGGTAGTAAAGAAATTCTCCCTTTGTAGTCTTTGTCATAGAGAAACTAACAATAAGCTTTGAGTTACACTCTTGATAAATGCTGATATGTATAGGTTTTCCAGGCCAATTTCGCACTTTTGCCAGTCCACTAAATAGAAGGTTCATTCAATTTAGCGAACATTTTCGTCACTGCACATTCTGTCATTCAAAACTGCAAGTTGTTCGTTCAATCTAGCATATCGATCAAAGAAATATGCACAGATTATGTGCCTTTCGAATTCTTAAAACGGGTAATCAAATTGGCACGTGCTCTTCAGTCATTCTAATTCGCGTGCACGTGCATGTGCCAAAAAAGGGGATTTCAGTCATTCAAATTCGCGTATTGGCAGTCAAATTCGTACATGTTCATTCAAATTAACGTCATGTTATTTATTTTTTGAAGATGCGAGGACATTTGAAGATGTGAGGACATTAATTTAACCGGAGTAGATGGTACCAAGTTTTTAGGACTTTACATCAATTGCGACCTCTCCTGGAGAACTCACTTTCATTTTGTAAGCGAAATTTGTCACGAAACACAGGAATCCTGAACAAACTGAAACATTTTTTGCCCAACCATATTTTGCAGATTGTATATTTCATTATTGTATTGTATATTACTTCCCCCATATCTTAAGTATGGAATTCTTGCGTGGGGTAACGCATTCAAATACTTGCTGGATTCCCTTTTTCTTCTTCAAAAGCGAGCGATCGGAATTATTAACCATGCCGGGTATTTACATATCTCACACAAACGCCTTATTTCAGAAAAATAAGATTTGAAAATTAATAGATTTGTTTGGTTATAACTTAGGCATATTCATGTATACATTTTCCTCAAAAGATCTTACTGATGCCCTTTTTTTTTTTTTTTTTTTTTTTTTTTTTTTACAGATGTTCATAAGCAGCAATTCTTTCCTCCACTATCCATCTCGCCAGAGAGACGCTTATCTCCTTCCACGCACTCGAGCAATTTTCGCTGAAAACACAATTATGTATACAGGTCCAAAAATATTGGAATGATCTCCTAACAGAAGTTAAAATCTGTTTGTCATTATCATCCTTTAAGCCTAAACTCAGACAGCATGTATTGAATTGTTACAACACACAAGTGCACAAACATTCCTTTTCATCATGCTCATGGCTGTTCTGTTATACTACTCGGCTGTTGCCATGTGAACAGACTTATGCATATGCATTTGCTCTCTCAATTTCCTGCCCATCGGTGTTTTCCTTCCACTTCTAGTAAGACCTTCGGTCGTGTCGCATAGCGTCATAGTTTCCCCTTCTTTCTTTCTTTCCTTTTTTTTTTCATGCGGCATTGCAGCTGGCTAGTATATCACATATAGGAATTGCAATTGATTCATGTTTTCCATTTTTCGAATCTTTCCCCGTGTCTCTGGAAGCCGGAATGTTTAAACCCTACAATTAAGTCGTATTCACATTATCACTCCCATGTCAAAATTGCTATTATAGCATCTGCTATAGTGTGCAGCATGTGGTTAACTCATTAATTATCAAACACATAAATATATGTGAGAAGAATCCTCTGTATCCCCGAGTATTAATAGTCATTCTCTTTTGTTTATCCTTACTTTTTTGTCTTTAATTGTACCCGTGCTCCTCATCATGTTCCCCACATTAGGCTATTGTTGGGACCTACACTCAACAAGCTTTGCTTTTTAGTAGGTTCCATCGTATTTCTCACTGCATCCTTTATTTTGATTGAAAATGACACATCGACCGCTATGTATTATTTTTGTATTCCTATTTCTTTATGTATATATCATCCAAGCTGGACATTCTGCATTATCATATTTTGTTATATATCATGCATTTTTTATCGAGAAATACGAAAATAAAATTGAAATTGAACTTGAAATTTAATCGCGTCTTTCTGTATGACTTTTTTGTTTCATCCATGCACTATTAAGCAGTGACAGTAACATATTTTTGACTTGATATAACTCTAGTTTGTTGTTCTGTAACGCCCCTTTCTTTCATACATGCCAGTTTAGGCCTACGTGCATGTACCGATACTACATATTAACTTCATCTTCTTACAGTCATGACAGCACAAGTTAGATACACACGTTTTTCTCAAGAAGACAACAAAAAAATGTAGGAACATTTAATGATCATAACCTTGACGAGAACTGGCCGACACACTCGGAATAAAGCGCTTAACGGCCAGATTAGTTGTGGCCACATGCACTATCTTCGAACTTGAAGACTCAATTAGCACATTGAAGAAAAAAAAATAATGTCGCCAAAATCTCTCAAATGAATACGAAAATATGACATAATTACTCTTTCAAAACAATAACTATTTTGAACAAAAAGAAAGAAAGAACCAAGCATAAAAATGCGCACTAAATTGACTGCAAAAGATGTAGAAGTGGATGCCCGAAAATAATTTCGAATGAATGAGTGCAACATGTCCGTGATCACGTGATGATATCATTCTAAATTGAACCAACGAATGGCGAAATGGTGCTTGTTTTACGAATTTTAATTGAAAAAGTGTTAATTAGAAATAGGCTAAAGTTAATCTGACTGCCTCAAAATTAACTTGAATGAAGAGATCATAAATGTTACCTAAGTTATTTTTTACTAAATTGAATGCAGCAATATTAGGAACTGGACTGACAAAAGTGCGAAATTGGCCGGAAAAACCTATATCAATAGGCCTACATAACTTTCTATAATGCCAACCTAGAGACGACCACTGGAACTCTGTATTCATTGCATTACTTTATTCCTGTCTGTGTTATTAAAACAACGAATGTCACTATCTATAAATAATGAAAAGCTTTACGACCTTTCAAACAATTATGACAAAGGACTGATTCGAGAGCGTCCGATCAGATTGAGTACGCCTAGTCAAATCAAAAGTCATTTGCGCTTAGAATTACGCCTTAAAGGAGGATGACAGGTCATTTGTGACCCTGCATCACAAAACCAACAAAAGGTCGTCACTATGGATTATTAGTTATGGGCAGATTCCTAAAGAGCAGATTCTTAGCATTAAAATGATATATAACTTAATTCAATGAACTCCCCTCACCTACCTAATGCATACTGGAAAGAAAGCACACACTCTGGAAAAGTGTGAACTGAGAAAAGAGGCTCGTAAGTACAGGGTCTATTCAAGCGCTTAATATTTTACCAAGCCGTGCTAGCTGCGCGATGAAAGGGAGAAAACACAGGATGCCAACAACTGAACAATGAAAGGATTATCAAATTAAGCTGTGATTGAGCATGTTCTCTTATTAACCCATAATTATTGTCCATGATCAGCGGCAACCTTCAACACAGTAGCATTATCCTTTCAAAAGTTATTAGAGTTGGAAGTGAAGAGTGTACAAGGGATATCAAGAAATGAAAAGAGACCTCTAATATATACCTGATCATTCTACTCTCCCCCTAAAAGGGTTGTAGAAAAACTGCTAAAACACACTTTCCCATTCATGTTATGATCTAAAACTAGAAAAATAAATCATATAGAAGAAAGATAGCTCTTTCAGAAAAAAAAAAAATCAGGATTGACTTAGCTGACCCATTTCACCTGTTTTGAGTCCTCGCGTAAAAAAAAGGGGGTGCAACTTTTTGTTTGTGTTGGGATGCATGGTCACATTTAAAAGTAATCTGAAAAGCAAGAGTACAGTTTGTATAAGCACAACAATAACAATTTAATCAAACTCGGGTAAAAAGAAAAATCAGGAATGTTACATAATCCTGAGGTTTTTCTTGATTTTGCAAAATTTTTAAAACACTGGATGTGCTAGCTTATGATGTCATCACTTTATAATTTCTATTTATCACAGAAAAAAAAAAGTCTTTTTTTTCGGCGGCAAACGTGTCAAACACAAAGTTATTTCTGGCCAAATAACTTCACAATAACAATCACTCAGATATAGTAAGTTTCTAGACTGAGGCATTTTTACATTTGTAGATATACATACACAAAATGAAACTTCAAGATTGTGTGTAGAAACTACATGTCAAGTATTTGTATCTATATGTATTCTTAATAATTTCTAATATAATTCTATATGTATTCTTAATAATTTCTAATATATCTGTTGTTTAATGCCTATGTCACATAAATACAAAGGAAAAACCACTATTTCATCCACCCACCGTTAAATGAAATTGGAACAGAAAAACATGCAAAATCTGATGGACATGGGTGTCAGTTTCCGGCTGCCATGGCAACCAGGAATATTGGACATAGCTAAATTATATATCAACATTTTTGCAATATAATTTTAGGTAAAGTCACGAAATTTGGTTGAAATTGGGTAAAGGGCGGCGTAGGAGTGGCAATATACAGCAGGGGGGTAGAATGTCCCCCCCCCCCCTTGGGGTTTATAATGTACAAAGCACATTACAGCATATAAATTAGCGACTCACCAGTAAGCTGAAGGGCCACTGACCGTAAAACGCCATGCACGTGGCACAGCAGAATGTCACCATAGCTGGAGGAAGTGGGGGTAAAGGTCAACTCACTCCTTATGTCATAATAAGTGTAGATGTCAACGCCGTAGGAAAAGCCTTTGGAAAAGGTCACGTTCTCGTAATACGCATCCACGGCACTTGGGTTTCCTGGAAAAAAAAAGCAGCAGCACGCATGTGTGTAAGTATAGGAGTAAGTTTTAACTTAACTTTATGTAATATCGTTATTATTCTTGTTATTTCTATTTCAATTACCAACTTCTTTTTCTAAGATTCAAAATAAAATGGCTGATAGTAAGCACAACATTCTGCTCCCAAAACCTGTTTATTTTGGGTTTACAATTTTTTTTTTTTGAACTCTTTGGAAAGTGTCCCTGGCCTCACTTCTCGTATTAAAAAAAAAGAAATCAAGCCACTCTTACTCTTCAATCTCCTTCTATAACAAACACCAACGTTTGGGAAATATTGAACGTATCATCAAAGGAATTGCGGAGTAGGAGTGGTAGAGATATATGACAGTCGAGATGACATGCATAGTGGCGTCGGTTTTGGTTCTATAAGCTTAATACATTTTCGCAAAGCGGGCAATGATGATAACGATAGACTATAACGTAATTGGCCATTTAGATGCGTAAAGGGGAGACGCTTGTACAAAATTAAATGGGGGCGCCCCCCCCCCTTTTCTATTATTTCTTTTGTTCAAAAAAAAAAAGGAAGAGGGGCGCGCGTAGTGTGGATTACGGAATTTGGATGGTACTATTACAGTTCTGTATTGATGGCGTTAATGTAATGAACTTCTACATGATATGCAAACAAAGAATTACTAGTAAAGAGTTTAATGAAGACTTAAGTACAATGTACAATGAGTACAATGTCAGATGATGATCAAAGAGTACAATGCTGAACTATCATTTACATGAATCAATCTTGTATTTCACATGTATTGTTTTCTCAGTGAGCGTTTCATAATTCGCTAACATTCAATGCCCATTGGTGAAGTGCCTGGTCATTGAAAATAAAAGAAGAAAATAATTATTAAATGATTGAAGAAAAAATAATAAATGAAACATAATAAGAACATGGAAGAATTTCAACAATTGGTCCCCGTTAATGGTAATTTTTTCTCACTTTTGGATCTTTCAGGTGGCAGGTTCACCATCATGTCGTTTCCATTATGTCTCTCTTGCTTTCGCTTGTTAATTATACGTGATATGGACCATGTGTGGCAATTGTTTGTTTATTGGTATGTTGAATCTACCTAGACTACCATTAATCACGATGTTATATTATTTTGTTTGCATCTCTATTATATGTTACAAAATGTCGTATTTTGATAAATAACTAATAAACATTAAAGTTGGATATCATAACGGGATTCAACTTACGTTCCCCTTCACATCGTACTCCCACGTCCCTGCCATGTCCACAAGAGGAAGCCCATCTAGACGGATAGCAGCCCCATGGCCATCGGTGGCACTCCAAGAGGGAATTCTCGTTTCCAGTCGGGCAGTGCGTGAACTCATCAATCCAGATGGGGCCAGAACCCTGACCGAAGTGTGCCCTGGCGTGCACCGATGCAGCTGCTGTGAAGCCCAGCTGTCTGCACACGGCGTGTGCTTCTTTAATGTCCCAACCGTTGTCACATACCGTACCCCACTGCCCGTCGCAGAAAACCTCAACTCGGCCCTCTTTCTCATCAGCCCCTCCAACAAGGCGCACTAATAAAAATAGATAGATAGATAGATAGATAGATAGATAGATAAACAATAAAATAGTAAATAAGCATATCAATGAATAAATGCACAAATAAATCACAAAAGAAGTGAAAGTACTGATATTAAATCATTAACTATGGTTAGGCCCCATGTGATCATAACATCAGTAAGCAATGATGGAGAAAGTTTGATTGATGTATAAGCAAAATAAAAAAAAAAAGGGTGTGCATGTGTGATGGTGTTGTTTTAAGTATCGCAGGGAGTTTGAAAAGTAGTAGTAATAGCGTGCAGCCATGTTTAATGACTTCATAAATATGGTACATTCTATATACCTCGGTATAAAAGTTAATGTCCTATTGGCTGATATAAAGCCTGATCTACTGTCTTCAGTTAACCAAAAGATAAAACCTAGTTTATGAATGTTTCTATCAAAATGGACGTACTGTTAGATCACGTCACATAATTATATTTGCCCTACCGAATCTCAAAATAGAATCATCATCAAATTATTTTCATCACGGACTTTGGCGCCACCTCAGACTTGGTAGCCAGCGATTTGGCATGACCCACATCCCCACAACCCGTGAAGTTAGTTCTGTTTATCGACATACAAAAGCCACTTAGCTACCAAAAAAACTCATTCATAAAGTTGAAATTCTTGTCAGTTGGTTTCCTTTGACTTAGATATCTGTTTTCTTGAAAGCACCATACCCAGATTTTTACATTCCTAAAAAAAAGTGTAAATAATTCTGTTATTTTGCAAGTGAAAACTTGGGCCGCAAAACCGGAGAGGAAGGGGGGGGGGGTAGTACCATCCCGTTCCCCCTATGATTTTGTTTCGTCAAAAAAGGGAGATAAAGAGGAGAGAAAAATAAAAAGATTAAAAAAAAGCACACACACACACAACACATAATTATTATGTTTTCATTGACGAGGGTCATTCCCTAAAGCCTCAATCTGAAAGACGTTCCCCGGCTCCTGGAATGTACAGTATTTGTAAAATTGGACAAACGGATAGGTAAGTGGGCATGCTATAAAGTCCGGGGTTCCGAATGTTTGTTAAGACGGAGTAACGAATCACGATTAATGTTCAATCTAGCTGTATGGAATCTTCGTGTTTCGAAATAACAAATAATAAAATTCGAATAACGAATCTTCTATGTAACCATCGCCACCAGTCCTGCTAGTACTTGTTTTATAGATTAGAATCTTATCTCATTTTCTACGTATCAAACAAGCTTTCGAAATAATGCCGCAGATGTTCGGATTAACCAACCCCATTTTATTTTCGGACTATCAAACTTCTAGTTATACGGATTTTGTTTGCTTTGGAACAGCGAACGTTCGAAATAACGAACCTTACTCATTTTTGGAATAATGAAACATCCATCTGACAAGGTGCTATTTAAATTTCAACGCTCCACCGTAACAAGCAAGTTAACATTTTTGTTTTGCTTAAGACAGGCCTATAGTGGCCGAAAGAAAAATGTATGTATCGCTAAATAGCGAAAGGTAATTGAGTATATGAATATAAAAACGACCAAAGTCCATGGAAGACCATTTCGAGTAAACTAAAGAAAACTTCATATCTTTTTTTATTAGTCCAATAATATTCTATTTAAGTGTGATGGGAAGGCAACATTGTATATACAAATTAGAACATATATCAACATGACAATTAACATTTACATTAATTGTTGAGGGCCATTTTGTGTGGTGGACTTGGGTCGTTCTTATATTCAGGTCATCAATTAAAGCAATACAGAAGAGGTGACGTATATTCAATCCAGTTTTAAAAAGCTAACATCGGCCTACACAATCCCTACAATGAATATTGTTACGCAGGGCTGTCTCCATTACTATTAGTCACCTAATTTGCTTCTACTTCTAATCTACTGGTTCACTGGGACACTTCTACTGGACAATTTCATTTTGATTCCCTCCCCCCCCCCCCCCAAAAAAAAAAAAAATACCTAGGATTTCATTAGACATTTAAATTGATTTCAAAAAAGTCTTCAATTGGAAACAAACAAAGATGTAAGCAGATTTTCAGGAGTTATGTCAGATTAATTTCTTGCTGATGTTACAATTGAAATAAAAGCGCTCTTTTACGTGAAAGAAACAGAGTATAATAACAGACGAAAATAGCCCCCCCCCCCCACTCTCCCTCTCTCTCTCTCTCTCTTTTCCTCTAATCCGTAACTTGTGTCTGAAAATGTATTTTTGAAGTCTTCATTAAGGATGTCCCAGATTACCTTCTTTTAGTTTCCATTGTTTTGTTTTTCTCAGGTTCAAAAGCAAATGAAGAGTTTGTTTGCAAACACCGATAAGTCCGTATTTGCCAAATGGAGATATTTGCGATTTAAGGTCAAGAAAAATAAAAAGAATTATAACTTCTTTGACCATAACTTCAAAAATGTACCTTTATATGAAGGGACCAATAAATCATTTAAAAGGTATTATTTTGTACTTCATGACAGAGACCGTACTTCAAAATCTTCAAAAACGGACTTATCGTTTTTTGCGAACAAAATGTTCAAATATCTCAACTTTAAAAGAATGGATTGTTTTGCGAAAGAAAGAGGTAATAGAAATGATGATAGTAACTATAATGATGAATAAAAAATGAAAATCTTCGTATCATTATATATATATATATATATATATATATATATATATATACATATACATATATTGAGTCTAGGTCCAAACATGTTGCGAATTCACGTATTGGCTCCAATGTAACGAAGAATAAACCGGTAATGCAATATTTCGCCAACATAGATATTATATATACATATCTATATATATATATATATATATATATATATATATATATATATATATTACATATATACAGCAAAGGCTCCTAGACACAGGGACAAAAACAGACGATCGAAAGAAAGAGAAAGCGAATAAAGAAATCAAATGGTGAAAGGAGACGATACATTTAATCGACATGTTTAAGTTGATATATTTTGGATGAGTTTGGAAGGATTCCCAAGTAGATCATGTTACTCACCAGTCTTGCCATCACACGGCCTCGAGCACTGTGTGCCTCGGAAGTTGTAATTATTCAGGCAGACCGCTATGGGATTACTTCAACCTGCCTGTTGTAAAGCCAACATGTAGAAATCAGAAATAGTTTACTAAATATTGATATTAGCATGACCTTAGGATCTGAATTAAAGATTGAAGTGTTATGTTTTGTTTCATATGGCTATTGAGCATATTTTGTAAGATGTGCTCCGCAATTTCGTTTTGTGTATTGCAAACAGTATTAAACCATTATCTTTATTGAAATTGTTCTCTGACAGGTGTACTTTACTTCCGTCGTAGCTAAGAAAACCAATCATTGCAACTTTTCTCCTCATTATCAAATTACAATATTCTCTATGGCAGCTTTACTGAACATGAGAGTTCTTTAACTCTCAGTATATCAACGACCATTTGACGTTATCTTTTATATAAAAACCAAACTCGCCGTTGCTAAATTGACAAGTGGTTAAAATTTACCCAGAAATTGTGTGCTTTTCTGAAATTGTTGGGTTGCTGAAGTACTTTTAAGAATCTAGTATGTGTTTGTTTAAAACATCTTGTCTACAGGGTGCCACAGGTAAAGTCTTACAGCGTATTCATTTACTTGAAAATAGATTAAGGGCATGAAACGTATATTTTTAGCATTCGGAGACACAGTGCTGTGTAGAAGAAATATTTACAATTTGGATAATTTTTTCTTGATCTTTTCAACTACTATTAATGGCAATAATCATTTTGGCTTTACTGCAATGAAGAAAGATAGCAAAGGCAATTTACTCATTTCTTTCTTCCATTTGACTTCACAGTTTGTGCAAATGTAGGAAAGATTTGATTAACTGAAACACCAGGAATTTGGGAAGAAAAAAACGTTCTTATTTTGGCAGAGTTTTTGCGCTTGTGTCTTTACATGTCTCATTTGGATCTTCAAATATCCTTGGTATATAAATTCATTTCATGCTTATCACATAGAATGTATCAGCAAGCAAATGTCTGTGATGCCAAATTGCTCACGGTCTCCCTAGGTACACCGTAGACAGTCCGTTCAAAGCGTAAAGTTTTCTTCCCTCAATAAACGACAATGTCGCACATAGTATGTCCGTGTTGTCTGATCTTAAAAGTCACACATTCTTGGAACCAAAACGTTGTTTTTCATGACACCCTCAGTATCACTAAATGTCCCTATAAGTGGGAACATAGTGAATTTATGTTAATATATGTCAGAGGTCGAAAAAGCAGGAAATACGGCAAAATATTAGGGGAAAATGTTAACATTTTTTGTCGGTTTTGAGATTTCAAATTCGATGAGAAAAATAGGAGGTTATTTCTGTGGAAGTCAATATAACATAAATAAGAGTTGTTCTTTCAAGATATAAGAATAATATAAAAACATATTTCGATCATGCACCTTGAATAAGCCATTTATATTCCAAAATCAATTTTGGGAAAAAAGTTTAGCGTTATACAAATGCTAGTGCCAGGGACAACAGCATGAAGACGCACTAATCAGTGACAGAATTCGACCTTCAATAACGGGCTGCAATTTCAAGCTTGGTTGAGGATGTTTTCATTATTTTGAAACCAATTGCTAGAGTCTTATATATTCACAAGATAGCGAATATAAGATGCTGGTTTTCAACCACTTTTTACATAGGCAAATTCCATTTCCGTCGACTCTATGCACACTAGACAAACCGCTATTGGTGGGACTGTGTCAATCAAAAGTCTTGGTCCTTAAAGTTTGTAAAGTTCGTCATTGGATTGTTAATATGAACATCGTGAAGAGAGCTAGGAATGTATCTTTGAGTACACAAGTATATTCACCTCCTTCTGAAGCCATTCGGTGTGACATGAGGGTTTATTTTAGTGATCTACAGAGGAAAAATCTTCATTTCGGCTACATCTGGGTTTCACTTCATTTCCGTCTCGGGGTTACTATTCATCAATTTTACTGTTGATGGGTCAAAGAGAATTAATACACACTCGTTTAACCCTCAATGTTTCGTCAAAAATTTGGAAGTTATTTAGGAATATTTTGCGAACAAAAACGAAAAAACAAAACAATAAACATTTTGTGATATATACACATTTTTGGATGTCTGAGGCAGAACAATGTTATCAATTCAGAGCACTGTGTAAATAGCGAAAATTTGAAATATTCCATTATTGTGATAATTTTCAGACAAATAAGACCCGTAATTTAAGGAAAAAGATGTAAATTGCACAAAATAAAACAACTTAATATCGACTTCCTATTAAATATAGAGTATTGATACACCAGAGATTGATTAACAATGAGCGTGACATATCAACGCATAGACGATGCATAATTAGCATGGCGAAATTTGACAGCTCTTTCATCGGGTTAAACATGATCTTTTTGGATGCATATTCCATCAAAATAGTTGTTTTGTCGAAGTGTTGCTTACATGGTTATACGAGTGTCCCAATCAGGGGCTTCATTCCTGTGAGATTCCATTTTGACAAATTCATCCGGTCATTCTAGGATACAATATCGTAGGTTGTCCGCTGAGCAGTCAGTCAGTTTCTGCCTGCGAGGCTGTGTTCCACCGGGATGATGATTGACGTGAATCGGTCTTCATTTCTATTTTGTAGAAGTCCTCCTAACCAGAAATGTTCGTGTATATCCCTTCATGAATATCTCCTGCGTGTTTTACCCACCATTCAACGGCAGAAATGCTTAAGACGAAATCGTAGGAGTGAAATGAAAGAGAGCTGTTTCATATGTGTGGCAGAGTTGACTTCCGTCCTATACCAGCGTACAATGTTATCATCCGGAAGACACTGGGACCTTGGCATTGCATGAATCACATCCGGGTTTTTCGTTGTTATTTTTTTCCTTATCAGTCATATCAGTTGTCGTGTGGATAAGCCGATAAGCTTTGTTGCATTTGTACGTTTTTGTGGTGTCTGTGTGTGTGTGTGTGTGTGTGTGTGTGTGTGTTGCTTTGGGTTTGCATGAAATGATAAACTGCACTTCATACTTTGCTCTTAAAGGAAAATTCATATTTCAATTAATGCACTGTAATGGTGTAATTATTCTTGTGTGTATTGGCATGACACTGTCTTAGAAAGTGCGTTTGTACTTCTAAGTTCATATTCTTGTTTTGATTACATTATAATTTAAATGAAAGATGTGATTTCAGAACGAGTTACCTGCATTCATATACATTTGACATATTTGTTTGTTTTGAGGTGCAGGGTCACATAATATAATATGTATGTGTTTGTGTATATGGTCCAATACGTAGGGCTGATAGTGTGTTATTGTAGCTCAGAAATAGGGCTGTCAAAAGTAAGGACTCAAAGAATGTTTCACAATACGGAAAGGGAAGGTCGGAGGGTTTCTTCTTCTTTTCTTTTCTTTTTTTTTTTCGTTCCATTTCACTGTCACCAGGGCAGTAATCCCTTCCAGATCTGGAGGAGGGATCTCCCCTCGTAATCTGACGTCACAATCCGGAAGGACAACGAGTGTACCTTGGTGAAGTTCCAAGAGTAGGTTGGCATGGAAGAGGGCAGAAAATGGAACCAAAATCGTGACATCTATGTTAAAATATCGCAAAAGTTGTTAGAGATTTTCGAATCAAAATATGATGTTGATAAAATGAATGTATTTATCGACACAATGATAAAAGTGTATAAGACTGACGTTTTGTTTCATTTATTCTTCAGACCCTCTATTTCATAGTTGATTAGCCTATTCACAGAACTGGTTGTCTGTACGCCATTTGTTATCCTAACGCCATTCAGATACCAGACTGCGTCTTCAGCTCCATACACCTCCTCGCCAGTGCACACAGCTGTAACTTCCTGGTCTGGTGTTAGAGGGTTTGGCACCTCTAATGTCACACTGGTACCGCCTGCATGAACAATATGAAAATGGCATCAGAAATTAGTGGAGCCAATAATATTAGAAATGTTGTTACAATAACATTCTTGTTTGCATTGACAATTTACATTACAAAATTATGAAATGTTCTACATTACATTCATTGCATTTACCGACGAATATGTCGTTTCGTGATTATAAGACAATATACATCATACCAAGCTGAGTTTTCCATCATACACATCTAAATATTCTTCTTTCTATTTCCATTATAATGTATTGGATTTCAAATTTTCCTAGCAAAATCCAGCGAAATCTAACTTAAATTTGAACGCGTTACAAGATGAAGACATAACAATTTGAAATCAATCTAATTTTCATTAAACATTAATGGAATCATTATGATACGTTGTACAAGGAGACTGCAGTATGTGCATTATGTAAATAGCTTACCAGCATTGTGAATGGCGAAGAAACATATTCCAAGAACGAACAACATTTTTAGGTCAGTCATCATCTCCACCATTCGTTAATACCCGTCAATCTAAAAGAAAAAAAAAACAAACAAACAATGAAGAATATATGATTTCTTGTCAGTAAATCAGCAATGATAATTAATGGTAAAGTGATGGCATCTAGTCTGCGTAATAAGAACCAAACAACTTAAACATTAATCGTGAGGTAGAAGTGATGACATACATAACAATAAATATATTTTCTTTGCAAGAAAGGAAACATGAGTGATTTATGACATCACCTTAAGGCACAAGATTGTTGAGATGAAGATGTTGAAGGAAATCAGTTGATGTTCCAATTCGTATGTTATGGTCACCTTGGCACTAATGACCGACAGGATAGGACAGCATGCTTTAAATAAGCCGACGTGCGAGGGTGTGTATATGTAACCTATCCATCAAGACAATAGCTGCTTTAGGCAGTGGTGCGTTGTATCAATCCGCGCCAGACTTCTCTCCGGACTTATTCCTGATAGCCTACCCTATGAATATTCTTAGCAGAACCAAAAGTTGTGTATATATTCAATACAAAAATAAAGCCAGATGATGTAAAGCAACACTGTTTTTATTTGTGTCCCTTTTTTTTTCCTTTCCATTTCTAAAATGCGCGGGATTTTATCTTACAGTGTTGTACACGTCTTTCTTCGAGACGGTTGGTGTACATACTAAACCGTGGTGTCATTGATACATCCTGGTTTCAAATAGAACGCGATGAAACTGGCTGCTTAGGTGTCATTTCCGTCTATGTATTTCAACCTAATCAACACACTCTCTGACACATACACTCTTTAATTATGTTTGTTAGCAGAATTTCGTTTGATGGCACCATCTCTTTTTTTTTTTCACAACGAAGTGAGGACAAACATTTACCTTGATCAACATGACGAAACTTATAAAAATTTCTTCCAAGGCAGCACCAAAATAGACAAATGAAAGGACAGTGTACCCAAACCTCTGTACTAGACTACATTTTTCAAAAAAAAAAAAATATTTATATACATATGTATATGATATGACCGTGCATCACAAAACATGCAAAAAATCGAACCCCTGATTTTACCTGACGACTAAAGAAAGGTGAAACGGGTCAACCAAGTCATTTTGAGTTTTCCATATTTTCTGAAAGAGGTACTCTTCATCTACATTATTCTTCAGTTTGGTATCATAAAGTGAACAGGAAAGTGGATATTCAGCAGTTTTTCTACAACCTCTTTTTAAATAGAGCAGTGTGATCAGGTTTTTCTTAGATGCCCCTTTTCATTTTCTGAAAATCCTTAGCACACTCTTCACTTTCAACTCTAATAACTTTTGAAAGGATAGTGCTACTGCTTTAAAAGTTGCCATTTATCATGGACAGAATGTGTTGATAGAGCATGCTTCATTTCACCTTAATTTTATAATTCCTTTACTGTTATTGCTACAGTGATTAGCATCATGATTTTTGTCCCATTAATGGCACAGGTAGCACGGCTTATTAAAGGTTAAGAGCTTAAATAGACCCTGTACTTCAGAGCCTCGTTTCTCAGTTTAAACGTTACCAGAGTGTGTGCTTTCTTTCCAATATTTATATAGATTAGGAAAATCTATTTGAATTGAGTTATACATCATTTTAAAGCTTAGAGTCTGCTCTTTCAGAATCTGCCCTTCATTAAAAATCTCTGTCTGGCGACTGTTATGATGGTTTTGTGGTGCAGGGTCACATATAATACCTAAATTGGTCGAACGATGTTTTTGAAACATCAAAATCATTACCCATGTCCCTAAATCCACCCTATAACCATACCTCATTCTACCCACCTAAAACTCATCGCTGTCCACATCTTCACACATCTTCACACACTCACACACGCACATCCTATGATTATTCTTCATTTGAATTGCCTTCAGTATTAGCTTCATTTTCACAATGAAACCAGTACGAACAAAATAAATAGCTGTAGCAGATTTTTTTCGCACATAAACCCGGCGAGTGCGGCTTAATCACATTCTTCTTCATTAACATACAATTATTCATTTTAGGTAAATCATACCATTAACACAAACGTGATATCAAATTCTATACATATGTCATAATACACACACAAACACACGCAGATTTACACACAATTCTAGATTACATTTCCCTTTTTAAGACGTTTACTGAAAAAAAGAAGAAGAAAGGATATGGCATGATAGGTTTCATGTTTCGTTTAAAGAGAAATGTGCATAAACGCAAGCCTGGTCTCGTATGTAGCTGGTGTTTGTTGGTTTGAAGGGAGATCAGATGGCAACGCATAATTAGTATCGAAAGCTCGTTTCCTGTAATTATAACACATTAGCAACACGTCTCTTCGTGTTTACTCAGAAAGCAACAATGTTAGGGCTAGTGTGGTTAGCACTGTAATCAGACTCGTTTTGTATGTGTGATGAGTCTATCAACTTCCTCGTATACAAGCTATCTGACACTGTCTATAAGGATGATTCTTCATCTATTTGAAAACTGACATAGAGGGCGATATATTTCCACGCCAAATTCCATGCCATGAAACGAGATAGGTGTCGTTGACCAAAGGCAGGTTTGCATAAATGTATTGTGATAGTATAAATCATACCTCAAAATCAAACAATGACATAAACGTATCCAGCATCTTCGAATATTCTAAAGGCACAAATTCTGGATGACATCGTCGACTTAACATCTCTTAACATCTCTCGAATAATCCAAAGAGCGTTCATGTCCTTCTCCCGTCTCTTTATATCTTACTCTTTTTCTTTTTGATGTCTTCCTCTAATATTAATCGTATATGTTATTAAGAGTTTCTCTATTCACAGAATTCAAACTACATTGCCTATCAAGTAATCCATCCCCCCCCCCCCTCCCCATCCTCACATAGAGATTTTGCAGATTAGGAAAAAAAATCACTGATATGCAATATAAAGTTATCAGAGGTTAGCCTTAGATTAGGTACTTAGTTTCATTTTCAAGAAATAGTTTTTATACCATTTTCTTTGGGATGATTGTTTTATCTAAAGAACATTTTGCTACATGCAACCGTTAGGAATGGTGGAGGTCCATTCTGCAATCAAAAGGAACTCGGCTACTACAACACTGTCTCTATCATAGAAATCAGTCACTGTCTCACGCAGATACCTTCACTGGTAGATACATTGACGATAGATGGCGCCATTGTTGATTAAGAACATCGCTTGGCTCAACAAATTTCAAACAGGTCACACTGATTGTTGTTTTGACTGACGTGCGAGTCAACCGTCGATCCCTATTTCGTAAGGTAATCTCCTTGACATTAGGGAGTTTTCGATTGGGTGAACGAGAAGGACGTGCCGCCGAGCGCAACCGTACGTCAAGGCGTCACGTCTGTACGTTGACCCGCTGCTGAAACACATTTCGATTTCGGGCGCCGGCGTCACGTCTCGTGGCGTGTGCAGGAGGTAACCAGGCCCAGTGCCTTGCGTGCATATAAGCGGAATTTGTGACTCGTTTCTGTACTTGTAATATTTATTTTGTCTTTGACTAGATGCGTATCCTGGGAGGAATTATGTGGATTTTAAAACATGATGCATGGTAAGACTACTAGGCAAATGCACTGCTGCAGTAGCTAGGCCAAAAGCATCAAAATCTGTTTGCGTACAGCATTACGTGTAAATGGATGTGTGGGACTACACTAGGCAGTTGCAAAGTGCGAAACAGTGAAAACGGGCAAATAAAGTAGGTACCAGAGGCTGTAGTCTGTATGTCAGCGCTGCTGCTGTGACGTATCAAGATCATAAGCTTTCATGTAATTAGAATATAAATATTCTCTCGAAAGAAAAAGGAAAACAGGTGAACTGAGCACGGATTTCCCGAGAGTCATCGTGCTCTTTCGCACGATACCCGAGAGGATTGTGACGTCATAGCAAGGGTGGGTTGAGCGCGGCGCAACCGATTTGGGTGGACGGTGATAACCGGGGTTAACGCGTTCGAAATTTGTGCGATGAGCCGAGGGTCGACGCTCGCGCATGCGCAGTACGTAAAAACTACGTCATAACAGGGTGACGCCTGGCTCAACGTGCAAATCGAAAAGTCCCTATTATCTGGAGTTTGGAACCTTGCGGGGAGTTGGTATAGAATGAATGATGATTATTTTCATTACCTGCTTGTCTGCGTTGGGCTTTATACAGCACAACAATACATCAAGGAATATGATCTGGCATTTTACTGGCTTTAATGTCCCGTGCTCTAAACCGCTCGTCTACAGAATTTGGATAGTTTGTAAGTATTCAAACGCCGAAGACTTGCGCAGTGCTGCAGAACAGATCCTTCCTTTTCCCCTCTTGTTTTTTCTTTATTTGCCATTCTTCTTGGAATCAATAAACCCGGACAAAAAAAAAAAAAAAATAGAATGTCATAGACAATTAATGCCAAAGTAAACGTACGTTGGGAATGTGAGTGCATAATTTTGGGTTAGTACTCGACATTTGATTTTTGTTGTTGTTGTTGTTATAGATAAATAATTGGCCCATGCATAAAATATATATATATATATATATATATATATATATATATATATATATATTTCTGGGTACATAGTATGCACCTGACAACATAGAGAAGTACAATTTTCATTCATTTTCAGTCAAGTGTCCCTGTTTTTTCATACAATAAACAATAATATTGTCAATGCATTTCTTGATCCTTGCGATGGAGCATAATATGACATCTCTGCCGCGGCGGATAAGAGCATGGGTACACAGGAGAGATTCTGGATTGTTCCCCTTTCACTTAAATCCCCTCCTGGTTGGACCTCAACTGGTCTGTCAATGATAGGGTTACAGGGATAATTCTGGGTGTGTTCGAGCGCAGTTTTCTAAAGCGTACCTAACCTTGCCGCTCGGCACTGGCACGTCGGGTACGGGAGGGTAGGTAGGATCAAGGAGGTACTAGGCCTAGTACCTCCTTGGTAGGATGTAGACCGTAGTACTCGAACTAAATAGAATATTTCGTTACGAAATCAGTCATTTCGTCGATGAAATGATTATTTTGTAGCAAAATGACAACATTTTGTAACTAAATAAACATTTCGTCCAAGAAATGATAATTTCGTTCACGAAACGGTGATTTTGTCGACGAAATGACCAATTTAGTAACGAAATATCCCGTGCGACACTTGGCGCTCCATGGTTTTTGTCCATGGTTTAAACCATGGTCTCATTTGTACCACCTTCGTGAATTCGGGCCAAGAGGTCTATTTTCGTTTCCGTCAGGTCAAATTCACGCTTGAGCGTTCAATTTCCAAATGCAAGTACTGCATTTCTTCTGCTGCTTTCAAATTCACGGCATAATCCCGATAAGCCTGTTTGGGCGTTCAATTTCATTTTAAGATAATTAACTCCTACTTCGTGCAATCAATTTAATGAAGGAAACAAATTCGTATATATCTTTTTTAATGGGGTTATAGGGTGAAGACGGGGCAGTAAGGGGTGAAAACTTTTTTTTTTTTAATAAAACAAGCAAAGTGTGCACAATCCAGGCTTTAATATGCATTAGATTATGTTAAATGCTTCTGCATTGTTCTGGGCTGGTTGTATTCTTGGTTTCTCATTTCAAGAAATATTCTAAATCATGAGGTCCAACAGCAGTGAGTGCATTCAACAAATACAACGATATTGATTTATTTAAACGTACTCCTCCTTGACACCTCATGTACTAAACAATCCCAACGCCAACCACGCAATGCTGTCTAAGGTTTTAGAAAAACTTATTTATAAGAGAATGATCAATTTTTTGAAGGTACATGAAGTTTTTACGAACTCTCAGTTTGGTTTTCGTGAAAAACATAGTACTTCGCATGCTCTTTTATATTTCGTTGATAGAGTAGTTCATGCCATTGATAATCATTCTCATTTAGTTAGTATTTTCTTGGACTTCTCCAAGGCCTTCGACACCATCAATCATGACATTTTACTTTATAAATTATCGCATTATGGAGTACGTGGGAAGGCCTTGGAGTGGTTCAAGAGTTATTTAGTCGATAGAAAACAATTTGTTACAATTAAAAATAATGATTCAGTTATCAGAGAAGTTAAATGTGGCGTCCCACAGGGAAGTATTTTAGGGCCGTTATTGTTCATTATCTATATAAATGATTTTTGTTGCGTATCTGATGATCTCTCTTTTATTCATTTCGCAGATGATACAAATGTATTTTTCGCCCATAACGATATTGATTTTCTCGTTCACAAAATCAATATTGAATTGAATAAAGTGACAAACTGGGTCAGAGCTAACAAGTTATCACTCTATGCTCAAAAAACGAAATATATGATTTTTAGTAATACTGTTGATAGTTTAAACACAAACATAGTTTTAGATGATTCTCATCTACAAAGAGTATCAAATATTAAATTCTTGGGGGTCATTGTGGATGATAAACTTTCCTGGAAATCACATGTTGATAATATTTGTAACATAATATCGCGTAATATAGGTGTTATAAATAGATTGAAATTTTATATTCCACAAAAAATATTACTTATGTTATATTCGTCGTTGATATTGCCTCATTTGAATTATGGAGTTTTAGTTTGGGGCAACACGCATCAGAATTTACTTGAAAGAGTGTCCCTCTTGCAAAAGAAAGCCCTCCGCGTTATCTGCCATTCCCCTGTACGTTCTCATACAAACACGTTGTTTGCCTCTAGCAAGCTCTTAAAAATTAAAGATCTGTTTTTGTATAATTTAGGCCAATTTATGTACAATTATTGCAACAATTTGCTTCCATCTATTTTTGATTCTATGTTCCTCAAAAACCAATCATTTCATGAATATCCCACTAGGCGTTCCAATGAATTTCATTTACCCCTTTTACGCACGATCCTTGCTAAAAATACACTTATTTATATAGGCCCAAATTATTGGAATTCTTTGAATCATGATATAAAAAACGCTCCATCTATACATTCTTTCAAGAGGAGACTGAAGTCCTTTCTATTGCAATCGTATAACTTTACAGTACTGAACTAGCCATTTGCCCTTCTTTCTCACATACTGACTTAATTACCTTTTTTCCTCTTTGAAGAATAAATTGTATTCTTTTTAGTGGATGTCTGCTGCCATCTACGCTATCGCCCAAAGCGTCAAAGACTTGAATTTCTGTCTTACTCCTGTTATACGTCCCTTCATTTCCTTGCTTTTCTCCTTTCAGGCGTTACAATATCACTTTTTTTTTCTCCACAACAATCATCTGTTTCTCTTGACATGCTTCTGTCGGAGATCGCTGTCTCTGTTGTGCATTTTCGTTTGCTATTTTGTCTTCTGTTTGTTAGTCTTGTCCATTCCGTTTTGTCCCGTACAACCTTTTCTTCAGTAGTTGTTTCGTTGTCTAGTCTTTTTCTATGTTTGTTCGCGTCTATGAAAGTAAATGTATTTATCTGTGAATCTAATTCTCAGTGGGCCTCCAGACTTCTTCTTCTTCTTTTTTTTTTCTTTTCTTTTCCTTTTGTATTTATGATGCTTCAATTAATCTTCCCACCGATGTTATTTTTCCAGAGGGGCCCACATTCTACAAGCTCTGTCTTTTTAGTGGGTCTCTCCATTTTTCGCACTTTAAGCAAAGTTATACATGTACTTCATTTCGATCACTTCTGTTTCTTTTTCTACAACAATGTATAATTACTATAAGGTCCTCAATTATTGTACATTCTTTTCAATACATAATGTTCTGTTTACCTTATTCTCTGTTGTCAAAAAAAGTGTAACTTATGTTTTGTCGGAAAATGAAATAAACTTTGAATTGAATTGAATTGAATGGGGTTATAGGGTGAAGACGGGGCAGTAAGGGGTGAAAACTTTTTTTTTTTAATAAAACAAGCAAAGTGTGCACAATCCAGGCTTTAATATGCATTAGATTATGTTAAATGCTTCTGCATTGTTCTGGGCTGGTTGTATTCTTGGTTTCTCATTTCAAGAAATATTCTAAATCATGAGGTCCAACAGCAGTGAGTGCATTCAACAAATACAACGATATTGATTTATTTAAACGTACTCCTCCTTGACACCTCATGTACTAAACAATCCCAACGCCAACCACGCAATGCATCTATGATATTACTTGATGTGAGGCTATCTTCCTGGTCATGAAGATGGTCCCCTGCATTTCCAATTTCATATGTCATCATATATATATACTCTTTACAATATCCTATCGTAACAAACGTGACTGAAACATTGACCTGTAATAGATTTCATCAGTGAATAATAATGAATAAAGTCTATGTTAATTTCTTAGCAGTAATACCTTACTAAAACTTGTTTCAGCAAATGCTTGTAAAAAAAACAACAGCAGACATTGTTACATAATATAGGTTGCGTAATGGAAGCATTTTATAATAATGAAAGCAGATTTAACGATTCGAGTACAGAGTTTAAGGTGGACATGAGTCATTATAACGTTACAAAAGACATTGCAGATACACTCCAGGGCCGGCGCACTGTTGTCAAAAGTGTGGGGGCCCACTTCCGGGTTTCATGAGCTAACAAGCAAAAAAAAAAAAAAAAAAAAAAAAAGGTCCTCAGCTCATCTCTCCCCGTCCACTTCCGTCTCTCCCCTCCCATTGTAGTGCCTCTTACGTACTTCCGGGTTGAAAAAAGTGTGGGGGCCCAAAGTGATGGCACCTTATGTATTCCTTTGTATGGTGCACAAAAAGTGTGGGGGCCCGGGCCCCCACGGCCCCCACGGCTGCGTCGCCCCTGCACTCTATAACTAAACGAAATACTAAGATATCTTTAAATATCTTTAGATATCTTTAATGACATCTCCATGTGATAAGTGGTGTGTGGATACGTAAATGTGCGTATGTGTGCTTCTTTGTTTAATACTACGTTTATCTAATAAACCATTTGTTTCGGTTACACTTCCCAAATCAGTGGTCTTTAATATGCGAACACGGACCAGTCATTATATAAATGCTTTACAAGGTTGTTCTTTCAATTTCAACCTTACAACAATTCTACTGTCAATGAAACAGGATATATGATGCAATGTCGGACCTAAAATTTACACTTTGAATTAATTTAACAACAAGAGGTTGACAATGGCGCATGCAATGAATTCCTGGGTAGATGTTATGCAATATTGAACGCTAGTTTTTGCATTGACTAATAATCCAGAATATATACTTGACAGATATATGTGACCGTGCATCACAAAACGAACAAAAGGTGGCACCCCTTGAGTTTACGTGAGGACTCAAAAAAGGTGAAACGGGTCAACTAGGTCAATATTGAGTTTTTCATATTTTATGAAAGAATAACCCATCTTATACATTATTCTTAAGTTTGGGATCATGAAATAAATGGGAAAGTGCATTTTCAGCAGTTTTTCTATAACTTTTTTTTTTTTTGTAAAGTAGTGATATCAGGTATGTCTCAGAGGCCCCTTTTTACTTCTTGATAACCTTTTGCACACTCTTCACTTTCAAGTTTGATAACTTTTGAAGGGATAAGGCTACTGCTTTCAAAGGTGGTGATAATAGAGCTTGCTTAATTTCAATTTAATCTGATAATCCCTTCATTGTTCTTGTCTAAGTGGTTTACATCCTGTTTTTTTCCCATTCATCGCACAGCTAGCACGGTTTGGTAAAGATTAAGCGCTTGAATAGACAGATAGGCCCTGTACTTCAGAGCCTCTTTTCTCAGTTTACACTTTTCCAGAGTATGAGCTTTCTTTCCAATATTGAAATAGGTTAGGAGAGTCCATTTCAGTTGAGCTATACATCATTTCAAAGCTTAGAGTCTGCTCTTTTAGAATCTACCCTTAACTAAAAATCCATATCGGGCGACTTTTTGTTTGTTTTGTGATGCATGGTCACATATGGAAGGATGCATATTTAAAGTTTAGATGACTAAAATGATAACATCACTTTGTACACATGCAGAATTAACATGGAATAAAGGAGGCACAACGGAGCTGCCAATCTTCTAATACGTGTGAGTAGCGTGTAGTGTTCGAACAGTTCGGAGAGTTATCCAAGACTAAGTCTTTACAGTGAATTTCATTCATACTCCATTATCCATTTTCCTGTGAAGAGACACTCAGGCAAGACGAATCGTGATGTTGATTAGTGGGGCGCGTCATCCGGTCCATGCGCGATCAAGTTCAACCTGTGTGGACAAATGTACAGCAATGTCAAAAGATCATGGTCACACAATAGAACATGTAATAGGAATCATGAAGGACATAATCATTATCTATAATCGAGGGAGAGGGGGAGAGGGCGTTCCATCAAAGGGGAAACTTAAGAAAAATCTTTAGTCAACCGCAATTGAGACTTAAAGTGTTGATTCCCACTGTACATAGATGACATAAAATAATTCTTGTCTATCATCCCCGCATCCCCCCCCAAAAAAAAACAAACAAACAAACACAGAAGTACAAACATGGTATTTCTTCTCATGTGAATGTTACTCGATGTTGTTAATGCTATTTTTTTTTTTTGGGGGGGGGGGGGGACTCGTATCTTCATCTGCGGAGAGGGCTGTCTCAAAGTCTGTTTTCTGGTTGCCAGTTCTCTTGGCCTACTTCGGTTGGCTACTATTGTCTTGAATGAAATGGCTGACACCGTTCAAAGATAATCAGCACGAAGATATCTTCCTTTCCAATAGAAAATATGGAAGTCCCCCCCCCCCCCCCCCGTAATCATCAAACGTCTACTCACTTAAAATAATTTCCTTACGATATGTGCATACCTTTGGGTTTATACATGAATTTGATAGACATCAGCCTTTTAGTAGACGCCCTTTCTCTTCATGATGACGGTGATGATGCAGAGAACGAAGATGACGACGAAAAGAGCGTACGTGGTCGACAACTGTTGAAGTACGCTTGAGGATTGAGGATTGGCTATCGGGCCCCCAGCTATAATGACATTGTAAAAAATAATACAAAACCACGGCGCGTGATTTCACATAGTTCAGACCATTTGTTCCGTGTATTTTCAACGTTATTGACTTTACTTTTGTCAAGTTAGTTGAGACCAGCTTCAGAAAAATATTACTTTTACTAATGCTTTGTATTGTTATATATTTATTTTCCAGTTAATAACTGCAAAAGAGATATTCAATCCGCCTGAATTTGACTTTGTATTCAAACTTTTAAAGATGTGTCATAAAATGCTTTGCGATTTTGAATGGATAATGCTGATATAAAAAGAAAATGAACTAGAGACATTTGTTAAATGTTTTTCAAATTTCATTCTTGGTTGTATTTTCCCGTATCTATAGCCCTTCAAAATTGTAGTACATTTGAAAGTTTCATTATTCATGGATTTAGTATGGTAAATGAAACATGAAATTCAGGTTGTAACTATATTTCTATGCATACATAACGCAGGCCTATTTGTTTCAGTTGAAATCAAACCCATAAGCACGAACGCGATAAGAGACACATGTTGCTCTCCTATTTACCCGCAGGGCTTTCCTCGCGGCAGTGTCCCAGCCTCGTCACCGTCTCCCCGTACCCGTTGGTCGCCGAGCAGGTGATGTTTACGCACCTTTGGGCGAGCGGAGAGAGGATTGCCGAGGGACAGCTCGAGGTCGACAACGTGCGGTTGTTGACCATGATGCTGTACGTGTGGAGATGCGGGAAGGGTTGATCGGAGAGGTCTACGTGACAGGTGATGACCAGGGTCACAGTGTCCCCCTCTCCCTTGATCTCTCTGGTTCGAATATCCAGGATATTACTCAGTGGTATTTGATGGCCCTGCTCTGTAGTGAACGAATGGTGAACTGGAAGAGTGTGGTAGTAAAATATATATTAAAAATTACAAACATAAATGCAAAAAGTTGAAAAACGTACATGTCTTTTCATACAAGCGTACCTATGAATACATATTAATCTATGTATATTTACACTCATGTACAAGTAAAATAAGAGCAACAGACGAGGCACACAAATATGGACAATGAACGGACATACGAATTATACTGTACAGTCATATTCATGCGTATGTTGATATACATGTATATGCATAATTATGTATTTAGATATATCATGAACTATAAAGTGAGCCCAAGACGGGGCGATATGCCGTGACGAAGCTTTGCCTGTACTTTTAATCTGAAAGCTTTTCGTATTGATTTCCTTTAATGACGGCTGTGGTACTATAAAGGCTATCATACCAAATCAGAATCTGAGCATTAATAAGTGATATATTATCTAGAGGATAAATGAATGTGTGTAAATCAAGGTCAATAAATCATAATGATAAATGACTCAAGTATCTTTGACATTTACGACGTGGTAAACCAGTTGTCTCCATTTATCTAAAGACGACATTTGACATTATGTAATATCCATATCTGTATCTATATCTATATATATATATATATATATATATACATTTATACATATATATATATAATATATGTATATACGGGGCGTGTCAGAAAAAATCCAGGACTGGTGTCATAACATATTTATTTCAAACCCAAACTTCAAACTAAGAGGTTTCACCTTCAAAGTAATCTGTCTTGAGTATGTAACTGTGATTTAATCTCTCTACAGACATCAGATTTTTTTTTCTACATAATTTTATAATTATATATATCATCTGTGTCAGGCCGTTCAGCAATGAGCACAGCGCAACGAACAAACTTAAAGTCTCTGATGCGGTTGGGAAAACCCTGTCAGAAGCGCTGACATTATTGCAGCAAGTGTACGGAGATGAGAAATGCCATGCACATTCAGCACATAATGTTTTTGAGTGGTGCAAGTGGTTTAAAGAAGGGAGAGAGGACGTGGAAGATGACCCCGGGAGCAGAAAGTCCTCAACGACCAGGACTGACGTGATGACTGGTAATGACTCTCCCTAGCAAGTCTGGTTTCAAGTTTCAAGGTTTCAAGGCGCTCGAGGATGTCCTGGCAAAGTTGCATGTGACGATTCTTCTGGTCATCTCTTGGGAGTTTTGGCACCATCTTTGCGCAGATTTTCCGCATGTCTAGATCTTCAGTGAGAATCTTCCAGACGCTGTCCCGATTCCTGCCAAGCTCATTTGCCATTATTCCAAGAATCAGCCGCCGATCGACACCCACCATCTGCCTGACGCTCTCAATCTTGACCTCGGCCCTGGTTTGTGAGGCCTTCCGCTCCTGTGGGGTCATCTTCAACGTTTTCTAATCCTTCTTTAAGCCTCTTGCAACACTCCAAACACGTGTGCATGACTTCAAAACACTTCCGTAGATTGACTGCAGCACTTTCAGCACTCCTGACATAGTTCCCCAACCCTGCTCGAAACTTAAAGTTTGTTCATTGCTCTCTGTTCATTTCTGAACGACGTGAAACAGACGATGTACATGATAATTATAAAATTGTGTATAAAAAAATGATGGTTGTCGAGACCTAAGATCACTGTTACATACTCAAGATAGATTACTTTGAATGGGAAGCCTCTTAGTTTGAAGTTTGGGTTTGAAATACATTTTCTATGATACCAGTCCTGGAATTTTTTTCTGATACACCTCGTATATATATTGATTTATTTATGTCACGGTGCATCACAAAACCGACAAAAAGACGCACGCATTGATTTTGTGTTAGGACTGAAATAGGTGAAATGAGACAGGCAAGCCAATCTTGAGCGTTTTCATATTTTCTAAAAGAGCACGTGTTCTATTACATTATACTTGTGTTAGAGATCATAAAGCCAACAGGAAATTGTGTTTCCGACAGTTTTTCTCGAACATAATTTGGTCGAATTAATAGTGTAATTAGGTGTTTCTCGTTAAAATATTCATCATTACTGTTCAAAAACTGTTTTTGGAAAATTAGCCAAGTTTCACAAAATTCCTAATTTCCTTTAAAATTTATCTGATTTTCATCCAATTTGCATTGCTGAGCTCTTCAGATTTACTTTTCAATGGTCTGGAATTCTCCTTCAGAAAGCAACTTACCGAGAAGCTGAAGAGTTACCGACCGTAAAACCCCGTACATGTGACATTGGAGAATATCACCAGCGTTGGCGGAAGTAGGGGTAAAGGTGAACTCGCTCCTTACGTCATAATATGTGTAATAGTCGACGCCGTAGGTGAAACCTTGTGAGGCGCCCACGTGCTCGTAATACGAATCCACATTGCTCAGATTTTCTTGGAAATATGGAATATGTATACAGAACAATCAAAAACATAACATAATGAGGGAAACTAGATAAAAAGCGACCCAATATAACGAAATAGTAGTATTAGTCAGAACGAATATAGTATCGACAACAATGATATCAATACTAATGATGATAGTAGTTGGAATAATTAGGAGCCCAATCCATCTAATGATTGAATGCTTATTAAAGGCATTAATATGAATTAAATTTACATAGAAAGTGACAGAATGGAAACAGAGCAGTACATCTTTATATAGGATTAATGGTAATCAGTTATTGTTAATTATTTTCAATAAAGATTTATCGAGGTTATTTTTGAAAACTTAAACAGAATTGCTATTTTCAATCAATTGAGGGAGCCAGCGCCATAAAGAAAACGCAGCGTCAGCAAAGGTTCGGTTCCCCGACTTTGTGTGCCACTTGGGCATATTACCAGGGAGGCCAGAGTTCTGAGAACGTAGACGTCTATAGGCAATGTATTGGTCGATCAGGCTGTTGTTATAATTGTGGAGTAAAGCTATTTAAACAATGAAATAAAAAGAAACGAATCTTGTCACAAATAGAATTGTTTACTATTGACATTTTTTCTTCTCTCTGTTATTTCAGGTTATTTTGCGACAATTTTACTTAACTTCCAGAACCTTTGTCTTTGTCTTTGTATTTGTTAGGTTTGTTTTGGTTGTTGTTCTTGTTGTGTGTGTTCCTTTTTATTAGTTATTCTTTTTTATTGTTATTATTACTTTTATTTTTTATTTTATTGTTATTTATTTTTTTATTTATTAATTTTTTATTTTTTATTTATTTATTCATTTATCTTAATTTATTTATTATTATTATTATTATTTATTTATTTTTTTTTTTTTGGGGGGGGGTTCTGGTTGGGAAAGATTCGCACTTCAAGCCCTACTGCAGATGTTGTTCTTTTCTTCCCCTGAATAAAACGTCGAACAAGTCAAGACCCTTGCAGCGTGGTTAGTGTCGACGAATAAATATATACACCCTCTATACACTAAATTTATACAACCATGCTGAAAAGAACACAATGTCATTGTGAACACTGTTTGAAACACTTTACACTATTAAATTCGAGCGTTCCAACAAATATTAATGTGAACAATCTTGTAAATCATAGATTCACAGTGCAATTTGTAAATTCACAATGTGAAACAGAACCTTACTATGTGAACTCTCTGTGAAAAACCACATCACAGTGTCAAATCCTCTTCACACTGTTTAATCGTCACTGTGTTCGTTCCAGAGGGACATCACTTTATTAACAACGTAACGCGCAATAACGCAGAAATGTCCGCAATATGAAAATGCTTCCATTACTAAATACAGTCGCTACATGCTAAGCCACTGAGGATACAAAATACTTTATTTGACATCTTAACATTTCCGTTTGCGTTATTAACTGTAGAATAATGACAACGGTGCGGTATTATAGTTGAAATATAAGGTAATCTTTTGATACCATTAACGTTTATCATACATTTGTATTTGATGACTATTTATGTTAGCTTGTGCTGGGATATACAAACATTCAGAAATAACAGTTTATCGCGGCCAGCTATCAAACAATGAAAAGAGTACACACACATACACACACAAATGAATTCTATTACGTAATTTTTGACATATACATTTACTCCTTTTTTTTTTACTTTAAATGTTAAACAATTGTTTCGGGTTCACTTGTGTAGCGCATTTGTGTGCTGTGTTTCAGTGTTTAAATCAGTAAATGCGTTGCATGACTTGAAACATCTATATGTTTGGCCAACATTTGTCATGAATCGCCCATTGAATAAACAAAAATACAACGGGCAAAACTGTGTAATCAGGAATGAATTTGTTGTTGTCGTTGTTCATGAAGGAAAAGAAAATGAAAAAAAAAATGAATGCATGAATAGCGGCATAATACATGGCCTACGACTAAACTTACGTTGTCCTTCACAACGCACTCCAACATCGCCGTTATGACCACAAGGGGAACCAAAGGCAGACGGGTAGCAGCCCCACGGCCACCGGCCGCACTCCAGGAGGGATTTCTCGTTTCCAGTCAGGCATTCAGTCCACTGATCAAGCCAGATAGGACCGGAACCCTCCCCAAAGTGTGCACCTTTGTGTATCGATGCAGCTGATGTGTACCCGAGCTGTCTGCAAACTGCGTGAGCTTCTTTTATGTCCCATCCAGCTTGACATACCGTGCCCCACTGCCCGTTGCAAAATATTTCAACTCGGCCCTCTCTCTCATCCCGCCCTCCGACAAGTTGCACTGCCAAAGCAGTATCAAGTAAATAGATTAATGAAAATATTAATGAATAAATAAACACATTAGAATAATCATGATAAATTAATTAATGCATAACTACGTAATTAAAACAGTATGTAGAGTGTTGAAGAATTTATGTTTGATGTTCATGTTTACGTGGCGGTTTATTAAGTAGTGTCAAAATGTCAAAGAGGTGTGAATAGTAGTAGTAGAAGACGAGCAGTCATCTGGCAATGCGTCTACTTCGAAAAATAAGAGTTCTTCCGAGGAATGAGGTAAACGTGCTATTAGGTGCCTTCTATTGTCTTGAGCAGAATCAATTGACCCCTAACGTTACTCCAACATGTTTCCAATTATCACCAGTCTACCCCTAAGAACCTCGTCCATCACGTCTATTATTAGGAAACACTTGCCTATTAGTTACCTTTCTGTCCAAAATTTGTCAACATGGTCTTTTATTTTATTTCAGTACTCAGCGCTGTTATTTTTGTTGTCGCTGTTTTTGTTTCTTCTCTTGAAGACGAAACATACACAAACAGCTAAGTAGCTGTCTACTTCGCTAAATAGCCGGAGATTTGGGGTAATTTTTCTTAATCAAATGGCTGGCTATTCCCTGCCTCTCTTCACAGAAAGCTGGGTATTTTGACTCCGGGGTTAACATCTCCAAACCAGAAATTCCTTAAGTTAGTTTGAAACTTGCTTCTTATGAAGACTCTTCCAGTGTAATATAAAGTGCGCGTCCTTGAGCGATTCGACATCAGGGCATAGCGAATTTATTTCATACACATGAGGCGACGAATTTTTAACTCCTCTGAAATTCTGAGTCTGATCACTTATTGCCCTCTTATCTCAGTAATAATCAAAACATCAATGGTCACTACCAAAAGTGATACCCTACTTGTCATCATTATGGCTTTAATACTGTTCATGGGGCATCTCTGCTTTGAATTGTGGAGTAAGGTCGAAATTGAAAGATTGTAAAATGGCCCACGTTCCTAAGTCAAAATGTTATCCTTGTTGATGAGTGAATTTGGCATTGTCTATTTGGGTGTTATGGATACCAACATCACCATTGATATTGATTTAGACAGAAGTGTGCACAAGCAAGCATACAAACAACAACAGCAGCGGCAGCATAGCAAACAAACATGTTAGGGCGGTTAAAGACAATTCTCAAACCATCGAATCTCACAGAACATTCACCCCAGCAAATTCTTACACGTAGTCTCTCAGCCACATCTTTTTTTCAAGCATCCCAGCTTTGATTTGTCTTATGACGCGGGCCTTTTTCGAGCATACTGCTGACAAGCGGCATGGTGAGCAACCAAATACAAAATAATATATCAACCTTACCAGGCATGACACCAACACAAGCCGGATTGTTAAATTCAGAATTTTGTTGAAGTTGACATTCAGGGCTGACCTCGCTTGTAACAAAAGACTTATATTTTTCAATTTAGATGTTTTTCCCGTATCTTTAATGACTGTCATTCTCCTGATGGGATAATCATAACATGTATATATGTCAATTTAAAGATTTTTTTTTTTCTGATGGTACCAAGTATGCATTGATTATTACTATGAAAAGGGACATATATGTTTTGATTAAACTTATAGAAATCTATTTATTGGAGCTCATTTAGATTTGTCGCTTAAACGAATAACAAAATCACTGCTTCAATGACAAATGGTAATATGCTTTCCATCTCCCAGATGCTAAATGATTTGAACAAATAAAAAAAGAATGAGGGGTCTCTTTTCTGAAGTTTGAAAAAATATAATCTAAAAGGGAATGCTATTAAATACAAGTTTGTTACCCGTATTGATGCCAGAGTTTTGTTTGTTTTGTTTTGTTTTGTTTTTTGCCGAAGTTTTCTGTGACTTTCCGTAAAATTAAAATGTTATCAATTTGTACACGTAAAAAACAAACAAACAACGTATATCAGACGCTAGTGATTTTGTGACCCTGCATAAAAAAACAACAAAAAGACATGGCTTTTCAGTTAAGGACAGGTCTTCATAGAGCAGATTCTAATCTTTAAAATGATGTATGACTCCATCTAAATGGACTCTCCTAACCATCTTATTATTGGAAAGAAATCAGACACGCTGGAAAGGTGTGAACTGAGAAAAGAGGCTCTAAGTAAAGGGTCTATTCAAGCGCTATAAATATTTCCAAACCGTGCTGGCTGTGCGATGGATGGGGCAAAACAGAATGTAAACATCCGTAGCAACAACAGTGAAGTTATTATCAGATAAGTTGAAATTGCGCATGTTCAATCAACGCAGTCTGTTAAAAAAAATGCAAACTTTCAAAGCGGTTGCCCCATCTTGTCAAAAGTTATTGGAAATGAAAGTGAAGGGTGTGCAGAGGAATTTAAAGAAATGATGAAAGGACCTCAGGGACGTACCTTATCGCACTACTCTACAAAAACAATGACAAAGGGGTTGTAGAAAAACTGCTTAAAACACACTTTCCAATTCATTCTATGACCACAAACTTAGAAATAATGTAGACAAAGAATAGCTTTTTCTCAGAAGAGAGAGAAAGATATATTTATTCGGAGGTAAAGAAAGGGAAGGAAAGAAAGATCAGGGTAAGTAATGCTATATCGCTGCATTCACCTAGATAAGTTTTTGAGAGTGAAATTTGGACAGATTCCAAAGGAAACATGCCACTCACCAGTCTTGCCGTCGCACGGCCTCGAGCAGTAGGTGCCTCGGAAGTTATACGAATAGTACAAGTCTTGACTGCCC
Organism: Diadema setosum; assembly: GCA_033980235.1. NCBI lineage: Eukaryota > Metazoa > Echinodermata > Echinoidea > Diadematoida > Diadematidae > Diadema > Diadema setosum. The sequence goes on along the minus strand of CM067065.1, from coordinate 9,188,401 downwards.
GAAAACTAGCCAAGCCGCTGTTGGTGGAATTGTATCAGTCAAATGTCTTGCTCGTTGGAATTTCTAAAATACGTCATCGTATTGCTGTTATCATTGTCGAGAAGGGATCAGTTAAGGTGACGTCGGGCAGACAAATATATTTTCGATTCTTCTGAAGCTATATCATGTGACACGACGGTTCTTTCATTGTTGTAGAGAGGAACCTTCTTCATTTCTTCAATCCTGCGTTTCAATTCATTTCCGTCTTGGGATTTCTCCTCATCCATTTCATTCTAAGTTGAACGAAGAAAAAGAAAATGCACTTAATCTTGTAATCTTAACTGTCCGGAGTGTGGAGAAACATTTTCATTTTTGGAAAGGAATATGAAAACAAGTAATTGATAATTACATTTATATTATTGGGATGTGTGGGACGGGAACAATTAAGTATCAATTACGAACATTGTACATTCTGAATAATTTCAAACATTTCTTAATAATGATGATTTCAGGTAAAGAAGATCGCGCATGTAAGACATAGATGATAGTAGTAGGCACACGACAGAACACCTTGAAGTTTTCGTCCTGCTAATCACATAATAATGTGTCAATGAATCTGATATTGCGTCCTAACGAGTGTGGCATGTCAACGTACAGACGATGCGCAATAAGTAGGGTGAAATTCGACAATTGATTCGTTGATTACAATATCATTTCATTCATAACATACTTCTCAAAAATGATTTGGAGAAGATTTTCTGTTTAAGCAGTTGAGGGATTGTCCCGTTACAGGTTTTACTTTGTAAATTTTTAATTTGAGAAATTCGACCTGTCATTCTAGCATTCACATCTTGCATATCCACGGCAATGATGTATCAGCCTATTGACGGAGCTTGTCGTATGCACGCCATTAGTTACCCTGACACCATTAAGATACCAGACTGCGTCTTCAGCTCCAAACACATCCTCGCCTGTGCACACAGCTGTTACTTCCTGGTCTGGTGTTAGAGGATTTGGCACCTCCAATGTCAAACTTGCCCCGACTATATATGAAAGAAAAGTTATCAATAAATCTTAAAACCTTCATAGTATGTATAGAAGCCACTGCACTCACAACAGATTGTGACCCTCCATGATTTTAAGACACCCTGAAAGTTGTATATTTTTCAGTATTAACATATTAATCTTCTAATGTGAATTCATGAATTCTGATTTAATGTTTAACCTTCCAGAGCAAAGTCCAAAGAAATCTAGGTGTCTTCTGCAGGGTAATACATTCACCGTTTTGAATGGCTGTCATTTCTATAAGATATCAGCCTGATCCACATCGGAAGTTTTGACAGACGTCGAAGCGTGTGCGTATTTGAACAGAATTTTGAAAAGTCTGTGCTGGGTTTTCAGAGCAAAATATCCTTCACAATAGTCATGTTCAGTTTGAGTTGCTTACCAGCACAGGAAATGACGAAGGATAATATTCCAAAAATGAATATTATTCGCGGATCAGTCATCTTGGCCAGCATCCGTCAAGATCTGAAAGACAACAATGATAAAGAACATTCGATTTTATCTCATAAAAGCTACGAAAACATCAAAGGGTAAAATGAAAGCATTCAGTCTCCTGAGAAAAAACTTAGAAATAGACCTATACGCAAGACGTGAATATTGTCTTTGTAAAAATAAAGACAAAAACAACTAATAAAATCAGAGTTAAGACGCTTGATGGTTATGTTGGTAATACTGAAAGAAAATCGTCGATGACCAAATAGTATATTTACTATTGGTCAGTTCGGCACTAACGGCACGGCCAGTGTTATAGATAAGTCAGCATGCTTCATAATAATAGGCTTACGTGTGTGTACGTAGGCATGTGTATGTGTATCTTTGCCAGCTAGTAAAAAGTTCCTGCATCCATTGTATCAATCCGCGTGAGAATGGTATGATTTTCCTTACATTATTCCGCTCACTCATCCCAGAAAAAGACCGAAAGCTTTAAATTTATTGTAGTATCATATTTAAAGAAAGTAAAATAAAAATATGTCAGGAAGCACCGTGTTTATCCGTTTTTTTTTTTTTCATTCACTTTTCATTGAACTATTCTTAGCGAAGCGGGATAATATTTCCTAACACTCAATCCTAAGACGGCTCGTTTAAGTACTCATCCACTGTGTCATAGATATGTCCTGGTTTCAAATAGAGCGCAATGAAAATTTGCCATCTTAGGACTAGAGTCATTTCCGTCGTTATCGACGCAATAAACTGAAATTAAATCACGATTACTCTCCGAGGCAGGAAAAGAGAAAGATATACTATATCAATATCGAAATAATATTTTCGTCAAGAGCAATTCATCTGTAAAAGACACACATACACAAACAGACACACACAAAAAAACACCCACAACTGGTGTTCATTGGCTTGTAAAGAGCGGAAATATCAATGCATTAGTGCCGAAACTCGTTTATTTTCATAACATAATAAGAAAAACACGTCTCTACGTGTTTACTTAGAGAGCAGTATGTTTGGCTAGTTGGGTTAGCATTGTATTAGTAGATTTGTCTGTCAATTTCCGCCTTTACAGGCTCTCTGACTCTTTAACTGAAAGGGCAAATATCTCAATGGAATAAATCTTTGAAATTAGATAGGTTATGTAGTCTATGAGAAGGTATGCATGACTTATATGTAAATGATCCATCCATAAACATTATACACTGATACTGTACGTGTCCAAGAGCCCCAGATAAGATTTCCTAGTAAGGCTAGAATTCTAAAAGAGAGCGTTATTTGTTGTATCATTCATCAAGATTTCGTGACCTTCCTTTCGTCTCTTCGTATTTTGCTGTATCTGCTTTCTTTTATGTCTTCCTCTTACATAAATATGTCAGAATGTTATTATTGTTTGTGTTTTCAGGGTATTTTTCTTTCAAGAATTGAAATTGCATCGCATATTTCGTAGCCTACCCTCCGACACACACAAACACACGGGGCATGCACATACACACACACACAAACACACACACACACACAAACACACAAACAAACACACGCACACACACACACACACACACATTTTGCTCATTAATAAAACTTGATACATTTGATTACCTCAGGCTACCCTTAGATTTTGGTTTTTTTTTTTTTTGGTATTTTCAAGAAACGGTGTATTTATGTTAGTTTTTAAATACTTTTAAAGAAAGAACTGTTGAAGAGTTTGTTCGCAAAAACCGATAAGTCCATTTTTGAAGATTTTGAATTACGGTCTCTGTCATAAAGTACAAGATATTACTTTTTGTATATATATATATATATATATATAATATATATATATATATATATATATATAATATATTATATATTGGTCACTACATATAAAGGTACATTTTTGAAGTTATGGTCAAAAGAAGCAAAAATTTTCTTATTATTCTCTTTATTTTTCTCGACCTTTATTCGCAAATATCTCCATTTGGCAGATATGGACTTATCGGTTTTTGCGAACAGACTTCACTTCAGAAAATCATTGACAGCTCCAAAGTCTCCAGCTTTTCTTCTATGAAAATGTCTACAAGTATTGACCGATTCGAGTTCGTTGAGGGCAGCAGACATTTCATGGCACTCGGCGCAGCCATAGTGGGTGTCTCAGCCGACCCCCCACCCCCCCCCCCCCCCCCCCACACACACACACTGCTCTCCCACACCCCGGGCAACATGTTTATCACGCACGTGTAACAAAGGTTCGCGCACTAAGCAAGCATTCGCGCACTCAGCACGAGACGCCCATTGGCTGAAGCAGTTTTTCATTCTGCGCGAGTGCTAATGTAGGGAGAGAGGTGGGTAGTGGGAAGGGTGGAGGGGGGGGGGGGGGGAGTCGGCTGAGACATCCACTATGGCTGAGCCCAGTGCCAAAAATACACATAGCGCGTCACAGAATCGGTCAATACAATTCTAACCTCATTTCATTTAAATCTTTTTTTTTCTTTGTTTTCCCCCCAATTTTAGTTATTGTAACGACATAACATAATTGTGAATGAATAATCAATCACCACCTAGTTAATTTACAATCGAAATGTCACGATTTTCTTCTAATACCATGCTATACGTCTTATACATCGAATACTGTATCCACATAATGTGTGTATTTTGAATTCATTTGTAAGACAGTATGCTGTATGCTTATTCGTTGTGAAATGTTATTTCAAAATGCAATCTCTTGTTATATGTGATTTGAAAAGAGCAGAAATAAAACCTAACAAACAAACCGATTCCCAATAAACGTAGAGGTAAGAAGAAAGGGATGAAGGAAAGAAAGGTTTGACTGTTTTTATCAAAGGTTTACCTGTTAGAATTTTTTGATACAAAATCGTGTTAACCTGGATTACTGTTGAGCAAATCATGACATGTTATCTTAACCGCGTGCTTCAATTGATAGGTTCGATTGCTAGGTTATAGTCGATGACAATGGTTATGGAAGAGATTGACTGCAGCAACATTGAACACATGAAAGGATTTTATGTACAGTAAACATGCATTGACTAGTCAGAGGGACATAGATATCCAGGAAACAACATTGTTTTCATAGCTTCTTAAAAAAGAATACGTTGACTGAAATATTCAAGAACTTCATCAAGAGTATTTCTCGCTGTTTCATTTCAACATTAGAAGATCGTGTAAGAATTACAATGATTTCCAATTTAAGACCTGAATATATGGACGACTTAAGTCCAACTGGGGCCGGTGCAATATAGTGCTATAAACCCACACTTTTCTCAAAATTGAGTTACATGTATTTTCACAATCCTTATCCTTCACTCTTACCCCAGTGAAAATATCATATTTGAATTCAACCAATAAGATGGGAAAAAATGCATGCATTCATGTTTTATTAATGTACAATGTATGGACTTTAAAAACGTTCAAGAGCGATTATCTCAAAATGACGATTGTGTGGGTTAGCATTATATTGCACCTACCCCCTCAATTGTTGGCCAAATTCAGTTTGACATGAGAAATTGTAGATTATGCATGGACTCATCTTGTGTATAAATAATAATTCCTAATTACCCCCAGAAGTGCTTGAAATGAATGAGTGAAATCTTATATGAATGTAAGAATGACCCAAGTCCAGGACTTGGGTCTTTTTTATATCAATATTATGGCTCCCTCTCTCATCGCTTCTCTCATTTCATATAGCAGCCTATCCTGTATAATGATTCAAAGAACGACCATCACACAAAATGGCCTCTCCACAATTCAATGTTGATTGTCATAATAATATATGATCTGATTTTAATGTATATACAATGTTGCCTTCCCATCATAATTAAAAAGAATATTATTGGACAGATACAAAAGATATGAAGTCTTTTTTTTTTTAAGTTTACTCGAAATGGCCATCCATGGACTTGGGTCTTTCTTATATTCAGATACGAATATTGCTATTGACACTTTTATTTTTCAATATCACTCTCACATTATCAGAGTCACCGATACATGGTTTAACCTTAAAGGGATGGTAGAGTATTGGTGGAGGTGAAAATCCAGCATATAACCTTTTGCGTGAAACCACTTTATCAAATTAAGAAGCCTATAATTCTTAAAGAAATGCAAAATTTATGTTATGAAAAACGCCTTTGAAATGGCTGAGATATCAACAACAACAGCAAAAGAAGAAGGAAAACAAAGCGATCCTAATAAAAACTTGGTCCCACCATTTATTAGGACAGCTTTGTGTTGGATATCTCAGCCATTTTAAAACCAATTTTGATCATATAAACTTTGAATTATTCTCAAAATCAAATAAGGTTTCTCACCATCTCAAGAAAAAAAAAATCACAAAACGGTTGAAAAACCTGAAACCCCATCTCAACCGAAATTATACCATCCCCTTGGGGGTGTTGCTTTGTATGTGAAAAGTGACTTCAATTAATTTACTTATAATGACTTATCATTTATATTACCAGAAATCGAAGTACCAGGTAACAAATCACAGGATTTAGGTTCGCTAAAACTATGCTCATAGGTTGTTTTTACAGGCCTCCAAGTACAGATATACAACCCTATTTTGACGCGTCAGTTAATTTTGTTTCTGATTTAACACTGGTGTGGATGCAGAGATTGTGATAATGTAATAGCGAAAAATAGCGTATCGAAATGAGAGCATGAAATAAAGTCAATATTATACCATCTTTTGTTATTCTGAATATAAACAACAAAAAAAAAACCATCCATGAATGTGTAGGCTGGTTTCCGAGCACCATTTCCGCACCATCAGAAAGACATGCATAATAATTGTACTTGTATTCAACTTTGGAAGTTACACCAAAAAAAAAATAAATAAAATAAATGAATAAATAGATAAATAAATAAATAAATAAATAATATATATTATTCACTGAGAATATGATTTTTTTTTTTTTGGTACACAGACATTGTGGATCATTTTCCTTTATTCTGTTTGATTAAGACTGATAATGAATGTAAACAGCAGGGATCATTTGATACACGTAGTCACAAGGACACTTATTGCAAACAATGAAATACAGGTGCTTAATGTGACATTATTTTCAGATTGATTGGCTATTTATCGATGTTATTAATGATAATGTTACTTGTAATTATTTTATGAAGATTTTTTCTTTCTTTCTAACTACATTACTGTAAATATATGTTGTTGTTTTTTGCACATACAACAGTGACAGAAACTTTGAATTTTTACACGCAAATCTTTTAAGAAACACCGCTTCATAATCAATCCATCACATAAAATGCAAGCTACAGTGTACATGTGAGACGAATGGAAGCGCGAGAAAAATTTTCATCGTATTGCGGCATTTGGCGAATTATCAAGCGGTTTGGGCGGGTTTGTGGGTTTGAGCAGAATAATGCGAAGTTGGCACTCCGTCGACTGAGTCGGACGTGCGAACGTGGCACATAAAGAGATAAGTATGCGTAACCAAACTATTTGATTGTCAGATGACTAACGATACTGACTCTTTCTATGGGTACGTCCTCTGTCTTCAAATATCTATTAATTTAAAGTACAAGACATATTTCAAACTGACTCGTCAGCAAACTATGAGAAAACCTTGACAATCAGAGAAATTAACTCTAACTAAAATTGGGAATCAACTGGAAAAGTGATTGATCATCGGATCAAACGGGAAATAGGTACGATTTGATATGAGACGTATCCGTTCACCGATGCTGCTCAACCCAGGAGCACAAAATGATTAACTATATGTGACCGTGCACCTCAAAACGAACATAAAGGCCCGGTCCCACTGGCCGACGGACACAAAGCGTATGCAGAAAGGACACAGCGGACGAGCAAAATTTCGGGGATGGCTTCATCCGCTTTCATCCGCTCCTGAAATTGACAAAATTGGCGAAAATTGGCGGTAACAGAACGGAAATAGAACGGGCGTGGGTAGTATGTAGCGGGGATGTTAAACGGATGTTCATCGGAAGCCTAGCGGATGAAAGCGGATGGAAGGGGATGACAGCTCCGAGGGGTTACCGGAGATAATTGCGAAACGGACGCATAGCAGAAAAAGCGGATGCAGAGTGGATGCAGAGCGTATGCAGAGGGGATGCTTTTGAAATGCTTTATATACGAGATGCATACGCTTACATCCTTTCTATAAACGTGCTATTAACGATGTAAAGACGTTCCACGTACCATATCTTTCCTCCCTCTTTCCGTTTTTAGCTGCAGCGGATGTGCGTTGCGAGGATGCCCAGAGGATGCAGAGAGGATGCAGCGGACGTTTAAGGGATGCCGCACGGACATACAACGTTTGTTGCTCGAATGTCTCGGATTTACATCGTACACAGCGGAAAGTTCATCCGTTCTAAAAGTTTTAAGCAGCTTAAAACTTTTTGCGCGGATGAAATCACAGTGGACGGATGCTCGATGGATAGAGCGGATGAAACACGTATGCGATGGGTACACAGCGGATTCGTAGCGTTTTCCAACGGATGGCAAGATTTTTTGTACGCTTTACATCCTCTTTGCATCCGTAAGTGCAGTGGGACCGGGCCTTAAAGTCGCACACACTGATTTTGCGTGAGGACTGAAAATAAGTGAAATGGGTCAACCTAGCCGAACTTCACTTTTTCATATTTTCTGAAAGAGCGGGTCTTCTTTTTCATTATGCTAAAATTTGGTATCATAAAACGGGTAGGAAAGTGTGTGTTTTTTAACAGTTTATCTCGAACATTTTTGGTAGAATAGTGTGATTTGGTGTGTCTTTAGAATCCTTTTTTCATTTCTGAAAAACCTTGTCCACACTCTTCACTTTCAACTCTAATGACTTTTGAAAGGATAGTGCTACTGCTTTGAAACGTGACATCAATTATGGACAGAATGTGTGAATGAGTCATGCTTAATTTCAGTTTAATCTGATAATCCCTTCATTTTGATTACTCTGGTGGTTTACTTCCTTTTTTTGTCCCATTCATCGCACAGCCAGCACGGTTTGGTAAAGATTAAGCGCTTGAATAGACATTGTACTTCAAAGCCTCTTTTCTCAGTTCACACTTTTCCTGAGTTTGTGCTTTCTTTCCAATATTTAGATAGGTTAGGAGAGTCCATTTGATTTGAGTTATACATCATTTTAAAGATTAAAGTCTGCTCTTTCAGAATATGGTCTTAATTAAAAAGTCATGTCTGGCGACTTTTTTGTTTGTTTTGAGGTGCAGGGTCACATATTATCAGGGGGAACTGCACTCACTCCTGTTACCGAATTGTCTCCTTTGGGACGCTTTTCCTGTCCATCGAAATATGAAAACAGTCTACAGGAAAGACTATGAAAGAAAGCTTCCAAAAATATGTTGAGCTATCAACCACTCCTGTACAAACTCCTCGAAATTTCGAGGCTTAACGATTTTTTTTTTTCTTGACATTATCAAAGTAGACTCTAAACTGACGTGTCGACGTGTGGAATCGGAACGTTACTTGTTTGGTTGCAAAAAGTAACTGCAAATGAATGCTGTAAAGATGACATTCGTAACATCAAGCTGCAAAATTTCCAGTTTATCGGGCATTCTCTGACTACACGTCTAAATTATTGCCTAATTATAACAAATTCTACATTTTGCGTGATTCACGAAGTATGAGAGAGACCTCCATGATTTTCGACCCCTTTATTATTTTTACTGATTTATCTTCTGATTCACGTTTTCGTTATGACTCCACATCGATAGAACCGCCAACAGCGTGGTGCATTCTAGAGAACTGTTCAAAAGAAAGATACGTAGCTATTCTAGATATTCTACACCTCTCGTCCAAGTCTGTAAATTCCACTCTTGTAAACTGTCGGTATATGTTTGTTTTGGGGTTTGTTTTGTTTTGTTTTTTTTTTTTCATTTTCCAAGACTTCCCCTGCAATTTCGGTGGGAGCCAAAATGAATTGTTCATCTGTTAATACTTGTACTGCTACCATAGCAACCGCTTATTTGTATGCAGCGTGTGGTTTACCTGGGACCCGTTTTATCAAAAGATATAATCGATTATAAATTTCCTCACCACACAGGCTGTCATAAACTTATGATTGAAATCAACTATATAATCAATTATTACTCTTCATGGAACAAGGCCCTCTTCTCCTATGATTGCATTTGAGAAGAATCTTGTCAATATGACTTTCTTTCTTAGTTTAAGTTGTACCCATGCTCCTTATCTTGTTCTTCACACTGGGGTTCTGTTTGGACCTACGCTTTAATAGCAAGCTCGCATTTGAATACGTTCCATCGTATTTCTTTTTTACCATTTATGCTTTAATCGAAACTCTGACACATCGACCGTCATGTTCTATGTTAGTATCTTTTATTCTTTATCCACGCTGAACAATACGTATCTTCATACTTTGCTATATATGTAGCATTTTTTATCGCGAAATACGAAATTAAATTGAAATTGAAATTGAATTAGTCCGCGGGATTGTTTCGGCAATGATAATGCGAGGGTGTTTTGTGTTACCGGCATCTCGCGGATAAATGAAACTAACATATCTATTCGATTCTCGTGTTCATTTGTGTTATCACATTACTCGATTTTACATGACAATGCAATTATAAATGTGTGTTTTTTTTTTACTTTGATAATTAATGCAATTTTATAGATGTGAAAGTTCAGAGCACTTTAAACTGTTCAACAACTTGGCAAAGTTGGTCTTGTGACGGTAGATGATACCATAACAGATTGAAGAGAATAACATTTTCACATCCAGCAGGGCTAAGGATTGGATGTTAAAAGACTAGATTGGGGCCTGAAAAGGGAATTTCCCTGCAAACCCCAACCTTAACTCAGCTAGTTATTCCGCGGTATCCTGTTTTGAACCAATTCCTTCCTCTACTCCTCTCTGCCGCATTATTTTTTCTGTCTTCCTCATTGTTTTTCAGTCATTAATGTTTATATATCTGCGATTAAGAGATCCTGGCATCGGTTCTTTGCCAAGGCCTTAACACCGCAGGTGACAATAGAGGGAAAGCAACCGGTAGCCAGGCTCGCCAAGAAAAGATCCTTTTGGCATCTGAGAATGTTATTACTGGTATTACTTACATATTGAACAAAAGTTAAAAACTATATTCTTCCTAAACAATAAAAAAAGAGGTCTGTCATTTTACCAATAAAACCCATGTATCGATGTAGCATGACAGATGAGACTCCAAACTTTTAGTCGGAGGACAACATTTCGATTCCCGCCCAGCGCTAACGTCCTTGGACAAGATGTTTTTAACCCCCCCCCCCCCCCCCCCATGGACCCATGTCCCTCTCGAACTATAGGTGCATAAATGAGAACCTGACATCGCTAGGGTAAGAATACAAAAAACTACTAGTCCCTTGGTAGAGCAGTGTCAACAATGAAGAGGCTACCCTGGATTAAGAAGATGTAATTATTATTATTATTGCTATTATTATTAATACTATTATTATTATTATTATTATTATTATTATTATTATTATTATTATTATTGATATGATCAATATCATCATCACAATCATTATCATTATCATTATTATCATTGTTCTTGCTCTTCTTGTGACTAGGAGAAAGAACAAAAGAAGACGGCATGCATACTTTTCACACAGGCAGCTCTGACAGGAAAACATGTTAAGCAAGCCGTATTGTAATGGTATTACACTGCTAAAGTCTGAAAAATGTGAGGCTCCAAATCATCATTGCTCAGTGTAATTTTGTGAACGATTTTTTTTCAGAGTACCTTTTTTTCAGTTCAAGATCACCCAGCCAATTTCACAAATCTATACATGGACCTTTCGAATTATGTACTACATGCTGTGAAAATATGAAAATTCCCCTTTAATATTTCCATTCGTACCGAGTTCGACAGCGTAGTCAGTGTGAAAGCGTTTAAATTAAACCTTTTTCTTCCAATGAGTCAAATTTGCACAAATTTCACACACATTCCTCAGGATAGGGATTAAATGTGGAACACAAAGGGTTGACCAATAATGTTGTAGGGACATGGCACCAAAAGTCTCTGTCCTTAGGTGGTGCCATCCTGCGACTTTAAAGTTAGAAGCAATTACCGCATCATTCAACTAAGCATCATTCATAACACTCAACCAGACGATAAATTTCGTAAACGCAGGCAATTATTTACTTTTCTTTTCTATTCTCTTAATACAAACAATTTCTGCTAAACATGTGTTTCGAAAACAAAAGCAGAGAGACAAACGTCTTCTTCAGCCTGTGAGTCCCTGTAAATAAGGTAAGCGTCTTTAACCATCGAAAAATGAAAAACAACAACTAGAGAATTAAAAAGAACTCAACTGATACAATGTCAATATGTATTTTTACGGGCGTCTCTTTCGTACAGGCAGAAGATGTACGTCCAAATTTATTTCTGATTCACGAGTTCCTTATGTTGGTGATGGCCAAATTTAGGTGTCTGAGTGTATGTGTGTCCTCAAGTTTGTCTTTATGCTCAGATGAACTTGAAGTTCCCAGGGCTCTTTAAGGAAGTTTTTGCCAATTAAATTATTGTACCTTTCTGCACATTAACCGAAAATTGCCACGTCTGCACACAGATTGTTGGCACGTGCATATCTGTTTGCCCGTTATTAAGAAGGTTCATGAACTTTCCATTGTCCAGGCAAAGGGTTCAGATCGAGGTCTCGAAGAAGAGAAAGAGTCCAATTCGACAGACCTTGGAGTAGTGACAAGGCACTTTCCACATCGGTGATGGTCAGGGTCCCTAAAGATCATCGCATATATTTGGCTAGCACATGCAATATCGACATCAGTTCTCGAAGAAGAATCTGAGAGATCAGGTGTATAGAATCTGACGAGAGGCAGGTTTCTTTCTGTCTCCCTCTGCCTGCGCCTATACTGTACCTTCGCAGGAGCTGCTGCTGCAAACCCCCCTTTATCCACCACCGGCATCGCCAAATAGACTTGGTCTACAGTATTATGGCTTGCTGGCAGCTTGGGTTGGCTCTGGCTGCGGTGGCCACGATGATTTCAGGCGGAGCGGCGGGACCGTGAGTCATTGTTGGATAAACTTTGCACATTTGTGACATGGTCACAACAATACATTGTTAAATTAGGTACTATCTAAATTTCTGAAAGGTAACTCATTTTACGGACTGTTGTTACCGTATTGGGAAAAATAAGAATGTTAAAAGTGTATGTTTTTTTTTTTGATATACGGATGTCACATCACTTGTTGCTTCAATTATCATATTTTTAGGAGGAAACGAAATTACCTCCCTATACGCTTTGAAAATTAAATCAATATTGTTTTAACAGGTAGGATTAACAAGGCGTTGTTGAAAGGTAAAGATTCTATTGAGGTAAAGTTAATTGTGTGCTGCCTTCATCGATATAAATTGTTCCATCTGATCTGTTTCCATTTTGACACAAGCATCTTCCTGACTGCCTCCCAGTGTGAATCATTCTTTACCTTTGATATTCACGGAGTGATTTTTGAGAAAGATATGACTTGCAGAACCGTATTTTGATATTCACTGTCGATCACCTACGCTTTGTCTCGATTTGTGTTCATTTGTTTCGTAATCGCATCGTCCTAGATCGTTTAATTGTATTATATCAATTTTAGCTGCTGTTTAAGCTATCTATGTACGGGAAAGGCATAAAAACCAAGATGCATAAAAGGCCATTTTAATTGCAAGAGACACCACCTTGTTGGCATTATTTCTGAAGTGTGTTACGTACACGCTTGATATTCTTTTGTTTGTAATCATTTTTTATACTCTCTATACAAATCATTTCTAGTACCAGTCCCTAGTACATACAAATATAAGCACTCGAGTTAACTCGTGGCAATATAAGATATATTCCTTACACATTTATGAGAAGTTTGTATAACTATTACCGACTGCCGCTTTATGGGCATCAGTCATTCTTATTTTGCTTTCTCTTATTATATGACTCCTGTTTCAACCCTGATGAAGTCTTATTTCATGAAAGACCATTTCACTTCTTTGTTTCTCCAAATAACGTGCTACAGCACCTCAGGAAGCGAATTCAATCTCCAGATATGAATTAAAAGACAAGCAAACAAACAAACCGAATACAATTCTTCTGCGTTTTTGGTTTTACACCCCCACCCGTTTACGAGAAGCAGATGTTACTTATTCAGGAAGTCATTGTCGAGAATAGCAGCGATTATTTTCCCGTCTTTTTTTTTTTTTTTTTACAATTCAGGTCTCTTCTCTTTATAATATTGGCGGCCAACATGCCTTGTGACTTACACCGCAGGTGTAAAATAATACACCAGAGGCGGACTGTACCAGACTGGAAGAAAAAGAAGAGGAAATATTTTGTACATTTGTCTTTACCAAACTATCTTAGTATTTCACTGATCCATTGCGATATGCTGCTCATTTATCAAACGAGATAATAAATTATTACGACGCGTAAAAATATAAGTATTATTAATTGCATACCTAGCAGGCTAATTTTCATTTAGTATTCAAAGTGCATAGCTGCACAAATTGATGATACTTCTTTGAATTTTGTTCTGAATTCAGACACTTATTAGTTTTACTTACACTACAGAAGATATTTTAATCTCAATTTATACATGATTAAAAAAAAAGAAAATGATTGTTCACTGTCTCCTTCTATGTATCTGTTATTTCCCTTTCCATTTCATTGGCATCACATGTCATGAGATATTGCATCCTTCTCTTTTACAAAATTTCTACTTTTTCTTGTGTCCTTGGCATCTGCATTTGGTGTTTGTAAGGTACTTCCTATTCTACGCTGCGGGGTGCCCCGTGGGAGGGATGATCGTGGAACTTTGTGATATTTTACATACTAAAAATTCATATGAAACAGAGATTTGTTTAGCTGTTTCGGTATGATATACAGATGAATCCGAATCTTCTGATATCGGACTCTCCTTTACGAAACAATAAGCCAGTTCGTAGTTCCACTTTGCGCATGAGCAGAAACAAGGTTATTCGGACCAACATGCATAATGGTTTTTAAATTCACTGGGATAAGCATCTGTAATGTAATGATTATTCATGATATACTTATAAATGCTGCTTGTCAGCACATCCACCTGACAGCAAAAGTGATATTTGGCAATATCAATAGATAGGGATTGTCAATATAGATACATTCAATGCAAAATAATGAAATGGATGCTTTCCCAAGTGTAAATTGACGGATCGTTCTGTTCATCTGGTCTAAGCAACTCTATTCTTTACTTGAACAGGATTGTGAATCCAATAAATTGTTATGTAAATCTTATGCATTATGTCGCTCTAAAACGAGTTAAGTGCCCCTAACCGACTGAGAAAAGAGAAAGGTCATTCGTACCAATGCGCCCATGAACTAACTCCGAACTAGGTTATTAGGAAAGTCGATATATCTCAGGTTACAGTTGATTAGTATCTTTGCGTAAATGCATGCTATAAACATAATTTTTCAGGTCTTCCAAAGCGTTGGTTCGATTTTATGAGCTTTCAGAAAGTCGGGCCATGCAATTTTTGGTTGTACTATTTAGAAGTTTTCTTGGAAAAATCTGTATGCTGAAACCCAACTTTTGTAGATCAAGTCTAATCATGATGTATTTAGCTCTCCTTCTTATATAATTGACGACATTCTTGCTTAGGTAATCTCCACGAAACACTTAACTTCAAGAATATCTACCCTAATTCTTTTGTATGTATGCGTTACCTTTCTCCGTATGAAAATAGAAAACGGAAAATGTAAAATAGACAACTGATGAAAATTTTGGCAAAGAAATTATATATGAAGAACTGAAACGTTTGAAAAAAAAAATCTGCAAGACTTTTACTCAAGTTTTATATAGAAATTCACCAATTTTGATTTTCCCCAGGGAAATTTGTTTTTCAGACACGTTCTTAATTCAGAATAAGAATTATGCATCTTTACATCCCTCATGGGTGGATAGGTCTATATGAGCCCGATATTTGAGAAAATTAAGAAAAGAAAAGAAAATTGGTGAATTCATAGATGTAGATCGAGATCCATTTTATCCGTCGACAACTAAGTGCCCAATACACGTATTTCCACGAATTTTTCTCTTTGAGTGAGGGAGTAAAATTTTCTTTAAAGGGTCCACAGGTAGGAGACAAAACCATTCAGGTAGAGCGGTTGAACCAAAACACAAACTGAGACAGACATCATTTCGACCATTTTAGACATGCTGCACGAATTCGTTTTATTCGGAAGTTCGGACCTTTAAAGATGCGTATAGACGAGGCTCCAATGACGTCATTAAGTGAGCGAGCGCGTAAACGATGCGTTCCATGTTCCATGATAGACAGTCGGTTATGCGTTTAGAGGAGCGAGGGATTTAAATCTAAGTGCTTATCACACGTAGGCCTATTTTGTTTTTTGTTTTGTTTGTTTGTTTGTTTGTTTGATTTTTGCCCCCTCAAGCAGCACATCTGACCTGACATCACGGAGCATCGTCTTTAGGTGTGGGTTCATACAAGAGTGCCCTCTTTAATCCAGGCTTGCATTTCCTATGATGGAAAGACTTTTAAATATGTACAGAAATAATGTTCCCAGCACATTCAAACTTGTAAATAGCAGCCACCCAATTTAAGGAGACAGGAAGTGGGAAGCTCTATATACATGTGTGGCCGCTAGGGCAGGTTTTAATGGATTCTCTTTCAGCATAGATTATGATATGGTTGCTATCTCTTTTCGAAAGCTGCTTTCCTTTGGACCTGCAGAGAGCACAATGTGAGACGCACAGTGGAAGGTCCATACTGAAAACCAAACTGTGGGGCGAGCTTCCAAGAAAACTACTGCCGTATTAGTTATACAATGTAGATTATATATCAAGCCTATCCTTACAAGGCTACATGCCCTGTTTACATACAGATCTGTCACATTCACGCAACCTGCACCATTTAATTAACTCTATCAAAGCTTCATTGAGCCACAGGATATCATCGTTTCCAGAGAACATTTAAAAATAAAGTTTGATCTTAAATGCAATATATGTGTAGTCCTCGTGAATACTATGTATATTCAGATTTCCACCGCATGATTTAACCTGCTCAGCATCTTACCAGTACTTCTCTACTTAATGTTCACCTTGTTTCATCTCATGTTACTATCAGCTCTATGTTCTTGTGGTTTTTTTTTTTTTTTTGTTCAGTTTAAGCGAAATGTCGATATAACGAAAGAAAATCTGGGGTCCCGAGGACTTCGATATACAAAGAATGAAATGTACAATTAATCAATGATTTGATGTTCTCTTTTCTATTCCACGATCCCTTTTCGTCTCTCTTTGTTTGATTACTTTTTGTTATCCTTTACGTTCCATGTGTCACAATTATGTTTTGCTTTATTGTAACCCAAGTATACAAGATTTGGTTTTAGAATTGGGTCCAATACGTTTTGCTCTTTTGCTTCAGATATGGCATCAATCATAAGAATGTTAATCCGAATTTCATCTGGCAAGTTTCGAAGTCTTATCTATGATAACATCTAAAAGTAAGGGTCTCTCATTTTAGCTTTTAGTTTGACATATTTTTTGTTTCCATTTGTTGTAATGCCATTACGAATGAAGGTAAAAATATGTAAATTAAGGTTATGCTATGCAGGTGTCAATTTGTGATATTAAAAGATGACCCTCATATATGAAGACCTAAATATAAGAACGACCCAAGTCCAATTTTTGGCCAAATTTAGTTTGACAATGGTTATTGTAGCTTATGCATGGACTCAACTTGTGTATAAATGATAAATCCAAATTACCTCCGAAAGTGCTTGAAATGAATGAGTGAAATCTAATATGAATGTAAGAATGACCCAAGTCCAGGACTTGGGTCATTTTTACATTCATATTATAGCGCCCTATCTCATCGCTTCTCTCATCTCCTATAGATGCCTATCATGTGTATGAATCAAGGAACCACCCAAGTCCATATGATTCAAAGAACGACCTAAGTCATTCACACAAAATGGCCTCTCCACAATAATTGTAAATGGTAATTGCCATGATAATATATGTTCTAATTTGAATATACAATGTTGTATTTCCATCACAGTTGAATAGAATATTATTGGACAAATAAAAAAGAAGTTTTTTTTTTTCATTTTTTGAAGTTTAATCGAAATGGCCTCCAATGGACTTGGGAGTTCTTATATTCAGATACTCATATAATTGTAGGGGAGGCTGTCAAAGCTATCAAAGTAAAAAGAAATAAAAAAAAAATTAATGCAACTCGTCCTTTTTTCAATATTTTTTTCTCAGACTATTCTTCGTCACTGCGCCCAATGTGTTCCGGGTCGGTGTCAACGAAAGCGTTTTGTTAATCTGGAACGGAACCAATCACGATGTCTCCATGATGTTGTACTTGACTTTGCCGAACTCAAACAAACACCTTACGAACTCTACGACGGTCATTCCCGCCTCTTTAGGTAAAACATGTTTTCCTGTATACATGTTTGGGGAGAGCATGCAATGTGCCACGTCAATCATACCCAGTTAGCATAGTTTGTTTATGTATGTGTATTGTGTGTTTGCGTGTGTGTGTGTGTGTGTGTGTGTGTGTGCGTATGTGGGTGTATTAGGTTAATGTCACCCATTTATCGAGAGAAAGAAACATAAATAAAAAAAAAAGATAGATCAGAGGAAATAGAGAGAGAGAGAAACAGATGAAGAGAAGGCGAGAAGAGGAGAGAGAGAGAGAGAGAGAGAGAGAGAGATGATATTACGACTGGGTGCGACAATTCTAAGTACATTTTCATTTCTTTTCGAACACCAATTATCAGTCATATGCCATGGATGGCTGAATTGAATTTTGAATAGCTTGATCTAGCGGTAGTTATCCACATTCCCTTATCGCTGTCCTTTGGTTAACGCCATTTTTTTTTAAAGGGAATCATTTTAAACATCCGAAATGCATTGTTTCCCTGATATCAAATGTTCTATTTAATTTCATTTTTTTCAATGAAAGCAAAGTTAAACTCGTCACCTCGGCGAGAGTTATATCTTCATGAGAGCGTTGACCCCGTCAGGTTCCATACAAACAGGAATCTGGTGGCCTGTGTATTATATTCGGTTTATTTGGATTTCAGAATTTATTATCGAGTGGGTTTAACCGTTCAATTAAATAATAGTTACCTAGTTGGAGAACCACATAGACATTATAGATTGAACTTTAACGTTTAAAAGCAACGTCTGCTGAAAACCGCCCATGCATCTTTTCATTACTCTAGTATATAACGCTAGTAATAGTCATATGGGGATCTGGTTATTGCAAAAACAAAAACAAAAAAGAAGGAAAAATTATTGCTGAAATGTGCACGTCAATCGAAGCTTAAATGAGAAGTCTTTTGACATAGAATTAAACAGCGGCAAAAATGTCTTGTTATGCATAGCATCGTACTGTGTCTATCAATGTTGTTTAGATAAGTGTCATTTTCAGTAAAACATACGATTTGCATAATGGTTATCGTGCAAGGACACGCCAGTTCTCATAACATTCCGCTTGAAACAGTGACTTTATTGATCTATGAAACTACAGTTTTAAAGCCAAAAGAGGCTCAATAGTCAACAAGCATTGAGTCGATAAATGTTGACCATAATCCCTTTCATTGTATTACTGCTGTAGCATTCTTCATGGACTAACCTTTTTGTTGTCTGTAAAATATGTTGAAAATTGTTATTAATTTGAATATACAGTTCTACATACATTTATTCATATCTTTAGGATAAATACTTGTTATTTTACAGTCTGTATGTGTGTGTTTGTATTTTTACTTATTGAGGGGGGAGGTAATTTTGGAGAGTTTTTTTTTTTTCTCTGAAGTAATTGCATATTGTTTTTATTTCTTGTCATTGTTCCAAGTAAAAACTTCCACATACATGTATGTTTGTCAACAAAATGTATTTCATCCACGGATTTGCATGTTCGGTTTGGATGTTAAAGCTAAAATTGATTGCAATGTGATATATGCAAATGTCATGTTCATGACATTGACTAAGTTATATGAGCTGGACATTGTATTGTGCCAAATCACTGGTCCAGGTACAAGTAAAATGAAAACGTCCATCAGTGTCAGGCCCTACTACCTGCCACGCCACATTGGCCAGCACCACATAAGGCTAGGTGTCAAATCACTGGACCCAATCTACTCGTTCCAAAAGGAAACAGAAGTGCTCGTGACCTTTCAATCCGGGTTCGTCTTTATTCAGACAGACAAGCCCATCTATATACCGGATTCAGAAGGTATACATCCATTTTCTTCCACTCTCTCTCTCTCTCTCTCTCTCTCTCAAACTTGCATTTCAGTTACGAATGATTGATAAATTTCTTCCCAACCAAAGAGATGGGCGTAGTGTAAAACAAACAAGATAAGCAACGCAAAGCCACGAACGCAGTGTTTATATCAAGCACTCAGTTGTTGTTATAATTTTGATTGTTATAATATAGTCTAGTCACTGCCTTGATCAATTGCTTATACTTCAGTCACTAATATCTCAAACAGAAAAATTGACTATAATCATAGAGCAATTAGTGGTCTGGAAGGAATTTATTGAACAAGAACAACTTCAATGACAGAGAAAAATGTACGAATTGATATGCCATTGTTTACAACATTTCTCAAATTAGGCTACAACGAACTGCTTTGATCGCATACAGGCCTTTTACTCGTTTGCAAGATAAACTTCGAATATGTTTATAGTATCGATGTATCTAAAGCTACTACTTTTTGTTCACTTTCGTTATTCGATTGGTAACCAAAATCTTCTCTTCAAAGCTTATGTTTCAAAAGGGAAAAATGATGGAGTTGGTTGGATTCTAGATATCTGTTCACTAGTAAAATATTAGAAAAAAATCTAGTATATCATATATTTTTATTTCGTATAACATAATTATTATGTTAACTCTTAAGAAACAACGGTAAAGAAGCTAACAATAAGGCGCTTATGAAAATCCTGCAACCTGAGTTAACAATCATGTAATCAAAGGCATCGAAGGAATGAATTAACAACAAGTGGTTCCTCCAAACAAATTTTATATGGCTTTATCCCTGATCTAGGTAAGTGCACACACAGACTCTAGGTTTATACATCTTTTGAATGTTTAATAACAAAAAGAAGTCTATTTCATCATCAAACAAATTGTGTTTACCATTTTCATTCATTACTGACTATGGGGTGTTTTTTAATCACACTTTCTTTGCTCGGATATGTGTATATCATTCTGTAGATATTGGAATTGTTGTTTTTTGTGCGTGTTTGTGTGTCTGTCTGTTTCTCTTTGTTTCATATTGAACATGATTATCATATGGTGCCTTGATTCTGTTTTTCACTTCCAGTAAAAACCAACGTGATTTCCCTAGATCAGAATATGCTGCCATCTTCCCGCACTGTAAGTCTACTGCGTCTTTGCCATGAGAAGGAAAACTATATACTTACAATTTACATACAACAGATCTGAACTGAGAGAGTGTCAGTAAGATACGACAACACAAGAGAGAAATCGTTCATTATTTGTCACTGAAGAGAATTGAGATTCATAGTCAAAGATGCTAAATGATAACTTGGCCATCAAAACAATGGAGTTAATTGAAAATGATGTTCCTTTTAGGTGATGGTACTGAACTTCTTATTGAAATTCTTACTGATGGTACTGAAATTCTTGTGCGAAGAATGTCCATATAGTATGGCCAGTTTACAAACACGTTATCCTACAATAAATTTTGTTACTTGCTTCTCCTTCATTATACTCGATCCCGTGCCTCATATTGTTTCAAATTATTGAGTCCACTTTGTTGTTGCAACGCCTAGAAGCAACCGTACATTCAATGGACCTTGACTGTATAATGAATATTGCAACCCGAACTTGCTAGATTAGAGTGTATACTGGGAGTATTTTTTTTTTCATGTCGTGCAGCAATCTACATGTTAAGAGAATGGATATAAAGCTTGCTTCATGTAAATCCTTTGCTATGTACACGTACGGTATCTTTTAAATGCAGTGTGTATGACGTCATGTTATTATGTAACTGTAGCTTGTTCGAGTGTTGTACTGTCTCTTTAACTGGTCAAGCTTCACGTTGAAGTGAAAAATCCGGACGGAATCAGTGTGAAACGATTCAAAAACACGCAAGCTAACTCCAAGGGTTTTATCTGGGATATCTTCTACATTCCATCGAGGCCAAAATTCGGCATATGGACCATCGTGGCTTCGTATGGATATAAAGTAAGTATATAGACCAAAGAGAGATTGACAATAAAAGTATTAGAAATACCGTCGGCACAAATTCAAAACATGCTTAGCTTGTTTCATAAAATGCGACCTTTTATTAACACCTGTAATATGTGTCTGTTTTTTCTAAAATCTTTGAGCATTACAGGGCTAATGCAACATTTTATTCACTAAGTACCTGCATGTGGTATTATGTTAGATGTCTGTCAGATGATAAGATGCATCGAAATTAATAGCGCGTTTCATCATTATCCAGATTCCTAGATATTTACCTTCGAAACCTGACTTTCCGAAAATTGAGTTTTATCCTGAACATTTTGGAAAAAAGCCATATTCTTATTCTGTAGTGTTGCATTCTGTTTCCTGTATGGCAGCACGGTAAATCCTGAATCAGAAGTCATACTCTCACAGTGAACGGTTTTTGAAAGGGAGATTGCTAGATGAAATAAGACTTATCATGTAATTACAAAAAAAAAAAACCTTGGAAATTCATTCAGAATATGCATCAATAATGTTGTTGCTGGTACATTTTCTTCCGTATGCCAATTTTATCCACATTTCTTAATTTTCAAAACTTCGACCAAGGGGGAGTAATCCTTGTCTTCTGCTTATGTACTGGTTTTTTTTTTCATTTTTTTTTTTAGAGAATTGCCTTAATAATATTACATGCTGATATGATGTCAATAAATTCAGATGACAAATATTATTCCATACTTGAAGACAATTGACGATTTGTCTTTTTAGAAATACATGTATCTAGAGATATTTTAGCGTCTTCTTTCTTGTAAAGAACAGGAAACTTTCATAGCTCGAAATACGTTCATTTTGAAATTGCAAGTTTGGAGTAAACCATGAATACAAAGTATGCTTCATATGCATGTTTTAGCTAATATGAAACATTAGCTTTATCTGTCCAAATCTTAACCAAATATCTATTTTCCCTGCCTTTTCCTACATACAGTTTCAGCTGAAAACGAATGTGACATTCGAAGTCAGGGAATACGGTGAGCTTTTAAAACATCTTGAACATTTGCTGGAACACGTTGCTCTTGACAATGAAAATTTCCCAAAGTTGAAAGGAAATTTAAAAAGCGTAGTCTGAATTAAAAAAAAAAAAAATCTTACATCACCACAGTGAAAAAAAAACAACATTATTAACATCCGGAAAACGGTATTAGGAAAGTAATCAATTTGTGAAGTTTCGTAAATTTCTTCCTGACGAACCTTTCTTGAACAGTCCCTGTCAATATGCAAATGAGTGGGATAGTAAAAACAATGAAATTCTGTTAGATTTAGTTATTTTTATTACAGCGTAAAATTGAAGGGGTTGAACATTTTTGGTTGAGCCTACATTTTCAAATTTCTATCATTTTTTTTTTGCTTTCTTTTGATGAGATGATGACAAAGCTCATTCAAATGGAAATATGTGGATTTACACGTTAACTTGATGAAAATTGATTTTGTAATGACTGAAATATTCAAATGAGAGTAATTCTAGTAAAGTCCCAAGTTTTATTAGGACGGCCTTGTGTTTATTTGTTTGTCGATGTCTCAATCATTCCAAAGTCGATTTTCATCTAATAAACTGTGAATTTCTCTTAAGATGGCATGCTCTATATTATTTCATAAGTGGTTTTTTGATACCTCGCAAAAAAAAGTTAAAAAGCCAACCTTCATCTCTACCTATACCATACCAATCCACTCCTGGCTAGATACCCTAAAAGTAATGATTAGCCAGATATCATTGGACTTTATTTTCTATCCCCATTTGGATTTCCACGCGACAACACAAACAAAAGAGAAACATATGATAGACAAATGAGTATATGAATATAAGAACGACCCAAGTCCAATTTTGGGCCAAATTCAGTTTGACATGGGAAATTGTAGCTAATGCATGGACTCATCTTGTGTATAAATGATAAATCCTAATTACCCCCGGAAGTGCCTGAAATAAATGAGTTAAATCTTATATGAATGTAAGAATGAAGGACTTGGGTCATTCTTACATTCATATTATAGCGCCCTCTCTCGTCCTTCTCTCATCTCTATAGCAGAATATCATGTATATGAATCAAAGAACGACCCAAGTCCATATGAATCAAAGAACGACCCAAGTCCATCACACAAAATGGCCTCTCCACAATTAATGTTAATGTTAATTTTCATAATAATATATGTTCTAATTTGTATATACAATGTTGCCTTCCCATCACAGTTAAATAGACTATTATTGGACAAACAAAAAAGATATGAAGTTTTTTTTAGTTTACTCGAAATGGTCTTCCATGGACTTGGGTCGTTCTTATATTCATATACTCAAATGAAACGAAATAGATTTTTTGTGTGTGTGTTTGTGTCTAGCTATAAATCCGTTACCATTTCAAGATGTGTGCACGTGTCTAATAGTATTGTCTCAAGAAATATTGTTTAATGAGGGGTAGAATCTTTCTTAAGCCGTGTAAAGAAAGATATTGTGTGAGAGGGAATGGGGTGAGGGTGAAATCAAAAGAATTGATCAGTATCTTCAAGTATCGATTATTTTAGATATAAAGTCAAATAACACAATATTGATCGAAATTTTGTTTCTCCAATCCTTGCGGTGGTATTGCTTTATAGATTTACACCAATGTACCAATCTTACATCAGCTGAACAACGAGTGGGCTTAAGACTTTTGACAGTGATTTAAAAAAAAAAAAAAATGTTTTTTTTTAACTTTCTTCGCAGAAGCTGTAGGTGTAAGTTTGCATAGCGCAACTTTCTTATCCCATATTGTTATCCCAAATTCTTACTGAAGCGACATCCATCTCCATACTAAAATTAGTTGTATCTAATTATGAATTGAGCCCATTCCTTTTATCCACTTTGGTCACGTCTCTTTGTAGTGCTGCCGACATTCTCCGTGACAGTGCGTCCTCAAACAGGGTACATTCTGGAAGGAGCACAGAGCCTCGCAGTTGACATTGAGGCAAAGTAAGAATTTACTCCTTACATGTTTACTCCTTCATTTAGAGTGTTAATCGTGATATGAAACCCCATGGCTTGTTCACTCTGCCCAACTAACTTGCCATAGGAAGGGTACATATATATATATATATATATATATATATATATATATATTTATAATATATATAACGTATATTACACGTGAGGGTTTCTATAGAATTGCAACACATGTATTGGTAATCATTTTGTTTTTCTCCACAAGTTTTTTTTTTTTTTTATTGATTGGTCATGTTTAGAGCCAAACATGAATGACATCCCGCATGGCCTATTCTGAAAGACAATGAAATGTGAAATATTTGTTTCTAGCTTTCATAAAAGTGACAGTCTAATTTCCTAAAGTTGCGTGTTATTAGCGAATTTGAACTTTTTCATGATGTTCACCCTATAATTAACCCCTAAAAATTATAAAAGAAAAACGATTTATTTTTTCATTGCGTTCATCTTTTTTTTCTTATCGGGGGGGGGGGGGGGTTCTCAGAGTCTTTACCTTCAAGTTTTAATTACCATTACGTATTTATCAAATAACACTTTCATAATCAATAAAATACCGCTGTTGATTGAAATATTGCTTCCTAACAAATATTCCCTCCCTTCAAGTCCCGCCAGTAAGTACACATGCGCTACATGCTAGAGAGCCACAATTTAGATTCCAAATCTAGTCATGTTTCCTTATCAGTCTTGGCATTAGGAGAGGTGTCTGCTGATGATAACATAATGCTCTGGATATCCTTCGCCCACCTTCATAAGGAGAACAAAACGCCTCCTGTTTCACCTTGCCTAGTTTTGTTTGTTTGTTTGTTTATTTGATTTTTCATGTGTGTGTTTTTTTGTTTGTTTTTTTTTTGTCCTTTGCTTTTGATATTGTTTTTTGCCAAGAACCCCTTAGGTTTCTTTGCTAAATTTGGTTGGTGTCTGTTTTTTCTAAATTATGTTTCTAACTATATAGAAAAGCAAGAAATACCGATTCCACCAAAATACGCTGATTTATAGATGTTTAAAATTGTAGCGTCTCTGCCCGTTATCATGACAGTTTGAAGATACTGTATAGAGGGCAAATACCAATGGGCATACGCGTCGTAATAGGCTGGGTACAGTGGCAGGAATGGAATTTATATTCTTTGTGTGTGTGTGTGTGTATGTGTGTATGTTCAGAAAGAATTTTTAGAACGTTTGAAGAGAATTGCCGGACTTCATAAATATTGCAAATATTGATCCATATCCACGCATTTGCCTTGCTTAATGTTTACCTTTCTACTGCAATTGAAGACCTGAATACAAAGAACGACCCAAGTCCAATATTTGGCCAAATTCAGTTTGACATGGGAAATTGAAGCTTATACATGGACTCATCATGTGTATATTATAAATCGTTAGAACCCCCGGAAGTGCCTGAAATGAATGTGTGAAATCTTATATGAATGTAAGAATGACCCACGTCCAGGACTTGGGTCATTTTTACATTCATATGTGACCGTGCACCTCAAAACGAACATAAAGTCGCACACACTGAATTTGCGTGAGGACTGAAAATAAGTGAAATGGGTTAACCTAGCCGAACTATTTTTTTTTTCCATATTTCCTGAAAGAGCGGGTCTTCTTTTACATTATGCTAAAATTTGGTATCATAAAACGGGCAGGAAAGTGTGCTTTTTCAGCAGTTTATCTCGAATATTTTTGGTAGAACTCTAATAACTTTTGAAAGAATATTGCTACTGCTCCGAAAGTTGGCATTAATTATGGACAGAATGTGTTAATGAGGCACTCCTAATTTCAGTTTAATCTGATAATCCCTTCATTGCTGTTACTCTGGTGGTTTACTTCCTTTTTTTTTTTGGTCCCATTCATCGCACAGTCAGCACGGTTTGGTAAAAGATTAAGTGCTTGAATAGACACTGTACTTCAGAGCCTCTTTTCTCAGTTCAAACTTTTCCTGAGTTTGTGCTTTCTTTCCAGTATTTACATACGTTAGGAGAGTCCATTTGATTTGAATTACATATACATCATTTTAAAGCTTAAAGTCTGTTCTTTCAGAATATGGTCTTAACTAAAAATTTCTGTCTGGCGACTTTGTGTTTGTTTTGAGGTGCAGGGTCATATATTATAGCGCCCTCTCTCATCGTTTCGCTCATTTCATATAGCAGCCTAACCTGCAATGATTCAAAGAATGACTCAAGTCCATCACACAAAATGGCCTCTCTACAATCAATGTAAATGTTAATTGCCGTCATAATGATATATGTTCTAATTTGTATATACAATGTTGCCTTCCTATCACAGTCAAATAGAATATCATTGGACAAATACAAAAGATATGAAGTTTTTTTAAAAGTTTATTCGAAATGGCCTTCCATGGACTTCGGTCGTTCATATATTCAGATACTTTATTATTAATCTCATTTATGCCAGCAGAAACGTGAACATGCAAATATTCGGAAATAAAAAAAGAGACTCGTTATTTTACTTAATCAAACTACTTATTAAGTGGATTTAACTTGCAGTTGTAACCCCTGGGAAAGAGGAAAATACATTTACAGTAATTATCTTCGCCTGTTCCATATATTGTGTGATACATATTTTGAATTTTATTTCAGATACGTGTATGGAAAGCCAGTAAACGGCCGGTATCTCTTCAAGTACGGCTTCGTTCAAAATGGAAACCTCGAAATGTTCAACGAAACAAAGCAGGGAAACGTAAGCATAACGCCCTAGTGCAACCATTGCCCCTTCTTTGGCTAGTTTTGTTTCGTTTTGTTTTGTTTTTACTACTTGATAGTGCTCAAGCTAGGACCTTGAAAAGATTATTACGTACATTGTTGTTTGAATTTACAATATCCAGTGATTGTATAGAGAAAGAAAAGACAGCTGCTACTTGTTTAGACTATTCTTTTTATAGTTTATTTTCAATATTTCATTGCGTTGAAATATAAATAGGGTTCTACAACAGAACAATTGCTGGGAAAACAAGTATGCATGAAGACATGATTTTCGCTTAACAAATACGTTGCCGTGACACAAACAAGAAGTTGATATAATATTTCCGAAAACAAAAACATGCAGACAAGGAGAAAAATGGTTTATTTATTTCTTTATGTATATCTTTTTACTTTTATTGACAAGTCATTGAACAAATGTTATCTAGACCTGTAACAAATCTAAAAAAGGATCAT
The DNA here is from genome assembly GCA_033980235.1 of Diadema setosum. Taxonomy (NCBI): domain Eukaryota; kingdom Metazoa; phylum Echinodermata; class Echinoidea; order Diadematoida; family Diadematidae; genus Diadema; species Diadema setosum. The sequence goes on along the minus strand of CM067065.1, from coordinate 9,160,551 downwards.
GTAGGTTTTTTTGAGTCCAAACTTTGGGTTTCTAATTTTTTTATGTTTTTGTTTTGTTTTGGTTTTTTTTTTTTGCTTGCGACAAAGAGAAACCTCTTATGAAATATGAAAAATCATGTTATTCCAAGAAGTATTAGTGATGAAAACTGTTTTGAAATGTCGGAGGTATCCAAAACAGAGCAACACTTATGCTCTTCTTTGTTTTGGACATCTCTACTCCAAATTCCCCCCCCCCAAAAAAAAAAGAAAGATTTTTCATCAAGTAGAATTTGACTTCCTCTTTAGAATGGTGTGTTCTGTACTTTTTCATGAGTAGTTTCTTGGTATCTCGCAACAAGTTTAAAGCCCAATTCTCATCTCCACCAATGCTTTTCCATCCTTTTCATTTGTTAGTCATGATTTCCATACGAAAACGCGTTTAGATTCAACAAAAGAGAACAGACTGATCAATTTCTGTAAATTGAGCACATGACTGCAACAATCCAGTTTTGTGTGGTATGAGTTGTATAAACATACTAGTTCTTTGAGATTTTGCATAGTGCACAAGTTTTATACCGGATGTCATAAAAATGGACATGTAAAACATTTTAAAGGTAATCGAATGTCATCGACATATATTATTTGAAAATAAAAAAAAACAAAAAACTTACAATTCGGTGTCAAGACAATTGTTATCCTTTGTTTCACTGATGCCTCAGCTGCGGACAGGAAAAGCAACGGTGCTCCTAGATTCACTAGACGATGCATTCGGGGAGAATTGGTTTAATAGGTCTGAGGATCGCCGCTTTCATGCAGAGGCCATTGTGGAAGAGAGAGGGACAGGATTCACCGAGGCGGCTGTGGACACCACGGCCATGGTTGTGTCATCACCGTTTTCGTTCTCCCATAAGGACTGCGTGAGGACCTACAGGAAAGGTCGCAATATACATGTAAAGGTAAGCTTGGTAGTCCACCTATCCGTATTAATGTCAGTAAATAAATGGGAGGGAACTCACGTATAAAGACCTGTTCATATATGCAGTTTGTATGAAAAGTCATGTGGCTTTCATAAACACGAAAACGGAATGAAAATCTCAAAGTATCCTGACTGTTGTTTTTTTTTCAGGATTATATTAAGAAATGACGGTGCCTCAGCGCTTCATAGAAATTAAGGGATTCTATGGAGTCCATTTCATTATATTTAAAACTTACGGTTGCTTCAGGGTTCCTTTGAAACGAGATGTAATGACCTTTCAGAATGATGTCTGTCATGACAGCTGATTTTTCTGGCTCTTTTGACAGATTGACGTACAATACGCTAATGGGACTATCGCATCGGAAATACCCGTTCACCTTGAACTTCAAGCAACCCGGGAAGACGGTTGGAAATATATGATTCATAATAATACTGAAACAAGTGACGATAACGGTCGTATATCACTTCGGAAAAGCACTCACTCTGATGCAACGTCGATTGAAGTTCGGGTAAGTCTAATGTCAACTTTGTATAGCAAAAATTTCAATTGAAATTAAAAATAAAACATGACAGTTACATTATGCGTAGGCGTGTAGAAGTACTCTGATGCAACGTCGATTGAAGTTCGGGTAAGTGTAATGTCAACTTTGTATAGCAAAAATTTCAATTGAAATTAAAAATAAAACATGACAGTTACATTATGTGTAGGCGTGTAGAAGTACATAATATGTACTTCTGCATGAGGAGTATTGTACTCCTCATCTAAATGATCAAAGGAAAGGGAAGGAAAAGAAAGGAAAGAATCGTTTTTGTGGGCAATGATTTTACGACTTTCAATGGAACAAATGTCTCCGATTACTTGTATTTAATGTCGCAGATAGATTCCACCCTATAGCAACGAGGGAGTGATCTTTTTGGTCATCCTGAAGGTTGCAAGGAGTCATGGGAACCTTTAATTGTCAAGAGGTAAAAACTGCCCGGCCTCCCCATGATCACGGTTGCTTTGGAAGGAAAGGTTTGAAGGCGGTTTTCTGGAAACGCTGATTTCCTAATCCCCTCGACATGTTCTTATAAAAGTATAATCGATATCTCCGCTACCGAGTTATTTCAAGACTTATTTTATATATGAAATGATAGTGGAAGGGTAAAGGAATAATGTCATGCCATTTCCAGAAAACCGACCTCTCCAACTGTCGGCGATTTTGTTGTAGCGGGTCACATATTCATGTGAAGAATGAAGGACTTAGGCCTACTTGCAAAAGTAAGGGCTAAATCGTCAACGAACACCTCATGAGAGACCGTCAAACCTTGTTCAGCAAAGTTCTCAGCAGCCACTGGCGTAGCCGGGGGGGGGGGGGGCTAAGATTTGGACCGGGGATTTGTGAGGCGGAAAAAAAAAATGCGTGTATACTGTATGCATGCACATAAAGCGAGTCTCCTCTCCATCCTTTCATCAAATAAGATAATAATTTTTGTGAATATTTCACTCAAAGTGTGCACCAGATCGTTGAATTTCAATTCAAATTACGCAAAATCTCTCTTGCTTGGGAGGGGGTATCCCCCTCCAAAACCCTCCCCGTCTGTGTCTCTTTCCCTAGCCTTAGTACCCTTTTTAGATTTACACAAAATTATATGAATAATTCTGAGTGCACAAGACTTATCACTTATATTCCGAAAACTCAAAGTTCCCTCATGTACAAGGGGAATTTCCCCTTTTAATCGACCCTTTCCTCCCTCAGTCCCCCCCCCACGTCATTTTTTAAATGATTTTCCAAATATTCCATCAAATATGCGTATAGGAGATATCTCAATTTCAACCTTAAAAAGGCAAAAGCTCCATCGTACGGGAAGGGTGGAGATAACACTCGCCCACACCTTCTTCCTGCTCGCCCCCCCCCCCCCCCCACCATGCATAGAAGTAGACTGTGGCTACGCTTTGAACATAAACAGTTTTCCAAATATAACACAAAGTGTGTGCACCAAAACGTTTAACTGCAATCAGAAAATTATACAGCATATCCTTCCACAGGCTTGCTACACTTCTCTTCTGATTGAAAAATTTCCAGATATTCCGACAAAAGTATGCTCCAGATTGTTGAATTTCAGTTCAAAAAGCTTCAGCAAAACTGAAAAAAAAAGGCTCCCTTGAATATGGGAGAGGTATCTTGCCACCCTTCCATTGCTTGTTACCCACTTTTAGACTTAATACATTTTGGGAATGACAATTTCCGAATTTTCCACAAAAAAGTGTGCTCCAGATCGCTTTATTTCAATTCTTAAAACGCAATTTAAGCTCCTCCGAGCGGGAGGGGGAATCCCCCTTCCCCTAAGCTCTTCCTCACTAGAGTTTGTACATACACACAGATGATGCACATTCGGAATAAGAGCTAAATTCCGTGATTTTAACACTTCGATGAAAAAAGTATTGCACCAAAATTTTGCACCAGATCGCTGAATTTAAGGTCTGAAAATGCAAAATCACCTTCGTGTGGGAGGGGAAATGCCCCTATCTACACCCTCGTGTGCATGCTTTTTCTGTTTGATTGCTGTGCAGAAAGCGTTCATGATATTCAGTGTAAGAATCAATACAAGACGTTTATTTAACTAATACCATTATAGCCACAATGTTCAATAATAATCGACATGAAAATATTGCATTGCTACCTCAAACAAGTGGGACTGTTTCAAGTCGATAAAACACGCAAAAACAAACAGAAACATTCATCAAATTGCACCATTTGGAACATCCAAATGCAAAAAGTTCTCACCGTGGGAGGGTGGACACCCCCCTCCCACACCCTCCCTTTCCCCCTAGCTCGCTCCGCTCGCTCGGGCTCAGTCGCGTTCATGATATTCAGAGTAAGAATTAATACAAAAAGTTTATTCAAATGATACCATTTAATATATATCATAGGCAAATTGTGCAATAATAGTCTACACTAGAATATACTGCAACCTTTAACAAGTGGGACTCCCCTCAACTCGTTCAAACACGCAAAAACATGCATCAAAATGCACCATTTGCAACATCAAAATGCAAAAAGATCTCACCGTGCACATGGGAGGGTAGTCTAGCGGGCGACGTATTTTTAGCCTAAATCAGTGACTGGCAGTCAATAGAGGGCGCGACGATGTGGAAGTCAAGTTGACTAAAAATCAACTTGACTTCCACATCGTCGCGCCCTCTATTGACTGCCAGTCACTGATTTAGGCTAAAAATACGTCGCCCGCTAGACAAATGGGAGGGGGGACAACGCCCTCCCACACCCTCCCCTCCTCGCTCGCTCGGGCCCAGTCGCGTTCATGATATTCAGTGAAAAGAATTAATACAAGAAGTGTCTTTAAATCATACCATTTTATAGGAAAATTGTTCAGTAATAATCTACATCCGAATATTATACTCTTACCTTAAACAATTGGGACTGTTTCACGTCGATAGAGCGCGCAAAAACATGCATCAAATTGCACCATTTACAACATAAAAAATTAATGAAAAAAAGTTCTCAAAATCAAGTTTTTTTTCTCTCTCTGAACTTGATATTATGGATTGTAGTATCTTTTGAGCCGAACTCTTCAAATATTTTGTGAAATGTAGTACCTTTTGAGCCGAATTCTTCAAATATGTTTGAACTACGCCATATTACGTGCGGCGTCCCTCAGGGAAGTATCGTTAGGCCGCTTCTGTTTGTGTTAATTGCTAATGGCATTGCCGAAGTTGTACAACATTCCACTGTATCCTGTGCGCTGATGACACTTAGAAAGTGTGAAACCCAGGACTGAAGGGCGATTATAATCTAAACCAGCTCATGTACAGATTTCATTTGTATGAGCTAATATGTCTGCCTTTTAATACGGGAACCTCTTTGTGTAACCTTCATTTGAAACGTTTGTAATCAGTGGTTATGTCATTATCATTTTTTTTTTAATGTACAGTTTGTGATATCTGGTAATATATCTTATTATGTCATGCATGGTTTTATTGTTAATTGTTGTTTCGATTGTTGTTGCTGTAACACTGCATTCACGATCTCTCTGAATAAACAAAACAAACACACAAACAGACAGCATTCCCTGGCTGATCGAGGGCATCTTATTTCCTGATTGTTAAAATTTAACAAACTAACAAGCAGACAAAAAAAAAAGCCTTCTCGGGCTGATCTGAAGACATGTTATCCCCTGACTAAATAGAATTAGACAAGCAAACAAACAATCAAACAAACATTTGGGGAGATCTAATTCTGCGCTACTGTCCAGGCTAGTACAGGATGAAATAACTGTTTTGTTGTGTGTGTGTGTGTGTGTGTATGTGTGCGTTTGGGGGGGGGTATATCAGCTGTTGTGTACTGCTTCCTTTGCAAAAAAAAAAATTAATCATGACTTTTTTCAGGTAAATGAAATAATATAATGAAGTTTCATCTCTCGTTTACTGCAGACTAAAGAGCCCCGGTTAACATAACATTTTCCATTATAGAACAAAATTCCATAAATTGGCATAGTTCGTGCTGTCGATACAAGCAGTTTACTTCAAGAAGACAATTTTCGGGCTGAAGGCAGGGAGCCCCCCCCCCCCCCCAAAAAAAAAAAAAAATCGTCTTCAAATAAACTGTAGGTATTGACTGCTAATACATGTCCATTTCAGGAGTTTTGTTCATACACTGAAGGAGAGGCCAAAAGTGGACGCTTGTCGTACATTGCACTGTATGATCTTTTTAGAAAACTCGATTGTGCGATATCTTCTCTGTTATTCAATTAAGGTGTCCCTCATACCGTGATACATGCAAGTCGGAAAGATTATTTCTTTTTTTTTTCCCATCTCGTGAATATTCATTCTTTTCTCAGTATCAAACGAAGGTTCCAGAGTTTGGGGGTAAGCAGAAAACAGGTGGCCTTACCTTAACCCCATATGTACCCAGCATTGGAAACTACGGGATCACCGTCATTAACACACAGGGAACATGGAAGGTAAGCAAGCCATTCGTAATACTTATTACTTCTTTGCACACTATTCATAATAAATAGAAGCCTGTGAAATCTTACATGTAATTATGATTTTCAGCAAACTTGGTAAGTAGCATCTCTATAAGAAATAACATGTTATTTGCTCAAATGAGCACACCCCCCCCCCCCGGGTAGGGGGTAATGGCAGTGATCCCAATCCCCTCAAATTAATGAATCTATAACTAGTTTTTTTTTTTCTGTAGATTAAGAAGTGGAGAGCTCAGTTAATGCTATGAGTAATAAGTGAATTGATGCATGTAGTTTCTGGTTTTGCGGATCCAGGTGAACCCCTCCACCGCGCAGGTCCCCATGGGTTCCAAATGGAGTCCTAAATTTTACATGATAACTATTTTTACAAATGGTCACATGGGCACAATACGTGAATCTTTACAAATAAGCACCTTTCCCCACGGGGGGGGGGGGGGGGCTGGACCTTAACAGAGAGAGACAGAGAGAGACAGAGAGAGAGAAACAATCCCCCAAATAAAAGTATCTTTACGGATTTCCTCTTCAACTGTAGGTAATAAGGTAAGGGATCAAGTTATGTGCATAGTTTCAGATTATGTTTTCAAGGTTGGTTGTGGCTGATGGGGGGGGGGGGGTGATCCGGAGGGCGGGGCGGGGGAAGGAAGAGGAAGGAGACAACATTAGGACCAATCTTCTCATTTTCATCTTCTTGATAATACATGGTCACATTTTTACCACATTTTCGCAAGGATTATAGGATTTACCACTTTACCAGGGCAAAATTGGCACCATTTGCTCCCCTGGGCAAACCCCCAAATAAGAAATACATACACATAAATCTTCTTTCTATAATCTGAATAGATTAGGTAAGTTGGTGCTTTTAGTAAATAGATTGGTTACTGTAATTTCAAAAGTTCATAGCCGACTCTTTGGCTACCCATAAAGGGCCGGGGAAAATACTGACGTCATCGCGCTGAAGGTAGCAAGTGAACATCTCCATGTAGATCTCAAGCTTGATGACATAGAGCGCTCCCACAGGGTGGGTCAGAAAAAAAGAGCACCCAAACAAGGACATTCCAAGAGGGATCAATCATCAAGTTCAAATTCTACACAGGAAAAGACAAGAGTTCTTCTCCAAGAGACGCAGACTGAAGGGCAAGAAGATGTCTATCGTGGAAGACCTCACAGCGATGAATCAAAGACTTCTCAACGAAACGCGAACACATGCAAAAGTTGACACTGTATGGAGTAAGGATGGACGAATATATGTCCTGCTCAAAGGAAAAAAAAAAACCCAATCAGACAAAACTGATACATAACAGTGATTATCTGAAAAATCTATTAGATATATATTTCAATTGACAATGATTGGTGTATGATAATGTCTAATGCTTTTGATGTTATGATCCTGGTGGAATAATTGTTGCATTCTGAACTCTTTGAACATTTTTTAAATTTGACGTTTCATCCCGTTCATACCTGTACTTCTCTTTATGAGCATTTGATTTGTTTTTTTTTTATTTACTTTTTATGTATTGTGTTTTATTTTGTGAAATGTTGTATGTGACTTTTTGTATACATTCGAGGAGATCTGTAAAAACTGTAAAGATTGTTACCTTTGAATATTATTTAATTAACATAATTACTTGTTTTCATGATCTAAGAGTTGGATATATTGATATTCCAGCTTTGACGAAATATACTATGTCATATCATTTTTATGGATAATAAATTAGAAAAAAATTGACCCAGATATACAAATTCATTCAATTCCGCCATTCATGTAGTTGTTATACTGCTAATGACTTTAATGATGAATTTGTGAATCCCACCGGTTTTAGTTTGATTAATTCTAATGCCCGAAGTCTTCAACAAAAAATGATGAAATTGAACAACTCTTATTATCATTAAAACATTCATTTTCTATTATAGCCATCTCGGAAACCTGGATTTCAGGAACAACACTGATTCCTTTTGAATTACCAGGATATAGTTTTGTAAACGTCAATAAATACCGTGTTCGAGGGGTTGGGGTTGGTCTATTTATATCAAATAATATAGATTTTATTATAAATACCAATGTTATTCAGACAGCTAGGAGGAAAAACATTGTTGTGAAAGTTTGTTTATTGATTTTGTTGATAAAAATATAAAATATTCGGTCGGTGTTATTCATAAAAATAATTTGTAATAACGAAACTTTCTTTGAATATTAACATAGAATGCTTGCAACTGTATCTAGAGAAAGTGGGAATCTTTATGTGTTAGGTGATTTTAATATTGATTTGATAAAGCGTTCATTGGATCAATATGTCAGTAATTTTATTGATATTAATTCATGTTTTGGTTTATTTCCTTTGATTAATTCTCCGACCCGTTTAATTGCAAGTAGCTCTACACTCATTCAGGCTGCGTTTTAAATATACATATTTTTTGTTATCATAATTATACATTGATTAATATTCATATCACGAATGATTATTTGCATACTCTGGCAGAAAATTCAATTTATTTAGGCACATTTTCCATGCTTTTGAAGTGAATAGGAGTACTTGTATTTCTTATGTTGAGTACTTTTACTTTTACTTTTGTTTGTTTTGTTGTATACAGTTATTTTTGTAATTTGTATTCATTGTTTTACCCTGTAAATCAATGTATTTTTACTTGGACCCCTTTGAAAATCAGTCTTGTGCTGAAAGGGCCATCCACCCTGTGAATGGAAATAAATAAGTAAAAATAAATGAAAAATTGATAATATATTTACAAATGTTTTAGACACTCATTTTGATTATGGGTGTTTATATGATGATATTATACATCATCTCTCTACATTTTTATTAACTAATGTAGAATTATCAGAAAAGAGAAAAAAAAAATTACCTAATCTCGGTCGCAATATATTAATGGAGGGCATAAATGAGCTGAATAGTTAACTTTGTGATACAGATTGGTCCCCTGTGTACTCTTCCCTTGGTGTTGATGATGCATACAATATATTTTTGTTTATGTTTATGTTTTTTGTTGGATAAGCATTTACATTTTAAGAAGAATAAAGCATTTGCTTATAAAATTATAAAGCTTGGATATCTCCAAAGCTTTTTTGGTATATTAAAAGAAAAAATAATTGTTTAATTTTTTTCTTAATAATACATTTTTTTTTTAAACTCTTTATGGGCCACGTTCGCACGTCCGACTCAGGGTGCGTTTATCAACTCCTTTTCTCGGCAGAAACAGGATATCCAAACAGCTTTCAAGGAATTTTTACGAGTTGATAAACGCAAAGCTGTTTTGAAAGCCCTTTAGGAAAGCCTTTACAAAAGGGTGCGTTTATCAACTCTCCTTTCTCGGCAGAAACAGGTTATCCAAACAGCTTTCAAGGAATTTTCAGGAGTTGATAAACGCAAAGCTGTTTTGATAGCCCTTTAGGAAAGCCTTTTCGATAGCCCAAAATTTGTGACGATCCAAACAGGTTTCCTAAACAGGTTATCAGAAACCTGTTTGTAAAAGCCTTTCGAAGTTGATAAACGCAAAGCTGTTTTGAAAGCCCTTTAGGTCGCCCTATACTGCGGTTACGCAACCATGCGTTTCCAGTTTCTGAAAAGACGCGCGCCACGTAAAGTGCACACGAGCACGTGTACACAGGTGTATACATACAGCTGTGTGTAATGCACGCATATGCTTGGAACAAGGAGGTGTTTCTTTCACCAACAAGGTTTGAGAAATAGAGTAACAACAGTCTCATTCCCTTTGATCCCATGTCTCATGCCGCCACTCAGAAATATTTGAAGTATGTGCTAAACTGGAGCTGCCTCACAGACAGGAAGACAATTGATTCATGTGCCATTGTATCATGACTCGTCACTCTCAAAGGAAGATATGTCTTTATGATGGTAATTGCTTTTCGCCGTCCCTTCTGAGAAAACAAGCGGCACATTAATAGTACAGGCAGTTAGGGCTTTGGAAAGGGCTCTCGAAAGGGCTATGGAAAGGGCTATCGAATGGGCTATCAAAAGTTGATAAACGTAGCCGACGAAAACAAGCGGCATATCAATAGTACAGGGAGTGGACAGGGCTTTCGAAAGGGCTATGGAAAGGGCTTTCGAAAGGGCTATGGAAAGGGCTATCGAAAGGGCTATTGAAAGGGTTTTCGAAAGTCGTTTAAACTGGGGAAAGTTGATAAACGCAGCCTCAGTCGACGGCGTGCCAACTTCGCATATTCTGCTCAACAAACAAAGCCGCCAAAAACCGATCGATGAATCGCTAATCACTGCTAATCCCGCGGCACAATGAAAGCGTTTCTCGTGCTTTTGTTCCTCTCATATACGGCTTGCATTCTTTGTGGTGATTGACTATGAAGCGGTGTCCCCAACTAGATTTGCTCGTACATTCTAAGTTTCTGTCACGGTTTTATGTGCAAAAGTCATGCCTTTACAGTAATGTAGCAACTTTTCATTCCAAAGAAAAATTTAAAATAGATTCGTCATGCAATTTATATCAAAACAAAGCTTGGCATTCCTCTTTAACTTTGCCTACTATTATGCCCATCTTAACAGAAATTTATAGAAGTTATACAAATTGGAAAAACATAATTCTTTCTCAAAGCACGAATACCTTAGTGTCTCAGAATAACGTGGCACACAGGTGGTTTCCACCATGGCACATAAAGAGTTAAAGAAAATAGATATAAAAATTAAAGGTTTCAAAGTTAGTGCGTAAGGCAAAGAAAAAATACTATTGTAACATATTTAGGGAATCTAAAAAAATGATATTAAATATACATGGAAAGTTATTGATAGTGTTTTACCAAAATCAGAGAAGATTGTTCCAAGTTTTCTTTACTTCCTCAAAAGGTTTCTAAATCTTTCCTCCAAGCTCTATTTTTTATTTCACATTTAAGTTAACCAAAGGCTGTCTTCCTCAGTCAAATAACTAAGTGCGTTATTGTGTTAATTTGTTATATTTGTTATGTTCTACATTCTAATCAATTATTGTATGCTTTGTATTTATGTATGTATGCATTGCATGTTTGTTTGTTTTTTATCGTAGAAATGAATAAACGAATTGAACTGAACTGAACTGATCTAGGGTGTGCGGGGAGGAGGATTTCCTCTTCTGGAAAACAAGTGGTGAAATTTGTAAAAAAAAATCCAGTTCACTATTACAAGTGTGATATCTTTATATTTAATGGGCTCCCTCTCCCACATCCCCCCCCCCCACAATAGAACAAAAATATAAGAATGGGAAATATCTGCGAAATACATAAGTGAGTGCATTTCAATGGCATTTATAGTACATCCAGGGGTTTGGCAGAGATACAGAGGCAGTGGTAGTTATAATACTCAAGTCCTTTTATTTCAACTGTATCGTCAAATTTCGTAAATACAGTGTACTTGAGAGGTATTTTTACTGGTTTGATGGATTATGCAAATGTGCCAATTTTAACAGAAATTGCATTTTTGATTTGTAAATTTATATATCCATTATTTTGCAAAGATATGAGTTTCTTTAATATTGCTTATGAAATCAAAAACAGAAGATAATGGTTATTATCTATTCAAGTGATTGATCTCACTATGACGTGGTCCGCAAAATGAACGTGAGAGGAACAAGCTGCAAAACTCCAGGGCAGCCACATTAAAGAGACTATCAGATTGTACTGAAATTGGGGACACTCAATTTACATTCTATATATGACTACTGCTAACTTTCGATTCTAGAGTCTTATCTTTTTAGAAGTTATTAGAGTTGAAAGTAAAGAGTCGTATTGAATTAAAAGGGTCTTAAAGTGTATGATTAATAGCCCTAAACAGATACCTAATCGCACTATCAGTTCAAACTTAATCTGTTAAAAACACAATTTCCATTTCTCCTCATGATCCTAAACTAAGGATAATGCACACAAGGAATGTTTATAGATGTTTTCGTCCACAGTTTGCATGTACTTAAGATTGTAAAATACACTGCGCTACTGCCTTTCTCTTACTAATGTTTATTCTTCATAAAGCAACATCGACCATGTGATTTTCTTTTACTCGCGATCTTAATTATTGTGACGACAATTACTCAAACTGGATAGATGTTATGAATGGTATACCTTTGAATAGCAGTGATTACTTTCATGCCAGTTAACCTAATGCCGTCAAAAAACGTTCTCTCCCACCACTCTCTCTCTCTCTCTCTCTCTCTCTCTCTCTCTCTATTTTCCTCTCTCTCTCTCTTTCTCTCTCTTACACAGGTGGGTAGAAAGGGATCACTGAACATCTACACAGGGTCTTCAACTAAGGACGTGAATTACATGGTAAGTTAAATGATGACAAGAGTATGTATAGAATTCAGTCCTAAATGAGGGTCATTTATGTGGAAAAGACTTTACTCCTCAATGAGTTATATAATTTAGACAAGTTGTGAGACTGCAAAGTTGAGAAAGGAAATAATAATCATTTCAGCAGTTCTGCTCTGTCTTTTCAATTTTGCACAAATGGACGGTATGTCTCCCTCTCGTACATCTGCAGAAATCAGTGTATTTCGGGTGTTTGCCGTGAAACCGTCAATGCTTATTTTGTACTCAGGACCCCCTCTTCTAATGTTTGCTAATCATCGGAACATGTTATTTAGACATAGAATATTTCAAAACATTTCCACATGAATTTAACACATACTGAAAGGGCAAAAAAAGTGTTGGTGCCGTTTAACTCAGTAAGTTAGAAAACATGAATACATTGTTCTTGGAATTATAGATTAGGAATAATGAACGATAATTCGACCAAATACATCGTAGAAATGAGGATGGGAGATACTGAGGTTCGTGAGAAAGAAATGTGAATTTAGACTTCTTCATCAATATGTGACCGTGCACCTCAAAACGAACATAAAGTCACACACACTGATTTTGCGTGAGGACTGAAAATAAGTGAAACGGGTCAACCTAGCCGAACTTTACATTTTCATATTTTCTGAAAGAGCGGGTCTTGGTATTAAAATTTGGTATCATAAAACGGGCAGGAAAGTGTGTTTTTTAGCAGTTTATCTCGAACATTTTTGGTAGAATAGTGTGATTAGCTGTGTCTTTAGAATCCCTTTTTCATTTCTGAAAAACCTTGTCCACACTTTTCACTTTCAACTCTAATAACTTTTGAAAGGATAGTGCTACTACTTTGAAAGTTAGCATTAATTATGACAAGAACGTGTTAATGAGGCATGCTTAATTTCAGTTTAATCTGATAATCTCTTCATTGTTGTTACTCTGGTGGTTTGCTTCCTGTTTTTTGTCCTATTCATTGCACAGCCAGCACGGTTTGGTAAAGATTGAGCGCTGAGTAGACACTGTACTTCAGAGCCTCTTTTCTCAGTTCACACTTTTCCTGAGTTTGTGCTTTCTTTCCAATACTTAGATAGGTTAGGAGAGTCCATTTGATTTGAGTTATACATCATTTTAAAGCTTAAAGTCTGCTCTTTCAGAATATGGTCTTAACTAAAATTTATGTCCGGCGACTTTTTGTTTGTTTCGAGGTGCAGGGTCACATATATAGACAAGAAAAGTTGAGCCCCCACTATACATTGAAAAGCCATGTTTCAATGTCGTGTTTGTAGCCACGCCTACCTATTATAATGCAATGTAAACAGCAACACACGGTTCCAAATGCATAGTGCCGTGAAAAATCAAGAAATGTTTATTCTCTATTCTTCGTTCATGCAGTGCGTGACAGCAGGGAGGATCGTCTGCTCAGACAATGAAACAAACGAAAATGGAACTCCAGTCTTAGACATCGATGTCACAGATGCAATGGTGCCAAGAACAAGAGTCATTGTCTTTTTTGTCGTCTCCTCGGAAGATGGTGAACACCATTATATCGTATCGGACTCCTTGGTCGTGGAAGTGGAAGAACAATGTGGCGGTGAAGTGCGTTTCGTATTGCCGAAATACATCAAAATGTAAAAACTGTATGGACAATGTAATGGTAGAAATAATTGATTTCGACTCTGTAAGAAAACACGTTCATGTAATAATGTAATATATTCATTTACATTATGTTTATCATTTACATATTTCTCCATCTTAAAATGAAAAAAAAAATGAAGATGACTTACATAAAACAGGAGCTGATTCTGAAAGATTTAACGAAAATTTCCCCCAGGAAAAAAAAAGCGACGAAACAAAAATGCGTATTTACTGTCCAATTACCAGTTTTAAAGGGGCTGTACAGTACCTTTTGAGGTGGGGATTCATTTTTTTTTACATTCCTAAGTGAGATAATGAGAAACCTCCTATGAAATATAAAAGAGCATGTAATTTTAAAAAGGATTCAACGTCTATTTGATGAAAATTGGTTATCAAATGGCTGAGATATCAAAAAAAAGTGACAACAATAAAACAGACTACAGACCACGCCCTTTATTAGGATCTCTTTGCTCACCTTGTTTTTTGGATATCTCAGCCATTTCAAAATCGATTCTCATCAAATAAACTTTTGATACCCCTTAGAATTGCATGCTCTTTGACATCCCATAGAGTGGTTTCTGAATATCTCGCAAAATCGCAAAACGTTAAAGGCTAAATCCTCACCTCGACCAGAACTGTACACACCCTTTAAGCATCATTGAAAGTAAGAGGCTTGTGATATGACCAGTTGAAATCAGTCACCATGTCAGTGCTTTTATTTGCCTGCATCATCAGATGTTTATATGACCCTGTGTTATGTGATGATAATAATGTACGCGCCTTGAGCACTCTACATTGGCGCGATTTTGGAGAAAAGTACACTCATGAAGTCTACGTACTATTCTCATCGTTTATTCGTTTTTTTTTCGTTTGTAATTAGTATCATTGTTGTGGTTAACATATTTTGATAAGCAAAATAACATAAACTCACATTACGTGACGTAATTCATTGCCTTGCACTTAATCAATTTACTGTTTTCTACCGCAAGATGATAGATTTCAATTTACCAAAAGTTAATCAAGTTGTGTGATGTTCTAATTTTTGTACAAATCACAATGACTGAGATACACATTGGTTTATTCAAATGTATATACCAGTCTTTGCAATCGGAGACATGTTTTCTATTGAATTAGGGTATTCAGGGAAACAGATTTTTTTTTTTTTTGCTTTCCTTTTTTTTTTATTTTGCAACGCTTCGTTGCATTGTCATGCAGCATCGGATAAATGGATAACTCAAAGGAAAAAAGTGAACAAAATAAGAAACTAATAAATGAATGCTACTATGTTTCAAAATAGGTGTCTATTACTGGAAAAAGACCGCCACCACTTTCACCTATGTATTCGCCTGATGAACAAGCCACCATCAAGGTAACGGCCCCAGCAGAATCCGCAGTGGCAATTTTAGCTGTTGATGAGGCTGTCTATCTCCTGAGAGACAAGGATCGACTGACCAGGCGGAAGGTATTTCGTCCTTGTTGCGTTATCGCAAAATTTCCTTGGCAACAATGCTGAAATCCAGTCCAAAAAAATAAGTTGGTCTGATAAAAAAGAACACAATCTGACGACTTCAACTATGAAAAAGATACTCAAATCGTTAAAAATGAGAAAGTTTTTTGTTACTTCTGCTGAAAAGTTTTTGTACAGTTGACGTGAATATGCAGTTAAGTGAGCTCATTATGTCATAACCTAACAATTTTCCATTGATCGTGTACACACAAAAAAAAAAAAAGATTTAAAAAATCCAATGTTTCTGTCTTTGACATCTGAAACATAGTAGTATTCCTGGATAAGTAACTTCAGAATAGTGATCATTCTATTTTAGATATACGAGGATTTGAACCAGGGGCATAATTGCGTTTAATGAAAAAAAAAAACAACAACAACTACAGGAAAACAGGCATAATTGCGTTTTAATGAAAAACAGGAAATTTCAACGGTTTTTGTAAAAACTAGTATTGCAAGTTTTAAGGAAATGACATGCTCACTTTGCCATTTGCATGTTCATATTGCCCGTTCCAGTTACTGTTTTCTCAAAAATTAGGGACAGTTCAAAACGTCATAACTTGCTCTCTTTTCACCCAATTTCAATCAAAATTTTCTCGTAATAATTCACTCTTTCTAATCAGATTAACATGGTAAAAAAAAAATGGAATGGATTTCCCTTATAATGGGAAATATGCTGCCGAATGATACTGTATCTTCTATTATTATTAATAACTGTTTGATGAACATACGTGTATACTTTTAATCATTTGTGTGCCAAGGATTTTTGACAGTGGGTGCAATACTTTGACATTTTCTGTGTCAATCAACACTCAAAGCACACAAAGGGTTAAAGTATTATCCAAAAAGAAAGCCTTTTATTAACAGATCATCATCGTCAGCAGTACTGTACAAAAATATTAATGATCATAACATTTGTATGTATACAGCAAGAAAAAAAGAAGAACAAGAAAGCAAACACTTTTTTCCAGTGCATATTTTTCATAGAAGATTTTGATGAGAATCAATGTATTGTATACCACCTTAAAGATACTTAAAGTGGCTATCAACCAAGTTATAGGTGAATTACAAAGGAAAACTTTATGATATCGTAATTTATCGAGGCAAATTAAAGAAACCTATATTATTTACAATTTTCATCACTTGAAAGATCAGTTCATATGTCTACATTTTTTAATAATCCTTCCGTCATTTCATTTGAATTTGGATTCGCCAAAAGATTCTTTGTTTCCCTCTATCATTTCTAACCTTTATTGATCTTTTCAATTAGTTCCACTCTCTGTGTTATGTGCGAGAGAGTAAAGAACCGACACGTCCACTGACGTGGCATTTTATTTTGCTCAGTTTTTGACCATTCTGTACCTTTATAATGGATGCAGATGATAAGTAAACACAATGTCATGATCAACAAGCGATATCATACACAATGAAATTTTCTTTTTGACCTTATATATTATATTGTAAAAATTTACATTAACGTAAATAGATCAGTGTCATTAGATCAAGTCAATGACGCCAAAGAAATTTAGAAAGCTTTGCAAGTTAAAACGTGCAATGCGGGAAAGTCATGTCATTCATGATCTCAATTTGTTGACTCATATATCTATCTTAAATGTGTATGGCTGTATGTTTATATATATATATATATATATATATATATATATATATATATAGGTATATTTGTGTGTGTGTGTGTGTGTGCGTGTGTGTGTGTGAGAGAGAGTAATTGTTGTTACATACAATACAATATTTTTATTATGTAGGCCTGTCAGTATATATACGAAGATTTTTTTTCTTTCAAACTTTCAGTCTGCTTGCCTATCTCTGGTCGCAAAGCAGCATGTATTTCAGTTTTGAGTTCCACTTAAAAGGAAGTAGCATGCAGTGTGCATGTGCATAAAATATTGGCTTCCAAAATGAAGCTAATCTTATAAGTTACTGTTGTTGAACTCTCGGACAATTTGATCAGTACTTTCCAATCTCTTCTCTGTTCAAAGATGTTCGACCGGATGAAAGGTTATGATGTTGGCTGCGGACCTGGTGGAGGAAGTACGGACGCTATGGTCTTTGAGGTGAGACCATAAAGACCACGGTTACAGTTCGTTATTCCGAAGGTTCTTTTTAATAGTCCGAAGGTTCGTTAATCCGAAAAAAAAAGTAATGAGGTTTGTTCTTCCAAAGGCTCATTAATCCAAAAATGAAGTAAGGTTTGTTATTCTGAAGGTTTGTTAATCCGAAAATGAAACAAAGGTCGTTATTCCAGAGGTTAGTTGCGGACCCTATTTCATTTTCGAATCAACGAACCTTCAGAATAATCAGCCCTTTTTCATTTTCGGATAAGCGAACCTTCGGAATAAGTAACCTTAGGAATAACGCAACTAATGTTCCGAACAACGTACCCTTTTTCATTTTGGATTAACGATCCTCTAGGTATAGGAAATTAGTATTTTTCGGATTACCGAACCTTCGGAATAAAGAACAACACCCAAAGACCACTTTGATGAAATCATATCCTGTGGGTGATGTAAACATATTTGAGCACGTAGGATTTACATATTAGAGGATAATGGGCACTCTACTCACTCTTTTGCTACCCTCACTAACGTTTTAATATGATAAATTTAAATTTACAATTGAGTTTCACACAGGGATAACACATTTTTACATTTTGCATATCAATATTTTAAGTAATATTTCGATGGTTCTGTTCAACAGGCCTCCGGAATGACAGTGCTTACAAACGCAGAACTTGACGTCAGTGTACGCCAAGGTTAGTGTACAAAATTAGGAAGAATCTTAACCATTAACATTGCATGTGGAGAGTGAGTACAATGAGTAATATTTTACTGATCTCTATGGATGTATTTTACAAATAAATCACAGTATGATTTGGGTGGAAAGTTAATGAATCCAAATGAAATGAAATGGGAGAAAATGTTGGTTGTCCAAAGGTACCATCATTGAACGTAAATGTTTACGTTTGCCCGTTTAGACTCGTCGAAAATAAAAGAAATAAAAAGAAAAAAATATAATGGCAAAGTTACCAAGGGACGAATACCAGGCAAACCAAAAACAACAACACAACAAATAAAAAGTTCGAAATAAAATTTCATTTCAAGTTTCATTTCAATGGAGGTATCGTGTGTTAGAGAACCATTACTCACGGACGTAAAAGATCCTTCATCGCAAAGAGCAGGGTACATAACTAGTTGGGGGCCTAAGGGCTCAAAATGGGTTGTTTGGTTCAGATTCTTCCAAAAGCACCAAATTTGGCTCATAGGTCCCTTGTACCATACTCTTTCGATTTTTGATGGGCGCCAAGACTAAAAACCCTTGGGACCGCCATATTGGTGGAATCCAATATGGCCGCCATCCGGGTTAAAGGTCAGCTGCAGTTACAAATTGAAAATGTTGATTAATGTTATGAATCCCATGTGGAAGATATTACGGGGTTAGAGAATGTGATTCTAAATATCATTTCTGCAATTCAAGGTCACTATCACCTCTCAAGGTCACTTTCAAGGTCAAATAAGGGTCAAATCAGGCATTTTGTGCATTTTTCGAAATGGCGTCTGTGAGCATTCAACTGCAATTCACTGGTACCCCTATTTTGTCCCATTTGTCATCTCTTCCATACTCCTTCAATGGTTAATTAGGGCCAAGAGCGGTTCCATCCTCCTACATATCAATAATGACTATGACAAATAAATGAAAAAATTATATTTAAGATATATATATATATATATGTAATTATATATTGAAATGATTTTGAGCACAGAAAACGGGCTTCCATCGGTTTCGTTTTCTTTTCTCATTCTCTTTGCTCAAAGGTGTACTATTTATCAATTGTTTCTGGTCCGTTTTACCTTTTTATTGTTTCAATATTATATATATATATATATATATATATATATATATACATGCTTAAATACGACTGCCATCCTATTCCAAGGTGCCGAATGAGGGTGCAATGGCAAAGAGGGTAATAAACACGCCTAATCTTATTTTGTCCTCGTTTTTCCTTCTGACGAGATAGCTGTGTAGCCAGTATGCAACTAGCTGGTCAGTTGTATGTACTTGGGGTGGACCACTTTACTGGTTTATGCACCTTGAGTTTTCCGATAACGGAATGCCGATTCGGGATCTTTTCATGTGTCTGGGTTTGTGATTCTTTCACACAAGGGACTTCCACTTTTTATATCCAAGTGATGAGGTGCAAAGTGTTGGGCCTCTACTAGAGGGAACAGTATGACAACAGACACCATTGCTAAGCTAGACTTGAGATAAGTGGGATACGAACCCGCGCCGGAACACAAGTCTTTAGACCGCAAGCCATACGCTACCGACTGAGCCACCTCGTCACCTTTCATGGTCATTATATAACTTTTCAGCTGGCAAGCGATATGATTCTCCTCCTGCTGAAATTGGTGTATGCCTGCTCTCCCTTGCTTCCGGGGAATCGAGCTCCTCAATCCAGGTCAGACCAGTATTCTAGGAGCAGTTAACTAAATTCGATCATTAAAGTCCTTTAATGGCAGTATCGTATCAGAGTAGGTGAAGACAATTCAGCTGAAGCTTTTTTCTTATCTTTTTTTATTCTCTTTTTATCAAACGAAATCGTTTCTTTACTGAAAGCGCAAATGACTAGAGATGTTGTATGGGATACTGATCCTGAAGAAAATAATCTCAACAGCAACACTGTGCAGTCCTCTGACAAGAGATGGTGATGGCACCACTCAATCTCAAATTATAATCGGAAGAGCGTAGCGGCTCCCTGAAAATTAAGATTGAAAAATAAAGAACTGCCCTCATTTATCAGCGCACAGATATCCAAGAATAAATGGGACGGACAACTCATCCTGAGCACCTGATTCGAGACGGAAATATCAACAGGAATTGTGATCTCACAACCCTTCAGCTTTCCAACAACTTAGATGCGATCTACGCAAAGATATCCTTACAAAGGATGACATAATGTTTTCTGAAAGCATTTTCTGAAAACAGTATACAATCGCATGGATGAGCATAACATTACATTTTCGGTAGTGTGCTTTTTGTTAATCCCTTTGATCTGAGGGAGTTACGGGTGGGTCGTGGTATTGAAAAGAAAAAGGCCTTTTCAGCTCTTTCCTGTACAGTATTCGTCTCTTCAGGGAGGTTTTGTCTCACCTCCCTGGTCTCTTCCAGAGCCCAACATCAGGTACTGACAGGGTGCGACATTACTTCAGACTTGCTTTGATGTGGCATGCAAAATGCCTAATAGTATGGATCAGCAAGCCAGAGCTCACTGACACATTAACTACACAGTACTTTAGTAATCGTGCTCATGTCCAGCAAGGACTAATGAGCAACAAGGTTTATGGGGCAGCCTGCGTCAACGAGGGTAGGCATCATCTCGTCATAACGTGGGAGCAGATCATCAGAAACCACCCTATCTGATGTGGTCCCTGACTTCAGGGAGTGGAGTTGGAGGAAAGATGGCACAGGTACATGACATTTACTAGTACTATCAGCCACTCTCCGCAATGCTTCAGTACCAAATTTCATTTTTCTGCACCACAGCTGTTTCAAGGCATGCATTGGGAGGTGGAAAACATGGAAGTGGAAAAAAATGAATAAAATAAATGAATGAATGAATGAATGAAGGTGAAAATGCACAATGTAGAGTAGGTGTCTGACGAGCCATGGTCAGTAGTTTGATATTGCTGCAAACTTAAAGTGGGGGGGGGGGGGAGGGGATTGAGGGCCTATCTGACGGGAGGAGACATTGTCGCAATGCCAGCGTCTCGAAGAAATTATTTTCGCTGTCACAACTAACGCGATTTCCAGGGCGACGTCCAAGACGTCTTCAAACAAAGGGACAACGTATTCGCTTGGAAGTCACGGGGATGTTGGCACGGCTTTTGCAGTCGCAGGAACTTATCAGAGACGTCTTTTCTCGGCGACTTCTCCCTTTCGTCGCCATTATGTTATTACGGTCTCCACAAGATGCGGGGACATCTCGAAGATGTTGCAGACAAATTTAGTCCCCACGACATGGCCACAGTGATGGAGACTTCGCAGAGACGTCTCGGAGACAAGCTGGAAGACGGAAATAGTCTCTGCAAAAATCGGAAATGTTCGATTCTCCTGCCAATCCTGGAGATTGGGCTCGTCTCCAGGAGACGTGCGTCGTAGAGATGTTGCAGAGAGTAGAGTTGCAACCTATAGCAGTCTTCATACCAACGAGATACCAACTTATAAAGTCTTGTGATATCATACCAATTTGCGTCCAAGCACTTTGGATAGAATCTTAACAGACCCTAGAAGGTGTCATGAAAGTTGTACTATAGCATATCTAATCTGTACCCTGTTAATGGTGTCACCGTGGCACCTGTGAAATATGCTTGTTCCCTACATGGCGTCACCAGGACCGTCATGTTCTTTGAACGGCATATTTAGCTGTGGAGGCACATAAATTTCCTACAAGGACTTTAGAATCGAACTTTCTTACACAAGTTCGAAAATAGCAAATTGATGCCAACCTAATGTACTATAAAAACTCTCTTAAACACGACAGATTTTTTTTTCTTTTTTCATCCAGATTAGGAGTGTTCTTCATAGTTATTATTCCATTGAATATAAATCTGAATTATGAATATCTATTGTGATTGAGGATCCCTGAACTGCAACAGAGAATTAAAAACACTTCTCTTTTTAGTGGCAACGTCAAGGACGCAGGTAATATAGAGAATACCCCCCCCCCCTTATTGCTAAACGATTAATATATTAGGTAGCAATAGGATTCTATTTTTCATATATGTATGTTTTATTGCATTCCTTGCAGATGAAGATGAAAATAGTAATCCCATAATCAAATCTTGAAAACTCTTGTAAAGGGCATTACCCATAATTCTAACTACTGAGTAGCTCTTTTGGCTGTCATTAAAGCAAATGCAAATATATTGAATTCCGCAGATATGACCAGTCGGTGAGGACATTTCCTCTTATCGCCTGCAATGTAAAAATAATTAATGGAATGATTGCCACATGAACTATGATATTCCATAGCTTTGGACAGAACCTCACTCAAGAGCTTGTATAGCCATATTATAACAGGCCATGATTGAAATGATGCAGAAAAAATTACCGTATTAAGATCCCTTAAACACTGTTAAACCCAATTACTCTCAGAAAGCGGTTCTTGTTATAATTCATGAGTGTATACCTAGTGTTTGAAATCTTAACACGAAAGCAGATATATTGATGTTACTCGTGAGAAAGCCCACCTCTCCCTCTCTCACAGCCTTCAACAACTGCAATTCTATTAGCAGGGCTGGCATTCCTCCTAAATTGACTATAGGCAAGCCATTTTCTAAATTACCTTTTGTGAATATAATGGTTTGACCCCAAATGACCTTTAGGGAGACCATATAAGGAAAAGTTGACATCAGACCATAAAAACAACTTCAGAATCAAATCCCTTGACCCATAAAACCTCTGAAGCTGACTTTTCAAATTATTGTAACACTTTAAAGTTTTTTTTTTTTTTTTGTTATGGACTGGCCTTTAAACGTAGGTGGCAGCCATATTGGATTTTGTAAATATGCCGCCCCGGAGGGCGCCCTTCACAAGAAATACGCCTTTTTCAGCCGTCGACAACTGCAATTCTATTACTTAGGCTGGCATTCCTGGAATATTGACCATGGGCAAGCCATTTTTTTCAATAAACTGTTATGAATACAATGGCTTGACCCCTAAATGACCTTAAGGTGACCTTATAAGGAAAAATTGACTTCAGACCATAAAAACAGCTTCAGATTCGAATTCCTTGACCCAGAAAACCTCTTAACCTGACATTTTAAATGATTGTAACCCTTTTATGTTTTGAAATGCAAGTGACCTTTAAACCTATATGGCGGCCATATTGGATTTTGCCAATATGGCCGCCCCAGAGGGCGCCCTTCTTGGCGCCCATCAAAAATCGAAATAGTATGGTTTGGGCTACATGTGTGCCAAATTTTGGTGCTTTTGGAAAAATTTGAACCAAAAATCCCTTGCGCCCCCCACTAAACCCCGTGAAGTGATTCCATCTCAAATCAAACTGGACTCCATATACTGAAGACCTTTTAAATATTAAAACTGGATATGGGTTAACCAGGCATCTTCACAGATGAAAAAGGAAGCAAACAAAGTAATATATGTGCCCGGCCTCAATTGCGCGGCCGAGCCCCGCAATTTTGTCCGTTTACACTGCTGGACTTGGCCGCGCTTAATTCAAACCTTTCGATATTTTTGTCGTAATGGCGCTCATGCTTGTAAACAAATGCAATTTGGAAGCCAGACTAATATTGGCCGCGCATTTGGCCCAGTTTGCGTTTACACTGAGAAAAGGCCGGGCTCGGCCGCGGCCACCTCGCATTTGGCCTTTTGTGCATTTACACTAAAGCGGGGCTGGGCCGGGCCGCGGCTCGGCCGCGGCCGAGCCTCGCACTGTAAACGGGGTCTAAAGCTACTTTTCAACGTGACGCATGGGAGAGGAGAACGTCCAGCGCACTCGTCGTCTCAAACGTCCGCGCGTCAAAATCTACAGCTCCCTAATACACATAATTATTAGGACCTCCCATGTTAATCGACTGCCACTTTTTTCGTAACTTCACCATATGAAGCAATGCAATTATGTAAATACCGAATCAGTATAGTTTCGTGTTTATCAAATCCAGTTTGATATCGTCTTGAAAATGCAATAACACCAAGCAATAAACTTTGTATGCTTTAATCACGATATCTTATTAGAGCTCAGATGTCCCCAGACACATATGAGACGCCGACGAAATGTTAACGGTAAGCTTGTATTTTTTATTTTATCTATTTTTGTGTGTAATGCTCCCATCGCATTGAAGAACGAAGATAATCATTTTCATTGTCAATAATGGCAACAGTTACAGAAAAAAAAACTTTTTGAAAGCGATAATGGTTCTAGAGTTATCTTCAGAGACGATCACTGGAATCTTATAACTGATGAAAGTATGATAATGGTCAGTGTAGCCGAGGTATTAAAAAAAAAACGAAAAACAAAGTCTGCTGAGAGCTTGAGAATTAAAGTGTGTTTTTGTCGCTGTTGAAATTGTAAAGGGGTCATGCCTCAGTTATAATTGACTTAACAAGGGGCAATGGCCTATCAGCGTTATTCTGACGAAAAGACGCAGTATTGGTTTTAAGTTTGTTTGTAAAGGTTTGTATCATAATGTACAATACCAAGCATCTTACATTTAATGTTTAGGGGATATTTTAGATCAACGGCTCCTTTACTGATAATCACATCAAACCAAATGGTTAAAAACTTTCGTTTAAAATGCATCGTTCATGTACCACGTCACTCCTGCCTAAATACTTATCCCGTCTTCTCTTCTACCCTTCGCGTGTGTTTATGTGTGTGTGTGTGTCAACGAAAGACTGTTTAAGTCCAAGGATAGAGCCCTGCGTTTCTTCGCGAGTCAACCTCCAAAGATTACTAGCGTCTACGCTTGCTAACTGTGCCCGAAAGACCTTCATATTGACAAGGGTGTGTGGTCTTACAGATACCGAAAAAACGGTAAGAAACAGTTGTGTGTGTGTGTGTTCGTGTGTGTATGTGTGTGTTTTAGTTGTGTTGATATTTGGTAAACATGATATCATGCAATATCATTTGATAAGTTAAGAATGTGTTTGGATTTCTTTTTTTCGATGTCTCGATACTTCCAGTTGGCCTAACCACTACTCAAAAAAAAAAAAATGTCAAAACAGTAAATGCAAAGAAGATCTACCACATGGCGGAAGCCAGTTTAATGAACCATAGGTGTGAAGCAGTTTTATCTTGTCACATAACGTCTTTTCATGCCGTGTAATAATTTGACCCACGTTGGTGAATCTCAAAGTTATTTCTGTAATAGGCACAATTTGTTTTGAGAAGTGAGTATGTATGTATAAGATATAAAATGACTCTGCATCACGAAGCCAACAGAAAATCGCACATACATGAAATTTTAAGTAAAGGTAGGTTGTTAAAACAAGAATATCAGCTTTAAAATAATGTATAATATATCAAAACAAATGGACTCTCCTAAGTATTTGAAAGAAAGCAATAACTATGGAGAAAAGTTTGCTGAGAAAAGAAATTCCGAAGTATGGTCTCAGGCGCTTGATCTTACCAAGTCGTGCTACCTGTGCAATAAATGGGACAAACAAAATCAGGATGTAAATAAAACTCCTTAGCAGCAAGAATGAAGATATTAACGCTGAACATCTGCATGTCCTCTCAGCTCATTTTACTCATTAGAAATATCAACCTTCAAAGCGGTAGCATTGTCTTTTCAAAAGTTAAAGGAGTTGAAAGAGAAGAGTATGTAAAGGGTTTTAAAAGATATGAAAAGAGGATTCTATAAGACACACCTAATCACAAAATTCTGTCAAAATAGAAGTATAAAAAAAAAATGCTCAAAACACGATATCTCGTTTGTTTTATAATCCCTAATAATACAATACTATAAGGCACGGTGAACATTTTTTTTTTATTTTCTTTATGACGCACGGTCACATATTATTGTATATATATATATATATATATATATATATATATATATATATATAAATATATATATGTACATTATGTATTAGCGTCATATTCAACATTTTAAAGAAAGTCCATCATCAGACATTGTAAAAAAAAAACCCGAGAAATATCCATGAGATAAAGGAAGTGTTCAGTGGGCTTCCAGACTTCTTCCTCTCTTTTTTTTTTCTCTCCTTTTGTATTTATTATGCTTCAATTAATCTTTCCATTGATGTTATCATTCCAGAGGGACCCACATTCTACAAGCTCTGTCTTTTTAGTGGGTCTCTCCATTTTTCGCACTTTAAGCAAAGTTATACATGTTCTTTATTTCGATCACTTGTTTTTTTTTTTACTACAATGTATAATTACTATAAGGTCCTCCTCAACTGTTTTACATTCTTTTCGATACATAATGTTCTGTTTACCTTATTCTCTGTTGTTAAAAGAAGTGTAACTTATATGTTTTGTCGAAAAATGAAATAAACTTTGAATTGAATTGAATTGAGTACTGGATAAGGAGAGGATTCAGGTAAATAATTGCGTTTCTGTGAGATAATTAGGAACCTCTTATGAAGTGTGAAAGGACATATGATTTCAAGAAGAATTCATCGTTTTTTGGATGATGATTATTGGCCTTGAAAGGCCGAGACATAAAAATAATATCCTGATGATCCTAATGAAATTGAAGGCCACAATTTTTACTTTGATATTTTTTTTCGTTGTTTTGAGATATGTCAGTCATTTTAAAACCAATAAATTGACATCAAATAGAGTATGATTTATCTAAGAATTGTATTCCTTGAGCATTCCATACAGTGGTTTTTAAACATCTCGCAAAACGTTACAAGCTAAATAATCACCTCAACCAGTGCTGTAGCGTCCTTTTAAGATGAAAATTTACTTTTTTATTTTCTTGCATTTTCTCTCTTTCTTGGCAAATTTAATCGCATATATCGTATATCTATTTCTCTTTGCAGAATTTCAAGTTTTGTTGTATGAGCCAGACCGTATCATTCAATTTCCGATCCCACGAGATCGAAGAGGAAGGAGAAGTGGATTCAGAAGTAACAGTTCGGAAAGATTTCAGAGAGACGTGGTTCTTTGAATTACTCGATATGGGGTAAGCAGCTGCTTGTGATTTTAATAGAACATCGATTTTTTTTCTTGAATTTTATGACGTGAGACCGAGTTCGAATCTTGCAAATATAAGCCAAGTGTTTATCCCTCTTTCTGAACGGGACTTCTGTACTGGTAACAACAATGCAGTGTCCCGCAATATGAAACACAAGGCGAACCACAGTGTGACGACATCATGGCACATAGATTGTGAACACAGTGTGAAATACCTTAACAGTGTTTAATTTGAGCACTATAACAATACGCGACCAATTTTTAGTGGTCTTCACATAGGGACCAAGTGAATGTCGACCAATTTCCAATTATTTGTGAATGGTTTTGCAAGCAGTTGCCTAATCACCAATAGTTTTGCTTTTGTTGTTGTTGTTGTTGTTGTTGTTTTATTTTGTTTTGTTTTTTCGCATCATATTTGCAAAGCTGGAGATTTTCCAGTCATTGCTTGTCTGTGACCAGGACCTTAGATGGAAAAGGAGACGAAGAGACTATTATGTGGCCCTGCATACCCATTGCTGAGCAGGAAGGACGTCTCAAGAATAAAAGTCGGATTGCCGACTCTTATTATTCAACAGATTTGATCTCAAAATAATACAATAGCTCATCGCTTTAGCCAGACAGTTGTTTCTTGCTATAGGGTTTTCGATATATTGCTAGCAAAATTGAATTGGTGAAAGATGATTTTTTTTTTTTTTAGCCCTTTGAAGCCAAACGTGCTAGCTTTGAGAAGAGAGATCAACTGCAAAACTCGTTTGTTCTATCTCGTAGAAACGCTACTGAAAAGGTGTACTCAACGTCCACGCCAAGCAGCATCACTGATTGGCGACTAACAGCCGTAAGTGTGTCGCGGCTCCTTGGCATGTGCGTGGCGAAACCGGAAGTCCTCGAAGTGTTCCAGGACTTCTTCATACAGCTCCACCTACCGTACTCAGTGGTACGGCTGGAGCAGATGCAGGCCGTGGTGACGATTTTTAACTACGGGAGAGAGCAGCTGAAGGTAGCAGACAGTAGCAACGTGAAATGAGTTTCTTTTTTTTACACCCCTGTGACTCCAAAAAATTCGGATACACCGATATGGGCCGTACCTAAATTGTATGTCCCCATTTCCTTTATGAATAATACACTCGAATATAGTGAATGTGGGTAAGAGGGTGTGTGTGTGTTTGCGCGCGCGCGCGCGTGTGTGTATTGAGTAGGTTGGTAAATGTATATGTTGCTAAAATAGTGGAGCGAGGTATGTGCGCGTGTCCATGAGTTTGTATCATGTGGATGTCTAGATTTTAATGCAAAGTAGTAATGACGTGCACTAGATCTTTCGATTAAGTCTTTGAGTCTATGTGTGTCATGCGGATGGATACGTGGGTGTGCGGTTGGGTGTATTTTGTGTCTTTTGCTAATAAAAATACATGTGTATAATGTTACAATGAATTTTGTCTAGCATTGTTAATGATAATTTTTGTTTACATTTATGCAAATATGTTTTCGATGTGTAATTGTTATATTTATGTTAACAGGGCTCTTTTTAAAAGCAGGCCTTTTGGCTCTGAAAAGACTACCCTGTTTTTAAAGAAGACTGAATAAATAAATAAATAAATAAATAAATAAATAAATAAATAAATAAATAACAGTTGTAGGGATTTAAAAAAATCGATGATATATTTATGATCAGTATGATTTTTATAATTTTTACTTTCCAATTTTGGTTCACGAGTGTCATTTGAATAATTAATATCTCAACGCAACTCTTGTAAATGCAATAGATCAAGTGATGCAATTCACTCTTCTAATAAATTAATATCTTCTTTTTAGGAATAAATGATTTTGGTTGACTTTTCCAATCGATATCATTAGCATGGAGAAGCACCGTAGATGTGAAATACAATGTACACGTTACAATAAATAGTAAAGTTTTCATCCACATTTGCCTTTTTATAGTTTTTCTCTTTTTCTGTCTTATTCATTGAAATACATTTCTGACGCCTGAACAGAAGTCGTAACGTTTTGTGAGGTCAATTAGTGGGAATGAAAATTGCGAAATTTTCCACGATACCGGTACAAGGACGAATTGTTACGAAGTCGAGAAAATTATATGTTAAAATATCAAACCCTGACAACCACGTAATGATAAATGAATGTGCACCATTCTGTCGTATTTCTGGATTTCCAAGGTTGATATTGCCTTCACCACTTCTGACGGGTTGTGCGCAGGCAGCGGAACGGGAGAACCCATCGAACGAACTTTGGTGGTTGGCGCTGAAGACGCTAACACCACAACGTTCACCATTCTACCCATAAACGTGGGCGAACACCCGATCCGGGTGGAAGCAAGAGCCAGATCTAACAGCGGCGTCAATGATGCAGTGGAGAAGAAACTTCGAGTTGTGGTATGTTTCCAGACCGTCCCTTGACATTTGCTCATGCGACCGTTGTTCCCACGAAATGACTCGCAAGCTAAATCAACCGTAGATTCTACCGACAAACAAAACCCTTTATGACCTTCATCCTAATCATCACATCTGATTTAAAGCTAAATCCATATCACAACACAAACCTTAGCCCCAAGCATCTGAAATAGGGCAGGAGCAACTGTCGCAGGAGGAAATGTTTTGTCACCGTTCCAGACAGTATCAAGGATGAATCTGTTTTATCGGGGAAAGATATTTGTCACTTCTTTATGTTGCGAGAGAAAAGTCGCAGGTTAAAAAAAAATAGTTGGAAAAAATAGTTCAAGGAGCATGGGTTTACTTTGCGCTATGTCAAATATAAAATGGTAAGTAACTATACTGGATATTTGTGAAAATCCAATAATTATTAACTAATATTTGTCATTATTGTTTTAGATGTGCATTTTCTCTGAAAGAAAGTCCCTCTTTTGCTTTTAGGGAAAGCATAACTATTTTGCCCTCTGCGCCTTTGTGTCAGTAGAACGGTACCCTATTTTATCAAAAGATATAATCGTGTTTAAATTTCCTTACTACAAAGGCTGCCATACACTTATGATAGAAATGAACTGTATAATCAATTATAACTCTTAGGGTGCGTTTATCAACTACTTTTCTCGGCAGAAACAGGTTATCCAAACAGCTTTCAAGGAATTAGTGCGTTTATCAACTCCTTTTCTCGGCAGAAACAGGTTATTCAAACAGCTTTCAAGGAATTTTTACGAGTTGATAAACGCAAAGCTGTTTTGAAAGCCCTTTAGGAAAGCCTTTACAAAAGGGTGCGTTTATCAACTCTCCTTTCTCGGCAGAAACAGGTTATCCAAACAGTTTTCAAGGAATTTTCAGGAGTTGATAAACGCAAAGCTGTTTTGATAGCCCTTTAGGAAAGCCTTTTCGATAGCCCAAAATTTGTGACGATCCAAACAGGTTTCCTAAACAGGTTATCAGAAACCTGTTTGTAAAAGCTTTTCGAAGTTGATAAACGCAAAGCTGTTTTGAAAGCCCTTTAGGTCGCCCTACTGCGGTTACGCAACCATGCGTTTCCAGTTTCTGAAAAGACGCGCGCCACGTAAAGTGCACACGAGCACGTGTACACAGGTGTATACATACAGCTGTGTGTAATGCACACATATGCTTGGAACAAGGAGGTGTTTCTTTCACCAACAAGGTTTGAGAAATAGAGTAACAACAGTCTCATTCCCTTTGATCCCATGTCTCACGCCGCCACTCAGAAATATTTGAAGTATGTGCTAAACTGGAGCTGCCTCACAGATAGGAAGACAATTGATTCATATGCCATTGTATCATGACTCGTCACTCTCAAAGGAAGATATGTCTTTATGATGGTAATTGCTTTTCGCCGTCCCTTCTGAGAAAACAAGCGGCACATTAATAGTACAGGCAGTCAGGGCTTTGGAAAGGGCTCTCGAAAGGGCTATGGAAAGGGCTATCGGAAGGGCTGTCAAAAGTTGATAAACGCAGCCGACGAAAACAAGCGGCATATCAATAGTACAGGGAGTGGACAGGGCTTTCGAAAGGGATATGGAAAGGGCTATCGAAAGGGCTATCGAAAGGGCTTTCGAAAGTCGTTTAAACTGGGGAAAGTTGATAAACGCAGCCTTAGTGAAACAGAGCTCTGGTCCAATGCCGTTACTTTGAAATTATAGTTATCATGCGTTGAGATTGCCAAAATGCAGACATACCGAATTGGAATAGACATTGACATTCTTTGGTAACACCGGAACCTTACCTTCATTACTCAACTGATGTCAACTGCATCAAGGTAGCATGATCA
Source organism: Diadema setosum (assembly GCA_033980235.1). NCBI lineage: Eukaryota > Metazoa > Echinodermata > Echinoidea > Diadematoida > Diadematidae > Diadema > Diadema setosum. The sequence goes on along the minus strand of CM067065.1, from coordinate 9,129,248 downwards.
CATTGTTTCCAAGTCCTGGTAGAGAAAGTATTTACAAAAAGAGTGTTATTATTGTAGGAAATAATTTTTTTATACCATTTTTTTTTTCTTACAGGCACCGTTCATTCGATAAAATTCAAATAAAACGAAATTAAAATGGCAATTATATAGCTGGTTTTGCTATCTGTCATCTTCTAACTCAGTGGTAGATACCCTTAAATATTTTATGTTCTTCATGTTACTATGTTTATTTGTTATACATGTTTTTTTTTTTCAGGCAAAAGGGATGACAATGAAGAAATCTACTTCTTGGACCTTTAACCCTAGCCAACTTCTGTTGGATGAGGCAGAAAGGGTCACTACGCAATCTCCAGAAATTCCAGCCATCGACGGTATGTCTCCTTTTTGAGGGATGGTTGTATCTTCCTTTGATTTTGTTGAAATTACATGTACATTTCGATACCGAGACAGAAGGAGAGAGAGAAAGACATACATGCACACAGACAGACAGACACTAAGCAGAAAGAGAGCTGAAGGAGAGGATGGGGGAAAATCCTCTTGTAAATATTTTAATGAGAAGCTGAACTTTTAGAGGGGAAGATTAGCAGCTTTCACGACCACAGTTCAAATTTATTTCGTTTTTCCACCATAATTACACAAACGTAAATATCACTCTCTGAGTCACAGAAACAATGCACGTAAAGTTGTACAGAGAAAACAACAATAATTGAAAAAAAAAAAACATACAGTAACGATATATTGCAATAGTGCTTGGGTAACACAAGTGAAATAATTGTCAATATGCACTTATGTGAAAAAACAAAACAGAGGGACCCACTAAAATGACAATGCTTGTAGAGTTTAGGCCTCTCTTGGATTAAAATTTCGATGTAAAAAAAAAAAGAAGAGTCTAATGAGAGTATAAAACGTACTTTATACCGAAGAGGGAGGTATCAAAATTAAACTGTGTATAAATTCAGTAGCATAAGTGTTTCAGGTTCGTTCCTGCGACAATTGCTCCTGCGAGATACCTGCAAAAATATAGCATACTCACAGGCAGAACCCTAACCCTAATCCTAATCCCAATCATCACATAGAACTTAAAACTCTCTCAAACCTTTAACCCTAATCCTATGTCCTTGGAGAGAACAAGACCAGAGAAATATTACTGTAGCAGGAGCAAATGACGTGTCACCTTTATAATATCGTGTCCAGCACCTAAATCACTCAGCTCCTTCTGATAATTCAAACGACAAATCGACAAAGCATGGTTCCATTCACTTTATACCCTTAATAGTGCCCTATAATGAAAAGTTGTAAAAGGGTGTTCACACAAGGTCACCGACTTCTGACGGTTAGATAACGCGACCGCCCTGATCATGAGATCGGTTCATCTTTTGATGTGATGTGCTGTAGAACAAAAAAAAATGTCCCTTGTTAAGATGAAAGCATATGATTCAATAGAATTTTGATAAAACGGTGTAATTAAGATCTGCTCAACTGGACTTATTTGTGAAAATCACGAAGAAAAGAGTTTCGTGACTCATCCAAATCACTTCTTCAGCTCTGCCTGGCTGGTGAGTTTTCACCAGTGATGAATGAATGGGCGATGTTACTGTCTTTTTTATGCCTAAGCCACGAAGTGGTGCCGGAGGCATTATGTTTTCGGGTTGTCCGTCCGTCCGTCCGTACGTACGTACGTCCGTCCGCTTTCGTTTACGCAATAACTTGAGTAATATTTACTGGAATTTTACCAAACTTGGTCCAAGTATGAAGTATGATGGGGCAATTATTTGATTAGATTTGGGGTGAAATCGGCTAAAGGTCAAAGGTCAAAGGTCAAGGTCAGATCATGAAATTGTATCCGTTTACGCGATAACTCAAGACTGGATGGAGAAAATTTCACCAAACTTTGTTGGAGGATGATGTATGATGGGACAATGACTTGATTAGTTTTTCAGTGAAATCAGACAGAGGTCAAAGGTCAAATGTCAAGGTCAAACCCTAAAATTTATCTGTTTATGTGATAACTCAAAACTGGTTGAAGCAGCTTTCACCAAACTTGGTCCAAGGATGGTGTATGATGGGACAATTAGTTGAGTAGATTTTAGTGACATTGGCAAGAGGTCAAAGGTCAAAAGGTCAAGGTCAAATGTTACAAATGTTGCAATTTCGCCATATCTATGCAATGCCCAGTGGTATTTTCTTGAAACTTGGTGTGGACATGTACTACTGCGTAAAGATTCTCCAGAGAGAGTTTCATGTCATAAGGTCAAAGGTCAAAAGGTCAAAGGTTAGATGAAAATGTTGCAATATCACTTTTCTCGCAAATGGTTCAATGTATCTTCGTGGAACTTGGTACATACGCAAGTACTGACTGGCAGGGATTATGGGTCATGGGTCAATAGTCAGGGGGGTCAAAGGTCAAGGTCAACTCCTAAAAATGTTACTATTTCCCTCATATACTAGTATGTGCAATGCTTGCATTATTAGTTTCAAAACTTGATACATGCATTACCTAATGGAGATTCTCCGGGAAATTTCGAGCCAGAAGGTCAAAGGTCAAAGGTTAAGGGTCAAAGGCCAGGTTTCAATGCCCCCCCCCCCAAAAAAAAAAAATATATATATATATATATATTGTACTGTCATTTACACTCTTTCTTCATACCTTGGAAATTACCCAGTGCATAAACTTATAAAAAAGGTCTGTCAGAATGCAAGTGAAAATTCTCAATTCCCCAAATATGTGTGCCTGCACTCTTAGAAAATTATAACAAACCCACAAAACATTTCTGATAAACCTGTCATTTCAATATTTTGCCAGTTATGTTAAACTGTCATGGATCACACATTGTGAAGTCATTGTACTATACGCCTATTGGGAGAATCATGCATTATGGCGGAGGCATCAGTCGCCATAGCGACATTTCTAGTTTTCCTCTATGTCGAGTTGAAAAAGTGCCTTTGAAGAGTCACGAAACTGGTATCTCCGAGATTTTCTCAAGTTAGTCCAGTCGAACAAATTTAAAGTACACGCTTTCTTCATACTACCAGGATGGATAAAAATATCTGCATCGTTATACCTTAATAAGATGGCTTCTTTTCTCACTTGGCAGTGCTCAATGGCGTTGCTGGTTTCTCGTTTTATTTTAATCTACTTTTACATATTCTTTCTATTTTGATTTTATATTAAAACAATCATTGCAAATAGAATACAACGATTCTTTGAGTTCTCTCCAAGCAACTTACTTATGCTATAAATTTTGCAGTTATTCACCACAGTACGAGTAAACTTCAGGTTTCCAAGATGAATGTGTCCGTCCCAGTGCAGTCAATTGTTGGTACCGAGACGTGTCTCTTCAACGTGATCGGTGAGTAGCAGCTGTATTTTTTTTCTCTCTCTTGGTTTGATTCCTTCTTCTTCTTCTTTTCGATTTTTTTTTTTATTACAGACAAAAATGTTTTTCCATATTCCAGCAGGCACAACTTGTACACAAGGGGTGCTTATCATTCTTTTTTGTATATCATTTCTTTTCCTAAATTCGTTTTGTTTATCATCTCTTTTCTCCTGAATTCAAGAGCATTTAAAGGTAAGGCTGAAAAGAAAGAGCTTTTTTTTTCCGGAAAGTGCAAGAATGGATATTAATCAAATGAGAGAGTAGGTTTGATACCAAAGTAATGAAATCAGAAAACAATTCTTGAACAGTGAAATGAATCCTTAACTGAGTCGATGCTGTCATCGCCTCACAACCTGCCATGTTTGCCGATTCAAAAAGATCTTGAAATTTCTTATTGTTAACGCAATTTCTCCACTTTCTATTTTTCTTCTACAATATTGCGTAGTTGTGGTGTTTTTTTTTCTTTCATACTGACTTTAAATTAGTCTAGAATTATTCTCCTGTTCATGCCCTAGTTGAATCTATTAAATAGCATCCGTGATATAGTCATCACACACATATATTTCACTTGACCATGGCGAATACGTGAGAAACGCAAGTGTCTCAGAATCTGAATGATAAGGCATGAACTCATAGTGTTCACGTATATTTACAAGAGCTACGTTGTATTTGTCTTTATATCAATTTCACTCAATTATGTAACCAAAATTGAAGTCGTATAGAAAGTGGTATATTAACTCTTTATATGCCGTGGTGGAAACCCCCTGTGTGCCACGTTATTCTGAGACACGAAGGTAGTCATTCTTTGAGAAAGAATTCTATTTTTACAATGTGTATAACTTCTACAAATTTCTGTAAGATGGGCATAATGGTGGGCAAAGTTAAAGAGGAATGCCAAGCTTTGTTTCGATATAAATTGTATGACGAACCTATTTTCAATTTTTCTTTTGAATGACCAGTTGCTACATTACTGTAAAGGCATGACTTTTGCAAATAAAACCGTAACAGAAACTTAGAATGTATGCGGAGGAAATCTAGCTGGGAACACCGCTTGATAGTCAATCACAACATAGAATGCAAGCCGTATGGATGAGAGGAACAAAAGCACGAGTTTATTGTGCCGCGGGATTAGCAGTGATTAGCGATTCATCGATCGGTTTTGGTTGCTTTGTTTGTTGAGCAGAATAATGTATGCGAAGTTGGCACGCCGTCGACTGAGTCGGACATGCGAACGTGGCGCATAAAGAGTTAATGTACTGATCAATATCAAAGGCGAGACAAGATATTTCACTCGCATTTCCGTCCATTTATGTAAGATGTTATCTTCACAGAGTTAAGGTGTTTTTTCGCTTATGTTACTATTCCAATTTTGCCTAAAGCTAACCCACTCGGGATATTAGCCGCTGACCCCATAAAGGGACTAGAAGGTTTCATCAGGCTTCCTACAGGGTGTGGCGAACAGACCATGATCAGCCTCGGTCCCACACTGTACGTTTCCAAGTACCTGCGAGTTCTTGGTGAAGAAACCAATGAGATGGAGAGAAAGGCGTATGACTTCATCGCAAATGGTAACTTTTTACAAGCATCTGTTGAACAAAAGATTCAGTTCGTACGTTTTTAATGTGATTATGGGTCATTTTGATACCAAAAAAAAAAATCAACAACACCCATTTACCACACTTTCGGAAAACAGAAATACAAATTGAACTTGTTGCAACGCATTTTCTGTGTTGTTATTTCACAAGGCACTTTGGATCTTTCGAAGGAAAACCATAATGTCCTTCTTTGTTCATCCAGCAGGATATATTCCAAGTAAAACTTTCTGTGGGGGTTTTCTTGATTTGACACGGTTTATAATTCATTTCATTTGATCTTATACAAGTTAGGGTATTGTGTGGTTAACCAACACATGTCAAAAAGTCGAGAGACACCCCCGTAGTGACTGCGTTAGACGTCTAAAACAAAACTGAAATATCACAAGCATATGTGTGTGTTTTTCTTCTCCAAAAGCAAAAATACGAAACTATCAAATTGCTACAGTTTCATTACTATCATGGCGTGAGAACATAATAACATCTGGGTCAAAGGTTATGGAGTTCAGATGAGGACCCGATGTCACTGCCTCAAAGCCATCTTATTCCTCTTTACATAAATAATATCATCATGAAATCGCTGTTCGTCAAATAATACGGAATCAAGATAAATCATTCCTAATCGCTATAGCTATCAAGTTTTGCCATTTCTTGAGTGTGTAATGTGAAACTTCATTCAGTAGCATCTTCCGACATTGATGAGATTTCTACTGATGTTGTAATTTTCAAGAATATTGTCCAAATTTTTCCACAAATTACGAGACGCCGCAGAAGAAAAAAAAAGTTGCTACTCCATTTATCAATAATTCAGAAGAAGAAGAACATTTTCATTTCGTAGACTATTATATCCCCGTATGTATCATGAAATGATCATCAGAATATTATTCTGAAGGGGGACAGAATCCCGTCACTCAATGTTATTTTTTATAATTATCATTATAAATGATTATGATCAGAAAGATTGCAATTTTAAGATTCTTATTCTTTTTTTTTTCTCATTGTTTCTTTCGAACAGCTCAGAAGCATTGCTTTCTCAAATCTAATTATACATAAATACATACAAACCTGTCTGTGGCGACCATCGAATAAGGCAAACCAAGGTGAGACTAAAATATAACTGAAATAAGATTGGCCGCTATATTATAGACAGGTGGTCACTAAAACAGGGTCAATTGTATCTCAATTGTAGATTCCTCGTGAGTGGTTTGTATTTGTTATCTTGCCACTTCAATCCGAGAAGGATACCGTTTTCCCTTCTTTCGACGGAAAATGATGATGTTTCTCCCATTACTAATCATACACAGGGATTTCCCGTATGATGAATTACCGCCGATCTGATGGCGCCTACGCCGCTTGGACTAGTCGCCCAGGGAGCACATGGTGAGTCAATGATAATACATGTCTTTGTAACCATCCTGTACAGTGGACTCCCGTTATAGCGAAGTCTTCGGGAACGGCAGTTTTCTTTCATCATACAGTGGACTCCCATCATAGCAGAAGACATGTGACGCTCTGAACATTTTGTGCTGCCACTTTTTGACCTCAAATGATTTATCAGAACATATTCTTTACATAATATCATGTATGTATGTATGTATATATATATATATATATATATATATATATATATATATGTTGTGTGTGTGTGTGTGTGTGTGTGTGTTTTATTAATAAAATCGATTAGATAGTAAGTAATGATAAAAATTATAATAACGAGACATGAAAACTCGTCACATTGAGGACGAGTTAGGTGATACGCTTGTGGTCATCAGATGACAGTCATCTGTGATCGACAAAGAAAAGAATGTGATATAGGCACCTTGAAGTTATATTGAGCGTGCATGCGAAACCGTTTCTGTAACCACTCGGCCACGGGTCATCCACGGAAATGGTAAGACAAAAAAAACAACAACAATGCATAGATATAACGGGGGGAAAGTCAATGCCCACTCAACTAACGTGGCCGTGTGAACATCTATTGCATTGCTAGACGGAAAAGCGGCCTTGTAACGACTGAGGTCGCTATGCCATTTCTGGCAACTTGGGAAAAATACGTCCCGCAGACATAAAACCTATAATCGGCTGGTTTTGATACCTTGCCTTTAATCACAATTTTCAGTGTAATGACGTCATCAAATTACAAAACAATGACATGGTCTTGAAAGAAAATTGTTCAAAGTACAACACCTCAGTCGTCGTCATTACATACTATGATCGGTTTGACAAAGTCAACCTGCAAAATTTTGCTGCAGTCGAAGCAATGTGGTCTCCAACACACAAAAAAGAGGGATATGGCGTGTGTGTGTGTCTGTGTGTGTGTATAGGTGCGTTTATATACGAACGTGATTTCTACATGGACGAATATGTAATACAAAATTGAAGAAAAAAAAGTAAAATGGCTAAGTATTTTGTTTCGTGATCTTGTGGGGTTCGAACCCGCAACCTCACGTCTATGAGACGTCGCCTTTAACCACTCGGCGACACGTCTCGACGGGAAAATATGGGGAACGTTATGGACTTGAAAGGCAGTTGTTCAATATATAACACATTCATCGTACGTTGTCAGTTTGCTATTGACATGACGAGCTATCACGTGAATATGAGGCAGGCATTAGTACCTGTATGAAATTATTATAAGCATGGTTATCAAATTGCCCTAAAATATCCTTATAATTGCCTTATTTTTACACACAGTTACGCTATCCCTTTAAACTCGTCACAGTTTAATTAGAATCATTAACATCATACATTAGTACCATATTCAGTTCCATAGCTGATCACGTTTGCTAATCAATTAAGAGTAATTGTCTAGAATGTGTCATATGGCCAACCTGTATACACACGTATATACACACACACAATGCTAAATGTATGTATCAAACATCTGTAACACAGCTTTGAACTAACTATAGGAATTATCGCTGCACTTATCATCCATACTTTTTATCACTATCTGAAACTCCACAAAAACCACTAATTGACAAATAATCATCAATACAGAAGACTGAATACCTTTTTACAATGTATAGCTTGTTACATGTATAAATCAGCACAAAGTAACCACGACTACATTGTGTTACTGAATTGATATGAACAAATTTCATTTTGTTACAGTATACTATATCAGTTTGAAAAGCCCAACCTGCAAAACTATAATTTTGCAGCAGTCGAAGTAATGCAGTCTCCAACGCAAAACAAAGGTATACTGTGTGAGTGTGTGCGTATAGGTGTGTTTACATGCAAACGTGATTTCTACATGGACGAAGGTGTAGTACTCCATTGAAGAAAAAAAGTAAAAAAAAAAAATATTATTTTCTTTCGTGCTCTTGTGAGGATCGAACCCGTACGTGTGCAACCTCACGTTTCTAAGACGACGCCTCTAACCACTCGGCCATACGTCTCGACGAGAAAATTAGAGGAACGTAAGCTTATGTACGTGAAAGATGAATCAGGAATCGTTTGGTCCGCATTCCATTCTCATTTTCAGTTTTAAATTGCAAAATTGTCAACCTCATGAGGAGATTTCAAAGAATAAAATGCATGATTACTGCAGCTTATTGTCACAGCTACAACATAAATAAGTTTCAGAGGAAATGAAGCAAAATCAGCTGATATAAAGGTGTTTAAACGTTGTCAAGTCAATGCATGGTTTCTAAAAAAATCACCTCCCATAGACATAACACGTAAACTTGTCCGATTTTGCGTCTTTACCTTTAAACACAATTTAAAGCATGATGACGTCATCAAATATCAAAACCATGACATGGACTTGAAAGGCAAATGTTCAAAGTACAACATATCTGAATTTGGGATAATATTGAGCTTAAACAACAGAGATACGAGCAAATGAATGTCAGAAACAGTACCTAAAAAAAATTAATTCCACTTTTTTGATTTCAGATGACGATATGATGACGTCATAATGTAATTATGGAAATAATGATACTTGAAACGTCATGTCCAATTTATATGCTTTTGTAATATGCAATAAAAACATAGGGTCACCTGACGTTTTAAAGAGCTATGGCGAAATAAACAAAGACATGTTTTTTCACTATATTTGCACATAGACGCGCACGCGAAATTTGAACTTTGACGCAAGTGCATTGCTTTGATATTTGTAGGAATCGATTAGAAATCAATGGATATTATTGCTCAAAGTATCAGGAATCCAAATCTGTCAAAAAAAAGTGTATTTTCATGTTGCTGACGCGCTGTGCGCGCGAAAATGCGCGGACGGACGCGCACGCGCAAAATTGTTTGAAACGCATAAAATTGTCTGAAACTTCGAGATTTCCCATTGGAAAGTTGTTTTGAGCCTTTTAAAATTTTGACGCGCGCTTACGAGCACTTAATGATGTCCTAGGTAATTAGCATCAAAAGAAGTAAGATAGAACGTGACCTGAACTTTATGTCCACAAAAAATGATACAGAAATGACCTTTAGTTATGAAGTTATGATCGATCATGTAACATGGTCCAAAAATCACAAAATGGCGCCTAGACGACGTCATAGATATGTTACTGTCATGAAAACCTTATTGTGGCTAGATATTGTCATGAGACATGTTCCCTGAAAATGTCATGTTATTCCGTAATGTCATTCTTGAGATATTGATGACACAAAATTGTCCAGAAAGAAAGAAGAATAAAAAGAAACGAGATATGAAACTCGTCACGCTGACGAGTTAGGTGATACGCTTGGGGTCATCAGATGTCGGTCATCTGTGATCGACAAAGAAAAGAATGTGATATAGGCACCTTGAAGTTATATTGAGCGTGCATGCAAAACCGTCTCTCTAACCACTCGGCCACGGGACATCCCCGGAAATGGTAAGGCAAAAAAGAAATGTATAGATATTACAGGGGAAAAAAGTCAATGCCCACTCAACAATCGTGGCCGCGTGAACATCTATTGCATTGCTAGACGGAAATGCGGCCTTGTAACGACTGATGTCGCTATGCCATATATGGCAACTTGGGAAAAATACGCGCCGTAGACATAAAGCCTATAATCGGCTGGTTTTGATACCTTGCCTTTAATCACAATTTTCAGTGTGATGACGTCATCAAAGTACAAAACAATGACATGGTCTTGAAAGACAATTGTTCAAAGTACAACACCTCCGTCGTCGTCATTGCATACTATGATCGGTTTGACAAAGTCAGCCAGCAAAATTTTGCAGCAGTCGAAGCAATGTGGTCTCCAACACAAAAAAAGAGGGATATGGTGTGTGTCTGTGTGTGTGTATAGGTACGTTTATATACGAACGTGATTTCTACATGGACGAATATGTAATACAAAATTGAAGAAAAAAAGTAAAATAGCTAAGTATTTTGTTTCGTGATCTTGTGGGGTTCGAACCCGCAACCTCACGTCTCTGAGACGTCGCCTTTAACCACTCGGCCATACGTCTCGGCGAGAAAATATGAGGAACGTAAACTTATGTATGTGAAAGATGAATCGGGAATCGTTTTGTCCACATTCCATTCTCATTTTCAGTTTTAAACTGCAAAACTTTCAACCTGATGATGAGATTTCAAAAAATAAAATACATGATTACTGAAGCTTATTGTCTCAGCTACAACATACTTAAGATTAGAGGAAATGAAGCAAAATCAGCTGAGATAAAGGTGCTTAAACGTTGTCAAGTCAATGCATGGTTTAAAAAAAATCACCTCCTATAGACATAACACGTAAACTTGTCCGATTTTGCATCTTTACCTTTAATCACGATTTAAGGTATGATGACGTCATCAAATTTCAACACCATGACTTGACTTAAAAGGCAAATGTTCAAAGTACAACATATCTGAATTTGGGATAATATTGAGCTTAAACAACAGAGATACGAGCAAATGAATGTCAGAAACAGTACCTCAAAAAAATTAATTCCACTTTTTTATTTCAGATGATGATATGATGACGTCATAATGTATTTAGGGAAATATTGATACTTGAAACGTTATTTTCAATTCATATGCTTTTGTAATATGCAATAAAAACATAGGGTCACCTGACATTTTAAAGAGCTATGGCGAAATAAACAAAGACATGTTTTTCGCTATATTTCCACATAGACGCGCACACGAAATTTCAACTTTGACGCCAGCGCATTCCTTTGTTATAGGTCGAAATTGATCGGAAATCAATGGATATTGTTACTTAATGTATCAGGAATCCAAATCTGTCAAAAAATGTGCATTTTCATGTTGCTTACGCGCACTGCGCGCGGAAATGCGCGGACGGACGCGAACGCGCGGAACGCTTAAAATTGTCTGAAACTTCGAGATTTCCCATTGGGAAGTCGTTTTAAGCATTTAAAAACTTTGACGCGCGCTAATGTGCGCGTAATGATGTCCTAGGTAATTAGCATTAAAAAGTAAGACAGAGCGTGACCTGAACTTAATGTCCAACGAAAATGATACAGAAATGACCTTTAGTTATGAAGTTATGATCGATCATGTAACATGGTCCGAAAATCACAAAATGGCGCCTAGATGACGTCATAGATATGTTACTGTCATGAAAACCTTATTGTGGCTAGATATTGTCATGAGACATGTTCCCTGAAAATGTCATGTTATTCCGTCATGTCAATGTTGAGATATTCACGACACAAAATGTGCCAGAAAGAAAGAAGAATAACGAGACATGAAACTCGTCACGCTGACGAGTTAGGTGATACGCCTGGGGTCATCAGATGTCGGTCATCTGTGATCGACAAAGAAAAGAATGTGATATAGGCACCTTGAAGTTATATTGAGCGTGCATGCAAAACGGTTTCTCTAACCACTCGGCCACGGGACATCCACGGAAACGCTAAGGCCGAAAAAAAATGTATAGATATTACAGGGGGAAAAAGTCAATGCCCACTCAACAATTGTGGCCGCGTGAACATGTATTGCATTGCTAGAAGGAAATGCGGCCTTGTAACGACTGAGGTCGCTGTGCCATTTCTGGCAATTTCGGAAAAATACGTCTCGCAGACATAAAACCTATAATCGGCTGATTTTGATACCTTGCCTTTAATCATAATTTTCAGTGTGATGACGTCATCAAAGTACAAAACAATGACATGGACTTGAAAGACAATTGCTCAAAGTACAACACCTCCGTTGTCGTCATTACATACTATTTGACAGAGTCAGGATGCAACATTCTGCAGCAGTCGAAGCAATGTGGTCTCCAACACAAAACAGAGGGATATTGTGTGTGTGTGTGTGTGTGTGTGTGTATAGGTGCGTTTATATACGAACGTAATTTCTACATGGACGAATGTGTAATACACCATTGAAGAAAAAAAAAGTAAAATAGCTAGGTATTTTGTTTCGTGATCTTGTGGGGTTCGAACCCGCACGAGTGCAACCTCACGTCTCTGAGACGGCGCCTTTAACCACTCGGCCATACGTCTCGAGAAAATATGAGGAACGTAAACTTATGTATGTGAAAGATGAATCAGGAATCGATTCGTCCACATTCCATTCTCATTTTCAGTTTTAAACTGCAAAATTGTCAACCTCATGAGAAGATTTCAAAGAACAAAATGCATGATTACTGCAGCTTATTGTCTCAGCTACAACATACTTAAATTTCAGAGGAAATGAAGCAAAATCAGCTGAGATAAAGGTGCTTAAACGTTGTCAAGTCAATGGATGGTTTTAAAAAAAATCACTTCCCATAGACATAACACGTAAACTTGTCCGATTTTGCATCTTTACTTTTAATCACAATTTAAAGTATGATAACGTCATCAAATTTCAAAACCATGACATGGACTTGAAAGGCAAATGTTAAAAGTACAACATATGTGAATTTGGGATAATATTGAGCTTAAACAACAGAGATACGAGCAAATGAATGTTAGAAACAGTACCTCAAAAAAATTAATTCCACTTTTTTGATTTCAGATGATGATATGATGACGTCATAATGTATTTCGGGAAATATTGATACTTGAAACGTTATTTCCAATTCATATGCTTTTGTAATATGCAATAAAAACATAGGGTCAACGGACTTTTTAAAGAGCTATTGCGAAATAAACAAAGACATGTTTTTCGCTATATTTCCACATAGACGCGCACACGAAATTTCAACTTTGACGCCAGCGCATTCCTTTGTTATAGGTCAACATCGATCGGAAATCAGTGGATATTGTTACTCAAAGTATCAGGAATCCAAATCAGTCAAAAAAATTGCATTTTCATGTTGGTTACGCCATCTGCGCGCGAAATTGCGCGGACGGACGCGCACGCGAGAAAATGTTTGAAACGCTTAAAATTGTCTGAAACTTCGAGATTTCCCATTGGGAAGTCGTTTTGAGCCTTTTAAAATTTTGACGCGCGCGAACGCGCGCGTAATGAAGACCTGGGTAACTAGCGTTAGTAAGTAAGATAGAGCGTGACCTGAACTTTATGTCCACCGAAAATGACGCAGAAATTACATCTAGTTATGAAGTTATGATCGATCATGTGACAAGGTCCGAAAATCACAAAATGGCGCCTAAATGACGTCATAGATATGTTACTGTCATGAAAACCTTATTGTGGCTAGATATTGTTATGAGACATGTTGACTGAAAATTTCATGTCATTCCGTAATGTCATTGTTGAGATATTGACGACACAAAATTGTCCAGAAAGAAAGAAGAATAAAAAAAAATAAAGAGAGATTTTGACAATCACAATAGGTGATACGCTGATAGCGTATCACCTAAAAAGAAAGAAAGGAAGATTTTGACAAACACAATAGGTGATACGCTAAAAGCGTATCACCTAATAAAGAGAGATTTTGACAATCACAATAGGTGATACGCTGATAGCGTATCACCTAATTATTATTTCTTATTGAGTGCTTTTACAGGACCTGATCAAAGCGCTGTGCAATCAACATATGACATTCAAAAAAAAAAAAAAAACACACACACACACACACACAAAGAAACAACATAATTACAATTGAAGCCTTCTGTCTTGGGTTTCCTTCTTAACATTTCTTCTGAAACACATAGTCAGAGTTCCAGACAACAGATCCAGCATATGAATATGTGCGTTCGAAAGCTTTTGCTTTTGCTTGTGGGATTTATAGGGCTGTTTTATCATTTTGTGACAGGAGTTGAGATCTGGAGACTGTCGGGGTGGTTAGTAGGTCGAATATGTATAAACCTAAACACACATACACTCACGCAAACTAAAACATACAACCTATGTTGCAAAGCTGCCAAACAAAAAAATCAGATTTTCTCTTCGTTCGCCTCAAGTTGGGTTTCTTTTACAAAAACGTTCAAGAGAACATTGATATTTCAACACAATGCGAAATAAGATTTGAAATATTGAAGTTTTTGGAGACGTGGGCATGTAGTATTTCCAGATTTTCCTAGAAATTTACAGTCAGTTTCCTCAAAAATAGCAGCCCTTCAAGTTTGACATTTAATCGTTTAATTAGGGGAATTCAAGAACATATTGCAGGAAGCAATTATAAGTGTCTTACCGTAAAAGAAATTTATCGGAATCTGATCTTTCTCAAAAATCGTATGTATCTGTCTTGTAATGAAATGACATTTGCAGAATATGTTTATTATAAGGGTACCCTTATTGTAATTTCGTGTAGTTATGTCATCAAGCATATATTTACTCATTAGATAACTTTGTATCACCCAGCATTGTTAAGGACACTGTCGGTTGGTTGTCATTAAAATATAAAAATTGTTCAAGTTCGAGCGGCATAATAATGTCATCAGCCCTTTCAAAGCGGTCTCGCTCGCATTTTTGTTTTGTTCCGTGTGTTTTTTCTTCTTCGGGGTCATCCCATGAGACCGACACCCACGAGTCATATAGTCCAAGAGTTCGGCATTGAAAAAAAGGTTCATGAGTCATACAGTCCACGAGTCATATAGCCCGTGAGTTCGACACTTCTAGGTAAAAATCAGCCCACGAGTTCGGCATTACAACACGAGGCTTAAAGGGATCGTATAGTTTTGGTTGAGACCTAATTTCAGGTTTCTGAATTTTTTTTTGGTGCGATGATGACACACTTCTTATGAAATATGAAAGAGCATGTAATTCCATGAGAAATTCAACGTTTATTTGATGAAAATTGGTTTTGAAATGCCCGAAATATCCAAAACAGAGCCATTCTCATAAAGTGTGAGACCCACCTATTACGATCGCTATGTTTTACTTTGTTTATTATGTTTGTTACTCCAAACCCGATTTTCATCAAATAAACTTTGAATTCCTCTTAAAACGGTATGCTCTGTGCTATAACATAGATGATTTCTTGGTATCTTGCATTTTTTTTTATTTTGTTTTTATTACTTCAAACGAAATCACAATATTTATAAATGATTCTCAAAATTAACAAGATCATGAAACATAGAAATAATTAACAATAACCATAAAGTCACTTACACAGAATAGATACATACAGAGGCAGATATTTAAAATGTACAACAAATATTAATTATGTGCGAAACTCTGAGACTGAATAAACTCATCCAAACATCACTAACATCACCAATGTTCCATTATTGCATACATATAACTAACCACTTAAACATAACAAGAGCCCAACCACTACAGCAGTCCAGGACAAACAGAACTGGGTAGCGGAGCGATCCATGACACAAAACATAACCTCCCCCGCCCCCACCTCACACACCCATTCACACATCAACACCCAACTAAACCTCCTAACCCCCCCCCCCCCCCTCCCCACACACACACACACACACATACACACAAACAAACAAAAGCAAAATCGCTCCGGCACCCAATCCAAGATAGTCTGCAATGGATTCTTAATACAATCAACTACTCAGTATTAACATAAAACTAATATAACACCATCCAAAAGAGGAAAAAAGCTCTACAATTATAAATACGCGGTTGCATTAAAGCTGGCAGAATGCCATGAGCACCGTCTCGGCAATAGCCAAGTGGATTACATGAATCTGATGGCTTTCACTAATGTAACATTGTATAATGCATTTTTAAAACACTAGGAAAGTAATACACGTGGAATCCTACTAAAATAAGGTGATAGGGTACAATAAACATTATTACCTGGTCATAACTTAGGCGCGCAGGAATCAAAGCTCAAAATGCCATTTCTCAAAATGGGCTGTTAGTTTGTTTTTCCTTTTTTGCTATTAAAAACATATTCAATTTCTTTCTGCTTTTTAGCAAAAGATTTGAATTTTACAATACTAGGGGGACTATTATTAAACTTACTAACATAAATATGATATTTCATTCACAAAAATAAATATCAAACAAATTTATCGCCACAAATGCCAAAAGACATTTCAAACATGGTTATATTCTTTATACGAAGGGCAATTCCTGAAGATTATGGTCAGGAGTTCCTGCCAAATGTGAGCACCTTGATCGCAATCACAAAATAAGTGGACCATTGTTACATCCTTTTCATCACACAAAGTGCACTTCGGAGAATATTCGAAGACCTGAATATAAAAACGACGCAAGTCCAATTTTTGGCCCAATTCAGTTTGACATGGGAAATTGTAGCTTATGCATGGACTTATCTTGTGCATAAATGATAAATCCTAATTACCCCGGCAGTGCCTGAAATAAATGAGTTAAATCTTATATGAATGTAAGAATGAAGGACTTGGGACATTCTTACATTCATATTATAGCGCCCTCTCTCGTCCTTCTCTCATCTCTATAGCAGAATATCATGCATATGAATCAAAGAACGACCCAAGTCCATCACACAAAATGGCCTCTCCATAATTAATGTAAATGTTAATTGTCATAATAATATATGTTCTAATTTGTATATACAATGTTGCCTTCCAATCACAGTTAGATAGAATGTTATTGGACAAATGAAAAAGATATGAAGTTTTTTAAAGTTTACTCGAAATGGCCTTCCATGGATTGGGTCGTTCTTATATTCATAAACTCATTTCCTTTTAATCTTAAAAAGAAAATCATTTAGAGCTATAGCCTTAATATGAAACACTTTGATATAAAATGACCTCAATTTAGTGTCAATGTATCTCGCAAAAAGTTGAAAACCCAATTCTCATCTCCGTCAATATTGTACCATCCCTTTAATGTGCCTGTCTCATGGGCCTTGTTTTCTGCATGAGTCATGGGCTGTATGACTCGTGGGCGGGATAACTCGTAGGTGTCGTTTCGTGACGTGCACGTTTTATTTTTTTCCCCTTAGGCTCACCGCTTTCGTAGTAAAGGTTTTCAGTCAGGCAAGAGAGTTGACAACGGTAGAGTGGGAACATGTTCTTGGGAGCGTGATGTGGTTGATCCGACAAAACCAGCAACAGGATGGCTCCTTCACAGAGAATAATGCCGTCATACACCAGGAGATGATAGTAAGTCGTCATTGATATGATGTTGTTGTTTGTTTGTTTGTTTGTTTTTAAGAGCCAGAGCAAACATCAACATTACCAAAGCGATATATTCCATACATGTTGCATTCATCGAATTAGACGCATCACTTGGAAGTCAAGCTTATCGTTATATTCCGAGCTGTTGTTGTTTTGGGGTTTTTTTACGTTGCAAATGATATGAAGTATAAAGAATATCTCATTACTGGAGACTGGTCACACACTTAAAAAAAAAAAAAAAAACGACGGCAAAAACAACTTATTCAAAAAGTACGTTCTTATCGGACCCTCCCAAGTACATGTAAATAAAGTTTTGATTAGTTTTGAAAACATATCTTCTTTTTGTTGAGTTTTTTTAATTAAAGAGACTCCAACTATCATGCAAAGAAAAAAGGTGGAATTGACGATTCTTACGGCTGCAAAGTGTTGCAAGTGATGTTTGTAGTAAATAAAAATGGTCAAAATATTATTTTATTATTGTAATAATGATTGTAATGTCTGTTCCATACTTCTTTGGTACAAAGTGAAAATGTATTCTAATCAAATCAAATTAGGTAAATATTCATATACCTTTTATTATTTTGTTGTTGGTGGAGTTGCATTGGTTAATCAATGACTCGAGTGTTTTTGTTATCTTCAATCTGCGCAGGGAGCTGTCAAAGGCCCGGTGTCGATGACTGCCTTTGTTCTGATTTCGCTCCTGGAAACTCGACCGTTCCTGGAACCAAGCATATCGGTGAATTATTTTTCTTTTTCTTCTATCTTTCTTTCTTTCTTTCTTCCCTTCTTTTTTTTTCTTTCTTTTTTATTCGTTAAGATTTGCCCACCTGTATATCAATCACCCCAAATCGTACTCTTCATGATCTTATATATTGTGAATGCTTGATAACATATATATTTCTGCTTCTAGTGCTTGATTTATGACAGTGTACATGAGCAATATACAAAATATGAATACAAAAAAAAAATATAAATACAATATACAGTGTTCATTAACATCATACTATATTTTTACAAAATCCATCACCAACATATTTCATTCGATTCCTTTCTGAACGATTGCATGTTTCCAAAATGCATGTGTGTCTAAAGTGTATATGTGACCCTGCATCACAAAACGAACAAAAAGTCGCCAGACATGAAATTTTAGTTAAGAGGATATTCTGACTTTAAGCTTTAAGCTTAACATGGTGTATAAATCAAATCAAATGGACTCTCCTAACGTATCTAAAATATTGGAAAGAAAGCACACACTCAGGAAAAGTGTGAACTGAGAAAATAGGCTCTGAAGTACAGTGTCTATTCAAGCTCTTAATCTTTACTGAGCTGTGCTGGCTGTGCGATGAATGGGACAAACACAGGATGTTAACCACTGGAGTAACAACAATGAATGGATCATCAGATTTAAATGAAATCTGAAATTGAGCATACCTTATTAACACATTCTGTCCATAGTAAATTCCAACTTTCAAAGCAGTAGCATCATCCTGTCAAAAGTTATGAGAGTTGAAAGTGAAAAATGTGTGCAAGATCTGTAAGAAATGAAAAGGGGACTCTAAAGACACAACATATCACGCTATTCTACCAAACAATACGCGAGATAAACTGCTTAAAAACACACTTTCCTGTCCGTTGTATGATCCCAATTTTAACATAATGTAGAAGAATACTTGCCCTTTCAGAAAGTATGAAAAAGTAAAGATCGGCGTGGTTGACCCATTTCACCTCTTTTCAGTCCTCACACAAAATCAGTGTGTTCGACTTTGTGTTTGTTTTGTGATGCACGGTCACATATACAGAGTGTTCCTACATAAGGTAACCGAAATTCCAAGGTCAGCTATGTAAAGATTACATGGTTTATTCTTTTGGTTTGTTTTACTAAAATACAAAGTGGCTCGTCAGCTTAAATTTGACACCTTGCTTGCGTCACCGAAGGTGAAGGGTACAAAACCTACTTTTTATAAGTTTTGGTATATAAGATACGGAACCAACTTTTCTGTAAATGTTTGGTTTCCTCGTTTGTTTTTCACACCAAGTTTGAAACACCTAACTCCGCTGTTAACATTTTTCGAGTGACTGTAATTTACAAGATCTGGTGAGCACACCATTAAGCCTTTACCTTCGAAGTGTACACCTCACCTGTCGGCATAAAGCTGAACGACGCTGCTTGTCTCGCACTGCTCTTCTAACCACTGCGAAATCATGACGAAGAACGTTGATCTCATGCCAAATACGCCCTAGCGAGTCATTCAGATCACGTGGTGAGGATGTGGATACCCTGCTCTAAAGGTATCCCCAGAGGAAAAACTCACAGGGTGTCGAGTCGGGAGATAATGGATGCCATTCCACCTCATAATTGAAGGCTGTCGTATTATGTGTTGGCCTAATAGCTCTACCCAGCCTCTCGGTGAGCTGAGGCAGCATCCTGTGGCCACGAAAGGTGACGGAACATCCCTCCGATCCTGTCGTTTAAAGTTTTCTCCCAGCTGGAGCACAATGTCTTCATAGATCAAGCCTTAGTACATGCCAGCATTCATGTTTTTGTTGAAGAAGAATGACCAACTTATTTGGTCAGTTCCATGCAGACCAGCACACAAACTCCGTTTTTGTCTGCTCATGTTTTATGTCGGAATTGAACTCTGATGGATGTCCTGCAGCCACGTACTCCACGACATTGTGGGTGTTAGCTTTCCCGTCCATGCTTAGTGCAGTTTCGTCACTAACAAGATTTCGCAGAAAATTGCTATCGCCCTCAATCCTACCCAAGAGCCACCTCCAAAAGCTGAGCCTCCTCTGGAAATCCCTCTTCAGCAGTTGATGACTCTCAAACACTTTGTAAGGATACACTTACTTTACAAACCAAAACTTTGAAAAGATAGGTTTTGTACCTTTCACCTTCGAATGACCCAAACTCTGTGATCCTTATCAATGGTGACGCAGGCAAGGTGTCAAATTGAAGCTGATGAGTAACTTAGTTTTTGCATTTCACAGAATTAAACCATGTATTCTTGACAAAGCTGACGCTTGAACATCGGTTACCTTTTTCTAGGAACACCTTGTATAAATTGCAAAACGTCGTTGTTAACTTGACGGTTCCAAAAACGAAGAGTTTAGTTTAGTTTAATAGTTCAATTTTAGGTTTATATTTTTTTTTTTTCGTGAGATAATGAGTAACATCTAATGGTATAATTCTGAAATAACATGTAATTTCACGAGGAATTAAAAGTTTGCTTGATGAAAATTGGTTTTGAAATGGCTGAGATATCCGAAACAGAGCGATTCTAATAAATGTAGGACCCACACTTTTTTTACAATCGCTTTGATTTACTTTGTTTTGGGATGTTTCAGTCATTCCAAACCCGATTTTTCATTTAAAAAAAATATGAATTCCTCTTTTTAAAGTGGTATGCTCTGTACTATTTCATAAGTGTATTCTTGGTATCACACAAAATGTTAAAAGCCCAATTCTCATCTCCACCACAACTGTACCATCCCTTTAATATTATACTACTATGAATTGTTCAGATTGAATTTAACATTTCTAACTTTTGGGCCACACATCATGTTTTGCATTTGTTTTGTTTTTGTTTTTGTTTTTGTTTTTGTTTTTTTTTTTTTTTTTTTGGGGGGGGGGTTGTTCAAAACTCTCATATTTCTAGTGATATGTAGTATTTACTAGTTTTGAAGAGGATAAATTGAACATCTTCACACCAAAATTTCCTTTTGATAAATTGCATACTGAGTACATCAAAATGTTTCATATTGAAAAATGCCATAACCTTTTTGAAATTTGAAATAATGTATTTTTTTCAGACGTTAATGGATGGCTTTCAAAATTTTCAACCCAAATTTGTCGAGTAGTTTCATAAAAAACCAATACATAAATTGCAGATACTTATGTCTCTTTGCTGCTAAGATGTTTGAACAGCTGTAAATCGCGTTTGCAATGCCGTGTCATCCCAAACAATGATTTTCTGTGGAGCTATGTGCAAAATCGCCTATTTTAACGCAATAATATTGTTTGTAGCTATACCTCCTTGGTTAAATCGTCGTTCCCCTTTAGATTTTGTACTCATTACACTCACAATACTCTGAGATGCATTTTACCCCCACATAGTAGCTTCGGCGAAAGGGGATGCAGCTTGTTGAAAACCAACGGGCCATATTTAAAGGGGATGGCTAGTAACCGATCAGTGGGAATGCTGGAGGATGATTGTTCCAATCCTTGTGGGATTCGTTTAAGAGTACATTATTGTTGTGTGAAAATTATTTGCTTCAGAATGGTCTCATATTCAAGCAATGTGCAGTTTAATGTTTCCAGGTTAGCGTGCCTGGTCAGTGACAGGTCATTAATCTGCACATTACTTGAATATGAGACCGTTCTGAAGCAAATAATTTTCACACAACGGTATATATAATGTACTCTTAAATGAATCCCACAAGGATTGGAACAATCATCCCTCAGCATTCCCACTGATCGGTTACTAGCCATCCCCTTTAACGAAAGAATATACAAGGAAGATTAGTAGGTCAGCTGACCTAACTCGATAACTCGTGCAGATGACAACTAGCTTTGTGCGCCTATGCACCGTAAACGCCTTTGACATAGTCCTAACAAATCATTCATGTTTTCGGTAATAAATTCACAGGTCACCAGGGTAAAATTTCTACCTCAGTTTCTATTAGTTACATCCAATGATAATGTCACTCGGTGTCAAGTATTTCAACATTATTATGTGAAATGTTTCCGCTGTCCAAAAGTCTTATAGGTCAATTGTGATGTTAAGTGCCTTCAGTAAGATGTAATTGTCATGTGTATACGAACGGCCATGTCGATATGCTTTTTCTTTGGTTTCAATGACGTCCAAACAATTACTGATAATTTCAGTTGTGATTACCTTTGTATCACAAAGTCACACCAGTGACGACATGTACGGGCAAAATGGTCTTCGTTACTGCTTAATTGATCACCAAGACCAAGAGAAAATAAAAGAGCGAGGGGGGGGGGGGGGAGGCGGCATTATTTACCATTAGCATCCAGATGAAGCAAAAACCCGTATTCAGTGCTTCAAAATAGTTCTAAAATTTGAGTTAGGGAAAGAAACAATCAATGTAAAGACTTTACTCATTATAATCCATGTTAAAGCAGAATATTAAAGGAAACGCATATTTTGTTCTATTATTCCCCCGTTTCAAGCTTAGAGCATATTAAACACAGCGGCCTTTAATTCATCCATTCAGAAAATTGCGTTTTGGAGAACGGCTGCTTAGAAAAACTGTATCCTGAATCATGTTTGATCGGAAGATCCGTGGTTATTATGGGGGCGTGCCCATGACGTCATGGGGTGAAGGGCAAACCCGGAAGTATCACACAACAGCCTGAGCTTACCTATGTATGCTCTCGAGGAGAGCGAGATGTCGAGGCTCGTACCCCGAAATCCCAGGACACTTTTTTATCAGAATGTCACCAAAAAAAAAAAATGAAATAAAATTGTTTTCTACTTCAAGTCTTCTGTGAAATCACACATTTTCTCGTTTAAACATAGTTTGTTACGTGTTATTTTGGCCACGAATACAGAAGTTGTCAGGCCTAGTGCCTGTAGTGGTGCTTCGTAGTCGATTAGTCACATGCGTACGCCGATCACCTGCCGCGTATGTCGCAATGCAGTATCCTCCGTGTATCAAAGAGCGGAGAAGCCTGGGCTTCGTACCTCTTTGGTACGTACAATGTACTATTACAGCAGTTCCTTGGCAGTACTACAGCTGTGTACGCGATATATTCAGCGAGTCTTTTTTTTTTCGCGATTAGGGACTTGCCAATAATTTCGCAAGTGTTTAAATTCGTGGTTGTGGAGTACACTACGGAAGGGGGAAACATATACGGAAAGAGAGTTGATATTTTCTCGTGTTTTTAAATTCGCAAAAAGCACCAGGTTTGCGAAATTGGCGAAAATAAAAAAAAAACCTCGCGAAACATTCGGCGCATGTGAATCGCTAATACTAGATACCACGCAATGCGCGGGCATCGGCTAAGTCGAAGTCTTGACTAGGCCGGCCGGCCTATCTGGTGATAAAATAAACGATACAGAGCACTGCGATTTTCATCGATAGTGAGAAAACTTTGATGGACTCGGTGAAGTAATGAATGGATCTTGCGGTGAATTTGTTAGGGTACCTAGCTAGATAGAATGATGATCGAGCAGGTTTCAGCTGTCAGTGAACGGGAGTACGGAGTGAGTGTGATGTGATTATGATACATGTAATAAGTAGCCCGACCAGACGCTGCGCTACTTATTGCGACTGGGTTTGAAGTTTGTTGTATCGATATTCGATTTAAAACGAAACCTCGACCATTCTCTTCGTTTAGATTTCGTCTTGAAGAAATCCTATTAAGACTTCGTCTATATATATAAAGAAGGACGGAATGACAATGCATCATGAAACAGTCTATCAAACAAAACTCTAATCAGCTGTCTAACTTACGAAAACTTGCATGGATCTTGAATGAAAATCAATTGCATTCTCTGACAGAGTGAGGACATGACTGTCATCACCGACTCGATTGGTCATGCTGTTACCTACCTTGAGGGCCACGTTGAAGGACTCAACAGAAATTACGATAAAGCCATCGTTGCCTATGCGCTGGCTCTGGCTGGGAGCAATACTACTGAAAATGCTACCAAAAGATTAAGAGCTAATGCAAGAACTGATTTAGGTAAGTTAGGTAATTTTAGGTATATTACGATTTCCTTTCGACCAAAATCAATCGTTGTGCCTTCTTTTCTTGGTCAAATTGCACAGGTTACACAAACAATGTGTCTTAAAGTGTATTATATAAAAAATGAAATACTATATCAACATTTTAGAAAGCTCTTTTCCAACCTTTTATTAAACGTTAATTCAATATTCAAATGCCAAATTTAAGACGTAAGATGTTGAACTACCATTTCAAAAATGGTAAATCAATTTTTTTTTTTAGTGTTACATGTGATATTTTCAATAAGGATAGAGGAGTGGCAACATTTGACATTTTAGTTTACAATATTCATTTATTGCAGAGCGATCTTTTCAAGACACACTGTTTATGTATTCTATGCAAGTATAATATACAGTTTTCTTTTTCAAGCCAATAACCACAATCACGATTTTATCGCGTTATTGTTTTAGACAATCACGGCCATACGAAGAGCTTTTTTTATATAACACGGAACAGCGTTCCACGGTGTGGGAGCAGCATGAGCAAAAGATCGCTCACCATAAAACTTTGTTGTGATAACAGGACATTGAATTGCCTGGAGTTTATGTAGCTGTGAGTCGGAGATATTATACAACAAACTATTACAATAGTCTAAATGACATATAACAAAAACCTGAACAAGCTTCTTATTGGTCTTTGCATCCAAAAACAGATGAACTTTTCCAAGTTTATACGACGTGTCCCAGAAAACAACGAAACCGGGTTTCCATGCACTTTTTTAATATCGAAATCATACATTTTCTTTATGAGAAATACATCAGTGGAAAGATAAACTTTTCTTCTTTCATTTGATATATAATTTAACGGTCACTGTTCACGCATGACTGAGTTAGAACATTGAACAGTGGTGCTACCATATTTTCATTTGCACGCGCAAATGATGACTTGAAGTGAACATTTCAGACTTTAATGCTACATTTTCGAAAATCAAAATTCATAAGCCAAATATTCACATTTTCTTCTTTCATATGAGACCGTAAGCGTCAAATATGAATAACGCATGCTTGAGAAAAATATGCATGAAAACATGCTTCATTTCTACCGATTCTACGGATAGTCGAAAAACGAGCATTCAGCTCTCCCGACTAGCATGAGACAATAGGTTCATGTGCACCATTGAATTCACACAAAACAACCGCAGTGCTACAGCGAATGTTGTTGTTGGGAGAGGGGGGTATTTACAGAGAATGCTGTATGAGACGGAAAGCCCTCTGTTGTCATTTATTTAGAATAAGCTATAAGATATAACGAATAATTGAAGAATAATGTGAGTATTTTCAGGCTGCACGCAGTCCAATAGATATGGGAAATCAACATTACAACAATGATACACATTTCGATGATTTTGTACCTCAAACTTATTTCAATGTTTTCATTCCTCTCCACATTTCCCTCACGCATGGTTAGTCCTCCATCACTGACAGGGTTTTGAAGTTTTTGAAGGGGAGGTGAAGCAGAAAGAGAGAGTACATCACTTTATTTATCACTGAACTTGCGCCTCTAACATTTCAAAGGTACTAGTGCAGGGCAGAAAGTCGTCTTTTTTTTTCTTTTTTTCTTTTTTTTTTTTGGGGGGGGGGGCTTGGAAATTTGTTTCGGTCCGTTACTCCCACCCCACCTTCCCAAACATTCCGCTGATGAAAACCCTTTGCTCTGTAGTCAGCTCCATGGTCAGGCAAGGTCATGAACATGTGCTAATTAACAACCCTATTCACAGCCGAACCGTCTGTAACAATCGTTTTTACCACTCCCTTCATGTTTGTGTAAATTCATTGAACCATGAAGACCATTGTTATCTGCCAAGTTGGGCAGGTGTCGGGAAAGCTAACTGGCTCCCCATTTACTATCTAGCTATCTGGGTAAAATGGAAGCATGTTTTCAAATGAAGTTTTCTCGGGCAGGCGTTGATTATCTTATATACCTGGGAGGTCATATGAAAGGAAAAAGAATGGATATTAAGGCTATGATTTTATTTTTTTGCAAAAGATTGCTGAAAAAGTCTAAAAACTTCATCCAAAATCGCTATTTGCTCGTGCAAATGAAAATTTAGTAGTATTACTGTCTATTGTTCTAACTCAGTCATGCACGAATTTTGAACTATGAGTTTTGCGTCAAACGAAAGAAGAAAAGTTTATCTTTCCATTGATGTATATCTCATAAAGAAAATGTATGATTTCGATAGTAAAAAAGTGCATTGAAACCCGGTTTCTTTTATTCTGGGACACCCTGTACAAAGCGAAGGATGCCGATTTACATTTCTTTGAAACAAAATTGTCCATGACCATAATCTGATCGAATATCACACCAAGGTTTTTGGCTGTTTTACCAGGTACAATGGAAGTACTGTCAATCGTTACTGCAGGAAATTCCATTCTTCTGCGAAATCGAGATGTAAGGTGTAAGATCTCAGCTCTTTTCGTCATTCAGTTTAAGACCAATTTGGGTTGACCATAGTTTAAACTCTTTGACACAACATTCTACTTGAGAGATTGCATCCTGCTGGTTACAAGGTTGAAATGAAATGTATATCTGAGTGTCATCAGCATAACACATCTCTGACATTCGGTTATACACGATAATATCTTGTAAAGGAGAAGAATACATGTAGTGCAGCCAGGACTTAACTTTGATGAACGACAAACATTGAAAATGCAAGCAACTAGGCATTGGTAATAGGTGACAGAGCTATATTGACCGATTCTGTGACGCGCTATGTGTATTTTTGGCATGGGCAGCGCCATTACTGCGGTGTATCATCCGACCCCCCCCCCCCCCCTCCTCTCTCCCCACCCCTCTTACGCGCGCAGAATGAAAAACTGATGCGTGGTTGTTTTAGCCAATGGGCATCTCGTACTGAGTGCGCGAATGCTTGCTTATTGCGCGAAACTTTGTTACAAGTGCGCGATAAACATGTTGCCCGTGGGGTGGGGGAGAGCAGGGGGGTCGGCTGAGACACCGCAATTTGAGCTCATGGCTGCGCCCAGTGCCATAAAATGTCTGCTGCCCTCAACGAACCCGAATCGGTCAATATCTGCATCACAGACAACAATGCCGCGGTAAACTGGGACCCAAACCAGCAGAATTATGATAAGGACCTTCCCTTCTGGCTCCGCCGAAGACCCAGCTCGATTTCCGTTGAGACTACTGCCTACGCCCTACTTGCCCACGTCGCCATCCGTGACTACCACTACGCGGCGAGGATCGTTCTATGGCTGAGCAACCAAGGGAACTACAAGGGAGCGTTCGTGTCTACTCAGGTTGGTCCCAAACTTTCATCAACCTACTTCAATGTAAACTGGCGTTTATAATACTCCGTCAAATTCTGCATACTAGAGCCGTAGTGTATAGTTTTATAGTCAATCTCGCCATCAAGATTCGTATCCATAGAGTGCAAAGAAAATCATTCGACTTTATATTTATACGTGAATCCAAAATAAAATGACAGGCAAACCTGAAATGATTATATTTCTCATGAGGCCATCAGACCAGTTAAGCTATGCTTATTCTGATGGACTCCTGCTTCCTTATTGAATCAAATGGGCTGCCTTTTTTGGTGTTATGTGCAAATGTGTTTTCAAAGGTCTTTGTTGCGAATGTTTTAGTATACTGCTCTTCTGTATTGATCCTTTTTCATTTGGTTATGTTTTGTTGAAATTATTCACGCCCATGTAATTCAAGATGATTAATGAGAGAAGCAAAACCAAAAAAACAAAAACGAGCGAACAAACGAATTTCGACCTACATAAGATGATCAACACATCTGTGTGAAAGTGTATGTAAAAAATCAATCATTAGAATGAGCCAATTTTTCGACTTATATGGCGTCGACTTAAACGATGTTGGTTGACTGTATATCAAATCGCAGTGACGTCATTGAAGACTGCATACCGCGTGTATTGGTAAATTCTTACTTTTTAGTAGGGCCTAATCATCTAATCCCCTTTTGATCCCATCTACATAGTCTAATCCTGTTTTGTCCACAATAGTTTCGCTTCGGCAAAATTTTCATAATTGATGAAGAGATGGAATGGTGGAATGCTATGCTCTTGCGTCACGTTTTGGTATTTTTCGTTTCTTCTATCTCGTAGAAACAAAAACAAAAATTTAGCGTGTATTTATAACATTAATGTCCTGTACCGACGTAATTATATTTGTTTTAGTTTACGTACGACTTCTGATATCATGTAATCATGACTGAACAAATGTACCGCTTTTCTTAGAACCTACAAATGGTAAGCCATTTTGAATTTCAGCTATTCCACATAGTTAATTAGAGAACAAGCTTTAAGCTTGAAAATGATGTATAACATGTTAGAACTGCATCACTGTCATCCACTCAAACCCATTCAACATGAGGGGGTTGGATGGCACAGTTTCATGGAAAGGGGAAGAAATAAGGATTGAAGAATCAGCTTGTCTTAACTGTATGATTTGTGGCAGTATCAATAAAATACCTTTTGTTGCCTGCCCCCTTCCCCTCCAAAAAAAGAGGAAAGAAGGTCGTCCAGAAAAAAAGTTCTTAATCTCTTTGTTCCGGTTTGCATTTGTAATATTAAAGTCGAGATTTTTTGAGAGTAGGTAGAGAAAAGACTACTCTCCCAGATAAAACAAACTTGAAAGACTTTAGTCAGTCAACCCAAATGGCGTATTTTGCTCCATTACAGGAAATCCTAGTTAGCGTTTTTTGTGGGTATTCAGCTGGGAGGCAAAATCTATAGGACAAAAAAAAAATGATATATACTTTTTGTCACTCTCTTAATTAAGTGGATAGTATTGTTTTTTTTTTTCGAAATGTCCCCAACAAAGTTTCCGAATCTTCTGAAATAGGCCTTTCGGGCTGAGAACTGAAACTGCTGTAAATGAAGAAAGTCCTAATTGATATGCTAGAAAATTAAAGCAAAAAACATGCTCAGTCCCTTATATAATTTCCCTGGAATGTTTCTATTTTAATGTCATTTTGTGCTCGTTGTCTCCTCCAATCAATACCCCCCCCCCACCCCGTCGCCCCCAAGAGGAGATAAAACAAATCTTGCAGTATATTCTGTACGAGAAATTGAAGGATCTAGATGGGATGGTCAATTTCAAACTTGTACTATGAATTACCGTGAGCAGGATACGGTGGTTGCAATGCAAGCTCTAGCCGAGTATTCGTCTTCACAACCACCTGAAGACATCATTGATCTCACCTGCACTGTGGACTACTCAGAGCGGGAAAGGAACAACTGGTTCATATTTACCAATGAAAATGCACGTGTCCAGCAGGAAGAGGACGTAAGTTATAATCATCATTCTTTCCCAATCAAGCTGTATGTTTACTTTTTTATGTCTCTGTCTCTGTCTTCTGTCTGTCAGTCTGTCTGTCTGTCTGTCTTTCTGTCTGTCTCTCTCTCTCTCTCTATTTCTATCTCCTATCTAGTAAAAATCGAATCCATGCACTACTGAGAGAGATTTTGATATACTATATTCCATGAGAGAGAGAGGGAGAGAGAAAGGTGGTCACATCTGACTCGGAGGTTGAACATTTTTCTTCACTGTATGCATGCATTTTAGCAGATGAATAAATGATTAAAAAAAATCAAGCCATTATTCGTTTATTAGTAGAAAGAATTGAAAGAATATTACGATGTTATACCTGGCACACTACATAGTAAGAGTATGCTTGCAACATGAAAAAAGAAGGAAAACATAAATTCGCACAGGACCAAAAGACGCAATATATTATAAAAGAAAGCAGTACAAAATACATCAAGAAGGTAAATTCACTATTGTGATTTCGATATTATACGAACGAATATCATTATATTGCTCCCTAGTCTACGGCAGTGTTGTTTTCAAATTGTTGTTTGTGAAGGTGACCCGTTCCATTGGTGCGGAGCTGACTCTCACTGGGAGAGGACGTGGAGTTGCTAAGGCAAATGTACGTTTGACTTTATCCTTAATTTTTATGTATATGTATTATATATATATGAGTATATGAATATAAGAACGACCCAAGTCCAATTTTTGGCCAAATTCAGTTTGACATGGGAAATTGTAGCTTATGCATGGACTCATCTTGTGTATAAATGATAAATCCTAATTGCCCCCGGAAGTGCCTGAAATAAATGAGTTAAATCTTATATGAATGTAAAAATGAAGGACTTGGGTCATTCTTACATTCATATTATAGCGCCCTCTCTCGTCCTTCTCTCATCTCTATAGCAGAATATCATGTATATGAATCAAAGAACGACCCAAGTCCATATGAATCAAAGAACGACCCAAGTCCATCACACAAAATGGCCTCTCCACAATTAATGTTAATGTTAATTGTCATAATAATATATGTTCTAATTTCTTTGTACAATGTTGCCTTCCCATCACAGTTAAATAGAATATTATTGGACAAACAAAAAAGATATGAAGTTTTTTTTTTAGTTTACTCGAAATGGTCTTCCATGGACTTGGGTCGTTCTTATATTCATATACTCATATATATATATATATATATATATATATATATATATATACAGCGTGTCCGAGAAAAAATAAAATCGAGTTTCACTGCAATTTTTTTGCGATCATAATCATATATTTGCTTTGGGAAATGTACATGATTGGAAAGGTATCCTTCTCTTCTTTCATTTGATGCACAACTCGTTGTTCAAAATTCGTGCATGACTGAGTTAGAACAATAGACAGTGTTGCTACTAAATTTTTATTTGCACGAGCAAATGACGAATTTGGATCAGTTTTTCGGAGCATTTTTCAGCTATCTTTTGCAAAAAACGAAATCACAGCCTTAATATCTATTTTTTTCTTTTATATGATATTCCATACATAAAAAATGATCAACGCCTGCTCGAGAAAACTTAATTTGAAAATATGCTTCCATTTTACCCAGATAGATAAAAAGTGAATAAGGAGCCAGCTAGCTTTCCCGACACCTGCCCAACTTTGCAGATAACAATTATGGCCTTCATGCTTCATTGAATTTACAAGAACATGAAGGGAGGGATTAAAAAGGATTGTTACAGACGGTTCGGTTGTGAATAGGGTTGTAAATTAGCACATGATCATGAGCTTCCCTGACAGAGCAAAGGGTGTTCATGAGCGGAATGTTTGGGAAGGTTTGGTGGAAGTAACTGACCGGAAAAAAAAATCGTCCGACCCCCCCCCCCCCAAAAAAAAAGTCGACTTTCTACCCTGCACTTGCACCTTTGAAATGTTAGAGGCGCAAGTTCAGTGATAAATAAAGTGATGTACCCTTCTCTTTCTGCTTCACCCCCCTCCCCCTTCAAAAACTTCAAAACCCTGTCACTGATGAAGGACTAACCACGCATGAGGGAAATGTAGAGAGGAATGAAAATAGTGAAATAATTTTCAGGTACAAAATCATCAAAAATTGTATCATTGTTGCAATGTTGATTTCCCATAGCCATGGGACTGCGTGCAGCCTGAGAATACTCACGACGCTAGTCTTCACATTATTCTTCAATTATTGGTTATATCTCTTAGCTTATTCTAAATAATTGACAACAAAGGGCTTTCGGTCTCATACAGCATTCTCTGTACATACCCCCCCCCCCCCCCCCCCAACAACAACATTCACTGTAGCACTGCGGTTGTTTTGTGTAAATTCAATGGTGCAGAGGAGCCCATTGTCTAATGCTAAGTCGGGAAAGCTGAATGCTCGTCTTTCAACTATTCGTAGAATCGACAGAAATGAAGCGTGTTTTCATGCACATTTTTCTAAAGCATGCGTTATTATAGAAATGATATACAGGATAGAGTGCGTTAGTGGAGATGTAGCGCTGCATCTCCACGAACGCCACGAAATAATCCTGTTCATCATTTGTTTTATAAAATGGGTCAAAAACTAACAGCATTTTACACGTACCTACATGTAGCACTCGCTCGAGAGTCAAGATGTCCGAAGATGTTCGTCCCAAACATTAACGCACGTCGCACTCGGAAATCCCGCACATAAGTACTGTACGTACGCCACACATCCCGTATGCACACAAGAAAGGCCGGCCGGCAATCCGAACTAGAAGTTGTTTACAGGATTGACAGCGCGTATAGTAGCGCGCGACGCACTTGTAACAACTGATTGAGTGCGCACTGCTAGTGTAAACATTGTGCCGTCAGGCCGTGCATGTTAGTGAGAAATTAATGCTCGCACACGTGACTCATTTCAGCGCTTCCAATTGGATACATTCTTGAACCCATTTTATAATCATATTTAACGCGTAAAGTCTCATATGAAAGAAGAAAATATGAATATTTGGGTTATGAACTTTGTTTTTCAAAAACGTAACTTTAAGAGTCTAAAAGATTTATTTAAGGTCACCATTTGGGTGTGTAAATGAAAATTTGGTAGCACAAGTGTTCTTTGTTCTAACTCAGTCATACATGAACGATGAACGTTAAGTCGTATATCAAATGAAAGAGGAAAATTTTATCTCTCTATTTATGTATATCTCGTAAAGAAAATGTATGATTTCGATAGTAAAAAGTTGCATGGAAACCCGGTTTCGATTTTTCTGGGACACGCTGTGTGTGTGTATATATATATATATATATATATATATATATAAAGACGATGAAGACAAACAAGTTGACATAATGCATTAGAATCCAACTTTATTTATTTGTAAACCAAATTTTCGACCCTTGCACGGATCTTCCTCAGGGTAACAGTGATATTTGTATTTGAAGCTCAGCACAGATAAATAATAATAATAACAAAGAAACGCGCCTGGTTGTCAACTTGTTTGTCTTCATCGTCTTCATGCTCTTATTCCAACACGCGGATGATAATACCATTATATATATATATATATATATGTATATATATATATTGATTATATATATGAAGAGTTTGTTTGCAAAACCGATAAGTCCATTATTGAAGATTTTGAAGTACGGTCTCTGTCATAAAGTACAAAATAATACCTTTTAAATGATATATTGGTCACTACATATAAAGGTATATTTTTGAAGTTATGGTCGAAAGAAGCAAAAATTTTCTTATTATTCTCTTTATTTTTCTTGACCTTTAATTGCAAATATCTCCATTTGACAAATATGGACTTATCGGTTTTTGCAAACAAACTCTCATATATTATCCTTATTATAATTATCCATTTTCATACAATTTATGCAATCTTATATATAAGAATATATTATATACATATATACACTCATGTACCGATTAATTTTTTTGTGTGTGTCATATACAATATTAAAAGATACTTCACTTTATACATATCTAAACACGTTTGTTTTTTTCCTCCAAGGGGGAAAAGTAAAAATTACACAAAAAAACCGGCATTTGCCATTCATTTGCAAATGCCCTTGAAGATAGGAATGATAACAAAAGACCAAATTAAGACATGAATGAAATAGCATAAATAAGTGTTTTTTTTTTCCCGTTTCCTTGTTTCTCTTTATATCCTCAATAGAAAAATAATACGCAATATAGTGGGGAAACTGAAATGGAAACATGAGAATTTCTGGCAGCTCAAACTTAGAATGACAAAGAGAGTAAGCCGTAAAGGTGATAAAGCGGACAGAATTTTCTTTTTACTTCATACTTTTAGTTTAGGAATCTAAGAACTCATGAGACATATTCAGAAATATAATACTATTTCCAATTTTCTTAATTTTGAATAACATTTCAATTTTCTGCTATTTTTGTTATTACTACTTCTTCTCTCAACTCTTTTGAATATTGATTTGACAAAATATTCATAATTAATTCTCACATTACTTTTTGCCTTCCTTCATATATGACAGAGACATTATAGAAACCATAGGTTAATTTACAAACTAACTTGCGTTTTCATTTTATTACATTCATTTATTGTTGTCATTATTCTACGGAAGAGCACATTCGCATGAATAACAACTTGTCCATTTTTTTGCAATCTTTATTGTTGTACACTTGAAGAAAGAAATGATTGCACTCACTCATGAGTTAATTTTCCCTTGTTATTGACCTACCAGGTTGACATCCATTTACATTATCTTTCACATGATGTAAAAAACATTAATATTAGTTGGATGATCTATGAGAAATATGACAAAAAAACAAATGCTTACTTTATATTTTATGACTGTATGAACATCTATATCGCTGCTTCACACTAGGCGTAATGAATTACAAATCAGAATTTTCGCGCCTATAGGTTGAAACATTTGAATATATATTATGGTATCTATTACAATTGATTACAAATGTGTTTACATATATATATACCGACATATAAACAGAGAGGGAAAAAAATATCGTCTTTGTAACCACTTGTCAGAAAAAAAAAATCACACCGTGTACGCCGCATTTCTTTACCAAGAGTATACAAAGCACACACACAAAAGAACAAATACAATAAATGTTGATTGGACATTACATCCACGTTTATACCATTTTATTAATCCAGGTATTTCATATCTGATTGTAAACGTACAACACCAGAAAAAAAAGGAAAATCTGTTCTCTCACATCAGTGCTCCTTTGTTCATTCGCAGATTGAATTGTCTTACAACGAAGAGAAATCAGATGAAGACCATTGTCCCTTCGTGTTGAATGTTAGTGCCTCGGAGGTGAGGGATCCAGGGAATGGAAAACTGAAGCACATTAACATCACAGTCTGTACAAGGTACTTAGACTAATGCATCCTAATGCAGTGTTTTTTTACACAAGAAAGTATTTTGTCCATAAAAGGACAAATCGATTTGATTGTGAGAAAGAACTGATGCTATTTTGCAACATAAATGTATAAACTCCATGTTTGTGAATATGTTAAACGAGAAAAGAAGAAACAAAACACTCATGCACCAATGGTGCATACAAAAATGTAAGAGAACTTTACTTTATTATGACATTTTGTTTGCACTTTTTTATCTGCCCCCTCCCCCCCCCCCCCAAGTAAAAACGCAGTATCTACATTCAGCTCTATTTTGCAACAACCTAGATATTCACCATTTTATATTTTTGCCAAAGCCCCTGGAAATATATATTCTTTTGAAAAAAATATCTTCATTATAGAATGTTAGTCTATCTAGCTACCAATTTTCCTGGAAAATATCATTTGGGGTTTTTGTTTTGTTTTTAAGTTATTGATAAAAATGTAGATAATTTGGGGAAACCCCGAGCAATTGACTGATTTCCCCAAGGAAAAACGCAGTATCTACAGCGGAATGACTAGGATTAATTTTACTCATTACCATTGTTAAGCAATCAACCTAGAATACATGTTTATGCATTCAAAATGTACATTGAAAATAAACATGCATTTAAATTAATGGAGGGCGCCTTCTTTGGGCAAGGACGCCCTCTCTTGTCAAGTAATACATTTCCTTAAAATGAACAAGAAATTACACAAAAATAACTACGTGAAGGCTAAATACACTATTTTGTTATG
The DNA here is from genome assembly GCA_033980235.1 of Diadema setosum. Classification (NCBI taxonomy): domain Eukaryota; kingdom Metazoa; phylum Echinodermata; class Echinoidea; order Diadematoida; family Diadematidae; genus Diadema; species Diadema setosum. Next base: position 9,093,738 of record CM067065.1, on the reverse strand, counting down.
CCTCCGCCCCGTTAGGGCACCAGAGGCATTATGTTTTCTAGTTTTCCGTCCAGCCGTCCGTCTGTCTGTCCTTCTATTCGTCCAAACATCCATCTGTCCGTCAGTTTTTCCGTCCGTCCGTCCATATATCTCAAGAACCCCTTGGTAGATTTTCACCAATCTCTACCAGGAATAAATGAACTTATTAGATTTTTCCGAGACCCACCCAAGTTCAAAGGTCAAAGGTCAACGAACTTTGTCAAAAAAAGGCTATTTCACACCGTAAACACTATATCTTGAAGACCCCTGAGCGAATTTTCATCAAAACTTGATATAGACCTAAATATAGTTTAGTCTAGACTAGATAGATCTAGATTCTAGTAGTACTAGTAGCCTATGAAAGCATACCAATTACATTACAGCGCACAGGCAGTAGTGTAGACATGACCTAAGAGGGAGGATCCTAGGTCCTGTAACGATAAGTCCAGGCTCTTCTCCCATAATTATGTATGCATGTATACATCATTGTACAAGTATACATGATGCACCATCCTCAACCTTGGGCCCTGGGGGATGCATCCTCCACCCTCCCCCCCCCCCCCCCCCCCCATGTATGCCCTGATTACAGAGCAGGCTTCATAACACAAATAACAGATCGTTCTTGGAACGTTTTACTTTTTCAGATTGCAGCTCAAACCTAAAAAGTAAAACATTCCCAGACCGATCTAGCTGTAGGACCCTACGTGTTTTAAATATGAAGCTTGCCAGGGCTGTAATGTGATGCTACATGGCCTAGCCGCTAACTAGCATCAAGATCTAGATCTGTACAGTCTAGGCTACTATCTGAACCAAAATAGATTTGAAGACCTGAATATAAGAACGACCCAAGTCCAATTTTTGGCCAAATTCAGTTTGACATGAAAAAATGTAGCTTATGCAAGGACTCATCTTGTGTACACATAAATGATAAATCCTAATTACCCCCGGAAGTGCCTGAAATGAATGAGTTAAATTTCATATTAATGTAAGAATGAAGGACTTGGGTCATTCATACATTCATATAATAGCGCCCTCTCTCATCCATCTCTCATCTCTATAGCAGAATATCAGGTATATGAAGCAAAGAACGACCCAAGTCCATATGAATCAAAGGACGACCCAAGTCCACCACACAAAATGGCCTCTCCATAATTAATGTAAATGTTAATTGTCATAATAATATATGTTCTAATTTGTATATACATTGTTGCCTTCCCATCACATTTAAATAGAATATTATTGGACAAATAAAAACGATATGATTTTTTTTTTTTTTTTAGTTTACTCGAAATGGTCTTCCATGGACTTGGGTCGTTCTTATATTCATATACTCATTTATATCGGATGTCTGGACCTAGATCGATCTAGACTAGCTTTTATATACCGTTTATTCTAGGCTGGCTACGTACCAGGCTACACTTAGATCTAGGCCTAACAGGTTATAGGGTCTATACTATAGTATTTAACCTGTCGTTTATCCAACACAACGCAAATAGATCTAACGTTAGGCCTATTGCCTTTCCCCGAAACTTGCGGATTCGGAGCCCAAGGAATTTTGACTAGGGTCTAGACCTAACAAAGTTACTTCACAAGTTATAATAAGAATAATATTGAAATAGTACGGAAAGATGTTCATCATCGTGGTAGAATCTGAAAGAATAAAGCTGATCGTTTGTCACACGAAGCGAGGTAAATTATAGGAATAACGCATTCCGCGGAGTTGTTTAGCGAGTATGCAGTGCACGAGATGTTTCCTTTTGAGCATGCGCACTCCACACGAGCCAGAGGCGAGTGTGGAGTGTGCATGCGAAGAAGAAACCTCGAGTGCACTGCATATCGCTGAGCAACAACGGGAATTGCGTTATTCCTTTTATAAGATGGCTAAGTAATTTCAAACGCGAGGTGAATATACCTTGTATGAGAAAGAAATAATGAAATAAATCAAATATCAAAGATTTTGAAATTGTACTTACCGTTGGAAAATGGTCCAGAGTAGGCTTTCTCCGAGATTATCCCAGCTTGTGCTGAAGTAGTAACCGTGCATTAGACAATTTGGGTGCGCGAAAATCCCACGGGCGTGCAGGGATAGACACTTTTCGCGAATGATCACGTGGTACGTTTTGACCAATCAGCAAGATGGAAATTACTTAGCCATCTTATATCACAAGATATGTACACGTTGTATGCATACTGCGTTTGTCACACGAAGCGAGGTAAACACAAATGTATTCTATACTTTTTTGTTTACCTCGCTTCGTGTGACAAACGATCAGCTGTATTCTTTCAGTTTTGAAATAGTTTTGAATAACTTACTCATTATCTGCAGATAAATTGACATTTCTTGAGGGCTAGGCTCACGAGTAATTTTCCCCTCGACAACATTTTGTTTTAATCCAAGTTGCACACTGTACTGTACATGCTGCCTAGCCGGGCCCTGTAGCAGGTGCTGACTGCATGCTCAGTGCAGCTGCAAGCTCATTAACAGTGTTGTGCTGTATACAAATGATGCACAGGATAGAGTGCGTTAGTGGAGATGTAGCGCACTCGAGGGTATTTACAATTGTGAAACATGCACGAGGCGAAGCCGAGTGCATGTTGCACTACATTGTAAATACCCGAGAGTGAGCTGCATCTCCACTAACGCCACGAAATAATCCTGTGCATCATTTGTTTTATGAAATGGGTCGAAAACTGACAGCATTTTTCACGTACCTTTGTGGGTCAATACCAGTCAGCTACATGTAGCACTCGCTCAAGAGTCAAGATGTCCTAAGATGTTCGTCCCAAACATTTACGCACGTCGCACTCGGAATTCCCGCACATATGTACTGTACGTATAAGTTAAGAGCATACGTACGCCACACATGTTATGCACACAAGAAAGGCCGGCCGGCAGCCCCAACTAGAAGTTGTTTACAGGATTATCAGCGCGTATAGTAGCGCACGACGCACTTGTAACAACTGATTGAGTGCGCACTGCTAGTGTAAACATAGTGACGTCAGGCCGTGCATGTCAGTGAGAAATTAATGCACGCACACGTGACTCATTTCAGCGCTTCCAATTGGCTACATTCTTGAACCCATTTTATAATATACAAATGATGCACAGGATAGAGTGCATTAGTGTAGGCGTAGTGCACTCGAGGGTATTTACAATTGTGAAACATGCACGAGGCGAAGCCGAGTGCATGTTGCACTACATTGTAAATACCCGAGAGTGAGCTACGCCTACACTAACGCCACGAAATAATCCTGTGCATCATTTGTTTTATAAAATGGGTCGAAAATTCGAAAACTAACATCATTTTTCAGCGTTTTTCACGTACCTTTGTGGGTCAAGACGTCCGAAGATGTTCGTCCCAAACTTTTACGCACGTCGCACTCGCGGAAGTCCCGCACATACAGTATAACTATAAGTATAATGGGGGGTTGGGTTTCCGGACACCCGCATGAAAACTTACTTATTTTACATAGAATATGCACCCTTTACCTTAAAGACTTGATATAGACTCCTCATATAGGCCTACTAGACAACATACTCTGAAAACGGCGTGAGAATTAACCTGCTAAATCGTTGGATTTGCTCTTCAAAGTGACTCCATGTACGCGTCCGGTCCCATAACGCTTGGTCTACTGTACTGTACAAAGTGTACGTATATTATGTATAGTATAGTACAGTATACGTACGTACGCCACATATATTATGTTATGCACAAGGGAAGACAGGCCGGCCGGCCGGCAGCCCGAACTAGAAGTTGTTTACAGGATTGACAGCGCGTACGCGTATGCATGCAATTCATCAAAGGAGCCGCCGCGCGCACAGACGATCGGCAATCTACCATAGGATTACAGGCAGTGCAATAGTACTGAAGTAAAGGAAGGAGGTGTGTCTCATTTCAGAGCTTCCTATTGGCTACATTCTTGAACCCATTTTATAATATGTTTTAATGTACACTCGGTTAGTCTTAACCAAACACTTTATTTTATATAAGGATCACAATCTCATCAAAATACATGTATTTACTAATCATTATTGTTTCGTTTAGATATTGTGAAAATCGTATTTCATTATTGAGCAAGCATATCTAAAGAAAGTAATTTACGTTCAAATTACAAAACAACCGGCAAAGTATTCACAATCACATATAACAGTGTCTGGTAATTAAGACTAGCTTTGTAGATACTGCGTTTTTCCTTGGGGAAAGTGCAAGTTAAGTGTAAATACTGAGTTTGGCAGTTACGGAAAAGTAGCTTTCGAAACATTTTTTTGAAAACACTGAATATGTCATATGAACAAAGATTTCCCACTGACTATATTTATGCTAAAAAGTGAAAATCGACAAAAATGTCAGATACTGCGTTTTTCCTTGAGGGGGCAGTGTTATCCGTATGAAATAACAGTGTTTATTTCGAGTGAACCAAAACTGATTACAAAGGTTGACTATTTTGGTAATAATATATGTTACAGATTAAAAAAATAATAATAGGTTTTGTTGTTGTTGGTTTTTTTTTCAGAGTGGTGCCATACCTTGAGACGCTGTGCTATCTTTTCTTTTTTCTAAAACAAAAGTACGCAAATATGTTCCCGTCACAATATTTTACAATATATGCAACATACTATAGACTCGTCCTTATTCTTCGTAAGATATCTACTGAAAGTACTTAGCATTCAGTGTGTGTGTGTGTGTGTGTGTGTGTGTGTGTGTGTAACGGGTCCGGGGATGTGTTTACGGGTGCATGTAGCATTCACACTGGGAATACTTCGTACGGACTTGTATTATTTTCTGAAATATAACAAACAGTTATTTCCCACTCTTTCCTCGTTACATCAAGGCATCTTGGTGATGAAGAAACCCGTATGTCAATAATTGACGTTGGAATTTACTCGGGCTTCGCTCCTGTGATCAACGATCTTAAAAATGTAAGTGCCGGTAAAAGGAAAAGACTTAACTCATCATTGAAACATTTTGAGCATTCATACGAGTTTTATTTTTTTTTTGTTTCGTCGATACATATTTGGTATCTTCTCATATCATGTCCAAATACTGTGTCATTTTATTTTATCTTGCAGAAAAGCGTTCTCTTTTAGTCGCGTTTAGTATTTAGTATTTACTATGCAATCTGGAAAGAATACAGTCCCTCACAGTGTCTGACAGTGTGAAAAACAATGTTAGGCACAGTGTAAACAGATAGAGAACACAGTGTGAAATCTCTTCGTACTGTTCGCGTTCACAAGTTCGAGGGTTTCTACATTGTGAACATAATTATTGTGAATCATCTATTTATAGTGCGAAACAGAACAATGCCATATGAAATCCCTATGAAAAGCCGCACAACAGTATCAAATCATCTTCACACTTTTAAATTCGAGCGTTTTCATACAGCCAATTTTGTGCATTTTTGGAGCAGGGTTCTTCCTATGTCTTTTCTTAAATCTTTATGTATCATGATGATATTATACCATAAATCTTAATCTATGATATGAATTCTCACTACATTCAACGTTTGTGTTCATTTCAATTATAAAGTCCACACTCAACTCAAGATTGTTTTCTTCTTCTTCGTCTTCTTCTTCTTTCACATTTTGAGATGTGCCCCAAGCATGTTTGAAATGGTCGCATTGTTATTCCTACTTTATCTATTTTGTTTGCTGGAAATTGATATCATTGAATGAAATTGATATGAACATTTAGATTGACTCTAAATGTTACCAATGTACAAACTGATCAAGACCTGTATATGTGGAAACAGTGACTATAGCTGCATCAATTTGATTCAATACTCAGTGCACTTTGCTTCCTCTCTTTCGATCAATGTTATAGATCACGAACAGTAGCGATCTAATAGCAGAATATGAGATGAGTGCTAGGTCCGTTATCTTCTATGCTGATACGGTAAGAAGCGTTCCATTTTCACACGATGAAATTATATGTTTCCATATATTATATAAGTATATCTTCACATATTATTTATTTACATATCTATATAAGACAATTTGCAATTATAATAGTTTTACTGGATAGGGGAAATTAGTTTTTATAAGATTAGGACAAAATATCGTAGCACTATGATATCATACCGATTTGCTTTAATGAATATTATTTGTCACAGTATACGGTTATGTACGTTAAATCTAATTTACTCCACGCCTTTTGAAATATCGAATTAAAATTTCGGAAATTAAACGCTCAGAAATAATGATAAAAACGGGATGTTTTACTTACAGATCCCTCGCGATGAACTTCTCTGCATCAGCTTCAAATTGACTGAAGAAAATAAAGTTGGAAACATCCAGCCCGTTCCTGTTCAAGTTTATGACTACTACGAGCCAAGTACGGGCATGACAAGACCCAATATACTATGGCTTTGTAAAGTGATATATCTCAAGTGGAGTTGACAAAATAATAATTCGTCTCATATCTCTCTTTTCTTCGAAAATACAACAGCCGCGACTGCAAAATAATCCAACAATACCCCACGGACAGAGTACTCCGTTTAACCCCGTTCGATCCACTTCTCCACCGATTGTTGGACCAGCACTTACCATATAAAGTGTAGAATATCTCGGTACCACTGGATGATGAGACTACTAGAGGTATGAGTGGACAACAATATAAAGAAAATCTAAAGAAAATTCCACCCAAAAAAAAAAATCATTTTTCATGAAAATTACAAATTCCATCAACTTGATACTGACATACGTTAAGGGTAGCAATTCCCCCTGCTCTCTGAAAGCGGTTAGTCAAGTGCACTTTCATAACGCTATAATAGAGAAGTTAAATTTTATTGAATTGCCTTTATATTTTCTTTGTACTGTTGTCCACTCATACGTCATAACCTCTAGTATTCTCCTCATCCAGCGGATCCAGCACCAAAACTTTAAAAACTCATAACTTTTGATTCGATGGTCCGATTTTCCTCAAGCTGTCACTGATGTGTTCTACCAATGGTGCTGCTTTCAATCAAGCTATGTTCGTTGGGTTTGCGATCTCTTTAAAGTCACTCTACTGGTTACCCACTGGAGGTTACTTGACTGGAGGAATGTAGAAATAATAGGGATCCAGTGTACGGCCATGTTGATTTTTCTTGAGTGGTTCACAATCTACAAGGTTGCCTTTTAAATAGTGGACCGCTCAGTTCTCTTTTTCCCCAACTGAAACATAAGCTTGTATTATTTTGCAAGTATACATGCATATATATATATATGTATATATATATATATATATATATATATATATATATATATGTGTGTGTGTGTGTGTGTGTGTAAATTTATTATTGTATCATTATTGATATCATTTGCAAGTTGTATGTATACGATTGTGATATAATTCCTAATTTGTACTGTGTTATGTTCTGTTGGAAAAAAGAGAAAAATGCAAATAAAATGAAATGAAAAATGAAATCGACCGCACTATGTACCTGCAGAAAATTGTATATGAAATGAATGATATCCGTCAGAGTCAAAGCAGATTAAAAGAAAAATCCCCTTCCCAGAGGGATACATTGTTGTTGTTTTTTAATATGTTAATTCCAAGTTCTAACATTGTCTGACTTATTGAGGTGCCTTTACTGTGTTTAAGCTTTCAAGGTTGATATGATGTAAACAAGATAGTTCTCACAGAATTAAATTTCCTCATGAAATGTAAGCTTTCGTAATATGAAGTAATCTTTTTATGTTTTTGATAGTGTTTTCGTATTTCCGTTTTTCCGCCAGATGAAAGTTGCACGGTCTTTTACAAGCCTGAAAGCCAAAGCCAACTAGTTGCACCTCTATGCGGTGACAATGACTGTGTCTGCGCTCGAGGTAAGGATCCGACAAACTCAAAATGTTGGAAGCTATTAACTACTGTAACAGTTATTCGTGTCAGTGGTCTTTATCACTTTGATATCGATACATCTCGGATTTGCTATGACAGTTATGGCTAGCTGGTGGCTAAATCCATAACTATATGGCAAATTACTTTAAACAGAATTTCAACAGCTATGAGGTGGTAAAAATTAGTTTAAAATGTTTTATCTACTGGAATAAAAAAAAAAATTTGCTGGTGGCTAAATCCATAACTATATGGCAAATTATTTTAAACAGAATTCAAACAGCTATGGGGTGGTAAAAATTAAAAATGTTTTTATCTACTGGAATAAAAAAAAATATATAGTAAAAAAATGCCACTGAGACAATGCCATATGCAGCTGTTTGTCAGTGACTTAAACTATGATCAACTTTTACAAAGGCTATAACAACGTTCGAAATGATACCATTACCTTTGATTCACAATTCTTAACATCTCTGACATTGAATCAAAACGATATCTTGTAGTTGAGGTATTTAAAGATGAAGTAACCCCCCCCCAAAAAAAAAAGCATCTTGTGAAACTGAATTTGAATGAAGTCCGCCAATTGCATGTAGCTTGATAACTTGTAGAGTTTACACACACACACACACACACACACACACACACACTTGCATCAATTATGAATGTAGTGAAGCCTTTTTGTTTAAAGTGAAGCACCTGTTCCTACAGCAAGCACTTGTTTTATGTCGTCACAGCCCCCCCCCCCCACTATTGTTTCCACCTTTTTTTGATGAATGACACAATTTTTTTTTTCTATGGCGGCCGCTATGCAGTAGTATGACCACACTTTATTGTATTATACATTTTATACATATCTGTACAATACATCCCAACAAACATACGTACAATACGCAACATAATTTTCATAACGTGACCGTGTAAAGATAGCCGTAGACATTTTTTTTTTCTTTCCACGTTTCCACGGTCTCCAAGTGCAAACATATTTTCCCTAACTATATAAGCTAAGCCTGGTGTACGTTTTGTAGTGTCTGTTGAATCGCTGGTCTCTTTGTCCCTGTGCGTACTCAATGAAAAAAAAAAAATAGCTATACAGAGCCCTAGTGATGTTGTAAACACTATCAGAAGTTCTTTGCACAGAAAGGATGGGTAAATAAAAAGACTTTCGATACATGTTGTTATGTCTTGAGTGGCTCACGTTCACACGCTGTTCCTAAACTTGAAGTTTAGGTCGAAACTTAAGTCTCGATGATAAGCTTGTATTTTAGCGCAATGAGAATCCGCGGAAGGAATAAACGAATGGGGCTAAATCATCGGCAATTAAATCGACAGTCAAAATTCAAGAATGACCACTGCGTGTGAACTTAACTATTTAATTTGAAATGGATACATCCAAAACCCAGCGTATTATGCTTCCTGGAATATAAACGATTAGCTTGTAGTTTGGCGCCGTGTGAATCCGCATCGTGATTTCACGAGTGGAGGTAATCATCTGCAGTTAAGGTGACGGTCAACAGTCAAGTTTGGTAATAATGCGTGTGAACGTAACTATACAATATTCAATGGATACATCCAAAACCCAGCGCATTGTGCTTCCTGGAATATAAACGATTAGCTTGTAGTTTTCGAGCGCCGTGTGAACCCGTGTCTTGAATTCACGAATGGAGCTTTTCATCAGCAGTAAGTTTCGACCTAAACTTCAAGTTTGGCAACTGGGGTTGTGAACGTAACTATTCAACTTGCAATCTATTGATACGGTACATAGAAAAACCCAGGACATCATGCTTCCTGGAATACAAAAGCAAAAAAAAAAAAAAAAAATATATATATATATATATATATATATATATATATATATGAAGGGTTTGTTTGCAAAAACCGATAAGTCCATTTTTGAAGATTTTGAAGTACGATCTCTGTCATAAAGTACAAACTAATACCTTTTAAATGATATATTGGTCACTACATATAAAGGTATATTTTTGAAGTTATGGTCAAAAGAAGCAAAAATTTTCTTATTATTCTCTTTATTTTTCTTGACCTTTAATCGCAAATATCTCCATTTGGCAAATATGGACTTATCGGTTTTTGCAAACAAACTCTTCATATATATATATATATATATATATATATATATATATATATATATATATTTCAAGACAGGCAAAGTCCCTCACATTCTGGGACTAAGTCCAAGATTTATAATTTGCGAATAACACAATTCAATGGGATTATCTTTTTCACCAGTCTCCCTCTTCATATTCGGACTGCCTCATTTACGGAATCATCTAGAATTCTGTTTGATTTTGGTCTTGCATTGCCCATTTGTTGCGTTTTCTATTTTTTTTTTTGTATGAATAGCACCGATAGGCTTAAAATACCCGTAGAAAGCTCAACATGAATGTAATTATTATTGTTATCAGTTTTTATCATCATCATCGTGATAACTTCACCATTTCTTATTGATTACGGGTGCATAACATGTCATAATCACATTCAAAATCTTATTTCCATACTTTTCAATACGCTTTAAATCTATTTCCGTTATATGTTTTGCTCTAGACGATTGTGGGGCATGCAGACAGAGACTTCCAGTGGCAAATCTGACAAGAGCGGCATGTAAAACTGATGGGCACTTTGGTATGTTCATGTGTTTGCTTCTGCATTCTGTTATGGATATGTATTTATGTAAGTTATGTAACGTGATCAGCCCACGTGGGGCATATTAAGTTTAGACACTCTGTGGGCTGACTATAATAGTAGGGAGTTTTCCCAAGCACGTCGCAGCCGGTAGTTGAGCGTGTAGTGTGCAAAATTTGCTTCTGCCCATGATCACATCCGAGAACGGTCCTGTCCAGAGGAAAACGAGTATGGTATGGTACTCGGCCAAAATAGCGTTCGGACCCGATGCTGGGCAGGAGTGAACCAGCCAGCCAGCCAGCCGATCAGCGATCTTGTCCCCACGCCTCCGTCCTAGCAGGAGAGCAAAACTGCTCTGTTATGGGGACGGCAGTCCTAGTAGGGGGACTTCATACCTGATTGCTTCCGCTTATTTTCGGTCTATCCGTCGTGTGGCAAAAACTTCCCATTATGGCGCTTGAGGGGAGGAATAAAGTTCAGTTGAAGGGTTTGTTTGCAAAAACCGATAAGTCCATTTTTGAAGATTTTGAAGTACGATCTCTGTCATAAAGTACAAACTAATACCTTTTAAATGATATATTGGTCACTACATATAAAGGTATATTTTTGAAGTTATGTTCAAAAGAAGCAAAAATTTTCTTATTATTCTCTCTATTTTTCTTGACCTTTAATCGCAAATATCTCCATTTGGCAAATATGGACTTATCGGTTTTTGCAAACAAACTCTTCAGTTGTTGTTACTCAAAGAAAAGTCTAGTATGGTGGTGATCTGGTGAGTGTCACAGAGGATAATGTTTAGAATGTTGATGAGTTACCACCATTTTTTCCTCTCCATAATTATAATTTAGTTTGATAGGACAACATTTTGTAGCACATGTTTCAAATACTGGAGATAAAATTTCCTGAGTATCTGTATGATTTTCTTTTTTTTTATTTTACCGAGCATATACCTAATAACAGTTTTCATATAATGCAAACTTAGCTTCCATCTTCTCCTCGAGACCATATATCCGCCACAACATTTTTTTTTCAAACGCAAATATGTTGTGGTCCGATTTTGATAAGTCCAGAAATCATTATAAAAAGATTATTGTTGCATATTATAAAGTGGTTGTACGATAAATCGTAGGAGATGACAAAAATTCAACAGTGACAACATGACAACAATTGATTTTTACTAGTGTTTCAAGCTTCCTCGAAGGGAAAGAGTGACTTCCTTCTGCCGAATCGTAGGGATCCCCGTTTTGGTCCGTTTACCACTGGGTCAAAGGTGACTGTGACTACAGAAATATGTCCAAAATTTGGCAAATAATTGTAATAACTTGGTTACCTGTCAAAGGATTTCATTCAAACTTTGTGCAGGGTGTACTGTCTTGTTTCACTATTATGATGTATGGATATATGTAAAGTACGCCCGGTGGCCCGGGGCCACTCAAGATTGGTGTGGCTCCACGAAATTTATCTTTCAGTGGCCCGATCCTAAGATTCAAGACAATTTATTACTTTTGCTTTTTAATAGTTCGGACCACTAAAATTTCCGATTTAAACATTTTTGTGACCATTAGTTACCGTGTCGAACAATGATGTAGTCATGAGTACGCTTAAGTGTATATCTCTTTCCCCTTTTTTTTGTGTAGGATACTCTTTTCTGTATTCAAACAATTAAAGACTGCCGAGTTCCGGTCATTTTTTTTTTCTATACTATTAGATTTAGAGTTATATCACGCAAAAGACCTTGCTCCGATTTCATTGTTTTCGACACCGAACTCATTACGTTGACTTCCTAGAAGACGATTAAAATGTCTAATTTCACATCCAATTAAACTATAATCATGTTAAGATGCATTCATATATACACGTATTTGTCGCAGCTGCGGAGACTGCACTGCGAAGGAGGCATTTTTTTTACGCATTAATATTCTTTTCTTTACATGGATCGCATTTTGTTTTCTTTTGTAAAATAATGAAAAACCTCTTACAAAAAAAAAAAAAAAATGTAACTCCAAGAGGGATTTAACGTGAATTGGGTATAATTGGTTTTGAAATGGCTGACATATCAAAACAGCAATCCTAATGAAAGGTGGGACCCATCTTTTAAAAGAATCGCCTTATCTTACTTTGTTTTTGGATGTCTCAGCCATCCCAAAACCGATTTTCATCTAATAAGCTTTGAATTCCTCTTAGAATAGGATGCTCTGTTTTATTTCATAAGGTGCTTTTCGGTATCTGGCAAACAAAAATAAATAAAAGCCCAACCATCATCTCCTCCAATGCTATACCATCCCTGTAAACTTAACGTGCAATCTGTGTTATAATGTAATCGAAGATGTTTATATTATAACAATTATGTATTTCAGCTTACAAGATCCAGGTAGAACGTGTAACCAGAAAGGATGGCTTTCTTGTTATCGAAGCAACAGTGCTAGCTCCCTTCAAAACAGGTAATTTTACTTATGCAACGTTCGTGCGCGATTGAATTTAATTAGAGTGTTTCTTTTTTTTTTTACATTTCATGACATACACTTTTGAAGTATGCTAAGGTTTAATTTTAGAAGCGCAGTCTTTAGGATCCAATTTACATCCAATGAAGTAGCGTATTATACAACAGTTGTACAATAACAGCAAGCAGTGTAACACGCACCGTACCCTATTTCTATCGGAGCATCAGTCTCAACCACCCAGATCAACTCAACGATCTATTGTCGCTTGGTATGGTACCAGTCGGACTAATTTTGATATCGTCTGTCTCCAATACGGCTAAACACATTTGAAGAGCTTGCAACCAAAAGGTGCTAACTCCAATGAAAAATGATGGATTTAGTGCCTTATGGAAGGAAGCTCTTCATTGTTGTACCAAAAAATTTGGTTTAGTGTTCATCAAGTAATTTCGCTTAATTTTCTGCATTGGCTACACTTAGCTATTTGCCATTTCGTCTAATGTCCAAATGGTCTCATTGCCACTTCGTGAACACAGCTGTTTTCCCTTCCTCATTTTGTCTACCATTAGTCTAAATCTCATTTAGTCTATGCTTTATTCGGTCTACCAACAGTTGGTCTTATTGCCGGTTGGTCTGCTACCCATTTAATCTTTATTTTAATAGGTCTAATATTTGGTGTATTTTTATCTCGTCCTAAAATTTCAAGCCACTTTTCGTTTCTTCTAAGGACACTTATGGCTATGGAAAAAAAAAATAAAGAATGAAAATTAGCTAACAAGTGATCAGTTGCCTTTGTAGATATCACGCAAAGTGGGAGGGAGGGGCCCCATTGACGAAATGGTAGTAGTGAAAGACAAATTGAATATTAGACAAATTAATGGGAAATAGACGAATCGATTATTAAACAAACGGGTTATTTGACAATCTGGTATGATAGACACTAAGCTGTAGTGGACCAAAAAAATTGGATATTATACGAAATTAGCGTAGCCTAAATGGTAGTATTAATTGTAGAAGATACGATAATATGATCAAATGGCTATTAGACGACAGGTTGCATACGAAACAGGATTAGATCATGTGGGATGGGACCAAAAGGGCATGGCAATACTCCAGCACAATTACAACCTTTGAAACTTCTCTTTCAAGCATTGTCAAGAAAACCTTAACATTTCCTCTTTTGTTTTTTGCCTTGATATGATCTACCATCATCAACCTTCCATTTCCTGCTACCTAGGGAATGATAGAATCGGTGCAAACGACCATCGACAGTTGTACTTATCTGAACACTGCGAATGCGACATAAGGAGGAGGGCGTACGTCTTCGTGGGCGGCAAATATGTTAAATACACGACAGCAACTGGAGAGGAAGGGTACGTCAAATTCTTTAACCCCTTGTGGGTTTTGAGATCCGATTCGCACAGGAAATGCCACAACATTGTGCACACTCTTCAAGTGCTGGTAGTGAAAGAATTAAAATGTTGTGTGTGTGTGTGTGTGTGTGTGTGTATGTTTGTGTGTGTATTGTGTGTTTTTTTTTTCAATGTTCTTTCTTTATTGTAAACACTCTGACCATCTCTACACAGTCTTAGTTAATTCATATGTCATTTCAATCAACGTCTTCTGAGAAGAAAAAATCTAAAATAAGTTGCTTTGTCGACAAATCCTAAAAGTTCGATGGTAATATCGCTATATCATTGTTCGGGATTTATAATGATCATGTGCAGTTCGGTAACCGCCATCTCCCCACGTGGATATGACAACACTAATACACATTCAACATTCAGACTGCAACATCAGTTGGCATAACCCTTCTTCCTTTTGCTTGAATAAGCCATCAAATCAGTGACATTGACCGGAATGGCATGGTCTCAATTCTAGAAGTTTGCCTCCATCTTTGCATTCTTATTCACATAGTTAATGATAGAAAGTAGCGAGTAAATGCATTTGATATCGTCATCTCATTTCCCATTCGTAAAAAGAAATTCAAATCACTTCGCAATGATTATCCCATATATATGAAGAGTTTTATCACAAAACGAGCTAAATCCAATCTTATTAAATTTAGATATTTCTGATTAAAGCTGCTCAAAATAGAAAATTAAAAGAAAATAAAGATATTTTCAATTATATCTTCTAGATTATTCTAGAAGTTTTGGTATTCTGGAATATTCCTCACCACAAGTCAGGTATTACTGGAAATATTCAATTTTGTCTGATCTGATGATAAACTTACTTTGAAATGTTTGAAAATTGCACTTTGGTCATTTTGCAATAAAACCCTTCATATTAGACGACATACACCTTTACATCCTATTTCAACCTTCAAAATGTCATTATTATGTTAAACACAGATACAGGTATTTGGTTGACGCCAATTCAGTGTTTGCACCATGGAGGCCACAGAAGAGGCTACTGGATCAATTTCAGGCTGAAATGACACGCGTCGGTTGTCACGGATAAAGATGGGATATCAACGTGGGGCATCACATGACAGACACGTGACAGTAAGAACTTCAGAAAGCGTTTACTTCTCGCTGACCATCGAGGCCGTGGACCTGTAGCAGCGGTCAGAGCACATTTGTTGAAGTGGACAAAATTCAGGATGCGCAAGTTCCTTGTAGTCTCTATACCTTATGTGCTCAAAAGATCTTCAGAATTATCAAATAATTACATGACATCTATTAGCAACTTCAGTCATTACTATTTGAAACAAGCGACTCATGTTATAACGAAGTCTCATTTCCTTTCTTTACATTAAGATTTCCCTATATCTGAATATAGTAACATTGTATATCGATATCTGGATAACTTGGACACTGAATTCTTCTGCGTTGTATCCGAAATTTCGTTAAAACCGTGTCCGTATTAAACGGAGCACACTTTATCACGGAAATTGACAGATAAGAATAGAATGAAATTGAAAAGAAATCCCTTCCAATTTCAGAAAAATTGTCATTGATGACTTCGAGGCGTGCTGTATGCTATAATGCTGATATCATTATGAAATTGTCGGACTTCACAGAAAGTCGCTTTCACGATACCTACAATTTGTACATTTACACGATGGTTTAGTAATGTCACTTATTGTATACTGTATGTATTATCTTGCACAAGTTTACTTTATTGGCAGTTAGTTTCCAAGCTACTATCACTATTATAAACTCTACTGATAATACCCATCTATCTATCAATTATCGTCAAGTATTGCAAAAGGCCCTGAGTTTGTTGGCTACTTGAACGTTTTGTTTATGCAATGTACTGTAAATACTTTGACACTAACGTCGATACTTCATTTAAAAATTTTATTTTTTGAACACTTTGATATATTGTAACAGCTATACATCACAGCTATATACATGTATGTAGTGGCTCATCGTTTTAGGTGGCGATACTTTCTTAGTGTGATACGTTTTACATACGCGCGGCAATGTCGAACTTTAGATTGTACCGAATTATGTATAATTCACATGTTCTCTTTCCCAAGTTGTTTTGTCAACTGTAACTTCCTTCTCTTCGAGTTGGGCACTGATTTGCTGTAGAATTAAAGCTCTTTCTGTTTAACATGCTTCGTATGAGAGAGTAGAATGCCATTTTGGCAGGACCGGTGGATACAAATTTTCGTTAATGACGTTTTGACATGCAAAGAATTACGAATTAATACTCGGATTGCGTCCAGGCTTAGAAGACATCAAGAAAAAATAGAAAGGGTGCTGTCATAATCATGTTCGTCAACCTTGCTAACATTATCATGCTTGAAATTAAGTACAAATCGTGCAATAATGCAATTTCGGGTTTTACCTATACTTGTGAAGAAACCACCCCAAAAATAGTACTATTGATGATCATATCTGTAAGGTGTGTGCTCAAGAAACTTTAACTTTCTAAGTTCAAATGTCACATATTTACTTATACAGTTGGTAATAACTCGACGTGGCCTGTGCCTTCAGTGTCTTTTGTTTTGATGTACAATTCACATTGGTGAATTTAATACACCAAACACCACTGCATTGTAGCATCGGAATATAGAATGCTATCAAGGCCAATTCTTTAGTACTAAATTACAATTTTTTTAATGAAAATAATTATAGTAATTATTTTGTTCAAAGATGTTATCCTCTCTATATGGAGCGAGTGACGCCAGTATCTACGACGTTCCCTGTGCTTTTATATTATGCCAATATATTTGAGTAATCATCTTCATGCTGAAAGACTAATAATCAGTAAAGAATTATGAAAAGTTTTGATCGTATATTCGGATGGCAGCATGTAATAAATCTATCTACGATTACAGTGACGTTGGCAATATTTGTATCCCTTTTTGTAAATGTTGTTTCATCTAAAATATATAACATTTGTTGAGGTAATCACATCTGAATGTATGGTAGCTATGAATTTGAAAACGTTAAATGGTCGCCGAACTTTCGGTTCCTCAGTGGACCTTCATCAGTTTTGCGTTAACAGGTTAACGGAGAAGAGTCTGATAAATCAAGGGATTCCTTTATACAGCACCACTGCTTAAAACAATACCTGTACAATGTAGAGCTACAATTATTTTATGTGGAATACACTTGAAATCATGAACTTCATAACTTAAAAAAGAAACATGATTATACATGTATATAAATATCGCGCAGTGATAATGTGTCAACCTTTATTATGGCATATAACGTACTTAGCCTATCGTATAAGAACACATTGACATAATATCATTCAGAACAGGATGATAGCCCAGCAATGGATTATCTTGGTTTTGCCAGATCTGAAATGGCAAAAATAAAATGATGAAATACACATTTTATACAGATGCTAGTGTTTACCTTCAGTTGATGTGGATACTGAGCTTGGGTGTTCGTGGGTGCTGGGTTGAGGACTGAAGTGTGTGTTGTGATTTCGTGTTGTGCATGTCTATGTCTATGTGTCATGACATCAATGTTGCGGACTCTCGTTTATTCATGTCTATCTGGTAATTTTGTTTTGTTTTATAATACAAATGTGTGTTGGTGTTTTTGTATGTGCGTTAGTGTGTGACCGGCCAGCTTAAAACCCACAAAAAGGAGGCAAACATAAATTATCACTCTTCTTCACAATTTAGAAGAGTGAGCTCTATGGATATGTTTTAAAATTATAGTACGACTTGTTAAAAGTGGACCTCCCTACCCGAATTCAAAATCTGAGTAGCGATGCCCACTGGTTTCATAGAAAATCGAGAAAGAGTGAATGAAGGTATAAGGGGTCATTCCGCTCAAGCGTGCAGTGCAAGAGTGCAAACGTGAACATGCTTTATCTCACATTGAAGCAGTACTTGTCTGAAAACAAGATGGTCCTAAAAAAGATATATAACCAAACAGCTCTAATTCCACAAAAAGTTGGGGACCAGGATTCTCTGAGATGGAAAACAACAACAAAAACATAAAATGTTGACTTCTGTTTTGAAAGCCGCCACAGTAATAGAGATTTTTTTTTTTTTTTTTTTTTTTTGTCCATGATGGAGAATCTTGATCTCCAACTCTTTGGTGGTTTAGAGCTCTTTGGTCACAATTACATATATATATATATATATATATATATATATATATATATGAAGAGTTTGTTCGCAAAAACCGATAAGCCCATATTTGCCAAATGGAGATATTTGCGATTAAAGGTCAAGAAAAATAAAGTGAATAATAAGAATTTTGTTGCTTCTGTTAACCATGACTGTAAAAATATACCTTTATACATAGTGACCAATATATCACTTAAAAGGCATTATTTTGTACTTTATGACAGAGATCGTACTTCAAAATCTTCAAAAATGGACTTATCGGTTTTTGCGAACAAACTTTTCATATATATATATATGTATATGTACATATATATATGTATATATATATATATATATATATATATATATATATATATATATACATATATATGCGTGTGTGTGATTGGGGGGGGGGTGGAACGTCTTGTTTACCCATTCATATTTCGAGGTATGTTGCCTGTGTGAACTTATGTGTACAAGCTTTAGAGCTGAGCATAATCGAAAATGTATTACCGTGTTGCTAACATGTTGAAATGACCCGTGTACAGTCCATATTGTCAAAACCTTTCTTACATATAACTAATGTTGTATTTTCCTTAATAGCTCTTCGAAGAACCAGAATATAAGTGTGCAGTTGTGAAACTATGTTGCTATTGGTAGCTAAAACTACGCTACGTGATAATCCTTGACACCGTGCCCTCACAATATCTTGTCATCGCCCTACACCAGACACACAGGCACATACGTAGGCCTACACACACACACGCACACACACACACATCTCCATGGTCACACATTTTTCTTGTCACTCGGAAAAAGGTGATCAAAAAGAAATGTCAAATGGCTTGCTTAAAAAGTGAACATGCATCTATCAAAAATAAAATAATACAATAAAATGTTTGATGGCATGGCAACACTTTTATTGACAATTCAAAAAACAGGTTTAAAAAAAAACGAAAAGTTACATTGATCACCAGTCCGGATCTTTTCTTTATGGGTTAAATTAGTGGGATTTTCAATCACAGTATCAAAAGGCCTTGAGAGAAATTGACTTGAAACATTCCGCTGCTCTGGATCAAACTGAAGGATTAGTTCGATTCACGACCTATTGGTATAATTTTTTTTATAAACAATTTGCCGAAGCTATTAGAACGGAATATTCGATACCGAGGCAAATTGACATAACATGTGAAAAGTTCTAGACTAGTTGCTCAAAATCTGATGGAATAGTTCGATCCACAAGATTTTGCAACGCACCGACTCACCGACAACCTGTCCGGCCGTCAAGGCAAAGTCAATTCAATTCCATTCAATCCAATTATTCATATATTTCGACCCAGTATCAGTGGTAACAAAAATGAAGAGTTCGGTTTCAAAAGGTACTACATCCATAATTTCAAGTTCTGAGAAAAACGCGATTTTTTAATTATTATATTTAGCAAGCTCAGACTGGAAAGATATTTCCCCGTATTATACTGCTAGATGATACAACACTGAAATCACTCTCTAAGAAAATCCAGGTCCATTCATTTATTTTTTTTTAAATGAATTTAACATTTTTATATTTTTGGGGATGTGGTACCTTTTGCAACCGAAAGTGGATGTAGTACCTTTTGAAACCGAAATTTCACATGCCAGAGATATTTAGTGTGATGATATGACATGTTTCGCAGATTTATTTTTTCAGCTATGATGTTTATGGGGATGGGATACAAGGTCAAGGGGGTCTAGGTATTTTAGCATCAATTTTTAGCATCATTTTAGTATCTATTTAGCATCAAGAATAACAAACCAATGTGCATCGCTACTGCCCCACTTCTCCCTTGCTGAATAATATTCTGAATGAATGACTGTCATTGGTCATAAGCATGGGGTGGGGGGCGGGGATCCATTATGCGTAAACGGTTATAGATGGGGAGGGGTCACAATATCTCACCAGGTGATTTCTCTCTTCCGTTTTCTCCTTTTGTTTTTCTCTCACGAGCTTTATCTCAAGATTTCTTATCTTTTTCCTCTTTGTATTAAATTTTTGGCTATTTTTCTCCCTGTGAATTCTCCCTTCACGTGTCTCAAGAATACTGTATTCATTATCTTTCATTCATTTTTTCAACGAAACTTCCAAGGGAAAAGGTGAATAGTAGCATCTGAATGTGCTGTATTTTCTCAACGGCGTAATTAAATTCATTACCTGAATTCCATTCTTGTATGTTCTTTAAGATAAATCTGATAATCTAATAGATGATAGAAATCAAGACCGTCGATGAGTAATATGACCACCTATACTAAACGCACATTTGGTATTACCTTTGTGACGTTGTATAAGTAAAAGGTGTCATTTACAAGAATGAATATAAATCTAGTGTTCAGAGCTGTATGTCACTATGTACTTTCAAGCCCTGGGGCCTGGTACTTGACATCATGCTCCTATAGTTAAAATAGCACAGCATACCCAGAGGTAAAGCACTATTGGTAGGGATGTCAGAATTCTATGCCATTGTATACATATAACAAAGTAACTTTGCTTTTAGACTAGTTGTCAAACTTATTAGCTGTTAAGCTATTTATGTAAGAAATAGACCATACCTACAAAGTGTCTGTACTTTATTCTGGGGACAATTTATTGCTCAAACTCAACACCGTAGCAGTAACGCACGGTACCGATAACTGACAGTAGATGCAGTATGTAGGACTACAGGAGAGTCGCGTAATTTCTCCAGTTTCTCCTTTGCTCTTGTCGACTGCTTTTAATTCATGATCCTTCTTCTGGGATGGTATGCTTTGTCAATGAGTTGTCCTTAATTTTCCCCACATTGCTTGATAGAAATGTGATAAGTTTTTCAAGATATTGGTCAGATTTGCGTGGTGATTTTAACAGAAAGCCAAAAGCCAACTTCTTTTGTTTACGGATTAAGTCAGTAGGCAATGGTAGAGGGTCAAGACAATGCTGCTCTCTGATTGGTCACTTTCCGGATGATGTCATTGGAGTGGATGTAGTACCTTTTGCAACCCAACTAAAATGGATGTAGTACCTCTTGCAACCGAATTGATTTTTAAGTGTAATTTTTTAACACCTTTTAGTTGGAAATTCAGCTTTTCGTTAGTATAGGAGTAAAGAGGTCCTAAAAATGAGTACATCTAGGCCAAAAAGTGGATTTTGATGGAAAATGGATGTAGTACCTTTTGCAACTGAGCTCTTCAAATAGAACTTAAAGGGGATGGCTAGTAACTGATCAGTGGGAATCAGTGGGAATGCTGGAGGATGATTGTTCCAATCCTTGTGGGATTCATTTAAGAGTACATTATATATCTATTGTAGTGTGAAAATTGTTTGATTCAGAATGGTCTCATATTCAAGTAATGTGCAGTTTAATGTTTCCAGGTTAGCGTGCCTGGTCAGTGACGGGGCATTAATCTGCACATAACTTGAATATGAGACCGTTCTGAAGCAAATAATTTTCACACAACAGTAGATAATATCCCACAAGGATTGGAACAATCATCCCTCGGCATTCCCACTGATTCCCACTGATCGGTTACTAGCCATCCCCTTTAATGTAAAGCATACATTACACAAATTACTGTTTTATCATTTTGTAAGAAATATAAAATGTATAACGTATATAGTAAGATATGTACACATTTACGTAGGAATGACAATGCACATTTAGCAATGATGAAAGAAAAAAAAGTCAGTATAAAAACAAAGGTCAGCAACCCGCTAAAAAGCAAAGCATGTGAAATGTAGACATCACCTAAATACACATGTAACTAAATATAATCCAAGTCCATGTACAGCATTTAATCAAAACATCATCATTATATACAATTACCACTTCAGAGTACATGGAAGTACAAATTAAAACAATGCTTATTCATATATAGCCTACGGACATTAGGAATTGAGTCGTATGTAGCCAGAAAAAGACACAAACAAGAACAGATGCATACAAATCTACAGAGGCGGATCCAGGAATTCTGTAAGGGGGGGGGGGCGTGACTAATATTTCTGGTGCCATTTCCGGGTTTCATTTCATGTTTTTTCTTTTTATTTCTTTTGTTTTGTACGAAAAATAAAGGGGGGCGTGCGCCGGTTGCGCCCCCCTCTGAATGCGCCACTGAATCTACACGCGTATAACGCTGGGAGAATATCCAAAATCTTGGATTTTTTTGTGCTATGGCCTCTCCTCTGAGGGTGCTAAACACTAATCTTCCCCCTTGCCAATTCAAAACATTTTACCTTCGCAATGGTACCGATGTTTTCCTGAAATGGCGTATATTTCAAAGTATACAGTAATAAACTCTCAAAATTATGAGTGACTAAATCGATACATTAATGATAATAATAATAATAATAATACAATTTCTATAGCGCCGTTCTCCACTTTGATTAAATGCTCAAGGCGCTTTACAATAGGTACATCAAAGCAAACAGATTGAAAATACAAGTACATCAGAGTAATAGAAGAAGATGAAGAAGCAGAAAAAAAAAGACATGAAAGTCTGTCTTCAAAAGACATTGGTCTTCAAAATGCACTGCTAAACAGATAGGATTTTAAATTACTCCTGAAAGATGTTATAGAGCTTGAGTCTTTCAGCTCACGAGGAAGTGAATTCCACAGTGTTGGTCCAGCGTGAGCGAAAGCACGTTCCCCCCCAAGATTTCCTAGAAAACGGAATATGTAAGAGACTTGAATTTGAGGATCGAAGAGTTCGTGAAAGTTGGTATTGACGAAACAAACAAACATTGTAATCAGGAGCTGTTCCCTCAATAAAATGATAAACCAAAAGAAGTATCAATGAAGACTCTTCAGGATAGGTGTGATATGACTGCGTTTACTTGACAAAGAAACAATACGTGCAGCGGCATTTTGTAGCTTTTGTAATTGGGCAATTTGCGAGTTTGGTAGATTGAAAAACAAACCATTACCAAAATCAAGGCGTGAAGAAATAAGTGCATGAACAAGTTTTTCCGTGGCAGAGCGAGTCAAATACTTGCGAATAAGACCAATATTGCGCAATTGATAACGGACTGATTTAGAAATGTTGGTGATTTGATCGGACATAGCCATGTGAGAGTCAAACATAACACCCAGATTACGACATGACTTTGACAGAGGAATATCATTACCTACAATCGAAATACAATTAATATCCAACTTATTCAAGTGAGATTTAGAACCAAAAAGGATAAATTCACACTTGCTGTGGTTTAGAAACAATGAGTTAGACCTCATCCAAGCATTAATATCAATGATGCAATTTTCTAGACAGCGCAGTGCATGAGATGCTTGGATTTGATGTGGTGGAAAAGATACAAAAACTTGTATGTCGTCTGCATATAGATGATACCGAACAGAATGCCTTTGAAATATTTTCCGCAGACCGATCAAATAGATAGAAAAAAGGGTGGGCCCGCCAACAGAGCCTTGAGGTACACCACAGCCTAATGGCTTTGAAGACGATGTGACACCATTCAAAAGAACAGACTGTGAATGGTGTGATAGGTATGATTTAAACCATTCGAGAGCTTGGCCCTGGATACCCAAACTTCTAAGTATATTGACAAGAATTCTGTGATCTACAGTGTCGAAGGCCGAAGACAGATCCAACAAAACCATTGCTGCGACGGATCCGGAATCCATTTCCCTTAAAATATAACTAGAAACATTTATCAAAAGGGTCTCCACACTATGGTGAGGGCGATAAGCCGACTGTAAAGGATCGAATAGACCATGTTCCAGCATATAGTCTGAGAGTCTCGAAAAAACAACTCTCTCTAAAATCTTGAACAAAAATGAAAGATTGCATAAAGGACGATAACTTGTCAATGATTCCTTATCCAATGAAGGTTTTTTTCAGCAAAGGACGGATCAGACCTTTCTTTAAAGATAAGGGTACGGTAGCTTGCTCGATACTGAGGTTAACAATTTGAGAAATAATCGGGGCAAACGTGGGTGCGCAGTCCTTTAAGAGAATGGTTGGAACCGGATCCAATGGACAGGATTTAGGAGGCAATTTACGAAGAAGGAGAAGTATTTCATCAGTAGTTGTATGTTGGAAGGTTTCCAGTGTGGAAGAGGTAACAGGTTCAGATTCAGATAGTACAACATTACAATTGAAATTATCTCGGATTTTTTCAACTTTCGAATGAAAAAACTGACTAAAAGTTTCAGCCATGGCACATTCATCGACATGTTTAGGCAATGGAGATGACTGTTTGCGGTTCAAAAGTCGATTGGCGACGTTGAAAAGCTTCTTATGATCATCTCCGCAGTTTTCGATGAGTCTGGTGTGATAGATGCGTTTAAGAATCATTCCGCTCAATCGCATTCAAAATCCTAATCATATTGAGCTTCCAGATTCATGTGAGAGAATTATTTGTTTTCAAATACAACAAAATGATGAAGAATGCATATTGGCCGGAAAGTGTGGATGGCTAACAATAAATGTAAGCACTACCATCCGTTTTAGCCTGTACAACGATACACACTTGCACACATTCACACACACACACACACACACACACACACACACACACACACACACTTAAGTTTAAAAGAGCACAACACAAATGATTTGTATTCATTCAAATTCAACACACGGTTTTGTGGTTGGAAAATGAGTACAAAATGTATTGGTTTTAATGAAGTCAACAGCCTCTGCTTTGAAGCTACATGAACTTAATTTTACACACCAGCCTTCAGTAGACGCACTTTCTGCTCATTACCACGTTGACGCAGGTGACGATGGAGAGGCTGAAGAGAAGGGCGAGAAGAACGAGCACGTGATCGACAACTGTTGGAGGAAGTTACAGTGAGGAGAAGCAATAGGGCCACCTATAGTACCGAAGTACAATTAATATGAAACGATAGGCCGTGCTTTTTCAGACATTTCAGATCCATTATCACCTCCACAAAAAAAAAAAAAAAGGAAATTATGTTTTCATCGGTGTTGGTTTGTTTATTTGTTTTGGTCTGTTGTTATTGTTTTGTTTTGTTTTGTTTTGGGGCTGTGTGCAAAATAACTCAAAAAAATTGTGGACATTTTGGATGAAAACTTGCGAGAAAAATTTAAAATGACACAAGGAAAAGATGATTTAAGTTTGGTAGTGATCAGGGAATTTTTACAATTTTTTTACAGATTTTTTTTTTTTTTATATTCTTGCAGATAGGTTTAATGATATGGGAAGTTCCAGTTGCGCGTAATTGAGGCTTGCATACAGCTCTGAAAGAGCAATACAGTGTAGGTATGCTGTATGGAGATACCTTTATTATGTAAAGAATATATATCGTGTCCCAGAAAAAAAAAAGAAAACCGGGTTTCCATGCAACTTTTTACTATCGAAATCATATATTTTCTTTACGAGCTATACATCAATGGAAAGATAAACTTGTCTTCTTTCATTTGATGTACAATTTAATGTTCATTGTTCATGCATGACTGAGTTAGAACAATGAAAAGTGGTGCTAACAAATTTTCATTTGCACACGCAAATGGTGACTTTAAGTGAATTTTTCGGACTTCTAACGTTACGGTTTCGAAAAATAAAGTTCTTAACACAAATAGTCATATCTTTTTCTTTCATATGAGACCTTACGCGTCAAATATGAATAACGCATGCTTGAGAAATATCTGCATGAAAGCATGCTTCATTTCTGCCAATTCTACGGATAGTCGAAGAAAAGAAGCATTCAGCTCTCCTAACATAGCATTAGGCAATGGGCTCATCTGCACCATTGAATTCACACAAAATAACCGCAGTGCTACAGTGATTTTTTTTTTTTTTTGGGGGGGGGGATATTTACAGAGGATGCTGTATGAGACGGACAGCCCTTTGTTGTCATTCATTTAGAATAAGCCATGAGACATAACCAATAATTAAAGACTAATATCGTGACTATTCTCAGGCTGCACGCAGTCCAATAGCTACATGAAATTGTAAAACAATGATACACATTTTGATGATTTTATACCTCAAACTTGTTTTAACTGTTTTCATTGCTCTCTACATTTCCCTCACGCGTGGTTAGTCCTTCATCAGTGACAGGGTTTTGAAGTTTTTGAAGGGGGAGGGGACGGAGAAAGAGAGGGTTCGTCACTTTATTCATCACTGAACTTGCTTTGTACATATCAAAGGTACAAGTGCAGGGCAGAAAGTCGTCTTCTGTTTTGTGTGTGTATGTGGAGGGGGGAGGGAGGGCTCGAAAGGCTTTTTTCAGTTACTTTTCTCCCCCTTCACATTCCGCTGATGAACATCCTTGCTCTGTGGTTGGATCATGTGCTAATTTACGACCCTATTCCTAACCGTCTCTAACATTCCCTTTTAACCCCTCTCTTCATGTTTGTGTAAATTCATTGAAGCATGGAGGCCATTGTTATCTGCCAAGTCGGGCAGGCGTCGGGAAAGCTAACTGACTCCTTAATTACCATCCATCTTTCTGAGTAAAATGGAATCATATTTTCAAATCACGTTTCCTCGAGAAGGCGTAGGTCATTTTTTACGCATGAGATGTCAATTGAAAGGTAACAGAATGGATATTAAGGCCATGATTTCATTTTTTACAAAGGATAGCCGAAAAAGCATACAGAAACTCATCCAAAATCGCCATTTGCTCGTGCAAATGAAAATTTAGTAGTATTGGTTTATAATTATTGTTCTTACTCAGTCATGCATGAATTATGAACAATGAGTTGTGCATCAAATGAAAGAAGAGAAATGAATATTTCCATTCATGCATATCTCATAAAACAAATACATGATTATGATCCCCCCAAAATGCAAGGAAACTCGGTGTCGTTTTTTTTTTTTTTTTCTGAGACACGCTGTAGTTTGTTCATGCCAACTTCCAAGATGGCCCCATTGGGACCCTAGATAGGGGTGAAAGTTTGAGGAGGTTGGATCCTAAGTTTCTTTATATTGGGCATGCTGTTCCCCTGGGAGCCCTATCCCCTCCCCCTCAACCCCCCCCCCCCCAGGGAAATAGGTCAGAGTCAGAGCAATCAGAAACATAATCGGCCAAGAAATGACAGAGAGGAAGCCAACGAGCACACATACACAAACACACACGCACTCACACACACAAACACGCCGTATCATCATCCCCATAGGCTACCGAACTTATTCGCTGTGGACAAAAACCAATTGCACTTACAATTTGTTTTTGTGATGATTGTGGAGGAGCAGAAAGTTACCAATATGTGCCATCAATGTCATGCACATTTTGGTAAATTTACCTAAATGTGCAGGTAACAAAATGTACGGTAACATTTTGGTATCTGATGGTACGATACACGTTGCTTATGTATAAAATTGTAATAGAAAAAAAAAAGAATGAAAATATCCACTCTAGAAGGAGTGAATACAAAAAAAAAGTGCAATTGGAGTGAATTTTCAGTATTCATTTTCACTCAAAATTCACTCCAATTTCATTACAATTTTTAATTTAGAAATTAACATTTAATTAGAATATAGGAAATTGGATAGGAAATTGTGAAGGGATTTGCTTTTCTTCCTCCTTTTTTTTTCTACCGAAAAGAACCCTCTCTTTGAGTTTGTAGTACCATCCCGGAGCACAAAATCCCACATTGCACCAACAAAGCTCAAATAAAAGAGTCCGATGACGTGATTTTGATTTCCAACGTAATTCACTGTGTTCATTTTATTATTGCGGTCGTCCTCCGAGAAACTTAGATACACTCACTGACTCGGATGCTTTCAAGATTATTACAGAATATAAAAGCTACCAATACTACTTCGTTTCTATGCATGCTTTCCACATACTATCCACGGTTATTCAAACAGATGAAAGAAACTTTAGACAGAAAACAGATGGGACCACAAAACTATGCAAAACACCAGTTTCTCTGACCTGTACATGTTTTTCAAAAATTTGCATGAAGATCGTCAGAAAGCATTCTTAGCCCTTAATGAGCCGATTTTAAACAAAATGCTTTTTTTTTTTAAGACAATTACCGTTTTTGTTGAAATAGAGTTTTAGGTTTCCAACATTTCTTGAGATAATGAAAATTATCTAATGAAAATTTACATGAAAGAGCATAACCATTCTATGAGAAATTCGAACTTTGTTTGACAAAAGGTTGCTTTAGAAATGGCTGAAATAGCAAAAACAAAGCGATTCTAGTAGAAGGTGGGACCCCTATTTTATTAGGACTGATTTGTTTTCCTTTTTTTTTTTTATATCTAAGCTTAGAATTGTATGCCCTTCAACACTTCACAATGTGGCTTCTAGACATCACGCAAAAAAGTGAAAGGCTGAGTCCTCATCTCCACCGATACTATAATCATCCCTTTAAGTTCTGTACCTACAACAAAGCACGTATATGTATTTCCTCCTTGCAATCATGATTACCTAAAAGGTACAGGCAACACGTTTTATTTACCCTGAATAAGCATGTAATGAAGAAAGCACAACAAAGCTGTCGACCTCTAAATAAGTGTCATGTACCCAAAAGTGTTTGAACACTTCGTATTTGTACAAAACACTTTTGTTTATCTTAACATTTCACCTAAAGTTCCTCATTCAAGTTAATATCCAAGCAGTACCATTTGTGACGTCAAGCTCTGTGGCAGGTACTGCCGTCCATGTGCCATCACGTTCCACCCTTGGACTACAGACGTGACGACAGATCATAAGTTTGAGCTCAACAAAACTGGTGACATGAACTTCCTAATAACCAGTGTCCTCACACGTGATAAAAGAAAAGGGCACTTTGATGATGAACTTAAACCAGGAATATTGTGAAAAATACATAATTAACCAGTATTGGGATTACATTGTTGTTTCCAAACGTGAAGAAGATCCTAGCCCATGAACTACCGCACTACCAGCAAAGCAGAAAAATAAAAGCAGGAAGTTCGAGCAAAACAGAAACTCAAATTGCAGTAGTATTTTTTAACATGTCGTTAAACTCGATGCCATTAACGACCCAACACGTATAGCGCCATCATTTTTATTTGTTACAAATCATTGGGCTGCCTTGGTTGCCTGCTACAATCTGTGTGACCGTCATCGAATGCCAACCGCTTTATACAGTTCACTTTGCGCTCGAGCTTAAAAGAAGATCATTCGTACCGATACATGATGTTGCTGTTTTTTTTTTATATCAACTGAGATAAGCACCTGCTATGTATTGATTATTCATGTTATCTTATGTTACTTGCAACACCTCCAACTGATAGCAACAGAGTTTTCAATAAGTCCCAATGTTGGACTATATCAATAGGAAAACTATACAAAAGTTTTGAAACATATAATTATGTATACTCGTGTGCCTATATACTTCTTCAATAAGTGACGATCATCCAGTCATCTGGTATACACAGGTGCATTCTTTATATGTGCGTGAATTCCATACATTGTTACTGCTGTCAAGCCTTTGCATTATTGTAGAAAGTACATCAAAATTTGACTATTTAATAGTACAAAACAAGGAAAACAAAACAAAACATAACGAAATATAACGAAACAAAACAAGCAAATCAAAACAAAACAGGAATGAAGAAACTAACTAGCTGATTAAGGAAAAGAAAGGTAATTAATTTTGATTTTACAAATCGTCACAAGAGTTTGTCACCAATAAGTATTTAGCTGGCTGACCAGTTGATAATACTTGGCCACAGTCCGTCTCCTTGATCATAATTATAATACATGTACTTAACTCCTTCAACAGTTTTCGTAAACGTTTACTCACTCAAGCATTTTCTAATGTCTGATGTGTTAATGTCTCATGAGTCACCAGGGTTTCAATGCCAACCAGCTATTAGAAAGGGCTCTTTCTCTTCACTAGGACGGTGAGACAGGTGACGATTAGGAGAGAGAAGTTGACGACGAGGAGAACGTACGTGGTCGACGAACTTTGCAAGACGCTTCGCAGGGGAGCGGCTATCGGACCTAGAGAAAGGGGGACAAACAGGGAATCATAGCGCGTTCTTTCTCCAACAGCAGAAACCCGCTATTTCCTATTTGATTTACAACTACAAGGAAGTTAAAACTAATTCATCCACAATTGCGTGATCATAATTATGTTATAATATTGCCTTACCGACGGCTTCCTCCCTTTTTCTCTTTATTAGAAATCGGGTCTGAAACTGCTGAGATATCCACCAACAAATACGTCAAAAAAAAAGAAAGAAAGTGGGACTTACACAACTTTGGTTAGACACTATACGGCTAATCTGTTTCACTTTGTATGGAAAAAATGACTGAAATATTAAAACCTATTCTTATCAAATGAAAGTTTGAATTCTTTTCAGAATTGTCAATGTTCCTTAATATTTCATAAATGCTTTTTAAACCTCCTGCAAAAAGATAAAACCTTCATTCCCCAACCAAACCAAACTTATACATCATTTTAAAGAAACCCTTGATGAAAACCGTTGATGAGTATGAAAGAACATTATTCCAATTAAAACTTCTTTCAGACTGTAAGATGTTACTAAATCAGCATTTATGGGGTACAGTAAAAAAAAAAAAAAAAAATCGTCGGGTGCCTGTGCATTGGCCGTTAACGCAATACAATTTGTATTGCCTTAACGGCCAGTGCACAGGCAACTACGTGTTGTAATAGTTATGACAATGATATAACAGTTGCATATCTTTTCATCATCGCTGTTACACACAATCAGAATCACATATTGCCCCGCTTACCTGTAGGGCTTTCCTCATGACAGTGTGGCAACCATGTAGTCGTCTCCCCGTACCCGTTGGTGGCCGAGCACGTGATGTTGACGCATCCATGGGCGAGCGGCGAGATGATTGCCGAGGCACAGCTCGACGTCGACAGAGTGCGGTTGTCCACCCGGATGCTGTAGGTGTGGAGATGCGGGAAGGGCTGATCGGAGAGGTCTACGTGACAGGTGATGACCAGGGTAACAGTGTCCCCATCTCCCTTGATCTTTCTGGTTCGAATTTTGAGGATATTACTCTCTGGTGTTTTAGGGCCCTCCTCTGAAATGAATGTTTGCATGAATGACTGACTGAATGAATGAATGAATGAATGAATGAATGAGTACATAAATGAATGAATTGATGGGTTACCAACCTAACCCGACTCAATAGCATAACTGTAAGAATGTAATTAAATGCATGTGATTGCATAAAGATAATGTTTAAAATACTATGAAGAATAATGATAATTACTCCTACGTAAATACGCTGAAAAACAATAGACAAAATGGACAATTGATATGTGAATATGTTTTCTATATACAATTGGTTTTGCATAATCATACATACATTTAATGTACATTAATTTTGTGACCGTGCACCACAAGACGAACAAATAGACGCACCCCTTGATTTTACACGAGGACTAAAAAAAGGAGAAATGAGTCAACAGAGTCAATCTTAAGTTTTTCATATTTTCTGTAGGAACTACCCTTTTTCTATATTATTCTTAAGTTTGGGATCATAACATGAATGGGAAAGTGCATCTTCAGCAGTTTTTTTTTTCTACAACTCTTTTTTGTAGAGTAGAGAGATCAGGTATGTCTGAACGGCCCCTTTTCATTTCTTAATAACCCTTTGCACACTCTTCACTTTCAAGTCTGATAACTTTTGAAGAGATAAAGCAACTGCATTGAAAGTTAGCATTAATGATGGTCAGAATGTGATAACAAAGCATGCTCAATTTCAACTTAATTTGATAATCCCTTCATTGTTGTTGCCTCAGTGGTTTACTTCTACTGTTTGTCCCATTCATCGCACAGCTAGCATGGTTTGGTAAAGATTACGCGCTTGAATGAACAGATAGATCCTATATTTCAGAACCTCTTATGTCAGTTCACACTTTTCCGGAATGCGTGATTTTTTTCAAATATTTAGATAGGTTAGGAGAGTACATTTCAAATGAGCTATCTGTTTTTTCAGAATCTGCTCTTAACTAAAAATCCATGTCTGGCGATTTTTTGTTTGTTTTGTGATGCAGGGTCACATTGAATGTGGATTGGCACAGAAGAAAATAGATAGAAAATAAACAAATAACTATAATAGATATTAGGTAAAGATGTCACTACTCGTATTCATAAAGAAAAAGGAAGGGTTAGTTTGTACATTGATCTGTTTTTCCTTTTTTATCGCCATCAGAAAAAGAAGACAAGGGCAGAGTAGAATAACAAGAGGCTTTTTTTAAGATCATAAAGACAAAAAAAGGAAGATTGCATGGGGGGGGGGATTGAAGAATGCAGGTGGATGATTTCGTACCTGCAGGTATGGGACAGTAAGTCTCGTTCTTTGTCGTTTCCCCATAGTCATTCAAACCAGTGCAGACAACATCGATGCATGTCGTAGGTCGCAGGTTAAGGGTCACGTTGGGAAAAGGTGATATCGATACCGACTTATTGACTGCGATCTTGTATGTGTGCATTGGCGGGGAAGGCTGGTCGTCTGGGTGCACGTGGCACGTGACCATAAATCTGTCCTTCCCGTCTTCCTCCTCGTGAGACTGAATTGTCACCGATATGATGTCATTAGGTGGAGAATCTGTGATGTAGTGATTGTGACGTAATTCAGGGTCATAACATCATCAATATTTCCTTAAAATCATAATATGTGTCTTAGAGAGTTATCTGCTTTAAAAAAGTTCAATTGATGATACAAAAACACTTCCTTTGCCTTGAACTTTGTCGATCCAAGAAACAGTGTAGTTTTGATGAAATTCATTGATGATAATGATAATGATGATGATAACAATGATAATATCAAAATGAGAATAATACAACGCATATATAGCACATCGTCTATCTCGTCAAACTATACCCAGGCACACTGAGAAGCAGAATTGGAAGGAGAATTGATATGATATACTACAGAAAACATTACAAACCTATGCAATGTATGATTTTGTGAAACAGACCGTTTTGGTGTTTTATTTTTTTAGTCGAGTTTTGAAAGAATACAATGTTTGCAGAAAAGAGAAATAAACTGATTCAACAAACATGGAGCAACAACTGACATGTTTACGAGGCTACGAACTGGCATATAGTTTACGATAAGATCGTCATTATACGAGGGAGCAAATCCATTAATACCTTAACAAGGTGATTAGCCCAATTTCGATTTCAATACGCTCTCTGACCGGTAGCCAACACAGGCTTTTCAAGATGACTGTAATACGATTCATTTCGCATGACGAGAATACATTTCTAGCAGCAGAGTTTAGTGATCTTCGCAGATTAGCTAATTAAAAGATGACGTAATTATACGGCAGGAGATTGCAACAATCAAGAGGAAAAATACCAAATTCATAAATATCTTCCAAATATTCTGTGATGCTAGGAACGAGATGGTAAATCCAATGACATGATTTTGTTTTGTCTTTGTTTGTTTTTGTAGTTATTTGTTGTTGTTGTTTTTCTTCAAAATCGTTTATAATGTGAATGAATTCAATTTAGAAATGTATTAATCGAGCGACAACAAACAATGGATATGGTAGCTCAATGTTAAAATGGTTTTGATCTTAATTCTATGGTAGGACAGAAACAGACGATAAAACATTAAAAGAGAGTGATTACGCTCTAAATTTACTCAAATCAAAGTGTGCAGCTGGATAATCACGTTGAATCACATATAAAGAAGACAGGACAAGTGTGTGCATGCGTGCGTGTGTGTGTTTGTGTGTACGTAGGCATGCTTGATTATGAATATTCATAAACCAACCGTTCATTTGTTTTCTGTCTCTTTAGAACTATGCCCCTTTCTCTACCCCATTCATATTCAAGATTTGACGTCATTGGTACCAATTAACATTGGAAGAGCGTGGAAAGGAGCCATTAGATATTACCTTTTGGACAGTGCCAGAGAGAGGTTGAGGTCGAAACAACTCCGTTGGTTGCGGAGCATGTCAGGTTGATGCAGTCGTTGGGGCGTGGCGAGAGGATGGCTGAGCCGGAGCTTGATGAGGAGAGAGTGGTATTCCCAGCCTCAATGGTGTAGGTGTGGAGGTACGGGAACGGCTGGTCGGTGAAGTTCACTTGACACGAGATGACGAGATTTACCATGTTATCTCTTCCTCTCAGCTCCACAGCCTCGATGGATAGAATGTTTGGTAGTGGAGGTTGACCTGGTCTTGGGGTGGCCGCTATCGCGACAACTACGGGATCTGGCTGACCACCTAGTAGTTGGAAGGACACAGGATTGTAAAATTTAAATGAAGCTTTGAAGTATCATTTGAGACAGAGAATAAATTCGTTTACAGGGAAATTTCATCGCTTTCATTTGTTGCTTTATAAAACACACAGAAAAAACAAAATAGAGAAGAAGGTCAGTGAAAAATTTGGGAAAACATCTGAAACATTATCTGAATTATTATGAATCAAAACAGTTTGGAGAGTGTTTCTGATGAATTGGCTACACTCTTGGATGTAGGTGTTGAACACATCTCTACGGTGTCAAAAAAGGCTGAAGTAATGTTCTACCTGAAGAAAATAAAAGGGAAATTAGAAAAGTAACACTTCTCTATTCTCTGAATAGAGAGAGTTGTTCAACAGATACGCAAGGCTGAGCTGCAAATTTGTATTATGCTATAGTCTTTCACGATTGTATATTGTACTTTTTAAACGTGTGTACAAGTAAAAAAAAAAAAAAAGGTCATCAATTTAGTTATATTAGGCCTACTGTTTGATTACAAATTTGCACAATGTTGATAATATTTCCTGAGAATTAACGTACTTGTGAACAATGTCAAACAGAAAAAAAAAGCATCAAATCGAATACAAGTAGAACCAATTCATGACTATAATTATGTTTCAGATGGTTTTTATCAATATTGACACGATTACTTCTTTAATGTTTCTTTTTGCATAAAAGGCAACATGATATAGAGGTGACCTTTCCCTTTGATATCCCATGCTGGAAATACAGAGTGAAACACATGTGAAGCAGTGTGAAACATACAGTGATTTTTTTTTTCACACTGAAATTCGGGTGTTTCACCACAGTGAACATACTGTGATTCATCAATACACTGTGATTCATCAATTCACAGTGTGAAATAGTACATTAATTTCTGCGTGGAATTCATTGTGAAAGAACATATGCCACAGTGTGAAATCATCTTCACATTGTTAAACTCGAGCGTGTTCACATAGGTTTGGTTTTCACATAACCTACAATGTGAACGAATTGTGAACACACTAAAACGTAGTTTGCTGTCGTCAGCATGCCGGGTTCGCCACAATCGTAGAAATTCATCAATACATGTGTGTGTGTACGTACGTGTGTGTGTGTGTGTGTGGGGGGGGGGGGGTGATGAAGCAGAAGTTCTGTCATCACCAGCATTTATCATGGGTAAAAAAATAAAATTAAGACATTAATTTTGCATCATTCATTTTTTTTTTCAAAGGCATTGAATGTAGGATGGAAACTTTGCAGATTACTTCGCAGATTAGTTGCGTTTTAAATCATAGTACAAATGAATAAACAGAAACTCACCGAGAACTTGAAGAGTTACGGACCGTACAACACCGTAAACGTGGCACTGCAGAATGTCACCATCGCTGGCGGAAGTAGGGGTAAAGGTGAACTCACTCTTCATGTCGTAATACGAGTAGCGATCTACGCCGTACGTAAAGCCTTCGGAGTAGGTCACGCTCTCAAAATGCTCATCCACAGCAGTTTTGTTTCCTGGGGAATAAAACAGGACGACTTTTTTTATTTTCATTTCATGCATGGAAAAATCTGGCAATACGGGGCATCTGGAAATTTGAAAAAGAACTTCGATGGAACGAAATACTCGACGTCCCAACTATTGAAACCAATTCCGTTTACTTTGATTGAACGAACACGTGTGCTTTTACGCAGCACTTTATTTTCTTCGAGATTGTTTGGCTAAACAATGAACATTTTTTTTTTCTGCTTTAAGAGTATATGTCGGAAGTGATGTTAAGAAAGTTTGGCTAGCCACCATCTTATCTTCACGTCGGGGAATTTACTCTTATTCTCTTTTCATTGATAATAACCCTGAAATTTACTTTTTTTAATGGTAACTTATTGGGTGATATACTCTAAAAGTATATAATAGATGAATACAATGATTAATGTGAACCTTACAAAAAAAATAGTATTAAATAAATGGAATAGCCTATAAGGAGACTAGCATACGTTGACCCTCGCAACGAACTCCAACGTCCTGTCCATGTCCGCATGAAGTTGAGAGGTAGGACGGGAAGCAACCCCACGGCCATCGGGTACACTCCAGAAGGGATCTCTCGTTACCGGTGGGGCAGTACGTATAGTCATCAATCCAGATAGGACCCGTGCCCTCCCCGAAGTGTGCACCGACGTGCACTGATGCGGCTGACGTGTAGCCCAGCTGCCTGCAGACCGCGTGTGCCTCTCTGATGTCCCACCCTCCGTCACACACCGTGCCCCACTCCCCGTCGCAGCGTATCTCAACTCGCCCCTCTCCACCTTTCCCTCCGGGAGGACCGACAAGACGGACTGTAAAAGGAGAACAAAACATTCATCTTGCATTTCACTTCTTCTTTTTTTTTTTTTTGGCAAAATATTATACAATATAGGAGTCAACAAAAAGAAAATATATATATATACCAGAACTCCAAAGAAGCAATAATGTGTTTGTATCTGGAGCCCTAAAACACAACAAGAAATTAAAAAACAATAAACCAACACTTTTTGTGTTTTGGACCAATGCAAAAACAAATAAGAAAACATAAAAAACATTTGAATTTGATAATGTTTTATTGGCTTGTGATGATGAGTTGGAGTGTGTGTGTGTGTGTGTGTGTATGTGTGTGTGTGTGTGTTCAAAACGAGGACACACACTCGAACTAAACATTTAAACCGAGTACACACAGAGAACCGAGGACGTCCTTGGTATGCAGACCATTCCAAACTGTCGGCTTTTCGCATGTTTTTGTATGTAGGGGTACCTGTTTTTAGGTCCTTGATTACCATTATTGCAATAAGTCTTCGGTTCACAAGAGTCCTACTGACACACAGGTCCTCGGTTATACGGTAAAATTCTTATGGATAAAAGAGGTCCTCGGTTTCCACCATAGACGCGTTTGTGTGTGTGTATGTATGTATGTGTGTGTGCGTGCGTGCGTGTGTTAGGGGTGATTGATTTTTTTTTATTGCATGAATTTAACATACCAAGGGCTAAATGCTCTATTTATTGTCATTCTTACGTTTTATGTAAAATTCAAAGCAAAATGTACACCATAATGGTACCATACTTGAAATGTCATTCCATCCTGCAAATTTAGCAGCTAGGCCTCCAAGTGTAAGGAAGGAATGAAATAAAACAAGTGAAAACAGAAATCAGTTTGCTTAAGGCCTTCAAACAATCTTTATATTGAAAATAAAGTTATAATAAGTTCTGTTTGGTGTATGTATTTACTTACATACATGCCCGTTAACGCCCCTTTCATACACATCGTCACTAATGAAAAGGAAAGTACCCATTGGAATACAAATATGAGAACTGCAGGACACTGGGGTTTCATTACATACAACAAAAAAGCTAAGCACCTCGAGATGTAGACTTCGGTCGAGTCTTTTATTGAACTTCAGTGCCTATACCTCGTCAACATATTTTTATGTACCTTTGTTGGTAAGATTATTTAAGATAGACTTTGCTGCGGACAATTCATGTATATGAAATGGAAGGGTGAACAGTTCTGGTTGAGGTGAGGATTTAGAGATTTTCAGAAACCACTCTATGAGATGTCAAAGACCATGTAATTCTAAGGGCTATCAAAAAAGATCGTTTTTTGAATGGCTGGAATATCCAAAAACTAAGTAAAACAAAGAGATCCGAATAAAAGGCTTCCTCTGTCGCCTTTTATCATCATAACTTGTTTGGATATCTCAGTCGTTTTAAAACCAATCTTCATCAAACAAAGGTTGATTCCTGTGTGAATTACATGTTCTTTCATATTTCATAAGATGTTTCTCATTATCTCACTTAGGAATGTTCAAACCATGAATCCGCACCTCAACCATTACTGTACATTCCCTTTAACACCCATGTTGTATAATGAAATTAAGCAGACCAAAGTTGTCATTATGGAAAAACTCGAACAGTTTTTTTTTTCTATGATTCATAAGTTATGAAACTAAGTAGCTTAAGGTACATACGGCGCATGTGGCGAACAAAACCAATGTCCTGCAAAAAGACGCCGAGCTCGACATGCTCTGCAGCTAAACATGCACAGTATGCACAGTCAGGAGAAATTGGGAAAAGACCAGAAAGTCGCACTACCCTATTTCGGAATTTGTCGGGGATTGAAATTAATCCTATTCTGGACCCTAATTCAGGATAGCTCGGCAAAGATTTGAAAACTCTCCCTAATTAAAAACATTTCTGAAAATAATTTACTGAAAAGACCCTATATCTATTCGAACTTTCGGAAAATTTTCTTCGGATTTAGCACTTAAAAAAAAAGAATCTCAAAAATCAGACAAACAAAAAACCAATAATTACGATACAATAGATAAACAAACATCGGGAACGCTCATGCGGTACAGAATATACTGATGAATTACAAGAGCCAGAGTCATTAAAGTTGATCCTTGATATGAGGTATAGATACAACGTAAGAGAAATTGCATTTTAAATTGCATTTTATATCTGCATGGAAAATAAACAGGCCGATATATTTAGATTACAAGCAGTTGATATTCCCTACACAAAGGAGTTGCGATAGCACAAGTATGATACGTATCTAAATAGATAAATCACGGAAAGTGGTTCTGACTTCCATCTCCATCCAATTCATTCTGCTGTGCTGGAAAATGAATTTGTATTAATAGCATCTAAACTGGAACGAATGTGTCTGTTTTCTAACCGACTCACACTATTTTTTTTTCTTTCCTCTCTTTCTCCCTCTTTGTATACATCCATCTATTTTCATGACGGAATCAGGGGATTTATGAAAGTTTCAAATCAAAGCAACGATATTAAGTAATACACTTTCACCTAGCATGCGTTAAGTCGCAAAGGCTATGTTCGCTTTAATCTAATGAAAGAGCAGAAAATGACGTCAGATTTTACAGTATAAAGTAACCAACCTTCCATACACTAACAACGTGACACACATACTAAGGTAAATTAGTTAAGAGGGGCGAACGAATTGGAGATAGAGAGACAAACAAATAGACAGACAGACAGACATACAGACAGACAGAAAATGTAAGTTTTATGCCGTCAAATTATGGAAGTCTGCAAGTCCAACGTTACAATGCTTTCGAGAGTGAAATTTGGAAAGATTCCAAGTACAGTAGATCATGTTACTCACCAGTCTTGCCATCGCACGGCCTCGAGCAGTGGGTGCCGCGGAAATTGTAGTATACCGTAGACAGTCCGTTCAGAACGTTACATTTTCTTCTCTCGTGAGAAGTGAGACAATGTGTATACGGTGTCCGTGATGTCTGAACCTAAAAGTCTTCTATTTTGACGCTAAAAAAATGCTGTACATCACGACATCAGCATGATAAAATGTACTGTCTCGTACAAGCACTATGGATGTAACTAGTTATAACTCTGTGACTTCAAGGAATTAGAAACTAGTTTACGGTATCGTGAAAATGGCGAATGTTATCGTCGCATACAGTGAAAAATACCTGTAGGAATTCATGAGAGTTTCCTTCAATTAAAGTGGAATATAAGTGCAGAAAACATTTTTCTACAAGGCAAGGAAATGTGTAAGAATGTACACCTTTGTCATCGCTTCAGAATTTTATCGCATATATTTCCTAATCAATTTTAGTAAGTAATAAAACGAAATACTGCTGCTCGTGCATGGAAAATAACATGATAATGCTTTTGGCAGTGGCAAAATCAGGTGGGCCAATTTGCATTGAAAAATTCTACTTCGATGCCATTCTATTCCCGGGAGTAAAGTCGAATCATATTTTTGACTTCATTTGAGGGATATCCAACACAATGTACTTAAATTAAAACAGCATGGGCTTATTTGATTTTTTTTCCGGTCGCTCTATCTGTAATAGAGAGATCGCTGATGGGAAAAGCAGTTCTGCCTTTTCCCTATCTCTTAAAAAACGCAAGATGCACCATCGAAATATGCCGCGTAACATTTTCGTTATCGGTAAATCATGTTCAATAAATAAACTTCGCAAAGACAACTCATTCTCTCCATTCTGAAGTTATACTATGTTAAATAATCCTTCTTTCTTTGCTTTGAAGACGAATTTTCTTCATCCAGCAAAGTTTGCTTCATTTCCGTCGCTGGAGTACATCACGTCTAGATAACTGTAAATGGAACGTAGAGAGAAGGAACGCATTCAATCGCGTAACATTCACGGTCTTGTAAAATATTTTGAGTTTAGGGTGACATTTGTGGAAAACATTATGGAAACAATGATTATAATCGAATAATTGACCAAAATTGGATTGCCTGAGGTATGACCAATCTTTATCATAGATATTTTTACTAATGACGAATTTGAAACATATCTACATCAAGAGAACTATGATAAAAAGGTATTCTACAAGAGGAAAAAATGATAAAGAAAATAGAAAAAAAAGAACATTCCTTGAAGTCTTCCTCTTGGACTGATCTAAAGTATTAATGCGTTCGACATTGCTCTTTACTGGCTGTAATATGTTAACGTATACATGATGCATATTCACAGGAAGAAATTTCAGAGCTATTTCGGGAGTTGTATTAGGTTTAAGGTTAGCAAGTTGGCAAAAAATTAGATGTTTTTGGACATTTTCATTATTTGTTTACACTGATGTTATGCATCGAACCAATGTTTTACCTTGTTTTTCATTTTATAAATTCTACCGGTCATGCTAGGAGAGATATGGTAGGGCGTACGTTGAGAAGGCAACCGTGATCTGCCCAAGCAGTG
This sequence comes from Diadema setosum, assembly GCA_033980235.1. NCBI lineage: Eukaryota > Metazoa > Echinodermata > Echinoidea > Diadematoida > Diadematidae > Diadema > Diadema setosum. The sequence goes on along the minus strand of CM067065.1, from coordinate 9,052,442 downwards.
GTTCACCGCTAGGATGGTAATGAAGTGAGTCGGTCTACATTCCTAGTTTGTAGAAGTCCTTCTGTCCACCAGTTTGTATGAATATCTATTCATTAATATCTCCTGCTTGTTTTCCGAGTCATTCCTCTTCTAAAATGGTTAGCACAAAGACGCAAGAATGAAATGAATGAGGGATGTATGATATGTTAGCAATAGTTGGCTTCCGTCCTATGCCAGGTTACAATGTTATCATTCGGAAGAGGTTGAGACCTTGGAACTGTATGACTCATATCCGTTTTGGAGATGATCATTTCTTTTTCTTATTCAACCCGTTTGCTTTGCCCGTTTGGAGTAGGTTTTGCGCTCTCAAGTTCGTCATTGCAATTTTTTTTTTCTTACATATATTACTGATACCACCAACTGATTCCACTGCGTATATATCAAAATTAGCTTTTACATAATAAACAAATATATAGAATAAATCTTTCGTCTTTTTTTTTTTTTCTTTTTTACGAATGTTATCCAGTGGGGGCGCTGTGGTATAGTGGATAAGACTTCCGACTCCCGATCGGGGAACCCGAGTTCGAATCCCGCCCAGTGCTTTCGTCCTTGGACAAGATGTTTTTACCCACTGTGTCCCTCTGTACCTGGCAACGCTAGGGTAATAATAATAGCAGGGCCCTCTGGTAGAACAGTGGCAACACTGAAGAGGCTACCCTGGTTAAATAAGACCTTATTATTATTATCATCCTTTGGATTTCAATAGACCCATCACTCAAAACATTCATGCCATCCTTATGATAACGGAAAATTACGCATAATGCACGGTATATGCATATCATAATGTGTATTATTATGTTCTGTTATATCGTAATTCATCTCTTTTTGTCTGTATAAATGCCCCTATAGAAACTCCTATATTAAGTATCAATCTCATCAACTGTAATCATTCTTATCATACACGTAATTTTCATTGCACTTGTAGTTCTTACATTATGTTGTTGTTGTTTTTTTAATTCAGCAATCTTTGTAATGCAACATTAGTTGACATCGGTTGGACGAGAGAGCAACTCTACTACTCGATACATTAATTGATTACATTTTTTTTTATGTGATATCGTGGGTTTTGTTTGATTTTGTTCGTATTTTCATATCTATATCTTACAGAAGTGTTAAAGGAAAGGTTTGACAGTAAAAGTTATTGGACAAGGTTCAACAGCATGGAATTTGAAAAGTCCTCGAATTGTATGACTTATATCTTTGCTCCTATTCTCTCACTCTCTCTCTCTCTCTCTCTCCCTCTCTCTCTCTCTTTATGCAACAAACACACACATTATACACGCGCACACTCTATCACACACACACAAACAAACATAAACGAACATACACGTATATGTACAAACACATAATTTCTACAATGTCTACATTTGCTTTTGTGAAAACAAAGCAGAAGAACAAAAATAAACATCAATACATTTTGATCAACAAGAATGTGGGGGAGGGGGTGTGTCTCCTTTGTCAATGAATACAAATTTTCCTTGGAGTTTATTTCGATATAAATTTTCGATATAAATTTTCCTTGCCGATGCAAGTTTATTTCGATATAAAAACGGTGCTCCATTGAAGACCTTGCGAGGGGATTCCCTCGTCATGTGACGTCAGAACCCGGAAGCCGGAGATCGTTTGTGTTGGTAACTTTCCAAGAATACTGTGACATTGAAGTGGGCAGAAAATGCTACCAAAATAGCGGCATTTAATCCGAAATAGAGCGAACATTGTGAGAGGTAATCAAATTCAGTTTGGATTGGATGAATGTTTACATCAAAACTGCAGTGTTGCCAAACGTTTGACTTATTGGAGGGTTCATTCCATTTTGTCTCAAAACTTCCTAGTTCATATTGGATCAGCCTGTTCACACTGCTGTTTGTCGACACGCCATGTGTAATCCTATCACCATTTAGATACCAGACTGCGTCTTCAGCTCCAAACACCTCCTCGCCTGTGCACACAGCTGTAACTTCCTGGTCTGGTGTTAGAGGGCTTGGCACCTCTAATGTCACACTCGTGGCGCCTATACATGAGAAATTTCGAAAACAAAATCTTTAATGAATCAGAACAATATTTGAACTTTGGTAAACAAGATTAAAGCAGTAAGATGTAATGAATTAGGAACAGCGATGTACCAGTGGCTGCGTTTACCAATTACACAAATATGTACTTTTTAGAATAGTCTGCATTTGTTCAGGTTGATTTTTTATGCAGTTTTGATCCAAGCTCTCTGCATCTGGTTGTATTTTATTACATTTCAAAGTTACCTTAATTAAAGTTGTGGATCATCAAAGCGTGGATGACATGTAAACAAGGCACAAGTCAAATGCAACTCCCATAAAAAAAAATAGATGGTAGGTGAAGAGTGTGTCTTTAAAATGAATTCAAAAACATCTAAAAATGCTGCATTGTGTGTGCCAGCTTTCCAAAGCATATGAAATATGAACTGCTTACCTGTATAGGGAATGATAAAGGAAAATATTCCAAGAAGGAATAGCATTCGTGTGTTACCCGTCATCACGACCAGCATCTGTTAATACCTGAAAAGTAATGATTGATGAAGAATAAAGAGATTTTAAAATTTCAAGAAAAATCAGAGGTCAAACTGATACAATTCAGTTTCAGGAAAGATTGATACACATTACATTGTCATGGCGTTGATTACATGAAGCAAGTTGTGGCTGTGACAACATGCAAGAAAAGAGGAATATTTTCTGCGTGAAAATGAAAAACAGTAATCCTCGAATAACCTTAAAACAGATTATTACTGTCGTGATGAATGCGTGAAGAACAAGTCCTATGTCCTAATATTAATGTCAGAGTCAGACCCAGTGCCGCGCATGCATCGGCAAGATCAACAAGCTTTGAATAAAGCTGTGCGAGGGCGTGATGTATACGTGTGTGTTAAACCCATTTGATGGATAGTGGCCTTGTCTATCGCTGGCTGTATCAATCCGCGTTAAAGTCAAACGCATTCGCCATGAATTATTCATGCTCAACCAACCTCGAGATAGTCTGAAGATGGACTGAATATTATTAGAGAAAGGGCGCTCAACTTCGAGTCAATTGAGCTTTTATTTCACTCTCATGAGGTGGGGCACTCTCGTCAGTCAAAGACTGGTTTTAGGAGGGATCCACACAAGTTTCAAACTTCCGGGGGGGGGGGGTGGTTGTTTTTGTTTTTTGGGGTTTTTTTTGTTGCAAATTAAGCGCTTCATTGGTTCACAATAATTTTATCAAGGCAAAATATATTAAGTTCATTGCAATCTCTTACGTTTAACGAGATGCTCTGTGTATTAGCCTTTTGTTGTCATATCGAGTTTGCTTGTGGTATCATTTTGTTGAGGCGTCAGACGATACTTCGTACATGGATTTTGCATTATGGGAGTACCTGTCTTGGAATTCTTTTGTTGTTTCATTGATACATCGAATAATACATCAAATAAAACTCGCTATATTTTTGTCCCCTTGGTTTTCATTACAGTTTCTATCAAGTCGACATTAATGTCTTGAATTAGTTAACTCATATTCTTCATTCATTTTTTTCTTCGTTGCAAAAAAAGAATAAAAGATGTCATCTTGCACGAATATCTCATCTGCAAGAATTTTTCTATGGAATTACAAGCACATTCTAATATTCATTCAGTTCAATTAAACTGAAATCAAATGTTATTTCATTTCGAAACGTGAACATCGGCATTTCTTTCTCTTTGGTAACAGAGAATAAGGTTTCATAAGCAAAATCAAGTGAGAAGAGTATACAAAAAATGTGGAACTCTTACACATTATCATGAAAACTGATTAAGTGATGAAAATGCAATATCAAACTGGTGTTCGTGACAGCGAGATCTCATATCACCTCATGATATGAAACGAGAACGGGTTTCTCTGTTAAAATGCGTCAGTAAGGTTTTAATTCTTGTTTAGAAAGAAAACAGTGTGGTTGGCTCATGTTTTCTCTGTATGCAGATTTCGCCGGGGTCGATACTAGATAGTTCCTTGTCCACAAGCAATTTGACTCATGAGAAAAAAAGAATCTTCATCCGTCTAAAAACAAATGTTTCAGAGTGATATTGTATTCCAAAGTCAAATTACAATACATGCATTTATAATCTGTGAGCCCATAGGCTATAATATATAGGAACACACATGCACAAATACGTGCCGATGTATAGGAACGTATTAACATACATGTGTTCATAAGTAGGTATATATTATAGAAATGTGTATGTATGTACATATATATATATTATATATATATATATATATATATATATATATATATATACATACAATATATATATATATATATTATATATATATATTATATATATATATATACATACAATATATATACTTTATATTATACATATAATATATATATATATATATTATATATGTTATGCATCACATAAGATATCTAATGCATCAAAATCATATGACAAAGTTCAGTTATCATAACTTATACATTTTTTTTTTGCTCGTAATATTGCAAACTTTTTTCTTTTTTTTTTTTTGCTGAGAAAGAACGTATTTAATTGCTCCGTTACATTTCCTGATATTTTCATTACTTTGTAATGAATCTTTTCATACTTCATCCGCATTCGTTTTCGTAGTATCACAATGTCAGATGAAATATAGTTTTGGATTTATTCCATTTCTCATAATCAATAACTTTAACAAGTTTGCCTCCTGCTGTAACATTTGCTACACGTTGTATTTTTCCTCCCTCGACATTTATTTGCTTCTCTAACTCTTTTTGAGGATAGACATAAGAACATAAAGAAAGTATTCCTTAAAGAACACAGATAAATCATAACTTCTAAGAAGGGCTATAAAAATTTCTACAACATTCATCAAAATTCTTCCGAATAACATATATAACATAACTTTACATAACCAGTATGTGGAATGGCAAATTTTGTTACTTGTAGCCAAAGGAATGATGTAAAAGATTGTTCTTTTGTTTGATATTGTTGTAATCAATCGCCCCATTTCCCATTAATCTACTGTGATATTACTCTACGCATATTTATGACAATCCTCTGCTCTTCTGAACCATTTGATACTATACCATTTCCATCCAACTGTTCATACGGCAATCGTTCTGTTGCTGTTAAAGAGCCTATTTCATGAAATAGGATGCCAGACAGACCTACGGCTGAGAGAGAAGAAACTGTTAGAATTTCTAAAAAAAAAAAAAAAAAAAAAAAAACGTATCTGTTTCCGTTGTATCAGGAAAAAGTTAGGTAAAGTACATAGAGGATAATCATTTTATATTATTATGCGTCGTTTAAGATAAGAATTAGTAGTATTATCATTATTATCTACATGTATGTTTAGCGCTTTTCCACAAAGATTTAAAGCTCTCGCAAACGCTCACAGACAGGCACAACTCAAAACCAACTGTGAAATCAAATGCAATGTGATCACCGTTCAGTTGGAATTAAGTTGATCTTTTGAATACTTTGGTCTTTCAGAGTCGTTTATTGTATTATTGATAATGCTATGTGTTTGAAACTACTGAATAAAAGGAAGAACAATCAAGAGTACATGAACAAACTGGCATGTCCTCACGCTATGCGATCAGGTCAAAGGTCATAAACTGAAGAACAAAGGTTGAAAGCCAATTTTTCGAATATTGCCTCTACACTTTTATGACTTTTCATATATTTTTCGAACTTTAGATTTAAAGAATATCAGCTGGTAAATCGATATCTGCCAATGATACATATGTGGTATTATGTAGTTCGATACCCTGTAGCTGACGTATTGACTTGTCATGGATTATTTGTAATACATTGATAAGCAAATGTTGAGAAGAGATGGCGCCCTATACATATGAAACAAAACACTTTGATTGAAACTGAAGTATTTCCCTCAATATACGGACTATGCCTTTAATAGGACAGGATGAATTCACAAAAACAAAATGATAACTTCCTTTCATATGTTTCCTCAAAACTGAAACTGTTGATGCAAATCTTTATCACATACACATATTACATTCATGCACAATGCATATTCATTAAACATTATATTCACAAGGTGTGTGAGGGTTGCATCAGCATTACTTTGCCTAGAGATAAAAGGAGATTGATATATATACATATATCAGGACTCCACACTTTTATTTTTGGTGGCCAAAAGGCAAACATCCGACCTTTTTTGGTGGCCCGTTCAGGCTACCAACTTCTTCATTTCTGAAATTTTGGTGGCCCGACGTGTGTTTTTGGTGGCCCCGGGCCACCGGGCCACCGTTATTGTGTGTATATATATATATATATATGAAGAGTTTGTTTGCAAAAACCGATAAGTCCATATTTGTCAAATGGAGATATTTGCGATTAAAGATCAAGAAAAATAAAGAGAATAATAAGAAAATTTTTGCTTCTTTTTACCATAACTTCAAAAATATACCTTTAGTGACCAATATATCATTTGAAAGGTATTATTTTGTACTTTATGACAGAAACCGTACTTCAAAATCTTCAAAAATGGACTTATCGGTTTTTGCAAACAAACTCTTCGTATATATAATTGATTACATCAAATTCTCAAAGGGGAGAGTCTGTAAAGAAAGGGATCTAGTGATTCGTGTTAAAAAAGACTAGAAATGTCGCAATGGCGACTGGTATGCCTCCGCCATAATGAATGAGTCTCCTCATAGGTCTACATATTACATGTGGACAATGGGTGATTACATTTTCACAAAATTGGCAAAATATTAAAATGACAAATTTGTTACAAATGTGTTGAATGTTCACCTTCCTTGACCTAGGTTTAATTGGATGAATAGGAGAGCATGTATTTGGGATTTACGGACTTTAACTTGACTTTGACCCATTCACACATTTATGCATGGAGTGATTTTCAAGGTATGGAGAAAAAGTGCAATTTCTGTATTTAACAGTAATTTGTTACCATTTTCATCTGGGCTTTGACCCTAAAATTCATGTGAGATAATCACTGTCAGGCAGAACATGCACAAATATGTAGTACGTTTTTAAGATAACTTGAGCCACTTCCGAGATATTGAGGAATAACTTAGTTCAGCACTTTCACTTGATCTTTGACCTTTTAACCTTTGAGGCAAAAACAAAAGAAAAAAACTTTCCAGAGAATCTCTATTAGGTTATAATACATGCATACACGAAGTGTAAAAAAGAAATTATCCTGCTGGCATTGCATACAATTGAGGGAAATAGTAAAATTTTGAAGTGTTGTCCTTGACCTTTTGACCCCTGACCTTTGACCCCATAAACCCTAAATTCTATAGATAATCACTGCCAGTCAGTACATGTATATATACTATGTTTCATGAAGATACCTTGAACAATTTCCAAGGTACAGAGAAAAAAGGTGAAGTTTTAATTTTTTACTTGACCTTTTGACCTTTGACATTTGACCTCATGACCCAAACTTTCACCAGAGAATCTTAATTGGGTAATACATGTATACACTAAGTTTCAAGAATATATTTTCAGGCATTGCATAGATATGATGGAAATAGTGAAAATTTATGTATTTGACCATGACCTTTTGACCTTTCACCTTGAGCATGTGCACCCAAAAGCTGAGAGGCACAACTTCACCCCCTAATACACATACATGCCAAGTTTCATTACGATACCTCAAAAGGTTTTGATAGTTACCCTGTCCACAAAATTCATTACGGACGGACGGAAAGACGGATGGAAGGATGGACGGACGGACGCACGGAAGGACGGACCGACAACCCAAAAACATAATGCCTCCGGCACCACTTCGTGGCGGAGGCATAAAAACGCTATTAGACAATAAGTGGGGAGCACACTGTATACCATAATGAAATTTATGTCGAGAAGTAGGAGATGCAAGTTTTTGTTTGTTTGTTTGTTTGTTTGTTTGTTTTTAATTTGCAATTGTCATTACTTAATCGTAATATTCTAAGACAGTACATTTTTTGAACTTCTCATCCAGGCATGTCTGTGCTGGAGCACTTTTCAAAGTTAAAAGCTGAATAATGCTTTGTTGTATTATTTCCTCTATTTCCACAGCTTTTCGCTGTTTTTTTTTTTTTTTTTTTTTTTCTAAAACATATTTTTGTGCAATATTTACATAACTGTGATGTATGTTGCTGTTGTATTTACGGTTTTATTATGTATTGGATATCATTGTGTATTGAATGTCGTCTTGTATGGGGCCTACTGAGTGATTACCACACTGTTTGTGACACTTAAAATGCAATCTGTAAAATGTCCTGAAACAAATTAATTCATATTTTTTACATTTATACAATAAAAGGCTTTGAACTTTGTATTTTGAATATATTTGATAGAGAATAATCATAGTAACGATAAGAATGTGTGTAATTAACCCTTCTTTTTTGGTATACCTTTTTCCTTTACTATCATTTGAGTATATGAATATAAGAACGACCCAAGTCCAATTTTTGGCCAAATTCAGTTTGACATGGGAAATTGTAGCTTATGCGTGGACTCATCTTGTGTATAAATGATAAATCCTAATCACCCCCGGAAGTGCCTGAAATAAATGAGTTAAATCTTAGATGAATGTAAGAAGGAAGGACTTGGGTCATTCTTACATTCATATTATAGCGCCCTCTCTCGTCCTTCTCTCATCTCTATAACAGAATTTCATGTATATGAATCAAAGAACGACCCAAGTCCATCACACAAAATGGCGTCTCCACAACTAATGTTAATGTAAATTGTCATAATGATGTATGTTCTAATTTGTATATACAATGTTGCCTTCCCATCACAGTTAGATAGAATATTATTGGACAAACAAAAAAGATATGAAGTTTTTTTTACTTTACTCGAAATGGTCTTCCATGGACTTGGGTCGTTCTTATATTCATATACTCATTTACTAATACTCATACTTAATAACATGTCTAAACATCTAAATTGCAATATTGTTTTACGTGATATGTACTGTTGTATTATGAACAGAGTGAGGGATGGATTTTGGCACCAAGTATAGAATTACTGTGCTATCTGGATTCGACATTGAAAAGCTAATACTTTGATACTTTGATATTTTATTTAAAAAATCGAATGTTTATATTAATCATGATAATTTCAGATTATGTAAAAATTATCTATACACTAGAATTAAAGTTAATTTATGTGTTTGTTGAATTTTGAATGAAATAATGCACTGCTTTTACATTACCACCGCAGCTGCGTATTCAGAGGAATTACTTCTGTATCAGTCGTGCCAAGTTTTTTCATGTATGCTTTTTACTCATTGTCATTTCATTATGACGTAACGTTGCACTGTTGCCAGGATGCGCGCTGGGTGTTAGGATGTCTAGCATTGATGCGTTAAAGTGCGCATCCTTGGTAACACGGTTGCAATATATTGTTTTGGCTTAATTTTGTTATTCTCTCAGTATCAACACTTGAGAAAGGGCGGCGAGACGCTCGAAACTTTGTGTGAAGAAATAAACCGTTGGTGAATACAGCATGAACTTTGTTGCAGCTTTGTTACTTATATATATATATATATATATATATATATATATATATATATATGAAGGGTTTGTTTGCAAAAACCGATAAGTCCATTTTTGAAGATATTGAAGTACGGTATCTATCGTAAAATACAAAATAATACCTTTTAAATGATATATTGGTCACTACATATAAAGGTATATTTTTGAAGTTATGGTCAAAAAAAGCAAAAATTTTCTTATTATTCTCTTCATTTTTCTTGACCTTTAATCGCAAATATCTCCATTTGGCAAATATGGACTTATCGGTTTTTGCAAACAAACTCTTCATATATATATATATATATATATATATATATATATATGTATGAAGAGTTTGTTTGCAAAAACCGATAAATCCATTGTGTAATGTACCTTTATGTGTAGTGACCAATATATCATTTAAAAGGTATTATTTTGTATTTTATGATAGATACCGTACTTCAAAATCTTCAAAAATGAACTTATCGGTTTTTGCAAACAAACTCTTCATATATATACATTATACCGTATACCATATGTCCCCTCTCCAAAAAAAAAAAAAAAATGATAATAAATATACGACGGAACCCTCCGCAATAATAACTTTAAAAATCGTGAATCAATCCAAACATAGTTTCAGGGTATAAAAACTATTCCTATATCAACGTCTTACAGAAAACCTCATCCAGTTTTCCTCAGTTGCCAAAGAAAAATGAGAATTTTTGTAGCCTATCATGTCAGGAACCCCTCCCCTCCAGGTTCTGCCCATTGTGTTCACAAATTGATAAGCAGCTCCAAGAGCATCAAGTGCTAAACTTGGAAAAATCATACCTATGACATGCTTTACAGTAATCCACATTTCTCTGTACCCACTGAACCAAATTTAATTGGGTTTTCTGCAAGATGTAGGTAAGATATTATATTCTTAGATCGTGAAATGGCATTCAGACACTTTAATCATATTGGAAGTTATCAATGCGAAAATCCGATTGTAATTTTTGGGACATACTGTTATATTCCTATACACATACATACATAGTGACATGATGGTGACATGTTTACCAAACAATGTATGTGGTTCATTAGTTTATCATTTATCGATTTTTTTTTTTGTACTGGTGTCATTTTAGTTGGTCAAGACAAACATATCCGTTCTCCGTGTAAAAGTATATCCTATGAACTCGGAAACCTACAGTTTTACAAGCTTTAAAGCTTTTATGTAGGCCCCATCATATTTCATATACTTACTAGTGACACTGTCACACGATATGACCATGTACATTTGTGTCAAGTATATATTTTTTCTTTTTCTTCTACAATCAAAAGACATGATTGTATATATTTTGTATTCTTGTTTTGTTGTCAATAATTTTGTAATCTTTTCATTGAGAAAATGGAAATATGAAATAAAATTTGAACTGAACTGAACTAAACTTTTGTTATTTTGAGAAGAATGCTATTATTGTGACATTGAAGACAATAGCTGTCAAACGATGGCAACTACGCTATGAAGTATAGTTGTAACATTATGTTTGTCTATTTCTCTTTGTTATTTTCCGTTATATGATATGTCTGAATATAATTTAATGCCCATTTGAACTATGTTTATTCACAGTTACGTTGTCCGTCATTATGTTATGTCATGAAATTGCCGAATATGTTCAATTCATTTCATTTTCAATTAAACTAAGTTTATTATCATCATTTTTTTTCAAAGGAAACATAACATAAACTAATATAGAGAATGCTCTTAAGTATTTGACTGAGAAAAACATAACTACCTGCTAACAAATGAAGACTCAAAGAATTCTACGATTACTCAATACAGGTTGGAATAAAATAGGACAAACACAACATGAATGCGGCGTATATTAAAAGAAATGAAGGCAAAATACATACGACACTGCCACCAGGCTATCCCGGTTGCCGGCGGTGACACGACGAACTTCATAGAACAAAACCCCAAGCTCCAAAATTCCTACATTGTTATGTTAAGAAGTCTATGACAATTTCGGAATATCGAGGGGTTTCATACTCATTTGACGTGTACATGTTACTAATTCACAATGACCATTCACAGGGCCATTAACACAAGCCTAAAACCTTTCACCCACGTTCCTATTCTCACATAATTTGCTTTCGACTGGCCCCCTCGTTTTCCTCATCAGGGGTCCATTATCATAGATGTAGTGATCATAAGGATGGTCTCCCACGTCTTGTGAAAGAGCAATAACAGCAAACAAACAAACAAACAAACAGACTTACCTCACTACACCAACACTGTAATTGAAGCGACGCACAGACTGAGCCGTCACAGAAATATTTTACAAACAATAACTCCAGTGTCCATTAGATGGTTATACGCGGCGTGTTTAAAGGGGCATTCCAGACGATTTTCATAATTTCACATCATGTAGTACATAAATCGACAGCTCCGTGTATACATTTGTGGAATTTACTGTGGTCTTTGAGCGGAGAAACAATATTCTGAAAAAATCTTAAACAAATTACACTGAACAGTGTTGATGACATTGGAGCCTGACGTATTCGAGAAATGTAGCAGTGTAATTCTATTACAATACCGCTTGATTGACAAGTTCACCTGTGTAGAATGTATGCATACCTTCTTCTTTTGTTCTGTTTCATTAGCCCCGACTCATGCATTCTTATGGTGAGGCTGCCATGTCATCATCCTTGTTCATTGCAATTTGTTATAAATTTTGAATACATTTGTATTCCTCATTCCAATCACTATAAATTCTGAAACTCTGTACTCAGTATAAGTAATTTATAGTTGTTCAAATGTAAAAATCTGAAAATCATCCGGAGGTCTCCTTTAAACACGCACGAGTTTGAAAACAAGAACACGGTACCTTCCATTACACCTTGAGATTATGTAAAGAATACAGCAGAGGACGACCACCACGAGCTATTCTTGTTTGTCCGCTGCCATTTGTTTTCATCTTCCCGTTTATGGGTGGATGGGTGAGGTGGGATTCCATTGTTAATCTTTGTCTGCAGTTATGTTACAGAGCTTTGCGTGGAAGCGTATAATATGTGCATGCGCACTGTACCTCATTTTTTGCCGGCGCCGTGTGAGCCTTTAAGACTCGATCGCAATGGAATATAAATTAGCCCGTTCGTCGACTTCCTCTAACTTATGTCGTATCAGATATAGTGCCTCTCATACTCTCTGTCTTTTTCTCATTGCAAAGATACATTCGTCACCGCAAAGTAGAGTATGATATACTAGTGTTCCAATGCTTCAGGAGGCACATACCGGTGAGTCTTACTGTACATGTACTTCTTTCATCAAAAGGGGTGTCAGGGTGAGTATTCGACCTTTTTTTCTATCGATAGTCTCATATATGACGCTTTCAGTCTACCGTCATTTGTAACGAAAACGGGAATTGAAACATATCAAGAAATCACTTTGGGTACAGATAAGTCTCAATGAGAGAGTGAGACCTAGAGTGATACTTTTAGGTTATATATATACAGGTGTTCATATCTTTTAACGCTTACTGCCTTCTAATGGAGAAGTTCCCGGCCTATTTAAAGTCTTTATGCAATTATAGTGTATCTTTTATAGAAAATATGTTTGAAAGATAAATTGAAGTATATGGTCCCAAAAATTCACTCAGCGTTAATCATCACGTAAAGCAAGATAAAGCTTTTCCGACGATACCACACTGAAAGACAGCATGGAATATATGATAACATAATTTCCCCGTGTTTCCATATTATTTCCTTCTCTTTTGGCAGCAGCTTTATTCACATTTGCGATCAAAGTCTTAAATTGTGGTGGAAACGAGAGGGTATCAATTCTGTTTAAATGGCTGTTGTCGTTCTTGTACATAGAAAAAGACTCTTTGTAACTGAGCCGTGAACACCAGTCTTATTAACCCGACTAGTGTACCCACCATCCAAACCCTGATAATTCTCAATTTTTGCAGGCCCTGATTTTTTTTATTATATCGTCATAAAAAAAAGAAAATGCCTAAGTATATTCTAGAAGTTAAGAAAATACTTTACAATGATTTGAGTGTTTCAGTTTCAATCGATATGACACGTTCAAAATAAGGTATATCAGTATAATACTTTATTCTGTGTGTGTCAGTTGTCATGTAGTATAGGGGAAGAGACTCGGGCATCACTTTTATCGAAATGAAATCAATAATTGCCTTTATGAAATAGTATTTTGCTCGATTTTTCCTTGTCTTCAAGAAACATGGCAATGTTTTATACCACGTTATCTAACAAAGATTTTCGTAGAATATTATTTTACCCTCATTCACCTCTAAAGAGAACATTATGGACAACGATGCGTCAAGAAGATTGATAACCTAGAATAAAGAAATCTCCGCTGCCACTGTGCACGACCAGGCAAGCTCCTGAGGGAAGTAGATTAAAGAAGTTCTAAATTTGTGAAAGTAGCCTGACCTCAAAATGGCGTGAGTTACGTAGTCCAATTTGCTGTGTCAGAAGTGTAGAGATTTTTACACTGTTACAGTAATTCTCCAGCTAGTACACCTTTTTTTTTTTTTGCTCTGTTAGAAGGTATACTCTTCATTTTTTTTTCTTCATAATTTCTTCTTCCTTCCGATAATCAGGGCCTCAGTCGGTATAATTCATATCCCTAGGTCAAAAGTTGCACGCGAACTCAATTACTGCTTCCATAATACTGAGTAGCCGTTAGTTTGTCAGCCCAACGTTATTTTATCTTGCTTTCTTGCATTTGACAAAATGTTCCATACTCTGGAGTGTAACTGTCTTTCTTTTTTTTTTTTACAATTAATTCAAGTCCAAAGTTACATTTCTGTTCCTTATTGTTTGTTTGTTTTTTCTTCATTCGTGATCTCTGTTCGGCGAGGCTTATTCCTGAATACACTCAGCACAAAAAAAAAGAAAGAAAAAAAAAAGAAACGAAACACTTTTCAAGTTTATATTTCTCATAGCATATTTGGCTGAAAGTCAATATATCATATTATACTGTATTATGAAAGGTAATTTCATTGGCTATCACCCTGGTAGACCAATAAAAAGATACATTTTTACGCATGAGTGATCACCTTTGTTTGTTTGTTTTTTTTCTCTCATGGAAGGAACAAAGGTAAAAGTTGCAAAAATTAGCAATTTGTCATTCACGCGTGCTTCTCATAAGTGTTCTTTCATATAACAATAAAGTTTTTTTTCATATAACAATTAAAAAGATATATCTAACACACACACACAAAAATGAATTAAGTTGCAAAAATTAGGCGTGTTTTCTCTTATATTTCTAAAACCCAAGAATAACGGCATTGCGCAATTACCTCTCACACTTATATAATACTTAATAAGGATGTCTCTAAGCGCATTAATCCGAAATACGAATAATAACTAAAAAAATAAAAACAAGAATTAAAAAACGTATAATATTGTAGTGTTCACCCAAGTTGCATAACATAAGATGTTAAATGATGTACTTGCCATTTATAAACATCAAAATGAATTGAATTGCTATTGAATTGAAATCAAAGTTAACTCTCCTCGCCATTCTTTCCTTACCTTTGCAGCGAACAGGAACGAAAATGTCTAGCCAAGGACGAAAGCCGATAGGCAGTCGGTGTTATAGCCGCAGTTTTAACATGATGGTCTTTATAATGGCTACTCTTATTCCATCAACATCCCTGGCTATGGTGTGCGAGGCATGTTCCTGCCTCCCCCATCTTCAAAGTGTCACCTGCACACACGTCTTTGATGCCCCTTGCTCAAGCTGTTTCCATCTCAGCTCATCCGGTGCCTCTATCGATACCCCGGAGTGGCCCTCAAGCATCTACGCTGAGTTTTTTCAGGAGGTGGAAGACACAAAATGGCTGATGCTTGACCAAAACTCATTTCGGGAAGTTCCTCTGGATTTATTCTTGCGTATGCGGCAGCTTGCCAGTGTATCACTTGCCAAAAACCTACTGACTGCGATCCCAATGTTCCACAACAACACCTCTCTAAGATGGCTCCATTTAGGACATAACGCAATTCGCGAGATAGGGACACACCTTCGCAATGACGTCCCTTATCTAGAAAGCCTTTACATTAATAATAATAGGATAAAGACTATCACACCAAATCAGTTTCCCACCACCCTTCGCACCCTTGATTTAAGGTTCAATTTGATAGAAAACCTAAACGAACGGGCTTTCTATAATTTGCACCAACTTGACAGAATTGTTCTGAATAGCAATCGATTAACGCATATTGTCCCTGGGACATTCCGTCTGCGGAACCTTCGAGCAGTGGAATTGGAAGATAATTACATATCATGGATTGCAGCCGACGCCTTACACATCAACCTGCATTATCTCGATCTTTCAGGAAACAGATTAAGAGAGCTTGAGTCTCCAGTGGGATCCCAGAGTCTACGTTACCTATCTATTTCGCGTCAACAGAGCAGTCTTGTCCATATATCGCACTCCTTTGAGCAGCTTCAATTCTTGACTATTGACGCAAGCAACAGAGAACTGCAACTTATATCTTTTCTGGAGAACACTCCAAACTTAATTTCAGTAGAAATCGGTCATAGTCCCCTGCGATCAATTTCCTTCAGTAAACAACTTTC
Organism: Diadema setosum; assembly: GCA_033980235.1. NCBI lineage: Eukaryota > Metazoa > Echinodermata > Echinoidea > Diadematoida > Diadematidae > Diadema > Diadema setosum. The sequence goes on along the minus strand of CM067065.1, from coordinate 9,036,333 downwards.
CCTAGAGAGGTTGATGATTCACACTTCACAGGTTGAAGAACTTCGTAATGTTTCGAAATTATCAACTTTATCTGTTCTAATGGCTTTTGGGAACAAACTACGGATAGTGCCAATGCTCGCCGGTTTGATGATGTTGAATACTGTCGATTTGACGGACAACAGAATTCAGTCAGTACAAGCTTCGACTTTCCAAAACCTTGTCAGTCTTGAGTATCTTGCCCTAGGCAAAAATGCGATAACTTCAATAAGTGGACAATTTCAGACTCCAATCCTATGCACGCTAGATTTGAAAGAGAACAGATTATCTTTTATAAGTGAACAGGCATTTTACTTCACTCTCCTTGAATTACTGGACCTTAGTCAAAACAGTATTCGTGATTCATCCGTCTTACCTATGACGCCATATCTTCGACATTTGGTTCTTTCCGAAAATGAAATCAAAGTCCTAACTCAAGACACCTTTAGACTGTTGTATAATCTGGAAACATTAGATCTGACTGACAACATTATCACTGCTCTTCTGGAATTTCCCATCTCACCACGACTCAAAGAGGCAAATTTTGATAATAATCCAATTTATTACATCCATCCTTCTGCGTTTTTCACTGCACCACAAATCAACCGTCTCCGCCTGCGAAATACTGGTCTTCTGGCATTCGAAGCCATCGTACCCTCCCTGACATTATTAGATTTACGCGGTAATTGGTTGTCGGACATTCCCGGAAACCTTACCGAAAATTTTCCCCGGCTAAGAATATTGCTCCTTTGTGAGAATCCCATCGAGCATTTGGATACCCTTTCGCTGGAAGCTCTCACAATAGTCTCGGCTTGCCTCGGTAGCAAAAAGACGGTGTCTATCTCAGTTGGCTTGGTGAACCGCATGAACAGTATCTTCAGGGCTCATTTCGTGTTCGCATCTAACGTTACACTCACATACAATAATATAATCAGCCTCGACGCAGAAAGAACATTTTCCTTGATTGGGGGACAAATTCATGGAGTAAATGACACCAAGTATGTGGCCTCTTTTGTACCACATCATGTCTCCCTGGAAGAAACGATCGTAGACGACAAGGTCATTTTGAATCTATTAGGCCTAACTACTGGCCGTTCACTCTCGTTGAGACAAATTGCCCTAAATTCACAACTTCCACTTCAAAAAGTAATGCCACCATTTCACAGATCAAACCTCACAAGTTTAGAGTACTCACTGAGTGGATTGAATGACATTCCTAGAATCTTTGCCCCTAGTCTTTTGACTTTGAACGTTTCAGGCAATCTGTTGAGAGATTTTGATATCGACAGTTTCGTTGACCATTATCCAAGAGTTCTTACAATTGACTTATCTTACAATCGAATAAGCTTTCTGTCAAAATGTTCAAGGCCACACTGCGTTCATCCACTCGAAACATTCATCCTGAAGGGTAATGACATTTGGCGATTTGCAACTAGGGAAGATGATTCGTGTCTTAATATTTTTCCTCGCCTCTCATTCCTTGACTTGTCAACGAACGGCCTGCAGTATCTAACTAAAGACATTGTCCCAGTGAGTTTACGGAATATGCCATTGCTTTATCTCTCGATTGTCGCAGACGACAATCCGCTCATTTGTGATTGTAGCCAACGTTGGCTCATGACCATCGAAGATCTGTTGACAATTCAAAGAGGTGTGTGTACGGCGCCCACGATGAACAAAGATCGCTCCGTATCTGATCTTATTCTAGGAGATTTCCCGTGCCCGCCGTTCATTACGGCTGGGCAGATTTGCAAGGTCAATAACTCAACAATATCAGTGGCATGCCCCATAATATCATATCCTCAAGATCACGTCACGTGGGCGAGTTCGCAATTTCTCTCACCGATTGATGCTCTGATTTATTCAAGTACGTATCCCGACTCAATGGCAGTGAAATTAGATATTCATGATGTGATGATTAACCGAGCTATCAATTTATCTTGTACCACTGATGGTATTTACACCCCCTTGATCGTTGATATTAACGTAGTTGCAGAAATATCTCCAGCAGAGATAGACAAGGAGGATTCTGACAATATTTCGTGGGTCTGTACATTTAAGGAGCGGTCCGTTGGGGAAACGATCTTTACCACCGTCACTAAGGATTATCAGCCTTACAGCACAGGTGGTGGACACGGCTCAACTTTTACCACCTACAATTCCTTTTTTCTGCTCTTGTTCAGTTTGAACTGGGTGTAATGCTCACGAATGATAAAGTAACAAGAGGTTTATAGAAGCAAGAGTAGTCCAAACTAATATAGTTCGTCCTGCATTTCAAATAACATTGATCAATGTAAGCATTTTGCTAAAATAAATGAGGATAGAATAATAACCTCTGAAGCAATTCTAATTTCTTATACGAACTGACGTAAAACCGGATTTGATCGGATCACATCTTAATGACCCAGAGCTACAAGGAATGATTTGGCATCAGAAATCGGATCATCGATGTATTCAATTGAAATGTAGAAATCTGCACGGATCAGCAAGCCAAACTTCAAAATCGTGACCTTACCTATAGTTTCCCCGAAACTGCTATTTTATTCCCTACATTTAATGTTACAAATTTTGTCAAACTTTTCAAACGGCAATATATAATACAATACTCTAAACATCATGACAATATACATTGTTGAAAAGCCAGCATCCTTGGACATTAAAGATTACCCAGGAGTTATTGAAGTTCATACTATATTCTGGTGTTTCGTAGTGATAATGATAATACTAATGATAAGTACAAACATAACAATACTAATGATGATAGTAATGATAACCATAGTAAAGTTAACATAAGGGACTTGATACTAACGAACGTTAGCCTCTACAGTTAAAACACTACTTCCTCTTTTACAAGTGAGTCTAAAGGGTCTTCATGGGTGAATCTATCTTGTCCAACGACGTAAGCAGGAGAAGTCGATACCGCGACCTCCGTTTGCAAGTCAGTACTGGAGTCTAATCCACGAAGATTGACATTACAGTGCACTCCCGTTTTAACGAACACGGTAATAACAACATTCCGGATACAACGAAATAAAAGTTTAATAAGGCCAAGCAACATTTTCCACTCTATGTATTCTTCTTGCTTATTTGCTTGGTTACAACGAAATTCCGATATAACGAAAGAACACTGTCGGTCCGGAGGATCTCGTTAAAACGGGAGTCCACTGTATACCACATTTCTCCCAATCAACTGTACAGAATGAACCAGAGTATCTTGTGTCTTTGTCTCTACACGAGAGTAATTTGTTCGTTGTGCTTAAAGGAATGGTATAGTTTAGGTTCAGATGCAGATTTCCAACTTTGAATGTGTGTTTTTGTTAGATAATGAAGAACATCTTGTGAAATATGAAAGAACATGCATATAGAGGAATTCACAGTTTATTTGATGAAATTTGGTCTTGAGATGGCTGAGATATCCAAAAAAAAAAAGAGAAAGCAATAATGTTAAAATCTAACAGGCCTCGACTCTTATAAGGAAATCTTTATTTTAACTTATTTTGAGATATCTCAGTGATTTAAAAACCGACTTTCCTCTAATAAAATGTCAATTCCCCTAAGAATGGTATCCTATTTAACATTTCATAGAGCGGTTTCTAAATATCTCGCAAAAATTTCAAAGCTAAATTCACACCAAACCTACACCCTAATTCTTATTATAAATAAGGCGGAATATGCAATGTTTACGTACACCTGCGTCTGTAAACGAGGAGCTACTTTAACCCCAAATCAAGTGAACTCAGGAAAATTCAGATCAACTCTAAATCGCGCGATTCATTCAAAGTTACTGTTTGTTGTTTTTTGTTTTGTTTAAGAATCTATGAAAGCAGAGTATAAAAGCGCCAATAAAAAAAAAAATATGGATCCCAGCAAACGTAAGAGCACTTGAGTCATCTCTACAGAGGCAGGAGAAATGATATCAACCATAACAGAAATGTCAATATGATTAGGGAGTATCGGATGAGTCTGAAAAACAACAACAACAACAACAACAATTCATCAAGAATTCCTTTCTGCGGTAGGCCTTACACATAACTAGTATCATACTTCATTTGCATTGTAAAATACGTGAACCTTTTCGGAGGTATACCGTGTTAGACTTTTGGCATTGCAGTCTTTTGCTTAATCTTTTCAGTCTGTCGCCGTGACTGTGGTAGCTTTGTCGTGTTTGATGCGAGGATTTTGGCACAAGGATTTTTAATGAAGATGGATAAATGATGGAGAGCGAGACTTGCATATTACACGATAATCGGATTCTGTATGCCGTGGTACTGAGTAGTACACATTTAACTGGTTCTGTGTTACAGTATACAAATAATGACTGCTATGAGGGGTACAGTTAAAATTACGGGCCCAAGGTGATGTGAAAACTGTAACTATGCCCGAAGCGAAGCTGAGGGCATGGTTATGGTTTTCACATCACCGAGGGCCTGCATAATTTTAACTGTGCCCCGAATATCAAGCAGTCATTATTTGTTTTATATACCGAAAATATAGTTTCCGAAATATAGATACCGAAAATATAGATTCTAGTCTCTTTTACAGCACTCGTAATCAACGTTGATCGACAGCGCGGCGGTCGTATCATTGGTGCTACGTGCGTACATTATTATGAGTGATCATCACGTTTACAGTGTACGGGTTGCGAGAGTTCTGTGGGTTGCGACTGTCTCCAAACCAGGGCACAGTGACCGTTATATACCTCATTTCTAGAATCCTCTCATCTGATTGGTTAAAAGGGGAGTCATGAAAATAGCTGTGCCCTATTTTTAAGTTATTGTGACCGGGGCCCGGGCACAGTTAGTAAATAGGTTTGGAGACAGTCGCGACCCCGTACACATAGATCGCTCATAATGTACGCACCAATGATACGACCGCCGCGCACTCGATCAGCGTGCTGTAAAAGAGACTAGCGGACTAGTTTGGAGACAGTCGAACCCCGTACACTGTACATGATCACTCATGCAGAGACTCCAACTCTCCCGTTTTCGACGGGAGATCTCCCGCCGAAAGCCCATTTTTGCAAACTCTCCCGTTCTCCCGCTTGAGATTTGATTTCTCCCGCCCTGGCTCTGTGTCTCCCGGTGGAAAGCATTTCTTACTTATTGCTATCGTATGTTTAAAAAATAAGCCTTAGATAGCACTAGAGAACATCTAGAACTCTGGGAACTTCGCGCTTCGCACACATCAACTTGGAGTCTCCCGTTTGCTAGGGGTTTCGGGCGGGAGAATCTCCAGATCAGAATGTAGTTGGGGTTGGGGTCTCTGCTCATGTACGCACCAATGATACGACCGCCGCGCTGTCGATCAGCATTGATTACGAGTGCTGCAAAAGAGACTAGAATCTATATTTTCGGTATCTATATTTCAGAATCTATATTGTCGGTATATAAAACAAATAATGACTGCTTGATATTCGGGGTACAGTTAGAATTATGTAGGCCCTCGTGATGTGAAAACCATAATCATGCCCTCAGCTTCCAACGGCGTAAATCCGTACTGAGGAGTGGGGGGGATGGTCACCATCACCACGCTTACAAGCCCATAACCGGACCGGCGCAGCCTTGGGGGGGGGGGGGGGGAGGAGAGGGAGAAGCTTCTCCCCCACCCCCCCCCCCCCACCCCCACACGCACACTTTACAGGGATCGGATGTCCCAATCTTTTGCATGAAATATAAAGTGGGAGGAAAGTGGCAGCAAAAATATGAAGACTTTTTGTACTTGTTGTTGCTTTTTTTTGCTTGTCAGATGACTTGCGGCGGAAAATCAGACCTTAAAAGTATGAAGACACTTTTTGTTTTTGAAATATCTGTGAGAGAGAGCGGGCGGAGCAACCGGGTTAACGGGGGGAGGGTGTGTATTGGGGGGGGTGTCCCTCTCCCACACGAGGAAGATTTTTCATTTTCAGATCTGAAATTCAGCGATCTGGTGCACACTTTTGGTGAAATTTTTGTTTGTTTTTTTCTTAAAAAAACCCAATAGAAAATGAAATATTATTGAATGAATAAATCGTGGTATTTCAGCTCTTGCTCCGCCTGTGCGACATCACTGCGAAGGCCTACTAAATAGTGGGGCCTATCACCGGCGTAGACAGGATTTGATCTTGGGGGAGCGGTTATGAGATCGTGAGGGAGCGAAGCAAGCGAGGGGGGGGGGGGGAGGGTATGGTAGGGGGGTTTCTCCCTCCCACGGTGATATCTTTTACATTGAAAATTTTGACATTTTACAGTCCAAAAACTGCCGTTTGTAGCTATATTCTTCGCTTTGGAAATTAAGGGGGGGGGGGCACACCGTGCGCAACTGCTGTCAATCACTGGCAGCAGCATCAGGAAAATGGCATAGCGATTAAATGCGAGCGAGCGGAGCGAGCGAGCTTGAAAATGTTGACATAATGCTTTTACATGCTAAAAACTGCCGTTTGTAGCTATACTTCTTCGCTTTGGAAATCAAGGGGGGCCGCACCGGGCGCAACTGTTGTCAATCACTGGCAGCAACATCAGAAGAATGGTATAGCGATTAAATGCGAGCGAGCGAAGCGAGCGAGCTTGAAAATTTTGACATTTTACAGTCCAAAAACTGCCGTTTGTGGCTGTATTTTTTTGCTTTGGAAATTAAGGGGGGCGCACCGGGTGCAACTGCTGGCAATTACGAGGTACTGGCAGCAACATCAGGAGAATGGCATTATTAAATGCGAGCGAGTGAAGCGAGCGAGCTTGAAAATTTTGACATTTTACAGTCCCAAAACTGCCGCTTTTGGCTGTATTTTTCTGCTTTGGAAATTAAGGGGGTGCACCGGGTGCAACTATTGGCAGTTACTGGCAGCAACATCAGGGGAATGGCATAATGATTGAATACGAGCGGGCGAAGCGAGTGAGCTTGAAAATTTTGACTTTTTACAGTCCCAAAACTGTCGTTTGTAGCTATATTTTTCGCTTTGGAAATTAAAGGGGGGGGGGGGGGGCGCACCGGGTGTAACTGCTGGCAATTACTGGCAGCAACATTAGGAGAATGGCATAAAATTAAATGCGAGCGAGTGAAGCGAGCGAGCTTGAAAATTTTGACATTACAGTCCCAAAACTGCCGCTTTGGGCTGTATTTTTTCGCTTTGGAAATTAAGGGGGGTGCACCGGGTGCAACTATTCGCAGTTACTGGCAGCAACATCAGGAGAATGGCATAACGATTAAATGAAAGCGAGCGAGTTTGAAAATTTTGACATTTTACAGTCCCCAAACTGTCGTTTGTGGCTGTATTTTTCTCGCTTTGGAAATCAAGGGGGGGGGGGGGACACACCGGGCGCAACTGCTGGCAATTACTGGCAGTAACATCAGGAGAATGGCATAACGATTAAATGCGAGCGAGCGAAGCGAGTGAGCTTGAAAATTTTGATATTTTACAGTCCCAAAAACTGTCCTTTTTGGCTGTATTTTTTCGCTTTGGAAATTAAGGGGGGCGCACCGGGCGAAAACTACTGGCAATTACTAGCAGCAACATCAGGAGAATGGCATAACGATTAAATGCGAGCGAGCGAAGCGAGCGAGCTTGAAAATTTTGACATTTTACAGTCCCCCAAACTGTCGTTTGTGGCAAGTATTTTTTCGCTTTGGAAATTAAGGAGGCGCACCGGGCGAAAACTACTGGCAATTACTAGCAGCAATATCAGGAGAATGGCATAATGATTAAATGCGAGTGAGCGAAGGGAGCGAGCTTGAAAATTTTGACATTTTACAGTCCCCAAACTGCCGTTTGTAGCTATATTTTTCGCTTTGGAAATTAAGGGGGGCGCATCGGGCGAAAACTGCTGGCAATTACTAGCTGCAACATCAGGAGAATGGCATAATGATTAAATGCGAGCGAGCGAAGCGAGCGAGCTTTAAAATTTTGACATTTTACAGTCCAAAAACTGCCGTTTGTAGTTTGTAGCTATATTTTTCGCTTTGGAAATTAAGGGGCTGGGGCGCACCGGGCGCAACTGCTGACATTCACAGGCAGCAGCATCAGAAGAATGGCATAGCGATTAAATGCGAGTGAGCGGAGCGAGCGAGCTTTAAAATTTTGACATTTTACACTCCAAACACTGCCGTTTGTAGCTATATTTTTCGCTTTTGTTTGTCCCACTTTTACGGGGGAACCATCCCCCCCCCCTCCATCGACGCCTCTGCATATGAGGGTGCTTTTGTTAAGTGAAAGATCTGCTGCACACTCTTTGATAAATTAGGGAAATATACGTAAATCTCAAAAGTGTACAAAGTCTATCGAAAGGGATCCTGTATAGCGGAGCTTTTGCATGTTTATGATTGCAATACAACGATCTGGTGCATAGTTCTGGCGATATTTGGACAATTTTCCATTAAGAAAGTTCGAGATTTGTCCTCATCTCGGGAATTGCTTGGGGGATAAATGATTTGTCTGCCTAAACACTTCCGTAGGGGCGGGGCAAATGCCCCTTTGCCCCCTCCCCCCCCCCCCCCCCGATAGATTCGACGCCCCTGATCTTCCCTGGGTATGCTCATAGATGTATCCTGACTGAGTCACCAGTCACTGTCGTTTCTCAGGAATGATTCAGGAAATGGATGGGGTTCAATTATGGCGATATAGTTTTTGTTATTGTTTGTTTGTTTGTTTTCCTACATATCTTGCAGATGGTCCCCAGTTACTCGCGTCATAGCATGTTAACATTATAGGCCTATACTATTTGACGTTGTCAACGTCTGAGCCATACCTTACAGTGCATGTCGATGTTACTTTCTTCGCGAGCGAGCGAAGCGAGCGAGCGCTTGAGAAAATTATGTATACATTTTCCTACAAGATAGAATACTGTTCAGCTCTGTTACCTGTCTGAAGGCCGGCGTACAAACGTCATGCAATATGCCAAAATTGATACAATCACATTTCTGCTTCCTCCATTTTTTTCCCCAAAATTCAGGGGGGGATGATTGTACAGGCCATCCCCCCCTCCTCCATTTCAGGGGGGGATATATCCCCCCCCATCCCCCCCGGGATTTACGCCCATGTCAGCTTCGCTTCGGGCATAGTTACGGTTTTCACATCACCTTGGGCCCATAATTTTAACTGCGCCCCTCATAGCAGTCATTATCTGTATACTAGTATACAAATGATGCACAGGATAGAGTGCGTTAGTGTAGGCGTAGTGCACTCGAGGGTATTTACAATTGTGAAACATGCACGAGGCGAAGCCGAGTGCATGTTGCACTACATTGTAAATACCCGAGAGTGAGCTACGCCTACACTAACGCCACGAAATAATCCTGTGCATCATTTGTTTTATAAAATGGGTCGAAAATCCGAAAACTAACATCATTTTTCAGCGTTTTTCACGTACCTTTGTGGGTCAAGACGTCCGAAGATGTTCGTCCCAAACTTTTTACGCACGTCGCACTCGCGGAAGTCCCGCACAAACAGTATAAGTATAATGGGGGTTGGGTTTCCGGACACCCGCATGAAAACTTACTTATTTTACATAGAATATGCACCCTTTACCTTAAAGACTTGATATAGACTCCTCATATAGGCCTACTAGACAACATACTCTGAAAACGGCGTGAGAATTAACCTGCTAAATCGTTGGATTTGCTCTTCAAAGTGACTCCATGTACGCGTCCGGTCCCATAACGCTTGGTCTACTGTACTGTACAAAGTGTACGTATAAACAGTATACGTACGTACGTACGCCACATATGTTATGCACAAGGGAAGACAGGCGCAGGCCGGCCGGCCGGCAGCCCGAACTAGAAGTTGTTTACAGGATTGACAGCGCGTACGCGTATGCATGCAATTCATCAAAGGAGCCGCCGCGCGCACAGACGATCGGCAATCTACCATAGGATTACAGGCAGTGCAATAGTACTGAAGTAAAGGAAGGAGGTGTGTCTCATTTCAGCGCTTCCTATTGGCTACATTCTTGAACCCATTTTATAATCTCTTTTACAGCACGCTTATCGAATGCGCGGCGGTCGTATCATTGGTGCGGGGTCGCGACTGTCTCCAAACCTATCTACAGGGAACAGTTGAGTTTGTGCCCCGGTGCCGGAAACAGTAAATTAAATATTGGGCACAGCTATTTTCATGACTCCCCTTTTAACCAATCAGATGAGAGGATTCTATATATGAGGTATATAACAATAGTCTATACTGCCGAAAGGGTTTACAGTACAATTGACTCCCATGATAACGAAGCCCTCGCGACCGGCAGTTTTCTTTCGTTATAATTATCGAAATTTCGTTAAAACCGAAACAAATAAGCAAGGAAATTACATAGATTCGATAATGTTGCGGCCTGAAATTTCATTTCGTTGTAACCGGAACTTCGCTATAACCGTGTTTGTTTTAACGGGATTGCACTGTATAGCGCCTACTGTGGACTTTATTCTGCTGGAAGGTATTTTAAGGCACTTGGGATTGCCAATTGTTAATGATATTCACTAAGCAAGTCTTTGTAGTCTACACTTTACCTTGTCTGGATTATTTGTTTCAATTACATGGCATCATGTATGTGCACACTAAATGTTATTTGATGCATTTTCTTTGCGTGTGCGTTTGCCTCTGTCAAATCAATTCAACATCAAATGATAATTAAAATATGAGTGTGTTATCCGCTGATACGTTAAATTCTCAAGGGTTGCATTGAATTTGACATAGAGCAAATTTCAAATGTAAATCAGAAAGTTGATGACATTTCATAACATCATCGCACGAAAACAAAAGCTGAAACGATTTTTATACACATTTATTCCTTTGACTTCTAAAGACATGGATCCATCAGTGAGTTGAACCCTTTTTCGTAAACGTCTTGCATGAAAAATATACACATAATGTTCCAAGATATAAACAACGTAGTATAGCTAAAAACTGTAGTTTAAGTATATTGTGCAATGTAAAAAAAAAAAAATCAAAATATACGTACTTTTTTCATCATTCCAAAACATAAACGTATATAGCAATGACAGTTATACAACTTCAAAAGGGTTATCAAAACACATTAAGAATATAAATGTCATCTTGCTAAGCATGCATCTACACTGAATATGAAATTCTGATAAGACATCTTTCTTGAACTATAAGCGTTCCAGCAATGTATATATCATGACCATATTATAGGATAACATAAAAAAAAAAATAATTACGTTCATGTTATTCTCCACTTTTCTGAGTGACAAAAACACATCTAAGCAATCTATACACTCACAAACTTTTGGTGGCCATCGAAACATATGTCATCTTAAAAAGTGGTGGCCAGACATCCATTTCTGGTAGCCCCGGGCCACCGGGCCACTGCTAATGCCGACCCTGGATATTATGACATAAGAAAAAAAAAATCTGCAGATATTGGTTTCTTCATGGTCTCCTGTATCACCCCAGGCTAAAGCTTCTTCAATGTTGCCACTGCTCCACCAGAGGGCCCTGCAGTTATTATTACACTAGTGTTGCCAGGTACCCATTTGTACACATGGGTCATGACGGACATGGCACGAAGATAAAAAAAAACAACAACAACGTCTTGTCCTCGGACCTAATCACTTGGCTGGATCTGATCGCATGTTTTTCGATTCAAAGTCAGAAGTCTTATCCACTTTGCCACAGAATCTATGCAATTGAATTATTCTTACCAATTTTAGGTGGAGAAACCTACTGTAAATTCGTCACGTAATTAGTTAAGTATTACAAAACTTGTTTTTATTTCATTATTTAATGATGAACATAATATCCACCGTTGCAGGCATTAACTCTTGCATAATTTATGCAGCACCATTTGACGTAATTGTCTGCATTTAATTATCCGCCCCCCCCCCCCAATATTATGTTATACTTGTGAAGATTACTATTGCGGTGAGTTCTAAGACGACAGGGGTACATTCATTGTTTGTCTCGCGAAGAAAAATCGAAGGTGTGGTGTCCTGCTCACTTGCGATTTTTCTTCGCGAGAAAACGATTTATTGTACAACAGTCGTCGCACGTTATATTTGACAAGTTTAGTGAGTGAGATTTCCATCGAAAACTTTTACTCCTAATCATATGAGATATCATTCCGGTTAAAGTCTAATTTGACCAGCTCATCGTCAATCGCTGCCTGTATGATATTTTCATCAAACTGTGGAAAGTGGCGTTTGAACACAGTGATCATCTCATCGCGTGATCTAAGGTAAGTTTTCTTCATGGACCCATCCTCCTGTTCTTCCAAGAGCGTGGCGTTGTTAATCGAGAGCAGTCGACCTTTCGGGAATGCTTTACACCATATTTTGTTGAGAATTTGTAGATCATCTAGAAACTGGGTGTGAAGTATTTCCATTACTTCGTCAAAGTAGGACACTTCAACAGGCATGTTGTAATGGATGGAGGAATAAGTGTACCATCCGTCCTTCAGGGACATCTTGAAGAAATTGGCGCCTGCCGGATCGCTTTCCGCGTTGTGCAGGCGTAAGATAAGGTCCCCTTGTCGCACAAACTTGTAGCGCAAGAAGGACTCGTGGTACTCTGGAGATTCCTTCTCAAAATCCAGCGGGATCAACTGGAAAGTCGGCCAGCCTCCTGTGCCCACATCCGCCAGGTGCTTGGTACCTTCCCCTGCTAGGTTGAAGACGATTATGGCTACGTGGGCGCTTCTAAAACCGTTCGCGTCACCGGGTACCAGGGCTACCTAGTATCCAAGAGCTTTGATCACCATGTAACATCCGACATTGTGGTGGTAGCAACAACCTCCAAACTTCGCCATTATATCATTCTTGATTTCAGGCAACGTGGGAAGATGTCTGTCCTTCTTGGGCGTAGCGATACTGTGGATTGTCTGGTATGGTATATTTTCCTGCCAGGAATACACGATTTCATTCAAAAGAGCGACTGGATTGGAGGCCATCTTGTCTTCAGGTGACGTCACTCCTAGTACTTTGCGAATGAACGTAAATGCTTCATCTGATGTCATTACATCTGATATTCTTTCAGCTGTAGCCATAGCAACATCCATCGTGTCGTTTACACACTTCGATTGCCTGAATAAAATAAAAACAAAAATGTTCTTTTAATTTCAATGCAAAGCAAAACTTGATCCAGTCTTGACTTTTAAATGTTACTTTTGCTCGTAATCACGTATTGTTCAAATTCGCATTCATATTCTCCTTCCCCGATGCGCCATCGGCGTTCACACTGGCTGTCAAGTTATAATAGGTGCATGTACCATAATTAGTAATCACCATTATAGTACCAGCGTGATGCTTACTTGGTACACGTCACAAGATCGAGACCCTCGAGTCATAATACCCATGCATGATACAGCCGACAAATAACCAGACACTTTTTAAAGTGAACGTAACCCACGAGCTATATAGACGTCAAGTTAGATAGGGTCACAAAATTCCTCCACGACATAGACAGCAGGCAAATATGACCTATGAGCTCGACACTATAGATAAAAGAGGGCTACAATTACATCACGAGGCTTAATGCACGTAGTAGCAAGCTCCTTGGACTTTTTGTGCAAGAAATGTTAATTCGTGGCCCTTGTTTGCCTAATGTCTTCTTCATGTGCATCTTTTACTTAACGTCTTGCTGGTTGACTTGTTTTATTTGGTCATCAAACTAGCCCAACGCCGACGAGGTCGATAATGAAAAAAACGGTCCATGAGTCACACAGCCCACAAGTCATAGACCACATGTGATCCATACTTCGCAAATATAAAGGCCAATGAGTCCGACAATACAAAGACCACGAATACACTGTGTACATTTAAGACCCGTGATGCATGCCTAATGACGGTTTCGATGGTCTTGCTCGCTTTAAAAATAGTGTTGGACTTATGGGCCTTGTATAATATGTCAGAATAGTGTCCAGCTCGTGGGTTGTATATGACTCGTAGCCTGCATGACTCGTGGGTGTCGGACTAATAAGGTACTGTAGGTACACCCGTTTTATTCCATGTCTATATCGTGGCCGGATGAACTGGTGGATGTATAGTGATGGACCTTTCTTCAATGTCTATAGCTCGTGTGCGACATTATTCGCTTTGACAGGCTAAACCTGGGATGGATATATGACTCCGGCTTTAATCATGTGGCTCAGCAGGCCAGGGGACTGCTTATAAGGCTCATTCATTCCTGCGACATTTTCCACCAGAATTATACTAGGCCTTTGTGTGCTTTAAGAGCCATACAAACAGCACCATGTTATATCATGACAGGACATGCGAGAGCATTGAAAGTTCACATCTGATATAACAGGATACAATTATACTGAAGGAGTATCCATATGAAGAGTTTGTTCGCAAAAACCGATAAGTCCATTTTTGAAGATTTTGAAGTACGGTCTCTGTCATAAAGTACAAAATAATACCTTTTAAATGATATATTGGTCAGTACATATAAAGGTACATTTTGGAAGTTATGGTCAAAAGAAGCCAAAATTGTCTTATTATTCTCTTTCTTTTTCTTGACCTTTAATCGCAAATATCTCCATTTGGCAGATATGGGCTTATCGGTTTTTGCGAACAAGCTCTTCATATTTGCAGCTTGATGGTACTTTAATATTACCAAATTTCTCTTCTTTATAAATCGTGCAATTCGTTTAATTCAGTCAAAAGTTTTTTGACACGAGATAATTCTGAGATCGCTTTAAGAGAGCACGCAAATAATGTATTTCATGAGCGAGATATATAATATTTACAACAAGATAGAGATATCAATACAACGAAAGGAAGAGAGAAGTTAAATATAGTGTCCAATGAAATCACACACTTAGCCGTTTGTTGCAATATCGCTGGTCACGGGTCATTTTATTGGCAGTCAGAGTCTGAGTTTACTCAGGGGAAAAAAAGACTGACGATGGATTATAACTTTGCACACATGTCATGCAACGATCTGCTATACGAATTGTCAGGATTTGAACCTTCTTCTCGCCCCTTAATTCTAATGAGGTGCATCTATAGGTCGTTGAACGTTGTGTGCACGAAATTCTCGGACCGCCCTGAAAATGATCTTGGTATAGCATGGCGGCGCGAGAAGTTCGTGCACACAAAGTTCAACGACCGAGATGCACCTCATTAAAAGGGATACGAAGGATAAGATTCAAATCCTGACAATTTTTACAGCAGGTCCCTGCATGTTTGCAGAGTTATAATCCATTGTCATTTTTTTTTTCTCCATGATCATTTTCATCCCGACATCGTGTCAATGCGTTAATTCGTTATCACTGTTAACTAAAGTAATTGATTTGAGTTACCAGACAAGCTTCTGATCGTAATTTGACTATTAAGTGAAATGGTGTTTTCGGAAACTATAGTGCAGGAAGATTCAAAACTCTTGAAGCATTATTTTAGTTGGTGACATATTATACCTTTCGGGTATCGGTTAATGATAGCATAAAGTTCATCCGGGGAGGCACTGGAGATAAGAAGGCGATTATCAGATTTGAATGTTTGTATGATTTTTTTTTTTTATTTCGTTGTTGCATCCCGTTAACACATTGCTGCTAGTAGTAATCCTCCTATGATTTTTTTCTTTTAATGCCGATTTCTTTATCTTCTTCATTTTACGTCTGTTTTTCTTCCTACAGGACAATGAAAACTAATACCTAACTGTGATAGTGCCAATGACGATGACAACAATGCTACTAATAGTAATAATAAAAATAATAGTGTTAATGATAATGATAATAATAAATATCATTATCATTATTATTAGTGTTGTTGTTAGTAATAGTAGTAGTAGTAGTAGTAGTAGTAGTAGTATTTCTCCGAAAGTGTTGATTTATAAACCCTGGGAATTACACTTAAAATTATCCTAGAGATTGTTTCATTGTACCTCTTTTCGTCTGATGAATGGAGGCAGATCTCATTATGATGTCACCCTACTTTTTCTTTAGAGTTTGCTCGAAGTTGTCATCTTTATTGATAAAAGTAAACTCTGACCCATGTTTTTTTTTTTATACTTGAAATAAACATATACCATCACATAATTATATTCTATCTCATAAAAAAAAACCACTTGTATGATCTGTTGTACCCAAGCTCTATTTCCAGGTTACCTACAGTCACTAAGCATTTGTTTCACCCACCCACGGCCACCTGTTTTTGCAGCTGTTGAGAGCTTGCCACTTTCTACTGATTTTTGAGAGGTTGTCACACGTCACTAACTTTTACCAATAATGAAAGGGAATAAGAATGGCATTATATCCGGTTCGTGAATGTTTGAGGGATGTTCATAAATCCCCTGTTGAAAGTCAAAATGTAAAAACACCCACTATAAATGTAGAAAAACATCAACCCCAAATGTAGAAATCGACCACAAGTGATAAAAAAAAAATCAACCATTAATGTTATAGTTTTCAACGACAAATGTAAAAACTAACAGCCCTCATCACTAATGTCCAGAATGCATCAACCAAGTATGCACAAAAAATCTGCAGGCCCCTTCTCTATGACTGAGGGTTATTGTGACTTGGCTACTTCCCTTTTCGTGTAACACAATTAGGAGTCTTAAACCTTCACTTAAACTAAATAAAGTCAGATTTTTGTGCCTAACCTTGGCTCAAATCCTATTCTATCAGCCTACTCATACAAGTATGTTGATTCTTATTGCAGGGAAGAAAATGTCAACATGCAATGAAAGTTAACTGAAAATGGGAGGGCATTTAAACAAAAGAGCAGAAACAAACAAAACACGAAGTCGTTTTCATTTCTATACAAAATTTAGGTGAGAATGCCCACTGTGCGACCTGAGCCTGCGAGCATGGTGTCGTAACGAAATGACAACATTTCGTTGCAAAATGGTTGATTTTGTAACGCAATTAGGCCATGCGACACTTGGCACCCCATAACAGTTCGCACCAGCTCGCAGGCTCAGGTCGCACAGTGGGCATTCAGGCATTTTTTTGGTTGGTACCAGCGCCCACAAATTTGAAAACGCCACTCCACCAGAACAAAGAAAACAAGGGTGTCTTATTTGTTTGTTTGCTTTAGTGCCCTCCCATTTTCACTGAACTTTCTTTGCATAGATATTCATAGTCATAGATATCACGTTAATCTGCTTCATACCAGTTGCATACTGTGTAACAATACTTTTCACTTTTTCGTATAAAAAGTAAGACACTCTCCATCACAAGCACGCTCACACACACACGCGTGCACCCACATGTACGCACAATAACAATGTCATGTAGGCAACACGTTACACAAATACCCTGTACGTAAGCACCCTTAACTTCTGATGCCGGCCCCACCTGACAGGTAGACAGACAGACAGACAGACAGACAGACACACACACACACACACATACACATACACACACACATACACACACACACGTATTAAGCTACTCTCTCAGAAGATGTAATACAATTTAGGGGTTCCTGCTTTCTGAAGAGCCAAGACGAATTCGAAGAAAAAAAAAAGGGGCACCTGTAGGCCTAGGCCTATATCAACGAACACGCGAATTTCAACAGGCCGATGTCTTAAAATCTGGTGACCGAGATGTCCCAGGCATCTTCTCCTTGCAAAAATAAAAGAAAACACACAAACAAACAAACCTAAAATTTCTATTGCAAAATCTTATTTTCAAATATACAAAATGACCTATAACGCAGGTAAAAAAAAAAAAAAAGCTAACTTCAGGCAATTTGAAATTTTGACGAACACCTACGCTCACGTATCCATCAAAAGCTGGCAATATATGATAAGATGCCATGTGACTTAAAGTGTATGCCTTCCAAAATTGGTATAGAAATTACGGGTGCTGTTCGTTATTCCGAAGGTTCGATATTCCGAAGGTTCGTTATTCCGAAGGTTCGTTTATTCGAAAAACGCAAATTCCCTATACCTCGAGGATCATTAATCCGAAAATGAAAAAGGGTTCGTTAATCCGAACATTTGTGGCGTTATTCCGAAGGTTCGTTATTCCGAAGATTTGTTCATCCGAGAATGAAATTCGGAAAAACGAACCTTCGGAATAACGAGCTGTAACCAGAAATTACATTTAGCTTAGCTCGTCACCCACGAATCATATGGCCCGCGAGCTAGAACAAAAAAAAAAAAAAAAAAATTAAAAAGGAAAATAGGTTGATTAGTCATACACCCCGAGTCGGGAAAGTGTACGTTCAGTAATTTTTCTACAACCTGTCTTTTGTAGAGTAGTGAGATCAGGTACGTCTTAGAGGTCACTTTTCACTTCTTGATAACCCTTTGCACACTCTTCACTTTCAAGTCTGATAACTTTTGAAGGGATACCGCTACTGCTTTGAAAGTTGGCATTAATCATGGACAGAATGTATTAATGGGACATGCTCAATTTCAATATAATCTAATGATTTCTTCATTGTTGTTGCTCCAGTGGTTTACATCCTGTTTTTTGTCCCATTCATCGCACAGCTAAAATGGTTTTTGTAAATCTAGATTAAGCGCTTGAATAGACAGATAGACCGTGTACTTCAGAGCCTCTTTAATCGGTTTACACTTTTCCAGACTGTGCGTTTTCTTTCCAATATTTGAAGAGTTTGTTTGCAAAAACCGATAAGTCCATATTTGTTAAATGGAGATATTTGCGATTAAAGGTCAAGAAAAATAAAGAGAATAATAAGAAATTTTTTGTTTCTTTTGACCATAACTTCAAAAATGTACCTTTATTATGTAGTGACCAATATATCATTTAAAAGGTATTATTTTGCACTTTATGACAGAGACCGTACTTCAAAATCTTCAAAACTGGACTTATCGGTTTTTGCAAACAAACTCTTCATTTAGATAGGTTAGGAGAGTCCATTTGAATTGAGTTATACATCATTTTAAAGCTTAGAGTCTGCTCTTTCAGAATCTGTCCTTAACTGAAAATCCATGTCTGGCGACTTTTTGTTTGTTTTGTGGTGCAGGGTCACATATATAATTGGTGTTGTACACCGTTTTATATTAGTATCACATATTCAGATAGGGCCTCATCCACGTCAAGCTCTGCTTATGATGACGGTCCCCTGTATTGATTTCTCCTTTGTTAATAGATACAGTATGCTTTAATATGTTATTTTGATTCATATGTCACTTCAGACTGATGTTGTTACGCAAACGATTTTTTTTTTTGTATTGATTTGTATGTTATCTGTATCATTCTGTTTTCATTTGCAATTGTATTAGCTTGTATTCGGAGAAAGAAAATGCAGAAATAAACCAAACTAAACCAAATATACAGCCCACGAACTCGACAGACTGTAAAAAGGCCCATGAATCCAACACCAGGTAAACTCAGTGACCTGCCCCCCCCCCCCCCCCCCCGACACACACACACACACACTCAGGCAGTCAAAAATGCGCACAGTATGCTTGTTCCCGATTCTCAGAGATACCCCTTCTTTAGGGTGGGTCAGGAATGGGTCAGGATTGTGCACCCCTTTCTTTTGGAAGGGAACCAATCAGTTTTTGAAAGGGAAGATTATTTCGCGATGAAGACTCTCCACAATTTCAGCTCTCTTATAAATGGACAGTGTAGAATGTCTCTAGAGACTTTCTCATGCCTGATATACCAGAGAATGTGTACTTCCTGTGGATAGAAGGGCTAGCCCGGCATGCGCTGCAGCAAAACATGCAGAGTATGTACATTTATTTGGGGAGAATCGGGGTAAATACCAAAAAATAAAGAATGAAAAAGCTCACTTGCCCTAATCTTGGATTCTTTGGGTTTGAAACCAATTTTCTTCGGGACCCTATTTCAGGGATGTTGGGGACAGATTTGAAAACCATCCCTAATTAAAAATGTTTCGGGGGAAATAATTGTGTAAGACCCTCTATTTCATGGACTTTTTCGGGATTTTTCCGCGAATTGAAGCCTTATAAAGATACAACCCTTTTCTGAAAATTCGGGAACGCGCTGGCGGCATAGATGACCACCTGAGTGAGGGGCCGGCCCGAGACGCAAACAAGGCTCATGAGTTCAACACTTAGGAAAACAAGGCCCATAAAACCGACATTACATATCCCGGGACTTCATCATGTACGCATGTAAAGGTAACCTTCAAAGAAGCTGTGATGATAAACAAACATTGAGTATAGTATATCGGACATGAACTTCATTAGTAACGGACTATAAGTGCTACTGCAGTCATTATACACAGGTCACTATTAGTAGAAATGAAGCCGAAACCCATGACAGTTCAAAGAAATAACCATATTTAAAAATCATATTAAAACAGTATATAACTAAACTTCGAATAAAGTGTAGACACATACATCAGACCATTGCTTACCCTCTTCACTGTTCGTGAAAGAAAAATAGCAGAGGTCACGTCGTCAGATTTAAGGATGAGAAAATACCATTCGATGGGAATTGCAGATGTTCGATAGAAAGCTAGAAAGTCCAACAAAGCATTTAGGTCAGTCCTGAAGATGTTGTTGTCACTGTTGTACCAGAAAGGTCCTAAAAAAAAGAAAAAGAAAAGAAAAATCCACTGAGAAATAAAGGGCTCAGGTAGGAAACAATTCTTGCGCAGTTTGTGCGTAGTTCTTACGACGTATAGGTAATGTATGTGCAAATATCATGAGTATATGCCTATAATATACAGGAACTGCTGAGGGTGGCGTCACGTGGTGTCCCGAAATTGACACGAGATGGCCAAACAAAAACGGAATTTCCAATTTCGATCTCACGAAGTTGGCCCCGAACTTGATTAAAAGCCAATCAAAAGCCCAAGCAAATACTGTGCATGCCTACGGAGGGTCACCCGGTAACATCCGAACCGCATTAGGCTTCACGAAGGATAATTATGAATCTTTATCATGAAAATGAAAACATTTGGTATGTTTGGAAGGGAGAAGCCTTTTACAAAATTAAAGGAGAAGCCTTTACAAAATTAAAGGAGGGAGCGCACGCACCCTCCCCATGTTTCCCTTTTATTTCTTTTGTTTTGAATAGAAATGAAGACTAAGGCGGCACACACTCGGTGCCCCCCCCCCCCCCTCTATGGATCCACCAATGGAATATTCTACATAGAAGGGAAAAAATCTGACAACATTTCTTCTAATAATAGTGAATACGTCTAGGTACGATCTTCTGCATGCTTAGTTGATACAATGGATCAAGAGTACAGGAAAGAGGAAGAAGGAGAAGAGGGAGAAATTAAGAAGGGTAAGGTGGAGGGTATTAAAAAAAAAGAACCAATGTGACCCTACATCACAGAACCAACAAAGAGTCGCCAGTTATGAATTTTTAGTTGATGGCAGATTCTGAAAGAACAGACTCTAACCTTTATAATGATGTATAACTCAATTCAAAGTGTACTCTCCTATAACCTACCTAAAAGCACGCACTCAGAAAAAGTGTGAACTCAGAAAAGAGGCTCTGAAGTACAGAGTCTATTCAAGCGCTTAGTCTTTACCAAACCGCGATGAATGGGACAAAAAAACAGGATGTAAACCGCCGGAGCAACAACAATGAAGGGATTATCAAACTGATCTGAATTGTGCATGTTTTATTATCACATTTTGTCCATGATTAATGGCAACTTTGAAAGCGGTAGCATTATCTTTTCAAAAGATATTGGGATTGAAAGTGAAGATTGTGCAAATGATTTTCAAGAAATAAAAAGGGGCCTCTGAGACATACCTCATCTCACTACTCTGCGAAAAAAAAAAAAAGGTTGGAGAAAAACTGCTAAAAATACAATTTCCCATTCATTTTATGATCCCAAACGTACGAACAATGTATAATAAGAACATAGCTCTTTCATGAAATATGAAAAACTTTAGATTGACTTGATTGACTTTTTCACTTTTTTTTTTGAGTCATGTAAAATCAATGGGTGCGACTTTTTGTTGGTTTTGTGATGCACGGTCGTCACATATTTTTTAAGGGGGAGGAGGACGAGGGCTGAGAGAGAAAGGATAGGTGGGAGGGTATATATATATGTATATATAATATGACTCATATATATATGACTCTTAATAATCATTGTGAATATTCGCACTCTCATCCCTGAAGAAGAGGAAGGTTCCTCGAAAATTCGGATTATTCATTAAATCAAGATTGGCTATTAATGCATTCCCTGCATTCCTATGTTGTGACTTTATTATTATTGCTATATATATATATATATATATATATATATATATATATATGAAGAGTTTGTTTGCAAAAACCGATAAGTCCATATTTGTCAAATGGAGATATTTGCAATTAAAGGTCAAGAAAAATAAAGAGAATAATAAGAAAATGTTTGCTTCTTTTGACCATAACTTCAAAAATATACCTTTATAATATGTAGCGACCAATATATCATTTAAAAGGTATTATTTTGTACTTTATGACAGAGACCGTACTTCAAAATCTTCAAAAATGGACTTATCGGTTTTTGCAAACAAACTCTTCATATATATATATATATATATATATATATATATATATAAATATATATACATTTACGGTGGACTGAGGAATAGGAAAGAAGGGCACGGGAGATGGAGACGAAGCAGATGCACGTCACGATGGAGACCGATTTGGTACCCACGAGTTATAGTTAGCCCACTTAACCTAGTCATACAGCCTATGAGTTCGACACTAAGAAAACAAGGCCCACGAGACCGACACATTAAGCCCCGTGTTATGTAATGTCAAGCTTAGGTATCTTTACCTCTAGTGTAGAACTAATGGGACATATGTATTTGCCTATCATAGTGTCGATTCGTGGGTTGTACGACTTGTGGGCTATGATAATAACCCACTGACTTTTTGTTTTCAGTGTCGAGTTCGTGGGCTGTGTAACTCGTATGAGTGTCGCTCTGGTGGGGTGTCCCCAACAAAGCCGGATAAGAAAGGAACGTGTGAGAGGATAAAGGAGATCTCGAAGGAAGAAAAAATTAACCCGTTCACTTCGTGAACCTGGTGAGCTGTGTATTAAGTCTATATGAGGATTTTAAAAATTTATTATGAAATTGGTTAAGCAAATACAATAACGACAGTGAACGAGAAGCGGGGTGAGGAAAATAAGAACAAGGTCCAAGACGTGGAGAAACAGAAGGAGACATTATTGGCGTTGTTGTTTTTTTGTTTGTTTGTTTGTTTGTTTGTTTGTTGGTTTTTTTTTGCATGTATCTCGCAAATTATTCAAATTAGAATAAAATGTAAACTTAGCATTATCATATCAAAGTGTGAGTTATACAAAATAAAATGCAATATGAGGTCTACCATTTCACTTCAGCATAGCTCACAAAAAAAAACATAAATAAACAAATTATTAATAAAGAAAAGGAAACCCCTCAATGTTCATGAAAAGTGATAGGACCCTATGCCCTATTATTTTTGATAAAGTAATATGAAACTGATTTTCCAAGTGCAACGGGCATCATGATGATTATTGTGTTAGATTCTACTTCTCGAATTATGTTAGAAAATATCATTTATTTCCCTTATTTATGATCTAAGACATCCCGTACTTCTCAATCATTTTGTTTGGTTTTGGGTTGTTGTTGTTGTTTTTTTTTTCATGATCAATATTATTGCAAATATCTCTAATCGGCAAAATAAATAGAGTTCGTACATTCTTTCATGTTGAGTCACTTATTAAACTCTTTTCTGTTTCCATCGCATTTGATTTGATATCTATTCATTATTGTTGTTTAATTAAGTTTCAGAATTTGCAAAACCTTGTAACAGGTCATTTAATGGAAATCTAGGACTAATTCTTTTGCAGTTGGGTTTGTGCTTTTTCATTATTACTTTTTGATAAATTCCTACTCCTGATTATGTGGCAATGTTTCCACAGCACGATTTCTTTTCCATGATACAGTACACAATTCATGCATTATTTGTAACAAAGAAACTAACTGAGACGTGCAGTGATAATATCACTGCACGTCATTATTATCAACGATGGCAATCAAACCCACTGAGCACTGACAAGTGAGGGCATGTTGTTGTTCTTTTGGATTGTGGAGCTCTCTGCCGGGTGGGCAATTTGCTCCAAAAAATATAATTTATTCAGATATGCCTTAAATTAATTATAAAAACCTAGAATACTTTAGATTATTTACAAAAAAAAAAACACCTAATTACATTTATTTTTATATTTACAATGATATATTTACATCGGAAGGAAAGGGGACAGGGTTCCGGAAGTGATGTCATCTGCCTACTCCTGCATCGAGAGAAATGCAGGGTTACGCCGTTCCCGTCGGCAAAGCAGGTATAGGACCCGCCCGCCGACGCCTGTGATGTCTTGGCCTTTCCCGGGGTCAGGCGCCTCTAGTTGTCTTATCGGCCTAGGTGTTAATTATTATTAGCCTAGTAGGCAGAGACATCGTGGAAGAGAAGTGTTGATAGAAGAATAGCGGAAAGGGTGAAGATAGAACGAGAAGACAGACAGCTAGGGGGGTGGAGGGTGCTGAGCTCCTCTCTCTGACATAGGGTCAGCCCGTTACCAAGGTTACATGCATGGGATGTAAAAATGGATCACAATTAAAAGAAGCGTTACCGTTGGTCACGTGCCATTGATAATGTTAACCTGAGAGAAAAATGCAGATAAGTGTAGAAGAAGAGAAAGAATAGAGATATAGAACTAAGGATGGCGTTGAATATATACCAGTGAGGGCAGAGCATAGAGCTGTATTTATATCGCGCTACGGGGCAGAGCTGCAGCTTGCAGCGCGGCAGTACAGCCAACCCAAAGATAATCTCTTTGAGCCAACCACTAGCTCGTCTGATTTTGTTTGCTGCCATCATCGCTCAATTTTCGCTACAATCGCGTGTCTGGGATCCGAGCTCGCTCCGCGTACAGTTACGGCGAAACTCGGAGTCGGAGACTGCTGCAAGACTGTAAGAAATCGTAAGATATTCGTGAAATTTTCAATTTTGAGGTATCCTTGGTTCAATTGCACAACACCGTTTTAAATCAGAGTAGTACCAAACCTCAGTACAATCCAGCGTAAAATTACACATAGCCGCATTGTGCCCTGTCTCTGGATTCCATCGCTACTCATCAGCTGCTGCACTGCTCAGCCACCGGTTAACGAACGGGGAAGTTCCGGGCGATTTGTATGCTATGGACCGATGCGATGGTTTCCAATACATGCATCGAGTTTCTTACCGACTTCATACATTTTACAAAAACGTGTTGTTTTATATTTTCTTAGTAGAAGTTTACGCAGTTCACTAGCGTCAAAGTACTCAGTATGCGAACGGATAAGAATTGTTTTGACAAGGTAAAGATGTGAGCTCAAGGCAGAGGGCAGGGACTGAGATAGAGGTACGAACAAGTCGCTCAGCTGCATGACCGAACGAAAGATCGGTCTGTATCTTGCCCGGGCGGGCGAGAATCAGCCTTCAGGGATCAAATTCTGTTCTGCGGAGACTACGTCTGGTTTTATGGAGGAGAGCAATAAAAAAAAAGAGAGAAAAAAATGATAGAAGACTCCTCTGGACAACTGGACGCGGACTTTCCAATATGGACCCTAAAAGGCTAAAGTCCTAACGTTAGCTGTAGGTTTTCTGTCCAGTCGGTCACTCACTGTAGAATTAGAATCTAACAACTCGGGCCTGGGCCCTGTTTTATGAAGACGTGTTCGAATTGATTATAAAGACTCTTAGTGATTAGGTCTATGGCAGCCTGTGTCTTAAGGAAATTTAAAATAGATTAATTATCTTTTCTTCTTTTTTTTTTTTTTTTTTTTAACAAGGCCCAGGGCCCTGTTTTATGAAGAGTTTAATAGATATTCAACTGTAAGTGTACAAGTTGTATAGATCTATGGCACCCTGTGTGGTAGGGAAATTTAGAATCAATTTTATCTTTTCATAAAACGTTGCCCAGGTGTAGGCCTGGGTTTTCTAAACCTTTTTCAACCCGTTTTTGCTAATAGTGTCTGAATTAAAAGTTAAAAAAAAAACAAAACAAAACAAAAGAACACTTTTATAAATGCTTCTTAGTTGCTCCAGGTCTTCCATTTTTGGGTGTTTTTTCTCCAATTGCTCTTCTCAGGATGTCTTACAGCATCATCAGTAGCCATGGCAACCAGTGGAGGATTGAGATTCCCTGTTTGTCTGGTGGCGGTCGAAAAACGTTCTAAACAGCAGTCAAACGGCCGTGATAATGACCCGGAACGTGGGCCAACTTCAAAGTGGAGGAAGACAGGATCCCTTGACGAGTTCACCTCTCACACTGGAAGCAGTGGTATCATACTCGACCCCAGAACCGGACTGGTCATCACTTCTGCTCCGCCTTTCGTCGAGTTGATGCATTGTGACCAAGAAGGGAGAAATGATCACCAGTTGCGATGTGACTTATCAAACTCAGAAAGCGAGGTGGAGGAGAAGAGTTATATTGTGGGAGAGGCGCTGTCAAATCTGTCGGTCTCGGTGATCATCCAGCGCCCCAAACATAATATCAAGAACTTTGTTGCTAGTAATTGCTCTGACCTGCTTAGCTCTTCCAGCCACATTTTGCCTCCAAAAGATGTCTCAAACTCCGAGAGATATTGCCAGACGAACGTGCCAGACGGATTAACGATGAGGAGGCAGAGGCAAGGCAAACAGCCGGAGATGTTTGCCGATGAGGCTCCAACCGAAAGTGTGGTGGTGCATGATGCCCGTGTCCTGTTGCTATGGAGATGCCACACCCTAGCTGGCGAGATAAGTAGACTGGTACCGCACAGTGAGGGATGGCAGCTGGACTATGGGGAAAAGGACGGTGAGACTGGTGACAGATCCTATCTCTCTCAGAACGACGACGAAGTACAGCTCAACACCGTGAGGGAGAAAACCCCGAGAGGGGGTAACACTCACCACAACTATTTGAGTTGGTTCGCCTTGCTGAAAGTTGACGGCATGCTTACACAAACATCACACGTGAGGTAGCTACATTTGTAGTGTCATTTATTAATAAAAAAAGGGGATTCCACTTTGTACATTCAGTGTATTGGTTTTGCATTCTATAATTATCATACATTTTACAAGGGTTAATTAGCAATGTGCTTAACAATAGTCCTAGATATTTAGTGATTATGGTGTCGGCCAATGATTTTTTTTTTTTTTCTGTTTTGAATATACTTAAGCATTGATAAGCATTAGCATTTGTCTTTCACACTGATGTGAAATAGATGATGAAATTGTGCATTGCACTATTTCACAGTGTTTCATGAGCCTAATTCTCTAAAAGCTACAATGTAATGAATTTCATTGACATAAATTTTAAACCATCTCCTTTTGGGTTCATCCCAAGCATTTTCCCCAGACCAGAGCTCCGTGTTGGCCAGCCGGTAGTGGCGTGCGGCACGCCTTTCGCCACCCTCTGCCCGTCCATCTTTTTGAACAGTCTCAGTGCTGGCATCATTGCCAAGACAACAGGTGGAAAGGGCGCTCTCATCATGACGGATGCGCGTTGCATGCCCGGCACAGAAGGGGGCGGGGTCTTCATCTGCGATAAGGGGCAGAAATCACTGTAAGTTTGAACGACAGGAGTAGATGAATGCTTCGGTGTGATAGAATATGAAGCTAGTTATTACACAACATGGTATTGACTGGTAAAAATCTATTACTGATATGTTCACTTTTTCTGTGTATCTGCAAGGCTCACCATCAGAAGAACCAGAACCATTAAAAAACAAACAAACAAACAAACAAAAACACAAATGTATAAGGTGTATTTAGAAATCAATTGTACGAAGTGAAACATTAACCCGTTGAGGACGGTTTGATTTTGCTTCAACACGCAATTCCCATAGACACCTGCCCGAGTATACTCGGAACTCGTCCTCAACGGATTAAAGGTACTACCCCACATTTGCAAACCCACGAAAATCAAAACTGCATAAAACGGGTCCAATATGACTTCAAGTACAAGTTATAACAGTAACATACCTCACCTGTCGCTCTTTGTCTATACCATTCGATAAAAGAGAGAAAATCATCGTTTTAAAATCAATTTTCAAACCGGGTCAACCCGACCCAAAATCGAATTACGAGCGCGGGCTATAGCTACGTACATTGTACATGTAACACGTACGTGGACCGGAGCTAGCGAGCGTTATACGCATGCATACGGATTACGGTGCATTTTCATTTATTTTTATGAAAGTAATGGACTAATTGGAACGAAATTTTGCACAGGTGTTACTGCAATCATACCCAAACTCCATGCTAACTATGAGACCAATTGCTGCAGGTTTACAAATGTGGGCTAATACCTTTAAGGTGTGAATGGGTACTAAGCAGATGAATCAACATTATAATCGGATTGACGATAATTGAGAGCCACTGACAGAATTTATGTTTTGTGTTAATGTGTAATTTTAGTCATACATGTAGCTGCAAAGACATGTCCAGCCTTTCCATTTTTAGTCTTTTCCTATATAAAAGTAACTTGATAAGTGCTAGCTTGCACAATGAAAACTGTGTTTATAGTTTGCTCAAGGCAAGGTAATCATTAATAGGTGAGTTTTGTGATGTATTCTCATCTGTAAACATTTGTTTTCAAGTGATATGAGTTCTTTCTATTTCCTTTACATATTAGGTAGTTGTTGAACATCTACATATCTACATATCTACATATATATGCATGTATTCTAACATGTGGCTGAATTAATTTGCATCCACAATTTATTTGCTAGTTCAGACTAGGCCAGGCCAAGCTTTCTTGTCAGAAAAAAAAAAAAAAAAAAAAAAAAAAAAAAAAAAAAAAAAAAAAAAAAACTGTTTCCAGTTTGTGCCTCAAAACATGTAGATACATCACCAAACTCCCTTTTAAGCCAGTTTAATGATTTTCGTTTATTGTATCTTATTAATATTTTGTTAACAGAGCTCATTTTTTTTTTCAAACAGAATAACTACCAGAAAGTCACCGGACATACATTGTAATATTAGTGTCCAATGCAGCAAGCTAGTAAATGGAAATTTTTGTGGTTTTGAATGAATTTTTCGCGCATTTCCTGCAACAGACTAAGGCACAAAAATAAAAGCACACAAATATTTTTGCTTGCTATATGTTTTAGTCCATGAGTTCAATTCTTGATTCCGCTAAATTAAAAACACATCTTACCCAACTGAGCACGAAAAATTACTGGTGTGAAAGTATCCACTTCAGGGGCAGATCCAGGAATTCTGTAAAAGGGGGGGGGGGGGGCACTAATATTTCTGGTGCTACTTTCGGGTTTCATTTCATATTTTTTTCTTTTTATTTCTTTTGTTTTTAACAATAAATAAAGGGGGGCGTGTGCCTCTTGCACCCCCCTCTGGATCCGCCACTGCACTTTTACAGTTTAAGTACTCTTACAAAAGTCAACTGGCCTAGCAGTCATAATATTCATCACCTATATTTATAGAACGCTGGCAGCGGTGATTGTATCTCCCTTGTGCTGGAAAAGCAACGAATGGATTGGCCTGACCCTCGCCTGTTCCATGGAAGCCATTTTGAATTCTCTACAGAGCGTGGCCTTCGCGTGTCCTTCCTTGGGGTCGATGAACTTTGCAGATTTTCTTAGGAGTACTGCGCCGAGAAAGTTCCTTAGCAGAGGTAATTGAAGTGCAAAAACCAGCAGGAACAATTTTTATGCCTCCGCAACGAAGTGGCCGGAGGCATTATGTTTTCGGGTCGTCCGTCCGTCCGTCCGTCCGTACGTCCGTACGTCCGTCCGTCCGTCCGTCCGTACGTCCGTCCGTCCCGTTTTGTTTTTGTCGATATCTCAAGAACCGTGTGGTGGTTTTACATCAAACTTGGTATGAGGGTATATCCTTGGGGGATAATACTTTGTGTGGATTTTAGGGTCACAGGGTCAAAGGTCAAAGGTCACAGGTTATTTTGTGAAAAAAAAATTGAAATTCCACATATTTCTCCATATCTCGCAGATGGTTCAAGGTATCTTCATAGAACTTAGTATATATGCTTGTACCGATGGGCAGTGATTATCTAGGGAAGTTGGGGGTCATGGGTCAAAGGTCAGGGGGGTCAAAGGTCAAGGTCAACTCCTCAAAATATCACTACTTTCCTTAAAATGCAATATGCCTGAAGGTTTTTTTTTTTTTTTTTTTTAAACTGGATGTATGGCATGTATTACCCAATATATATTTTTTGGGAAGTTTCTTGCCAAAAGGTCAAAGGTCAAAGGTCAAGTGAAAGTGCTAAATTGCACTTTTTCCTCCATATCTCGAAAGTAACTCAAGGTATCATCATGAAACTTACATATTTATGCATGTTCTACCTAACAGTGATTCTCTGTGGAACTGTGAGGTCAACGGTCAAAGACCAGGTTGAGATAATGCTATTTTCCCATTTGATACTGAAATTATACTTTTTCTCAATACCTTGAAAATTACTCAAAGCATAAACTTATAAAAGGGTCAAAAGTCAAGTAGAAATCATTAGTTCCCCAAATACCTGCACTCTGACATTTGAATAATTCATCCAATTGAACCTAGTTCTAGGAAAGTGAACATTCAGCACATTTGTGGCAAACCTGTCATTTTAATATTTTGCCAATTGTGTGAAACTGTCATCACACATTGTCAAGACATTGTACTATAGACCTATTAGGAGAACCATGCATGATGGCGGAGGCATATCAGTCGCCGTAGCGATATATCTAGTTACTTGTAAGTTATGTAGCATGCAGCATGGCCATGCATGCATTTTACGCAACCCAGTCTCACTAGGGTCTAGACACTGTATAGGCCTAGATCCGATAAGAATTAAAATACAACTTATTCTTAACTGTCTCTATTTTGTCCATTTACCGTGGGTACCAAGGTACCTATTTTTCACATGGACCCTAATCTATTGTCAACTATGTAATTTTAAGACAGTATGGTATGGAGTAGATAATTGAACATTGACAATTCACTAGACTTAGGATTCTAAAAAGTGGTTCAGTTTTAGACTTCTTACTACAGGCCTGCCCTAGAGTAGGCCTATTCAAGTCCTACACTAGATCTTTCTTTAGACTTTCGGAATACGGACCCTGAAAGTTCTGATTAACGTTAAGTCTAACATTAGAAAAGAGACGCAAGACTCAAACGTTACTGTCTAGACAAGTCTAAAAGACTTAGACTTAGATCTAAGGGAGGGTGTAACATGTTACATAACCTGACGTTTATCCGATACAACACAAATAGATCTAGGGCCTATTGCCTTTCGACGAAACTTTCGGATTCGGAGCCTGATGAATTTTGACAAGGGTCTAGGCCTAACAAAGTTACTTCACAACAAGTTAATATTGAAATAGTACAGATAATGTTCATCATTGAGGTAGAATATGAAAGAATAAAGCTGATCATTTATCACACGAAGCGAAGTAAACACAAATATGCATTTGTGTTTGCCTCGCTTTGTGTGACAAACATGCATTGTGTTTACTTCGCTTCGTGTGACAAACAATCAGCTTTATTCTTTCAATATTGAAATAGTTTTGAATAACTTACTCATTATCTGCAGATAAATTTTTCTTGAGGGCTAGGCTCACAAGTAATTTTCCCCACGACAACATTTTGTTTTATTCCAAGTACACACTCCCACTGTATGCTGACTAGCCGGGCCCTGTGCTGACTGCTGCACAGCATCAGTGCAGCTAGCTGCAAGCTGTCAGTGTTGTGTTGCATTGTTTAATGTGCACTCGGTTAGTCTTAATCACACACTGTGTTTTATATTAGGATCACGATCTCATCAAAATATTTACTAATCAGTATTGTTTCGGTTAGATATTTTGAACATTATGTCTTATTATTGAGCAAGTATATCTAAAGAAAGTAATTTAAGTTCAAATTACAGAACAACCGGCAAAGTATTCACATATATAAATAACAGTGTCTGGTAATTAAGACTAGCTTTGTAGATACTGCGTTTTTCCTTGGGGAAATATTCATCATGTAGATACTGCGTTTTTCCTTGGGGAAAGTGCAAGTTAAGTGTAGATACTGCGTTTGGCAGTTACGGAAAAGTGGCTTTCTAAACATTTTTTCAAAAATCTGAATATGTCATATGAAGAAGGATTGCCCACTGACTATATTTATGCAAAAAAGTGAAAATCGCCAAAAATGTTAGATACTGCGTTTTTCCTTGGGGGGGCAGATTTGCAACCTGGCCAAATTTGCACATATGATATAAAACAATATTGGTGTTTTCTGAAAAATGCTGATTGAAAATTCCACTACTTAACGGCTACAGGTAGTTGGATTTTGATTAAAGCCTTAACATTTTTTTCCTTTGATTTTCCTCTCCTTCTGGCAATCATAAAGTCAACGTGAGGGTGGAAGGTGTTTGCAGGTCAATCGTAAAATGACAAGAGCACCTGTGTTGGTTTGTCTGCCAGGGATTTCTGCCAATGCCACATATCTGTTCCAGTTCTGAACAAAAAGCAGACATTGTGTGTGAGTCCGCTTTACACCAGGGTATATTTTACCAAGTGTGCATTTCAGAGATGTTCGACATTTATAATTATCCAGAGATGTACATGCTTTTTTTATGCACTTTTAGAATGGTGTTAAAAACACAATGCATTTGTTTTTAGTTGTGCACCAAATTAGTGTTTTTTAATCACTTGGCTGTACATGATACAGCCAAGACATTTTATTTATTTTGAGCAATTTTACAATATGGAGAATTGATTCAACTGTAAATGGATTATTGTCCATTTTTATGCCTCCGCCACGAAGTGGTGCCGGAGGCATTATGTTTTCGGGTTGTCCGTCCGTCCGTCCGTCCGTCCTTCCGTCCGTCCGTCCGTCCGTCCTTCCGTCCGTCCGTAATGAATTTTGTGGACAAGGTAACTATCAAAACCTGTTGAGGTATCCTAATGAAACTTGGCATGTATGTGTATTAGGGGGTGAAGTTGTGCCTATCAACTTTTGGGTGCACATGCTCGAGGTCAAAGGTCAAAAGGTCAAGGTCAAATACATAAAATTTCACAATTTCCACCATATCTATTGAATGCCTGAAGATATTTTCTTGAAACTTAGTGTATACATGTATTACCCAATTAAGATTCTCTGGTGAAAGTTTGGGTCATGCGGTCAAAGGTCAAAGGTCAAAAGGTCAGGGTCAAATACATAAAATTTCACTATTTCCACCATATCTATTGAATGCCTGAAGATATTTTCTTAAAACTTAGTGTATACATGTATTACCCAATTAAGATTCTCTGGTGAAAGTTTAGGTGATGAGGTCAGAGGTCAAAGGTCAAAAGGTCAAGTAAAAATATTAAAACTTCTTTTTTTTTTTTCTCCATACCTTGGAAAATTGTTCAAGGTATCTTCATAGAACATAGTATATACATATACTGATTGGAAGTAATTATCTAGAGAATGTAGGGTTCATGGGGTCAAAGGTCAGGGGTCAAAGGTCAAGTGCAACACTTCAAAATTTTACTATTTCCCTCCTATCATGCAATGCCAGCAGGGTTATTTTTTTTTACACTTGGTGTATGCATACATGTGTAACCTAATAGAAATTCTCTGGAAAGTTTTTTTTTTCGTCTTTTTTTGCCTCAAAGGTCAAAAGGTCAAAGATCAAGTGAAAGTGCTGAACTAACTTTTTCCTCCATATCTCGGAAGTGGCTCAAGTTATCTTGAAACTTAGTACATATTATGCATGTTCTACCTGAAAGTGATTATCTTATGAATTTTAGGGTCAAGGGCCAGATGAAAATGGTAACAATTTACTATTCAATTCAGAAATTGCACTTTTTCTCCACACCTGTACCTTGAAAATTACTCAATGCCTAAATGTATGAAAGGGTCAAAGTGGAGTTAAAGTCCTTAAATCCCTAGATACATGCTCTCCTATTCATCCAATTAAACCTAGGTCAAGGAAGGTGAACATTCAACACATCTGTGACAAACTTGTCATTTCAATATTTTGCCAATTTTGTGAAAATGTAATCACACATTGTCCACATGTACTATCTAGACCTATTGGGAAAATCATGCATTATGGCGGAGGCATACCAGTCGCCAAAGCGACATTTCTAGTTTTTACTAATTTTCCACACAATCAAAGGTTTATATATATATATATATATATATATATATATATATATATATATATATATATATATATATTAGGTGGTTGTTGTCTTTTTCTGTCTTTTCTTAGCAATTGATGGTCAGGGAAATTTTTCAAAGGTAGTTGTACAATTTCCAATTATTGCCCAAAATGGTGTTTAGAGTTTGGTAAGTGTATACATCACTTACCAAATTCAGATTTTTCAGATTTTCAAACTGCCATCATTGCTGGTGGCACCTCTAAAGACAACCTTTCTTGCCTTTGAAAGTTAATAATGTTGTTTAATACCTTGTAATGCTTTGAGTGCTGATGGCACAGAAAAAGTATTTATACTGTGAAACAAGGAATGTTCGCGTGTATTGCAATTTCGCGAATATCGCGAGAGGCAAGACTGGCAAAATTAAAATTCACACAAAAATTGTTGCCTATACTCTATGCATTGAATGTAAGAGGCAACTCGTGAAAATTCCATGACACGGAAAAGGCCACTGGCCCCAATTCACGAAAATTTCATACTGCCAAAATATCATGTTTTGCAGAAGCCAGGTAAACACTGTGCAAAGTCTGTGGCACAGGAAGGGTTAGTAAATTGTCATTTTGTCTTTTGCTGTTTCAACTGAAGAGCGAAAGGGTGTGTCCGCTTTTGACAGTGTGGTCCTTCTGCGTGTCGGGCCCGTCTGGGGCTCGGGAGTCATTGTGAATGCAGCACAGGGACTCATTGTAACCTGTCGGCATGTTGTGAAGAGGTCGCCCTCTAGCAAAGGTAAGATGTCAACCGAAATCAGACAATGAGCCAGAGTTCCCTTTGACAGACTAAATGGAGAGAGATGTGAAATGTAAAGTATCGTTTTCATCCTGTCAAACTTGTAATTCATATCAGGCAGCTTTAATCTGGAAAGTAAAAGTGAGTACTTTGTTGACATCAATCCACTCCTACCCCAACCCCCTCCCCCCCCCCCCCAAATCAGGATTTTATCCCTAGTAAACTGTCCACAACAATCCCTCTCACAAATCACCGCAACACCCATGGCTGTCTTTGTGTGTGTGTATCGTAAAATGGTTAACATTGTTATTAAAGTCAAGATCGTGTATTGTAAAAGTGAAAATATTCATGGTGTGGAGATTTTTGCACATTTTAGCGCAACCAAAAACTAGCCTGTGAAGGAAAGCATGCAGATATATTTGCTTGCAGTTTGCACCGCTGATTAAAGTCTGGATCCCGCGGAATCAAAACACCCCAAAACTTTTCTCACCCAGCTGTGTACAAAAATTTTCTTCCCCCCAAATATCCACTTTTATGGTGTCTAACCATATATTAAAGCTAATCTTATTATATATTTGCAGCATATGTCTGCACCCACACAGTGTAAACACCACTACGCGTGTACCTACCCCTATTGTGAGTAGACTACAGTACAGTGTACAGTGCACACAAAATTCCAGTCACAACGAAGTAAAAATTCAGGACACTGCATTATACACTCTATATATTTTCATAGCTTTTTAGTTCAGTTATAAAGAAATTTCAGTATAATGAAAGAAACCTGCTGAGGACTTCATTATAATGGGAGTCCACTGTATAGATATTGGTGGAAATCTGAAACTTCCTAAGGGTCAATGAACACCCAAAGAGCTTCCTTTTCTTTAACTGTGATGTGATAACATGTTTGAATCATGTCATGCAAAATTTTCCTCATTTTGTCAGTGAGAGTGAAGGTCCCATCACACCCCTGGGTGAAGGGCGACATCCTGTTCGTGACCTCTGACCTCTCGCCCCTTGACCTCGCCATCGTGAAGATCAGTGACGTCACCGGCTGCGGCAGCCTGGTTGAAGCGGAGCTGTCTTCAAATTGTGTAGAAGGTACTTCCTAGCATAGATATATCATGTATGTACAGGATCCTTCTTCATTCATTTGTCGAAAAGTGCAGGGTGGTAACCCGGTGAAGTGGTCCCCCTACCTACCCACACAGGTAAAAAAGGGCGAATGTTGCCGAGCCCTCATGGTTCGCCCCAGGTGACTAGAAATAGTCAGCAAACAGTATCAACAAGAAAGAAAGTACCACTGACACGGAACACTATATAATTGGAGTGCTGTACACGAAGTACTAGTAAATGCTAAGGTCCAACCTGGAGATCAAAGACATATTGGGGTATTTTGTGCAGGATTATTGTAAGGCTACTGGGTATTGTACAGTTAACCTATTCCTTCCGCAATTCTCTGAGTGCCTTTTATGCCCCCAAACCGAGATTCTTTTCTGCCCGTCCGCAGAGAATGGACAGGTTGGTAATCCACCTGTGCTAAAGCAGTCAAGCGATGCATGTATCCCCTTTCCATGGTCAACTACATGTGCCTTTGAACAATGGAAATATCGATCGGGTGCAATGTACCGTATGTATGTATAGAGCGTTCGCTGATGGGCTCACAGACTCGTTTGTTCTACACAAAACCAGGCACTTGAATGGGATGACTGGGGACAGCGAACACAGAAATCTACTGAGCACAGCTTTGTACATGTTCAAACAAGTTTTATAGCAGAGCAAGCACAAGCTAAATCAGAAAAAAGGGTAAAAAAATACTTCCAAAAGACAGAGAACAAGTGCTGATAGAATAAACTCTAATATTTTTATCATACCCATTTTGGGGGACATTATAACACAAAGAAACATGAATTTAGGCCACAAAAACAGGCACTCTTGTCTTCATCTTGGGAACCTGGTATATCAGGTTCCCATATCAGTTGCTCCCATTAGGAACGTGTAAAAGAGTACATGCATGTACATGGATATGGAATAATGTGCCTGATTGGTACCGTTTGCTGACTGCTGTAAGTCACTTGGGGCGAACCACAAGGGGTTGGCATCATTTACTGTTTTCTTGTGTGGATGGGTAGGGGGACCACCACGCATGGTAAGCATCCTGCTCCTTGCGATAAATGAATGAAGCAGGATCTTTTACGTGCATGAGTTATGACTCTTTTCAGACACAGGACCCCCATTTCATGTCCTGTTTGAGAGACAGAGTGTGTTTACCTCTTACTAGAGGGGACATTGTTATTGTACACAAGATTGTTCTGCTGGACTTGAACCAACGTCATTCGGTTTGTAGGCCGATACACTACCGACTCTGTCACATTACTGCCCTTGTTAAGAAGTGATAATATTAACTCTTTATGTGCCATGGTGGAGACCCCCTGTGTGCCACGTTATTCTGAGACACAAAGGTAGTCATGCTTTGAGAAAGAATTCTGTTTTCCAATTTGTATAACTTCTACACATTTCTGTTCAGATGGGCATAATAGTAGGCAAAGTTAAAGAGGAATGCCAAGCTTTGTTTTGATATAAATTGTATGAAGAATCTATTTTCAATTTTTCTTTTGAATGACCAGTTGCTACATTACTGTAAAGGCATGGGTTTTGCACATAAAACCGTGACAGAAACTAAGAATGTACGAGCAATTCTAGTTGGGAACACCACTTGATAGTCAATCACCACATAGAATGCAAGCCGCAAGCCGCATAAATGAGAGGAACAAATGCACGAGAAACGCTTTCATTGTGCCGCGGGATTAGCAGTGATTAGCGATTTATCGATCCGTTTTGGCGGCTTTGTTTGTTGAGCAGATTACGCGAAGTTGGCACGCCGTCTACTGAGTCGGACGTGGGAACGTGGCACATAAAGAGTTAATTGAGTGATAGCATTATCAATGGTAGATGAAATTCTTGCATAGCGTGAGCCGTTTTTCTTGCAACTAATTGACAAATTGTCCTACATTGATGTAAAAAGCACTAAATTGATCAGTATTTTAGTAGTAGCCATGACAAAAGAAATCATGGGCATACATACAGGTTATACTCGAGCAGGATTCTACTTGATTAGGTTTCTACTCAATTAGGAGGATCTAGGTTTGCGCCATGCTTGAGTATGTACACTGTATGCTCATGCTGGTTTCTTTTGTCATTACTACTACTAAAACACTGATCAAATCACTTCTTATGTACATTATCAATATTATGGTAATCATAAAAATGAGGGCTGGAAGTGTAAATGTCGAAATCAATGTGTATGTCATTGTTCTCAATGCTGGTTTGTATGTGAATGATCTACTGGTTCTTGTTTTGTTGCTAGGTAACAGGGTCTATGCCGTAGGTTACCCCCTGTTTGACCCCAGCCACAGTACAGATTATGCAGTGACCTCTGGGGTCGTGTCAAAGGTAGTGCGGGTCGACCACACACCAGTAATGATTCAGGTTAGTCCAGTCTAATACTCATACTGATTACATATATTATTATTATTAGCATCATTATCATCTCCACTTGCGTTACCATGACAATGATCATCATCATTTCATTGTCATCATTGCTCCTTCACAGAGCTGTTATCTTGCTAATTCTTTGTCATCTCTTCATGTTTGGAGAAGAGAACATAATAAACGTGACTATTTATCACAAAATGAACAAAACAACTAATCCTTTATGCCCGCTGACAAGGAAGGGACAGGCTGGTAATCCACCTGTGTGGAGGCAGTTGAGTATTACATGTATCCCCTTTAAATTTCCACAGTCAGCTGCATGTGCAATCCGAACAATGCAGAATATTGAGATATGAATAGAGCATGTCCTGGGCTAGCAAATTCTATTTTTAAACACTACAAGGACTCTTGCATGGGGTCAGCGAACAAGTCAGAATCTAGTGAGCTCAACTTTGGTGGCCATGTACTGTACGTATTCATGCAAAGTTTATTGCAAAACAAGCACACTGCTGTGTTGGAAAAAGGTAGATTAGGCAAAAGTACACACAGTAGCAGTGATGGTTGTAATACTGTCTAGTAGTAGTAACAGTGGTAGTAGTAGTGGTAGTAGTAGTAGCAGTAGTAGTAGTACAGTCCAGTAGTAGTAGTAGTAGTAGTAGTAGTAGTAGTAGTAGTAGTACTTAGTAGTAGTAGTAGTAATAATGTAACTTAGTAGAAGTGGTAGTACAATGTAGTAATGATAATAGTAATACATTTAGTAGTAGTAGAAATAGAAGTACAGTAGTACAAAATGTAGTAGTTGTAGTAGTAGTAGTAGTAGTAGTGGTACAAAGTGTAGTAGTATGTACAGTAGTACTAGTGGCACAAAGTGTAGTAGTAGTAGTAGTACAAAGTGTAGTAGCTGTAGTAATGATAGCAGGACTAGCAATATTGATGTAACTTGTCAGTCATCCATAATAAATATGATGTATCTATGTTGTATCATTTCAGTCCAGCTGTGCAGTACACCCTGGGGCCAGTGGGGGAGCACTGCTCTGTGCTCACACAGGCAGACTGGTCGGCATCATCGCAAGTAACTCAAAGTAAGATGCTCCGCATCCTCCTGTCTTTCCTACGTGATATGCAGTGTTTGTGAAACTTCTCACGGTCTTTCTTGAGCGATTTTACCGATGTCAGCTGTGTGTAGTATTCAAAGTTCTAGGGGGCGTTTCATGAAGGAACTTGTTGGATATAATGTCCGACAAGTCAATTATATCCGACAAGTTTTGAGAAATTCTTTTGTCTGATTGGCTGATTTCTCTGAACTTGTCGGATATAATTGACTTGTCGGACATTTCATCCGACAAGTTCCTTCCTAAAACGCCCCCCTGGAGAGAATTTTTATGCCTCCGCCACGAAGTGGCCGGAGGCATTATGTTTTCGGGTCGTCCGTCCGTCCGTACGTCCGTACGTCCGTACGTCCGTCCGTCCCGTTTTGTTTTTGTCGATATCTCAAGAACCGTGTGGTGGTTTTACATCAAACTTGGTATGAGGGTATATCCTTGGGGGATAATACTTTGTGTGGATTTTAGGGTCACAGGGTCAAAGGTCAAAGGTCACAGGTTATTTTGTGAATTTTTTTTTTTGAAATTTCATGTTTTTCTCCATATCTCGCAAATGGTTCAAGGTATCTTCATGGAACTTAGTATATATGCTTGTACCGATGGGCAGTGATTATCTAGGGAAGTTGGGGGTCATGGGTCAAAGGTCGGGGGGTCAAAGGTCAAGGTCAACTCCTCAAAATATTACTACTTTCCTTAAAATGCAATATGCCTGAAGGTTTTTATGCCTCCGCAACGAAGTGGCCGGAGGCATTATGTTTTCGGGTCGTCCGTCCGTCCCGTTTTGTTTTTGTCGATATCTCAAGAACCGTGTGGTGGTTTTACATCAAACTTGGTATGAGGGTATATCCTTGGGGGATAATACTTTGTGTGGATTTTAGGGTCACAGGGTCAAAGGTCAAAGGTCACAGGTTATTTTGTGAAAAAAAAAATGAAATTTCATGTTTTTCTCCATATCTCGCAAATGGTGATCAAGGTATCTTCATGGAACTTAGTATATATGCTTGTACTGATGGGCAGTAATTATCTAGAGAAGTTGAGGGTCATGGGTCAAAGGTCAAGGTCAACTTCTCAAAATATCACTACTTCCTTATATTTATGTAATGAATGAAGGTTTTTTTTTTTAACTTGATGTATACATGTATTACCCAATATATATTCTGTGGGAGGTTTCTTGACAAAAGGTCAAAAGGTCAAAGGTCAAGTGAGAGTGCTGAATTGCACTTTTTCCTCCATATCTCAAAAGTAACTCAAGGTATCATCATGAAACTTACATATTTATGCATGTTCAACCTAACAGTGATTCTCTTTGGAACTGTGAGGTCAAAGGTCAAAGGCCAGGTTTAGATAATGCTATTTTCCCATTTGATAATGAAATTATACTTTTTCTCAATACCTTGAAAAATTACTCGATGCATAAACTTATAAAAGGGTCAAAAGTCAAGTAAAAATCATCAGTTCCCCAAATACCTGCACTCTGACATTTTAATCATTCATCCAGTTGAACCTAGTTCTAGGAAAGTGAACATTCAGCACATTTGTGTCAAACCTGTCATTTTAATATTTTGCCAATTATTTGAAACTGTCATCACACATCGTCAAGACATTGCACTATAGACCTATTAGGAGAACCATGCATTATGGCGGAGGCATATCAGTCGCCATAGCGATATATCTAGTTTTCTATTTGTGTCTGTTTTTCTTCTTCTTCTTCTTTTTCCCCTTCTAGGGAAGATTTGATAAAGCTGGCATTGGGATACCAAGTCAAAGAGAGCTCTGCTCTTTGGATATTATCAGCATTTTTCTGACCAAGTTTGCCCCCCCCCCCCCCCATCCACTCAACACTTTCATGTACTGGTCAATTGAAAAACAAGTTCTTTGTGTTCTCTATGTTATGAACAGCTTCCATTGTTAAAGACTAATACACTATCAAGGCGTTCTCATTGTATCATTTCTATTATCCTAATTAGTATTGTAAATATTGTTATTATCCTTATTCCTCTCTTGTACATAATGAGATTACTTTTTAAAAGTAATAATGGTAGAAGGAGTAGTAGCAGTACTGGTACATGTAGTTCTAACTACTATTACTGTCGTTATTGGCATCATTATTATTGATGATGATAATAATTATTATCAATGTTATCATCTATATCAGTCCGGTAATCTTGCCATTGATCTATCTCTCTTGACTGGACAGGGATGTCGAGAGTGGGGCCATATTCCCTCATGTAAACTTCAGCATTCCAGTGAGCTGCTTCAGATCTCCGCTGGAGAAATACATCCGTACCAAAGGTAATTTACATCACTGTGCTTTAAATACACTCGATTGCAAAGCGTCACTGGGGCGACAAGACCTCGTATCTACAAAATGTCAAATGTTCAGGAGAGCCAAAAAGCATGGCAGCCAAAGCACTATAGCGAATGGGAGAGCCTTTCCTTTGACATGCTGTAGTGGCTTCAGTTTTGGGGTAAGACAGTTAGGATTTGGACTGGACATCACCAAACCAATTATTTGACCATTAATCCCCAAAAAAGCATATTCCCCAAAATTTCAGATACAAGGTCTTGCCACCCCAGCAACAAAAGAGTGTTTCCCTTGTTTGCATAGGAATGAACTTCAGATACATGTCATTTTGATATGAGACCAGTTTCAGAAAGAGGTTTTGCAATAGTAGTTTACAGATAGTTGCTGTCATTGCAGGTTAATCCAAAGTTATAGACAACACGCGCACTGCTGCTGTCTAGTAGCGAGCTGCTCCCATAGGGATGGTAGAGTAATTGTAAAAACTCTCATAGATGAGGACCAATATTAGATGAAGTGTTGAATCTTTTGAGATGTTCCAACAAGTAGATGAATAGACAATTCCAAAACACTTGATGTGTGAAAATGTTAATTGAAACTGTGAAAGCAGAATATCTGTGCCCTCACATTTTACTTGCAGGGTATTTTTTTTCTTACTGGGGAAAGGGGCTATATAATGACAGCTTTTACTTTAAGTTTTACCAATTTTTATTTTGTTTTGAACTTGTGTCATCATGTAGCCAAGCTTGGTTTATTGCCATTTGGTCTAATATCAGGGTGGTCTACTTTCCAGTTTGTCTAGCGTCACAATGGCTAAACTCGTTTTGGTCTACTGTCAACTTTGTCTAATGCTGGCTTGGTGCAATTCTCACTTGGCCTAATGCCTAGTTTGGCTAATTATCATTTCGTCTGATGATCAGATGATCTTATTGCAATTGCAATTTTGCTTCCTTGGATTTTTTTTTCCTATTGTGTCTAATAAACTATGGGTATTAGACGAAGGTGGCATAGCAAGTCTGGAAGTAGACCAACTGGTTATGAGGCTATTAAGTGGCAATTGGACTATTGAAATGGTCATTAGACAAAGTGGGAGTAGACGAAGTGATAGATCACCGCTAAGCTCGACCTTAACCAACCTGTTTAGACTTAAGAATGTTTCGCTGATTCCCTCAGACCTACAGAGTTTCCATGAACTTAACACCAGCGAAGACTCTCTATGTAGGGTGTGGTCACTCCAGGAAAGCGGGCGGTACCGAAGGATTACTCAGAGCAAATTGTGATGGCGAGGACGGGTGAGCGCCCTCGTGCAAGGAAACCAGCTGGGATTTGTGCTTGGAGTCTATGCTGCAATAGATTTCATATCTTCAAGAATGGATACCGAGGGTAATTCAGATGATATTTCGTCGCCAGTCACACAAACCGACGAATCCCTCAGGTTTGCGTAACAATTCGAGAAAAACGTGTTTGAAGTTAGCCCATTTTTGACTTATGGTTGCTACACTTTCATGTCTATAATTTCCAATTATTTTTGTAGTACACCAGACTTCAATTCTTGCTCTAACTTGTGAAGTTTTTATCGAATTGTATTGTTAACAAATAAGCGGGAAATCGTCAAAGAGCTGCATGCATGTATTTTCGGTCTGCAAAGAACGTTGTCATTTTCCATGTGTGTCCATATGTACATGTACATTGAGTATTGTCATTGTCAACACATGTATTACATAGTACGTGCACTATGCGCGCGGTCAATGAACTGTTGAATCTCAAAAACAACACGCAAGTCAATGCGCACTGATTCGTCGGTTCGGTGACCGCGCGTACTAGTACGCGCGGTCACCGAACCGTCGAATCGCCTGATTGTTTAACACACGCGTCTATGGGGAAAACAAATAATTTTCACAAATGGAATTACATACTTCTACAAAAGTGATAACTACGTAAAAATTACACCGAATTACACACTGAGAATTTCAGAATA
Source organism: Diadema setosum (assembly GCA_033980235.1). Classification (NCBI taxonomy): domain Eukaryota; kingdom Metazoa; phylum Echinodermata; class Echinoidea; order Diadematoida; family Diadematidae; genus Diadema; species Diadema setosum. Next base: position 8,992,731 of record CM067065.1, on the reverse strand, counting down.
TGTAGTATGGAATGTCTACTATCGAAATGATTGAAAATCTCAAAATCGAAACTTTGACCCAAAATCGAGTGATTCGTAGGTTCGTGTGACCGGCGACGATTTGACCCCTCATGACCTGACGGTGATCAAGTGTAACTGGTCGCTGGTAATCGTCATCAAATAGGCACCGATGTGCCACATAGATAAGGAGGAGTCTTGGAAGAATGAAAAGACAATGGTGAATAGGGAGAACATCAAGAAGGTGGTGATCGAGGAGAAGAAAAAGTGGAAGAAGGAAGAGTAGAAGGAGAAGAAGGAGGAGGAGGAGGAGGAAGAGGAGAAGAAATAGATGGTGTGGATGGAGAAAATGGAGGAGGAGGAGGAGGAAGAAGAAGAGGCGGAGCAGATTTGAAAGAATAAAGTGGAATTGGAGGAGAAGAAGAGAAAGAAGATGTAGATGGGGGAAAATAAAGGAGGAGGAGGAAGAGGAGGAAAAGAAGAAAAAGATGGTGTGGATGGAGAAAATAAAGGAGGAGAAGAAGAAAAAGATGGTGTAAATGGAGAAAATGAAAGAGGAGGAGGAAGAAGAGGAACAAATATTTTAGAATGAAGTGGAGTAAGAGGAGGAGGGGGAGAAAAAGAAGATGACGGAGATGGAGAAAATGAAGGTGGAGGAGAAAGAGGAGGAAGAAAAGTGCAAAAATGAAGTGGAGTAGGAGGAGGAGAAAATGAAGATGATGTACATGGAGAAAATGAAGGAGGGGGAAGAGGAGGAACAAAAGTGGAAGAATAAAGTGGAGTAGGAGGAGGAGGAGGAGAAGAAGAAAAAGATGGTGGTGTAGATGAAGAAAATGAAGGTGGAGGAGAAAGAGGAGCAAAAATGGAAGAAGGGAGAGGAGGAGTTTATGTTTGTTGTGTATACATCACAATTACATGTAACACAATGGTGTATATTCATGTCATGTCAAAACGACTGGTTACAAGACTAGTGTGCAAATAAACCAGAGACACACATGTGAACTGCAGACAACTTGTGTCATGTCTTCTTTAACGTCTACCCTAAAGACATTACAATGTTGAACGCATCACTTCGTGTATCAATACAATCTTGAGTATGGCGGATTTTAGACATTCTGGCTGCCTGCTGCTTACCCCAGAACCTGGGATAGCACAGCAGAATGCTAAAACCAGGATCAATGAAAGAAAAGGGAAAAAAAAAAATCATTTGTTAAATCTAATTTTGGATTTTCATTCTTGATCCTGTAGATTCTCTTTTTTTTTTTTTACTTCAATGAAGTGATATCTTCTCTAGCCTTGTCCTTTATATTGTGAACTTGATCAGAAAAGAATCGCACAAGCATGATTTTAAATGAGAAATTTGTGTAGTCTAAAGAAGCAGACCCAATGTTGTACACTGTACATGTAAAGTGGTGTTTTATTGAGAGTTTTCTTTCAGCTCAGCTTTGATCCTATATCAACTCTTCTTTTTTTTTTTCTTGAAGATTGTGGAGTCTGCCACAAGATACTGCTGTGATGATTGAATTGAATTGATTTGCTATACTTTGTGCCGCTACTCAGGAAGTATTACTTGTATTTGAGCAGGCAACCATAAGACTGATGGAAGTCCAGACAATTTTCATAACTTCACATCATGTATAGTAGTACATAAAGCGACAGCTCCATGTACAGATTCGTGGAATTTATTGTGGTCCTTGAGCACATAAACCAATACTCTGAAAAAAAAACAACAACAAACAAATTGCACTGAACAAGGATCATGATATACAAGTACATGTTGGAAACTTATAATGTACACACATGTACTTCAGAAATGTAGCAATGTAATTCCATTTCTAGTACTATACCACTTGCTTATTTAAGAAGTTCACCTGTGTATAATTCATGCATACTTTTATCTCTTGTTCTGCTTCCTTCAACCCTCATTCATGCCTTCTTATGGTGAAGTGGCCATGCCATCATCCTTGTTCATTGCGATTTGTTATATAGGCCTACAGGTATTTTGAAAATACTCTAATTCCTCATCCCAATCGCTATCAATTGTGATACTCCGTACCCATTATAACCAAGTTATACTTGTTGAAATGTGAAAGTGTGAATTTAATACCATCCAGAGGTCACTTTTAAACCTGGTGAGGACAGGCAGATATTGCTACAACACAAATTTCCCACAGACGCCTGCCAAAGTATACTTGGGACTCGTCTTCAATGGGTTAAAGTCCCCTCCAAAGGACTATGCAATGAGCATGAACAGCTGTGCTTGGGGGCACAACGGCTGTAGCAGCCATTGGTCTCAGACCTGGGCCCTTGTGATTGACAATATGGATTGTATTCACTGAGCTACAATTGCTGCTCATCCTCATGACAGACAACGGCCTGTTGTCAAGGTTCTTCAAGAGTCCCTGCTTTTAATTGCAACTACAATCTACTCCCGTTATAAACAACATGGCTGTTACAAATTCTTGTTCACTCAGGTCCCCAAAGTATCTTAGGTATATTGTTACATGCAGTGCATTCCAGTTATAACGAAATTCCAGTTACAACGAAATTAAATTTAGGGCCGTAACATTATTGTTTGGTAGATACTTTATTTTCTGCAAATCAATATATACATAAATTGCATAATCATGAACATGGGAAACATACAAAGTATACTTGAAACAGAGTCGTTTGACTTGCACGAACAACGATATAAAAAGAAATTGATGATATTACAGTATGCATGTCTATGCAGCTGGGATTACAATAGCAATTTAATTATATTATATGTAAGAAGCGATAATGCAGAGGGCCGCCATTGTAAGCACTGCTTGAAAAGATGGCCGGCCCGAGGAAAAGGTATAGGTAGGTAAATTGGTAACAATACAAATTCTGCTACGAAGATAGCAGGGAAAAATAAACTCTGATGTGTGATGGTGGTGAATGTGCGTGCAAGGGCTTGAAAGTGCACAGGGGCAGATAGGCTGGGATTTAGAATATCAAAATTGGTTTGCTGGAAGAGGGAATGACTTACGATGTTGCTACTATCGGGAGACCAACATGAGTCATATAAATTATTCGTGCTTAATTCGTATTTGAAGTATACTGTAATAAAATATGCTTCTTTAAGTTTGCTTTTATGAAAACAAGGAGGCACACTGTTTCAACTCCTCAGGAAGAGTGTTCCATATATCCGGACCGTGATGTCTAATCGACTTTTGAGCAAGTAAAAGCTTTGGATTACTTAACCCTAAAAAGACTGGGCTATTTTGGTAGCTCAAAAGACTGGGGGGGGGGGGGGGGGCCTAAAGGGCCTCCCCCCCCCCCCCTTAAGATGTCGGCCGTGGATCGCGCGATCGCCACGGAAATTTGCACAATGGTAGTGTGCAATGTAATCTACAAGATCGTATGTTTAAATTTTACAAAATAGTCTTTTACAAAATAATTTATGCGAGAAATCAGACTCTTTGATCTAAATCGGTAAATAAAGCTCCAAAAGTGTTCTTTTTTGGTCTAATCATTCTTTGTGGCATTCTTAGCAAATGTACTTGAAAAAAAAAATCGGTATCAATATTAATTTCTTATTTATTTTATTGTTTTATGAATTTCTTATGTATTTCTTTGTTTTTTCAACCTTTTGTTTTTGTTTTTGTTTTTTAACAAAATTTGTGGCAGACACATTTTGAAGCATAATACTCCTAAAACAAATTAATTTTAGCCATTGAGAGTAAAAATAAGCATATTTATATGAACCATGTGAAAAAAAACTCAATTTGCATTGACTTTGTACACAAAATCACATTTTTGAGCCATTTTCGGCCTCACGTGCATGTACAAAAAGTTATGTAACTTCAGAGCCGTACCCCCGGGCGTCACAAATTTGGTGTCAAAATGTGCGGGAAACTGGAAAGAAAAAAGTCATAGAGCATCGCGGCGAGAGCATCGCGTGTTGCAGAGTAATCGCGCGAAATGTCGAGGGGGGGGGGGGGCCTTTTAGCCCCCCCCCCCCCCCAGTCTTTTTAGGATTAAATGAAAATCATGGGAACGACGGGTAGGGTATGGATGAATATGGTCATTAGTTACTAGGGCATTATGGAAAAATGGTAATAAATTTCGAATGTGTTTATACATAAATATAGCAGTTAGGTATGAATGTATATCATGGGCATTATCAACTCGGTGTATTTGTATTGTTTATTTATTTGGTTATAGCGAAATTTCGATAGAATGAAAGAAAATTGCCGGTCCCCAGGACTTTGTTAAAATGGTAGTCAACTGTACAAAGTGTTTAGATTTTACTGTGCAGCTGTAATGGAATTTTGATATAACGAAAGAAAACGACCTGTTCGGTGCATGTCCCCTGTACAGTGTATTATGCATACACATGTGTCCTGCATTGTCCTTGCATACGTTATATTATAATGACCTTAACTTCCTTGGACACCTTATTCTACTTTGTATACTTTGAATCTGTATCAAGTACTATACATGTATTTTGATTTTATGTACCACTGTAAAAAGGAAGAATTACTCTTTGATATCAGTACATTCTAAAATGTTGAGAAATATAGATAATTTATGGCAATAAAGTGACATGAAAATATTTTATATCCTTCATATTCTGGTCACTTTTGAGGTTTTTTGTGTTGTTTGTCTTTTTTTTGTTGGTGTTTTTTTATTTGTTTTCATTTGTTTTGTTTTGTTCGTTTTGTTTTGTTTTTGTTTTGTTTTTAGCTTCAATGGTTTTGACAGAAACACTTAACATCTACAAGTCTATGTATTTGGAGAGCGTAATCTAAGTCTAGTCAAGAACAATACCTCTTCCATACCAAGTTCAAAGGAGTTCTAGGAGAATCGGGAAAACTCGACTGTGATTGGATGGCAAGCCTTGCCATTTGGCTATGAAATCCTTTGATTGGTCAATATGGATCTAGCTGGCCTGCTGAAGGTTACACTCAGAATTTGCAATTTGTTTAACCCGAAACTAGCCAGACTTTTTGCCTATGTTAAACCCGGCGCTGGTTGGGGGCTGATTGCATACCCCCCCCCCCCCCCCCCCCCACCCCCAGATCTCATCCTTCCATAGCGCGAAATTTGGCACACATGACACTCATGTCGTAATCTACATGGTTGTGTCTTAGATTTTTTTAAAGGGAACGTAAACCCAAAGAGCAATGTGGATTGAGTGAAAGCAGCAACATAGTAGAATTTATCAGTGAAAGTTTGGGGAAAATCGGACAATCGATGCAAAAGTTATGAATTTTTAAAGTTTTGGTGTTGGAACCGCTGGATGAGCAGACTACCAGAGGCTATGACGTTTGAGTGGACAGCAATATAAAAAAAATAAAAATAAAAATAAAATTCCACAAAAATTCATTTTTCATAGAAATTGCAATTCCATCAACTTTATACTGACATGTGTTAAGGGTAGCAGTTATCCACATTGCTTTCTGAAAGCGGTTAGTCAAGTGCTCTTTCATAATGCCAGAAAAGTGAATTTTTGTGGAATTTTCTTTATATTTTCTTTGTATTGTTGTCCACTCATACGTCATAACCTTTAGTAGTCTCCTCATCCAGCTGTTCCAACACCAAAATGTTAAAAATTCATAACTTTTGCATCGATTGCCGGATTTTCTTCAAACTTTCAATGGTGTGTTCTACTGATGTTGCTGCTTTCACTCAATCCCCATTGCTGTTTGGGTTTACGTTCCCTTTAAGTATCAATTTCTAATTGTTTTAATGATGTAAGTTAAGCGAAACATCTTATTTTAGCTTGTTACACACTATTGAAACGTACTGAAAGTCTATTTTAATTAGGTGATCCGAGTATCCTTCGGATCACCTTCTGTATCTGTACTGATTCTTTCTTCTTTATTTCTTTATTTCTCCGCAAAAGTTGTGCAGAGGTTAGCTCAGAAAGTCCGCTGCCTATCAATTTCAAAATTATACCATGTATGCATCATGTCCCAAAGACGACAAATCTAATGTATCACTGTGATCAGTTGACCGTGACGTCACTATGACGTCATTATATGAAAACACATTCTCACTCATATCTCATTAATGGAATAGAATTTTTCAATGAAATTTATGTCACAAATATTTCAAGTTATGCGCATTCTACTTATGTTCTCAAAATTCATATATTCTCTTAAAACGTGCGCGTACGCGCGCGTTGAAATATTTGTATGCTCAAATCGAGCTCAAAATTTTTTTGCACACGTTTCAGACCATTTGGAGCATTTTTTGAAAAATTGAAAAAATCGGACGGACGCGTACGCGCGCGCGCATATACGCACGCACAGCTCATATGCAATGGAAATTTCCCGTTTTTTCACAGTTATCGGCTGCCTGAAATGTCAAGGAATATTTCTACCAAGTTTCAAGTCAATCCGACTCAATATGACGTCATACGGGCCCGTCAAAGTTGAAATTCCGCGCGCGCGTCAATGGCGATATATAGTACAACTATGCCAAAAAACTGCCAATTTTAAATCCGATTTTACTCGTCAGGATGGACGGTGACCCCCCATTTTCTGTACATATTTTGAAAGCTGATGAGTTGTACATGTCATTTCATGGGGTGGCAATGCTGACAAAATGATTAAAAGATATCAAATTTCTTAAAGTAAAAAAAGTAAATTTTCAAAATGACGTCATCAAATTTCAAGTTCATTCGAGCGTATCTCACTAGTCCTTTGTCAATTTTCACCCAGATTTCAGTATGATGTAGCTTATTTAATGTTCTTTCAAACATAAAATTACAAAATTTTGATTGGATAACGGTATCACCTCGTAAAAATGGATTGAAAGTGATCTTGTCAAATTTGACCAGTTTACGTGTTATCTCTATTTGAGTGCAGTTTTTCTGGAAATGAAAATTGACATGACTATCTTTATCGAGCACTAGCTCACTTAAGCTTCGGTAAATTTCTCCCAGATTTTAATATGTTGTAGCTGAGACTTTACGCTACCGTAAGTGTGCCCTTTGTTTTTTCATACGATGTCAGAATCACGTCAAAAAATTGGGTTGAAATTCAGGCTTATCTTCGATGTATTGAGATATTTCTTTCTTTCTGCAACTTTCTTTGCAATAACTCAAGAAAAACGGCCTCTATCACTTCTATATTTTGCACATGTTTAGTTCATGTCACGTGAATTATTTCATAAAATAACAACTACTTGATCAGACGCCATCTTGGGTATTTGAATTAGGGTCAAAGGTCATAAGTGGTTCACCCTGTATCTTAGTGAATACATGTTTTATCTTTCCCATATTTTGCACACGCAAAGACCATGTCACAAGGATCATTTCACAAAATAACTATTTTTTACTCAGATGCCATCTTGTCTGTGCAAATTGAGGTCAAAGGTCATATGTACTTCTTTTTGTATCTTCGTTATGACGTGTTATCTCTATGGGAGGGAATTTTTTTAAATGTGAAAATTGACATGATTGTCTTTATCGAGCACTAGCTCACTTACCCTTCGGTGAATTTCTCCCAGATTTTAATATGTTGTAGCTGAAACTTTGCGCTATCGTTATGTGCCCTTTGTTTTTTCATACGATGTCGGAATTATGATAAAAAACTTGGTTGAAATTAAAGCTTATCTTCTATGTATTGAGATATTTCTTTCTTTCTGAAACTTTCTTTGCAATAACTCAAGAAAAACACGCCCTATCACCCCCATATTTTGCACATGTTTAGTTCATGGCTCCTACATTATTTCTTAAAATAACAACTACTAGATCGGACAACATCTTGGGTATGTAAATTAGGGTCAAAGGTCATAAATTTTTCATCTTGTATCTTAGTGAATACCTGTCCTATCTTTCCCATATTTTTCACACGTAGATGTCGCGAGAATCATTTCACAAAATAACCACTATTTCATCAGATGCAATCTTGGGAGTGCAAATGTGGGTCAAAGGTCATATGTACTTGTTGCTGTTTCTTCGTTATAGTGTATACAGAATTTGGTACCTAACATGGCAGATATGACTCCCTTATGAGAATGCAAACATCACACGGCCAATGTCTCTAAACACAGATGAAACTTGTATGGTCATGCCTATTGCGATCAGGACTCGAATCATTGATAAAAAAAAAATCGGATCACCTTAATTTGTCAGTGATGACAAATTACAATCTCTAGTTCTTCTTCTTTCTCCCCAAAAGTTGTGCATCGATTAGCTCAGAAAGTCCTCTTCCTATCAATTTCAAACTTATACCATATATGTATCGTCTCCCGAAGACGGCAATCGAACTAAAATCAAAGTGATCAGTCGACCGTGACGTCACTATGACGTCATTATATGAAAACACATTCTCAATCATATCTCATTAATGGAATGGAATTTTTCAATGAAATTTACGTCACATATATTTCAAGTCAAGCGCATTCTACTCATATTCTCAAAATTCATATTTTCTCTTAAAACGTGCGCGTACGCGCGCGTTGAAATATTTGTATGCTCAAATCGAGCTCAAATTTTTTTTGGACATGTTTCAGACCATTTGGAGCATTTTTTGAAAAATTGAAAAAATTGGACGGACGCGTACGCGCGCGCACATATACGCATGCACAGCTCATATGCAATGGAAATTTCCCATTTTTTCACACTTGTTGGATGCCTGAAATGTCAAGGAATATTTCTACCAAGTTTCAAGTCAATCCGACTCAATATGACGTCATACGGACCCGTCAAAGTTGAAATTCCGCGCGCGCGTCAATGGCGATATACAGTGCAACAATGCCAAAAAACCGCCAATTTTGAATCCGATTTTACTCGTCAGGATGGACGGTGACCCCCCATTTTCTTTACATATTCTGAAAGCTGATGAGTTGTACATGTTAATTCATGGCTTGGCGATGCTGGAAAAATGATTTAAAGATATCAAATTTCTTAATACAATTAAAAAAGTAAATTTTCAAAATGACGTCATCAAATTTCAAGTTCACTCGAGCGTATCTCACTTATCCTTTGCCAATTTTCACCCAGATTTCAGTATGTTGTACCTTATTAAATACTCTTTCATGAATGTAATAACAACATTTTGATTGGATGACGGTATCACCTCGTAAAAATGGATTGAAAGTAATCTTGTCAAATTTGACCAGTTTACGTGTTATCTCTATGGGAGTGCAGTTTTTCTGGAAATGAAAATTGACATGACTATCTTTTTCGAGGACTAGCTCACTTATGCTTCGGTGAATTTCTCCCAAATTTTAATATGTTGTAGCTGAGACTTTGCGCTATCGTTAATGTGCCCTTCGTTTTTTCATACGGTGTCGGGATCATGTCCAAAAACTTGGTTGAAATTAAAGCTTATCTTCGATGTATTGAGATATTCCTTTCTTTTTGCAACTTTCTTTACAATAACTCAAGAAAAACAAGCTTTATCAGCCCAATATTTTGCACATGTTTAGTTCATGTCACGTACATTATTTCATAAAATAACAACTACTTGATCAGACGTCATCTTGGGTATGTAAATCAGGGTCAAAGGTCATAAATGTATCATCTTGTATCTTGGTGAATACATGTCCTATCTTTTTAATATTTTGCACACGTAACGACCATGTTACAAGGATCATTTCACAAAATAACCACTTTTTGCTCAGATGCCATCTTGGCTGTGCAAAGTGGGGTCAAAGGTCATATGTACTTCTTTCTTTATCTTCGTTATGACGTGTTATCTCTATGGGAGGGAATTTTTGTAGATGTGAAAATTGACATGATTGTCTTTATCGAGCACTAGCTCATTTATGCTTCGGTGAATTTCTCCCAGATTTTAATATGTTGTAGCTGAGGCTTTGGGCTATCGAAAGTGAGTCCTTTATTTTTCATACGATGTCGGGATCACGTCCAAAAACTTGGTTGAAATTAAAGCTGATCTTCGATGTATTGAGATATTTCTTTCTTTCTGCAACTTTATTTACAATAACTCAAGAAAAACAGGCTTTATCACCCCCATATTTTGCACATGTTTAGTTCATGTCACGTACATTATTTCATACAATTACAACTACTTGATCAGACGTCATCTTGGGTATGTAAATTAGGGTCAAAGGTCATAAATGTATCATCCTGTATCTTGGTAAATACATGTCCCATCTTTCCCATATTTTGCACACGTAAAGACCATGTTACAAGGATCATTTTGTAAAATAACAACTTTTTTGCTCAGATGCCATATTGTCTGTGCAAAGTGGGGTCAAAGGTCAAATATACTTCATTCTGTATCTTCGTTAGTGTATACGGAATTGTGTACCATAGATGGCAGGTCTGACTCCCTTTTCTAAATGAGAATCCAAACATCACACGGCCAATGTCCACTAAACACAGATGAAACCGGTATGGTCATGCCTATTGGGATCAGGAGACGAACAGATCGGATCACCTAATTTGTCAGTCTTGACAAATTCCGAGTCTAGTTAGGTGATCCGAGTATCCTCTCGGATCACCTATTGTATCTGTACTGAATCTTTCTTCTTTATTTCTTTCTCCTCAAATGTTGTGCAGCGGTTAACTCAAAAAGTCATTCACCTATCACTTTTAAACTTACACCATATATGTATCACGTCATAAGGACGACAGATCTAATGTATCATTGTGATCAGACAACCATGACGTCACTATGACGTCATTATCTGAAATCACGTTCACATTCGTATCTCATTAATGGAATGGAATTTCTCAATGAAATTTACATATCATATAGTTCAAGTCAAGTTCTATCGATATATTTCATAAAATTTGATCACAACCCTGGTAAACGAGCGCGTACGCGTGCGTTGAAATTTTAACGTGCTCCAATCGAGTTCAAAATTGTTTTGCATACGTTTCAGGTCATTTGGAGTATTTCAGAAAAAATCGACGGACGCGTACGCGCGCGCGCATATACGCGCGCAAAGCTCATGTAAGACAAAAATATCCCGTTTTTTCATACGGATCGGATGTCCGAAATGTCAAGGAATATTTCTACCAAGTTTCAAGTCAAGCCGACTCAATATGACATCATACGGGCTCGTCAAATTTGAAATTCCGCGCGCGCGTTAATGGTGATATACAGTGCAACTATGCCCAAAAACCGCCATTTTTAAATCCGATTTTACTCGTCAGGATGGACGGTGACACCCCATTTTCTTTACATATTTTGAAAGCTGATGAGTTGTACATGTCATTTAATGGGGTGGTAATGCTGGCAAAATGATTAAAAGATATCAAATTTCTTAATAAAATAAAAAAGTAAATTTTCAAAATGACGTCATCAAATTTCAAGTTTATTCAAGCGTATCTCATTAATCCTTCGTCAATTTTCACCCAAATTTCAGTATGTTGTAGCTTATTTAATGTTCTTTCAAACATAAACTTACAAAACTTTAATTGGATGACAGCTTAACCTCGTAAAAATGGATTGAATGTAATCTTGTCAAATTTGACCAGTTTACGTGTTATCTCTATGGGAGTGCAGTTTTTCTGGAAATGAAATTTGACCCGACTATCTTTCTCGAGCACTAGCTCACTTACCCTTCGGTGAATTTCTCCCAGATTTCAATATGTTGTAGCTGAGACTTTACGCTATCGTAAGTATGCCCTTCATTTCTTCATACGATGTCGGGATCACGTCAAAAAGTTTGGTTGAAATTCAAGCTTATTTTCGATGTATTGAGATATTTCTTTCTTTCTGCAACTTTCTTTGCAATAACTCAAGAAAAACAGGCCCTATCACCCCCCATCTTTGGCACACGTTTAGTTCATGTCACGTACATTATTTCATAAAATAGCAACTACTTGAGCAGACACCATCTTCGGTATGTAAATTAGGGTCAAAGGACATAATTGTTTCATCCTGTATCTTGGTGAATACATGTCCTATCTTTCCCATATTTTGCACACGCAAAGACCATGTTACAAGGATCATTTCACAAAATAACCACTTTTTGCTCAGATGCCATCTTGTCTGTGCAAAGTGGGGGCAAAGGTCATATGTACATCTTTCTGTATCTTCGCTATGACGTGTTATCTCTATGGGAGAGAATTTTTCTAGATGTGAAAATTGACGTGATTGTCTTTATCGAGCCCTAGCTCACTTAACCTTCGGTGAATTTCTCCCAGATTTTAATATGTTGTAGCTGAGACTTTAGGTTATCGTTATGTGCCCTCCAGTTTTTCATACAATGTCGGCATCATGTAAAAAACTTGGTGGAAATGAAAGCTTATCTTCGATGTATTTTCATATTTCTTTCTTTCTGCAACTTTCTTTGCAATAACTCAAGAAAAACAGGCCCTATCACCCCCATCTTTGGCACATGTTTAGTTCATGTCACGTACATTATTTCATAAAATAACAACTATTTGATCTGACAACATCTTGGGTATGCAAATTAGGGTCAAAGGTCATACATTTTTTATCTAGTATCTTGGTGAATACTTGTCCTATCTTTCCTATATTTTGCACACGTATAGACGATGTCGCAAGAATCATTTGACAAAATAACCACTTTTTCCTCAGATGCCATCTTGGGAGTGTAAAGGTGGGTCAAAGGTCATGTGTATTTGTTGCTGTATCTTCGTTATCTAGTGTATACAGAATTTGGTACCAAAGATGGCAGATATGACTTTCTTTTCTAAATGAGAATCCAAACATCACACGGCCAATGTCTCTAAACACAGATGAAACCTGTATGGTCATCAGGATTCGAATCATTGATTAAAAAAAAAAAATCGGATCACCTTAATTTGTCAGTAATGACAAATTACAATCTCTAGTTTATTTTAGGATTCTCCTTATTCTAACTGGGCTATTTGAGACCAAGTTTCTACGGGAGGGGGGGGGGGGCAATTTGACCCCTCTCCCCCTTTTGATCTCACCCGCTGATGGCGCGATCGCCGCAAAATATTGCCTGAACATAGAGCCAGATGTCAACTACAAGATTACATGGTCATACAATAGAACAATCTTGATTATCCATTTTTTAGTAAATTACATAAATTTATGCGTGAAATTTATATTTTCACCTGTAACTCGATTACAAAAACTGAAGGATTGCTACTAAATTTTTGTGTCAGAATTCCTTTAGACACATCGATCAATTTTCATGTAAAAATATAGCACAATCAAAATCAATTTCTTTTGTTTGTCCCCGCCGAACGAGTTCGAGCAGGGGACTATGAAACGGGCTCCGTACGTGTGTGTGTCCGTCCGTCCGTCCGTGCGTCCGTCCGTCCGTCCGTCCGTCCGTGTGTCCGTCCGTGTGTGCGTCCGTGTGTGATCAAAATGTTCAAAATGCTACTCCTTCGTCATTTCTAACCCGATTTTGATTCTGTTTGCTTTATATGATACTACATGGGAGCTTTGAAACTTCTATACAGAATTTCAATTGTGACCTTTGACCTTGACCTTTGACCTATATTGTACATTTTGCTTCAAAATGCTACTCCTTCGCCATTTCTAACCCGATTTTGATTCCGTTTGCTTTATATGATGGCACTAGGTGAGGGCTTCAAAACTTCTACACAGAATTTTAACCTTTGACTTCTTTGACCTATGACCTTGATTTTTGACCTATATTGTACATTTTGTTACAAAATGCTACTCCTTCGCCATTTGTAACCCGATTTCAATTCTGTTTGCTTTAAGTGATGGCACTAGGTGAGGGCTTCAAAACTTCTACACAGAATTTTGACCTTTGACTTCTTTGACCTTTGACCTTGTTTTTGACCTATATTGTACATTGCCTACAAAATGCTACTCCTTCGCCATTTCTAACCCGATTTCGATTCCGTTTGCTTTATGTGATGGCACTAGGTGAGGGCTTCAAAACTTCTACACAGAATTTTGACCTTTGACTTCTTTGACCTTTGACCTTGATTTTTGACCTATATTGTACATTTTGCTACAAAATGCTACTCCTTTGCCATTTGTAACCCAATTTCAATTCCGTTTGCTTTAAGTGATGGCACTAGGTGAGGGCTTCAAAACTTCTACACAGAATTTTGACCTTTGACTTCTTTGACCTTTGACCTTGATTTTTTTACCTATATTGTACATTGGCTACAAAATGCTACTCCTTCGCCATTTCTAACCCGATTTCGATTCCGTTTGCTTTATGTGATGGCACTAGGTGAGGGCTTCAAAACTTCTACATAGAATTTTGACCTTTGACTTCTTTGACCTTTGACCTTCATCTTTTTACCTATATTGTACATTTTGCTACTAAATGCTACTTCCGGCGGGGACATATATTACGCACCGCGTAATTTCTACTTTTCCTTGTTTTTATTGTTTTGTTAATTTGTTAAGTATTTTGTTTTTCGACTTTTTGTTTTCCATTTTTTTTTGACCAGATTTTGTTGCAGACACTTTTCCAACCTTAAATACATTAGAATCGATTAATTTCAATGATTAAAAGTGGAAATAATCTAATTTATATCAATTTAACCCCTCCCCCCCCCAAAAAAAAAAAAAAAGAACAACACAATTTGCATAGGATGTGCACATGATGTCGTGAAATTGAGCTGTTTTGGGGTCGACATGCATATGCAAATCATTACATAACTTCAGAACGGTGTACCCGGACGTTGCAAATTTGGTCTAAAATATATATGCGGGAGATCACTTAAATGTAAAAAGTCATGACATGACATGGCACCATCTTTGGAAGCATGGCACGAAATGTCGAGGGGAACCAATTTGACTAGGCCTCCTCCCCCCCCCCCCCCCCCCCCCAGGTTAAGATAGGGTTTACCCTCTAGGCCGGGCTATTTAGGTAGCTGATAGAGCCGGGAAGGGGGGCTCAACACCCTCCCCCCCCCCCCCCCCCCAGTCAACCGCGCGATTGCGACGAAAATTTTGCACACATATTGCCTATGACGTGATCTAAAGTACCATGAAGTTGATTTTTCAAAGAGTTATGATTTATGCTAAATTATGCAATTTATGCATAATGATGCAGGAAATCTGACAGTTTGGTATAAATCACTAAATAAAGCTCGAAGCAGGCACAATTTTTGTGTTAATATTCTTTTTAGTGTCCTTAGCAGGTGTAAGAGAAAAAAATTGTGCCATCAGAAAAAAAAAAATCTGAAGTATTTTATTGTTTTTTGAATTTCTTATGTATTTCTTTTTTTCAACTTTATGTTTTTCATTGTTTGTCGATTAGATTTGTCCGCGACATTTTTCCAAACAAGATAATATGTTATTGATCATAATCAATAAAACCCCAAAATAATCATGCTTTTATGAAATTTGCCTGTAAGCACAGTTTGCAATGAATTTGTACACGAATTCACGTTTTTGAACCGCTGGCCCGGGCATTGCAAATTTGGTGTCACAAGATGCGGGAGACTTGAAAGAGAAAAAAAAAGTCATGAAACGTCGCGGCGATAGCTTTATGCGATAGCGATACATCGTGCGGAACGTCGGGGTGGGGGTGGGGGTGGGGGGCTTGGAGGTCCCCCCCCCCCCCCCCCCCCTCCCCCCGCGACCTAGTTATGGTTTAACCATCAGAGGATTATTCTCCCATATACCCAACTGGAGTGCTGCGTGTTTCCAACCTGACGGGAAAAAAAAAAGAAGATGTATGTATGGCACATTGAGATTGATATTGAATGATTATATCAGATTTGATATCAAAAAGAAGGTCTGGTTCAAGAAGTATGATATCCATTTGTTCTAGAAATATGATATTCAAGTAATTCACTTGGTGATATTATGGTGCGTTCATGCCACAAAGAAAATCTCACGAATCACGTGATTTCACGTGATCGAAGATTTGCCACTAGAGAACTTTGATAAAAACCTGCCTATACGATGTGCTCATCATCGTTCTACATACAGGCTGATCTGCCGGCTGATCTGCCGGCTGACTGATTTGAAAACTAATAGACTTGATCCTTTGCATTGTGCCCCCCCCCCCTTGTATCCGAAAAGGGAGAAAATAGAATCTAATATATGCATGAGGTGAGTGAAGGCTTTCTAATTTAGCATGACAGTCAAGTCGTACACTGATGGTCTCCTTTATGTATGCAAGTCAGACTGCACAATTGGAATATTCGATTTTGAAAAACAAACAAACAAACAAACAAACAAACAAACAAGCCATCTGTTGGCAATGTGTTGGAAAGACGTACTATGTCGGATTCAATATTCATTATATCAACACACACAGACATGCACACACATACATGCACACACACAGAGACGCACACCCTAAAAGCACACTTGCGTATAACCCTTAAAGCGCAACACTCAAACAGACCCATTAAGGCTGTAAGGGGTGGAGGGGGGGGGGGGGCTGTAAAAGGTACAACCTACCAAGTTTTATACAGGGCGTGGCGTTCATGATCATTCCTAGTCAGGGATTTAAATTAAATGATCTGTATTCTTAAATGTCACGCTTCCATAGTCATTGGTTCTCATGTAATTGTTATTCTTTATGTTGAGGGAAGCTTTATGCTTGTACACGTGCAAAAGTATATATAACAGTAGCCCAAATCATTAAAACTGTTCATTGCATATATAAGTAAAAGTGAAAGACACTAATAAAATAAATTATTTTTACTCACAAAAGGCATCCCAGAACATGGTTTCTTGAGGATATATATATATATATGTATATATATATATATATGTATATGTATATATATATATATATATATATATATATATATATATATATATATTTATATAATATATATATATACATATATATATGGCCAATGTTTATATATCTTAAATGTTTACTTGGGTTTTCTCCTTTTTCCATTACCTTTTCTACCAGTCCATGTGCGTTTTATGCATACATAGGCCTACATAATTATACAGTGCACTTCCGTTATAACGAACACGGTTATAACGAAATAACATTACAGGCACCAACGTTATCCTCTCTATGTTTCATATTGTTTTTGTTCGGTTATAACGACACTTCGATATTAAAAACAAAACAAAGACGCGAGTCGACTGTGAGGGAAACTGTAAGACCTAATATGTTGTTTTCTCCACTAACTTTGTTACGATTAATATTGTGTCCTATGTTGACCCCATGCAACCGTATGGTAGGCCTACTAATCAGGTCTGATTTCCGTAAATATACACCATTAGTAGCAATCTGTGCAGTGTGATATAGTACTCCTGGGAAAGACAGGCTCTGCGTTAAGATACTAGAAAGTGAAGCGTGAAATCGTTTTATTTCTTCATCCAACTTTTATTTTATTGTTGAAAACCATGTACTAAGGTTCACCCCTTCTTCTATTCAGACTTAAAACACAAGGAAAATACATGTACAATACTAGAAAGCACTAACTTGGTGGGTACAGACCTCTCCAAGCCAGCAATTACTCATTTCTACCTGCGCGGCGCCCTGACGGAGCAGAGCATTCTTTTGTTTACCTCCGGTACGGCTTGAACTCCCAAGTTAATTATCCTTTATGCAAACAGAAAGAAGAAATCGAATACCCTGTATAGGAAAAAACCCCTCTTACAACAAGGTAATTCGCAAATTCCTTACGGTTTTGCTCATATTTCTCTAATTGCTATCCTATAAAACAGAGAGAAACCAGCAATACGATTGTTAGGTAATGGGAGCTAGTTAGTATAATGAGGCAGTAGAAGAACACCCTCTCACAAGGTTATTGGCATATTCATAATATACGTCTGCTAATCATATTCCAATATCATAGTGCGTAGCTTTGACATAATTATTCCTCTTACTGTTCCTCCTTTTCACCGGTACATGTAGTTATAAAAAAGATTCACGGGAAGCAATAAGAAATTTGTTTGTTCCATTGGGCCTTTACACTACAGCTGTTTTCATGTACATGTTATTGTATTGATTAAGAGCAAAATTGATAAATCAAATGAGTAGAAATCTAATGATAAATTTGCAAATTCGTTTCTTGTGACATGAAGATGGTTCTCTTTATTTTTGGACCTCGTATAAACCTACTGACATTTCACTGTATCATGAAATGATGAGGAAAGTCTGTATAATATACCGCTTGATGTATTAGTATAGAATATGCCTATTAAATGTAAATGCCTACTAAATGTTGATCGATAATTGTACGACTGTGTATACACTCAACATTTGTTTGTGTGCTTATGGGTCTAAAATACGCGCCGGTCCTTTGCAAATGAAGTGACGAATTGTGTCGGCGTTGCAGTCTATATCATTCCATTCGTTACGACTCATAGGGAACGAGCCTATGTGCACACAGTCTTCTTGCCCCCAAGAGTTGTCTGGCTGATTGGGACTCCAGTTCCGGTAGGAGGCATTCGATCCATCGGACC
The DNA here is from genome assembly GCA_033980235.1 of Diadema setosum. NCBI lineage: Eukaryota > Metazoa > Echinodermata > Echinoidea > Diadematoida > Diadematidae > Diadema > Diadema setosum. The sequence continues at coordinate 8,974,453 of CM067065.1, read as the reverse complement.
ACACGAATTCCCCCTCCACGATGATGTCGTTGATTCCGATCCAAAGTCTCTGTTCCGACGTCAACTGTCCAGCCAGAGACAGGATGCAGGTGCATTATGGGAAGCCGGAAGTAGCGCAGAGGGATTGGGCAAAAAAAAAAAAAATCAAGTGAGACAGACAAATCACCGTAAAAGAACAGAAACCAAACCAAAACCAAAATAAAAAAGAACAAAACAAAAACAAACCAAACAAACGACGCAGAATTGACCAAACCCGTATTTGAAGAATTCTTTAATGAGCGTTCTCTCATTCTCTTAAATAAGACATACTGTGTATGCAAAAAAAAAAAAAAAAAAAAAAAGAGAACACGCTAAATTCATTTTTTTTTTCACGCGAAAGTAAGTAACCTTTTTTACGGCTGATTTTCAAAATAATGTCCTTATTTCTCCTTGCAGTCAGCCTATAGTTTGCGAATAAAACTTGCGATATGTTCACTATCTAGAGCTTCTAACGTGAAAAATACAGCTATGCTATGAGGTACACATGTACTTTGTAAGACTTAAACGGCGTACGCGTGGCGTATGTGCAATCACTCCATTATGATGTGGATTATCAAAGTGCTACTTGCCGCAGGGCCAAACCCCAAAAAGTCGCTTACTTTTTCCGAGTTCCACTCTCTCTACAAACTAAATAGACCATGCTTATTTTCAAATTTTAATTGTAACAAACAACATTCCACTGGCCTACCTCAAAAAAATTGTTGCGAAAGCCTCCAAATCGAAGATGGCGTCCAAGATGACCGCTATATTTATTTAATTAATAGAATTTGATAGAAACATCAAATTGCAACAAATTTGATGTCATATGAAAAAGAATAAAGTTTTCTACAAGTTGATACCATTTTTAGGGTAGTTGTGATAACTGGATTGAGATTTTAAGGAAAAACACTCATTTTTTGATATTTTTCTGAAAAAAAAATAAAATCATGAAAATGCTTGATTCAGCACAAATCAGAGAAAATCTGAAGGATCATCTTGAAACGTTTCAAGAATTTTGTTTGGTATACAATTAAGATTTGGAGGAAATTAGGGGTCAGTACCATTTTCTACTACTTAGTCTACGTAGTTTGTAGAGGGAGGGCAACTCGACCTCTGTTTTTAGCTTTGCCGCCCCCCCCCCCCCCCCCGGTTATAGGTCACGTACCTCGGAGTCTACATCGGCATTCGTGTTGAAGAATGTGTACAGGAATTCCTGTTCAGCTTGTGTGGTGACGGACGCAAGGTGAGCCATGGTGTACGTACTGCAGTCACTGGCAGAGGGAAGTACGTGCGTCTGACAGTGTATCTCGGCTTCCCACCATGTCATTTGGCGGGCGAAGTGTCTAGAACATTGCAAAAAAAAATGTATAAGAGAAAAGAAAAGAGACAAACATCAATATTGAGCCTTACTTGACGAGAAAGTATGCTCTATGTCTATAGGCCTACATCACTTTTTTTTTTCTGAAAGAGTGAGTGCAATAAAAATGAACTAACGAGAACTAGCAACTAGGGGCGTCGATCCGTTTCAACATTGTGTGTGTGGGGGGGGGGGGGGGCAAAACTCGGAAGATCTGTGCGAGAGAGAGAGGAGCGACCGAGCGGGAAGAGGGAGGGTTCGGTAGGGAGGCATCGCCCCTCCTTCGCGAGGGAGATTTGCATTAGACCCCGTTTACATTGAGTGAAAAGGCCGCGGCCAAGCCCGGCCTGCCTTCACTTCACTGTAAACACGCAAAAGACAAAATTTTTACTAATGCGGTGCCAAAATTTGGCCAAGCTCTGGATGTAGTCTCGGTCTCGGCTCGGCCGCGGCCGAGCCCTGCCTTTTCTCACTGTGAACGCAAACTGGGCCAAATGCGGTACCAAATTGCGAACGGCCCACTCCCAACAGTAGTCATTTGTTTACAAGCAGAGCGCCACTACGACAAAATATTGAAAGGTTTGAATTAAAAGCCTGCGCTGAGCCCGGCACTGTAAACGGACAAAATTGCGCGGCCCGAGTACCGCAATTGAGGCCGTGCTCGGCCGCGGCTTAATCGGCCCGGCCCTGTACTGTAAACGGGGTCATACAAATTCACACCTCAGCCCCGATCGGGCGTATTCTGGAAGTGAAATCGTTTGATTTTTTTTTTTGTTTGTTTTTTGTTTTTGTTTTCTATCAGAGGAAAAATAAGAAATAGAAATATTCACACAAACGCTCATGAGGGAACTTTTGCGAGTCAACGGTCTCGCGCACATTTTTGATGGAATATTTTGGAAAACCGTCAATTCCCAAGGGTCGGAGGCTTATATAGCGAGCGGGGGGGGGGGGGGGAATGGAAGGGGTAGGAAGGATATGCCTCCCAAACCCTCCAATTCAAGGAAGCTTTTGCATTTTAAGAATCGAAATGAATATATCTTGTATTTATGATATAACATTTGGGAAAATTTCAAAGAAATTTACTGAAGGTATACGGGAGAAGGGTATAAATAAAACATGCGTGAACTATTGCATTTCTTGGAATTGATGTGACATATCTGGTTTACACTTTTTGATGAAATTTTCGAAAATGTGTCAATCTCCAAA